>OY992530.1:209801134-210470215 GCA_963921185.1 Dasysyrphus tricinctus
CGGTGTCAATACCCCTACAAGATCTGCTCTTCTCGTTTAGCTGGGTAACTTCAGCACTCTGCTCAACTAAATCCTCATTTAGCAAGACACAAGACAAGTGATCCTTCCCCATTTTAGTTTCGGTTTCGTGACCCCAAACCACAGTACACATATTAAAGGTTTAATATAATTAGCGTTTTCATTTTTGTTCAGTTCTGCGCATATGTCAAAATCAGTGGAAAATGGTGGATATTGTGATGTGTGACTGAAATTTGTTGTGTGTGTGTTCATTCGTTACTTGTTTAGCAAATAAATTTTTTCGAGCTGTAATAAAATATAAATATTATTTAATTATTTTATGAGTAAACAAAAATTAGTTTTTAGTGAATTGAATTCCTTCTGACAGTTCTCATTCTTGAGAACCTGGGCAAGATAATACCTTCTTTTTGTGTACTCTGACCCCAAACAATTTTTTTCCCATCACGCGTTCCACACCGTGGTTATCTGATCCAACTTGGTCACTGAGATCTCCCATGACAATAATTATAATGTCGCCTCTCGGAATACTTCTGTAAACCAAGTTGAGATTAGTGTCGCTTCATTTGTGGGGGCGAATCACAAAATAATTTTCATGTTACGAACTTTTGAACAAAATCTTGTTGTCATTAATATCGCAGAAATGGGTGCCCAGTAATTAAGACTACGCCTCACTTCTTCGTTCAACATAATTTCTACACTATGCAGCCTTTGTCCATCGCCTCCCTCTCTTTCATTCTCCCCGGAATACAGCATTCTCATTTGCCTGGTGTCAGATCTGTATTCGGCTCTTCCTCTCCTTCACTTAGTTTCGCTAATACCCAGGATACTGATCGTACAAGGATCGAGCGTTTCATGCTCCGATTTTCGTACGTATGCGGTAGCTAAAAGAATTATTTGCTCTTCTTAAAAGACTTCTCCTATTTGTTGAGAATTCATTTATTATTATGGCGTCTTGACTGACGCTGGTACATGGAAGATGCCGCACCCGAAGCTGCAGAAAGATTATCCATAAAATGTTTACTTAAAAACTTAACTTAACAATATGAGCTACAGACGGTACTTGCTGCTGTCGTTGGCCTTTCAAGAAAGTCTACTCCGCCACCATTAACCACCACCTATGCAGGTCTTTCGCTTTCTGGGAGCTTTAAACCATCCCAAAGACAAGCTTGTGCTCTCCCTGACCAGGACCGCTGGTTTGTCTGCTTATTTCAGCATCCGCTCGGTCCTCCTGCACGTTAGCGTTATCCACTCTCTACCATGTAGATTGTCCTTTCATTGAGCCCAGGACCAAATAGCCTAAGAGCCAACGCCATAAAAAGTCAAATCATTTGTGTAAGGTTGTAATCATATCAATAATAGCCATTAGCCGTTTGTCTGCCTACCTATACACGTGTCGAACAGGTATAAAATTTGACATGAATTCTTACAACGATTTATTTCGTGCCTATCGATCGGCGACAAAAGGTGTGCGTACAAGAAATATTTAGCTTGCAATTTTGAAATTGTTGTCATAGTCTATCTCTTTGTAGCATCACCTGAGTGTTTTTTCCATAATATGCAAAGATATCTATAGATACAAGATTCTTTAAATTAAGATTTTAAAGGAATGGTTAAAATCTATCTAAGTCAGCAAAGCCTTTATCACGACAAACAAAAATTCTTTAATTTACATTCTCGGAGTCATTTACTTTTAAAATTTAACCTTAAACATTCAAAGGATTCCTTATTTCCCTTAATAAGCATTAATTTTCAACTTATTTAACCTTTCTCCTTGCGGTGTGTTGGTAGCTTTGCCCATTTCACATTCAAATGAAATGTCTCCATTATCATGTCATTACGATGATGCTTCTGTTCATTTTTGTAAATAAGTGAAGAAGAGATAATATAAAGTGTGTTTTTGGGTGCCTTTGCTATGAAATACCAAAATACAAAAAAAAAGGTGAAGACATAGGTATTTATTTACATATTAAGTAATTAAATGTGTGTTCTATCTAGACTAGATAATCAGATTTAGGAAGAAAAATAAGGCCATTAACGAGAGCCGTTAAAAGTGTCCTTTTAGTAAATATTCTATGTTGAGTTGGGATGAAAATTAGCTGGCCAGTCATTTAAGAAAGATATTAAATAAGAATATTAGTACTTTCCAGCCTTATCTTAATTTTTTCGACGGACCTTTACCAAAATATTTTTCGTAGTTGAAGTATTTGAGATATAGGAGTAGTAAATGTATAAAATGACGTTAAGGTGCTTTTTTTATATTCAGAGAATATTCCGTTGCTAATTTATACAAACCATCTACCATCTTTGTAATGAAAATGTTTGAACTGTTTAAAAAGCATCTTAGTTAAATGGAATTGAGCCATTAAGATTACACAGACCTACAGAATTTAACTTTTTAAAATTTTACGCAATTTTTTTTGTATTTTTTATGTTTTATTTTGAAATGGTAAATTTAAACCTACCATTCATTTTAATTCGTTAGCCTTTGTTTTGTCTACACAAAATTATTATCAGAAGTTGTTTAAATAATTCGCAGTGTTTTAAATAGTAACACTAGTAAATCATTTAAGTCAGTAATGAACAACTGTCTTTTTAAACACTAATGTCGTTTTCGGTTGGATGTTCAGAATACTTATTTTGTACTCCATTTTAACTCTTACTACTCCAAAAGTCTTCGATTGTCGAAAGTGATAAATGCTTGAAGAAGCCATTTTGTTTAATAGCGGTGTTCGATAATTTCTGTGAAAATTAGGAAAGGAATAACGATGTTTTTCATATTTGAGGGTGCCTATTCTGAATTTCCACCAGACGTCAGACGTTCAAAAAATGAAAAACCTGGTCGGAACTGAGCTAAATAGTAAACAAACTAACTTCAAACTGTCAAAGTCAAAGGCGCGAATTGTGAATTTGTTTACATTCTCGCTCAGTTCGATTTCACACGTCTTTTTTTGTTGTTGTGAACTGTCAAAATTAGAAAAAGAATAGAAAAAGATAGTTTTTGGAAAAGCCCAATTGTTCCGCCTTTTTTAATTCGCTTACTGCAGTGGCGTAGCAAGCACTTTCGGGGCCTCTTTTTCCTGATAGAAGGACAGCCTTAGGCTTTAGATTTTTTCTTTCTACAAAATAAAATTGCATCACCATCAGCATATAAGATAAGTTCAATTTTATAGTATAATAATATAAGAATTTCAAATATGTATATTTATAAGAACGTAATAGCAAAGATAATATAAGAAGTAATATTATCTTTGCTTAATACCCTTTTCACACCGAATCAAAATCTAGATTTCGAGGCGAAAGCCCAAAATCTCATCAAAATCAACTAGATTTCCCATACAATTCATGATCTCGTTAAAAAGTAGATAACCAAAAAAACTTTTCAAAATCTAATTGACCTATTCACAATCACACTTAAATACTCATTTTTTCTCTCCATTATAACAGTTTATAGTCTAAGAACTACCAGACACTTTGACTAAAATATTAGACACAAGTCTACATGGTATGCTTGATTTGGGACTAGTTAAGTACGAAAACCACGGTCTGGCAGGGTTGCCGCGGTCGAAAGGCTGATTTTTTCAAAATGCAAAAAAAGGGTCAAAACTAACCTACTTTCACGAGGCAGAAATTTATTTTTAATAATTTAGTTTATACATTGTAATGCATGAAAAAAACTATGCCAGACGGGTTTGGTGGTCGAAAGTGCTTGCCAGACGAGTCTAAAGTTTTTAAGATTAATAAAAGATATTGGATAACTAGAGAAATTTGTTAGGTACAAGGCTCAAACTTAGTGTATGCTTTATTCGTGATCAGATTAGTCGAAAAATAAAGATTAGGGAATATTTCCACAATTCTAGGGTTGCCAGCTATTTTTTTAAATTTAAAATAACTGCCAAATTAATCATATCTACTATAACAATGCTGGCTTGTATTGTATTTGAATTTATAATAACTTATGTATTTTGTACATGGAAAAAAGATGTGGACGAAAATAGCTTGCCAGACGAGTTTTTAAAGTTGGTATCAAAAAATGTCATTGATTAGCCAGAGAAATGTATTAAATATAGCACGTTAACTGCGTATAATTCTAGTACATAGATATTAAATCAAGTCATCAAATTATGGTATGGTTCTTTACTGTAGACACAGGGTTGCCATATATTTTTTCAAAATTTTATAAAATTGACAAAACTAAAACACCTACCTATACCAATCTAGTTTTTGCACCAATGTAAGCTTATGCCATCTTGTATATAAAAAAAACATATGTGACGAGTTGGACGGTCAAAAGCTCCTGCCAGACGAGCCTAAGGTTTTCAAAATTGGTATTACAGTAGATGCTCGATGCTCGATATAGTGAAGTAATAAAAACCAGGCCTGTTCACTGTTTCGAGATTGTTCACTTTTTCGAGCGGGAGTTTTCTAAGGCTTTCTAAAGATGAATTTGATCCAAAATGCACATTTCGTTGGATGTGAATATTTTTAATTTTAATTAAGCATTAATCAAGGCTTTCACTTAGGTTTAAACAAAAAAACAGAAACAATTCTCCAGACCTCTCAAGCTATGTAAAATGCTTGCACGACATTTTTATACAGAATACGTTTTTATTTAAAATTTTGTGTGTTCACTATTGTGGATAGTTCACTATTTCGAGATTCACTAAATCGAGCGTCTACTGTATAAGAAATATCTTTTATTTATTTATTCTCAAATTTAAAAAAAAACTGTCAAAATTGCAAACCTACCTTCACAAAGCTGATTTTTACATATACATATGTCAGTTGATATCTTCTTGTGTATGAAGAAAAAAATACCAGACTAGTCGGGTGGTCAAAAGTTCCTCCCAGATGGGCCTAAAGTTTTAAAAGTTGGTACTGTAGGAAACATCCTTTTTGAATTTTCTTAAATTTCAAAAAGCTGTAAAAATTGCAAACATACCTTCACAACGCTGATTTTAACATAAATTTTAGCTGATATCTTCAAAAAGGATGTTTCCTACTGTACCAACTTTTTCTTTGGAATTTGAGTTTAAGTGGGGCTGTTAGTGAGACCAACCTTTCATTTTGACCTGACAGGTTGAGCTCTAGCATACAAATATTCCATGTCCTAACTCAACTTTTAAGAAGTGTTGCCAAGGTGGCATTTGTCATATGCAACAAGAATTAAAGGAGTCTACAAAAATATTTGTAGGGTGTTTCTTTCAAAACTGGTGAGTTGATGATGAAGTTGGTGAAAATGTTTGATCATACATCGGAACCAAGAATAAAAAAATACCAGTAGTATACCTATAGAATACCTTTCTTATAGAAACTTTGCCTGGCCCGGGCCCAAAAAAAACTTCCTGCTTAATGATTAGGAATTCTAATCTTGTTGGATATAGTTTACAGTGGGTTTTTGTTAAAAAATCCATGCAAGTTAAGCTGAACTTAATACAAATTACGTATGACAAAGCCCCTAACTGTATCATGGATGAGTCCAATTGAGATTGCCAGACGAAACGCCAATTTGAATGAATAATGACCAATTTCACGAAAGGCTTTTAATTATTTAAAAAGCCATTTAGCCTTTAAATGACGTTTTTTGGTTTCACCAAATGCTTTTAAGTTTAAGAAGAATCTAAATGGCCTTGTAAAATAAAAGCTCGTTTTTGTCTCAATAAATTTTAAAACGATTTATCTTTCATTCATCATGCATATTGAATATAAGACCAGACCAAAACCAGACGAGACCGATACCGATGACTTTGATATACGAGACCGAGACTGAATTATACGAGACTGAACCCGATACCGAGGTGATACTATAATTTTTCAATTTTGACGTTACCAAAACTAGACTCTTGAAATTCTCCGTCGGTACCCATCTTTAAATTTTATAAATATAAATATTTTTCTAACTTTTCTTGGCTTTGCGATGCGAATACCCTTTGCCATAAGGGCTTACGCTCCCTTCATGCAAGGATGCTGAATCCAACGAGATTTACCTTAGGCCATATCATCGTAGGCGATATAGGCCAATGTATGCAGCATTTCAGGGTTTTAACGTGTAAAGTGGCAACCCTCCCCACGTTTTTATGACAGTGCTGCGACCGTGGCAAAACTTCTTTAAAAAAAGTTAGGACATAAACTATTAGTATACCAAAGCCCAATCCGTTAAAATTATTTGACAGGTTGGTCTCACCAGCCAGCCCCATTAATTGGATTTTCGGACTGTTTCACTCCTTTTTGGTTCCAATAAAATATGAAAACTCGCTATTAAAAAAAAATGATTTCTGCAAGCATATTTATTTCTTTGAAAAGTAATCCAACCCAAAGACCTTATATATGTACCTATGTACGTTTCCATAGTACGCTCCTTTACAAAATATTCGGTAAAAAAACTCTCCCAAAGCATCTTTAATGTTCAAAATCATTTGCAAATAAAAAACAGTTATTTTTAACTTTTGGCTTTCTAGCAGGTCGTCCATTTATAAATTAACGATAACCTTGAAATATAATTAACAAGTAATGTCATAGACTTCAACTTCAACAAATGAGCATGTTCATGTGATCAAGTCGGGAATTTATATCAATTTATTGGCAACGAATAAGAAAAATATTACAAAAAAAAAAAATGAGTTTACGAACAACAAACCCAACAGGAAGCTATTTATTTTGTATTTTCTTGCTCGTTCACATCCTTTCAGAAAAGCCATAGGAAAAAAGTAACTCATCGCATACTCGAATGTATGGTTTTTGTTCTTATATCCACATAACACCACACATTTGCAAAACTTCTTTTCCTGATACATACTTGCCTGAAACCTATACTCTTAGCTTTTATATTCCTTTCTCTCTCGTCCTGGAATTGATTTTTGGATATAATTTTAAAAATATGTTCTTGCAAATTGGGGCGCGAAAAAAAGTATTTTCTGAGAAATTTTGTTTGCTTGAGGGTGATATTGAGTTTTTTTTTTTTAAATTACCCGGAAAAAGTCTCCCAACAACCATAAAGGACGAATAACAATAATTGACTTGTCAAAGTTGTTTTTAAATTTTATGTAACAAACGTTGCGGAAAGGGATACAAAGTTTGCATGGGAAAGTGTATTAGTTTCATAAAAAAATAAAAAAATACGTTCAAGGTTTTTAATCAAAGTTAACTTTATGATGATGAAGAAGTGCAAAAAAGTGGTTTCCATCATTGTATCTGTATGTTCTTATATGTACATCGAACTAGAGCATTAACGGATGAACGAATTTTCTTAGAATTTACTACAGAGCATTTTTTATTTACATACGAGTAGCTCCCCAGAGGAGACATTAGAATTTATGTATAAATTTATCTGGAATGAGTAGGTCCCAATTCCCATATTTAAATACGACGATTTCAGTTTTGTTTGTCGAAATTATTCGAAAGCAAGACAATTATTAAACTTTTTATCAGAAATTCAATTTTTTTTGCATTGCAATTTTTTGGAAAAAAATTCACATAAGGGAAATGATATTTTGAAAGTTTTTGCTAACTGACCTTTGTTTTTGGGTAATTCCGGTTTATTTCTTATATATGCATGAATTAACCGACAAATTTTCAGTCGTAAATCAACCGATATTTGGAGTAAAACTCGTTAATGTATTTTATTATTTATTACTTTAAACGAGTTAATCTTGTATATATATTTGGGTTCTCGGAAACGGCTCCTAAGATTTGGATGAAATTTTCAGAGTTTGTTCCTATGACTGAGAAAAAAATACAAAAATTAAATTTTGTGAAATCCACCCATTGCCACGCCCAATTTTTTGATTTCTTGATTATCGAATCGATTAAAATGACTTTGATGATATTTTAAGTGTTTATTCTAATGAGAAAGACAAAAATTGAAAAATATTTCCAAAAAAATCAGCCTACTGCCACGCCCATTTTTATTATTTATTGGTTTCTAAGAAATGGGTCCAACAACTCCGATGAAATTTTCCAAATTTGTTTGTATGATCAAGAAAAAAAAAATGAAAGCAATTTCAGTAAAATCCGCCCCATGACATTTTTCTTATGAGAATGAAAATAAATTGAAATTCAGTAAAATCCGCCCACTGCCACGCACACTGATTATTTCTTGGTTTCTCGGAAAAGGCTCCCTGGCTTTTGATGGAATTTTAAGAGTTTATTCATATTAAGAGGAAAATAGTTTAAAAATGTATATTTGGATATTATGTCCAATGCCACGCCCACTTATTTATTATTTTATTATTATTTATTTGTTTCTTCGAAATGGCTCCAACGATTTTAATGAAATTTTCAGAGTTACTTTGTATGAGCAAGTTAATAATTTAGAGCAATATTTTAGTAAAATTTGCCTCCGACCACGCCCACTTTTCTAATTTTTCTATTTCTAAGATAAGAATCTATCGATATAGATGACAAGTTCAGAGTGGTGCAGGGAACTAAGTCCCCGGGAACCAAGTCCACCGAGGGAATTAGTTCTCATTTAATGGGAACTAAGTCCACTTCAGCGAAGTGGACTTAGTTCTCATAAAAGGTGGGAACGAAATTCCTCAAAAACTGAGTGGTTTTACTTCCCTTTAAATGTGTATTTAATTCCCACTTCCAATTAAAAAATCAATCTTATAAATAAAATAGAAATACTTTTCACAATTGTTGGCTATATAGGATAAATTCAAAGATTCCTTAAATGCCAAAAAAACTTTGTATACACCCAGCCTCGCACCTACCCCAAATCCTATAATGAGCCCAAGCAGGAGGGTTGCATACATACCTCACTGTTTATTCGCGGTAATGCTTTGTCTTACATAAATACAGTGCTAGCACCCAGCATAACGGCGAACAAACAGTGAGGTATGTATGCAACCCCCCTGCTTGGGCTCACTATAGGATTTGGGGTAGGTGCGAGGTTGGGTGTATGCAAAGTTTTCGCGGAATTTTGAATTTTTGTAATTTTTATCGTTGGAAGTTAGTTCCCTCTCCATATTTCAAAATGTGTACTTAGTTCTCATTTAGAAGTGGACTACTTGCTCACCTTGCCTGGGAACTAAGTCCACTTCGTTAAAGTGGATATAGTTCCCATTAAATGAGAACTAAGGCCCTCAGAGTTCGTTATTATGAGTAAAAAAGCTAAAAAGCGGTTTAATCTAAATCCACCCACTACCGCTTCCACTTTTGTTATTTTAAAGTTTCTCGGAACCACCTCTTATGATAAAATGAGATTTTCAGAGTTTGTTTGAGATAGAATTCTTGAATGGTTACGACGATCAAAATACCATTTTCTTATTTGCTTTTAATAGTGGACAAATCTTCGAAATTGGTGTTAATAAAAATCTATTTATATTGAACAATTTGGAATGAACAACAACAACTTGTGTGTGTACCACCAAGTATATAGGCTGGAGTTATAGCTATTTCACGAGAGCCACCTCGATCATCAGACTCCTTTAGTGGTGCTTAGTCTGGTTATGCTCGTATTAATTGAAAAACTCTTTGCCGTCATCTGGGAGCGAACCATGAACCTTGCAATTCAGAGGCCGATGCACTACGCACCGCGCCACTGAAACCACATGTTCTGCTCAATCCCAATGCAGGTTTTGTTGTTTATCAATTGCAACAGCGACTAGCATTTTTATTAATACATATGTACAATCTTGCTATTGTTCAGTCGGTTTCTTTCTTGACTGAACAAGCAAGCCAATCTGCCAATCCACTTTTATTAATTATTGATTTCTCAGAAATGGTTTAATGATTTTGATGACATTTGCTCAGCTTGTTCTTATAAAAGTGAAAATAATACAAAATTTGGTTTTTGTAATAATCAGGGTTTGGTAAAATTGGGCAGGGTCTTATTTCTTTTGTTTCTCGAAAATTGCTCTACATATTTATTCAATTTCTTGGAAATGAATGAAATGATTTGAATACTATTTCAGAATTTACTGTCACAAGAAAGGCAAACAAATAAAATATAGTTTCAGTCAGTAAATAATCCGCCCATTGCCACACTTACTTTTATTATTACTTGATTTCTTGGAAATTACTATAAATATTTGGGCTATAGTAAATATTTTTTTTTTAAATTCACCCAATGACACCCCAACTTTACTTCAAAGTTTTTTTGAAAAAAGCAAATAGAATTTAATTGAAGTTTTCAAAGTATGCATGAGCAACAACAAATTTATTTGTTTGAGTAAAATTCATGCAAAAAAGCACTTTAATAAGCAGCATTTAAAAATAATTAACTTATGCTATGTTTCCACCTAAGGTTAATCTCAGTTTAGATTAAATAAATCTTTTTGGTGTTTCCACCGCACAAAAAGATTAAAAAAAGATTATATCTGACAACACTTTCAAAAATGCAAATGGCGCTTCAATGTTTCTTATGAAGTGCGAAAGAGACAGAATGTTTTATTCGTGTCAAACAATGAAGAACTGAATCGAGTCTCGAATGAATCGTTCGTTGTCCTAAGAAGATTTAATAAGATTAATTTCTAATCTCCAAGATTAACGATATATATTTGTATGGTAAATCTTCAAGATTTAAAGAAGATTTGAGGTAAATCTTAATAAATCTCAGATTAGCGTTAGGTGGAAATGTAGCATTACAGAAAAAAGATAGGTACCTAAAAAACCTACGCAAATATTCTCGCATGTCAAAAAAATAAAATGCACGACTGGGTCGCATGTACTTGCTATTATGTTCAAGACACTGCGAGTTTAAGAAAATTGTATATACAAACATAGAATGTATCGAACGCGAGCGTACGAGTTTATTCACAACACTACAGCCAGCGAACGCCAGCTAACCTATACTTCAACATTCTATATTATTATATTATGTATTATACGAAAGTGCATACAAAAGAAAATGCGTCCTTCGTTCTTATAGGAAATTATAGTTTAGTCTTCATTCAGCTCTGTAATCGGCAAGCGTTTTGTATTACAAATAAATTGGGTTTTTTTGCAAGTGCTTTTTCCCAAACAAAATTCGTTTGTTTCATTTTCGGTTTCAATCGGTTCAACGTTGGTTTTTTTTTCCGTATCTTCATGCGAGTGTTTAACTTCGGTTGAAACATTTGGTCCATACGAGCCGGATAGTGACCAGCGACCTATGATTAAAGTCCGCGAGCTAATATATAATATAATAATAAAATATAAAACTCCGGCGAGCTAATAAAAAGTAAATTTCGGTTAGTGAAGTTCGGCTAGTGAAATGAATAAATAAAAATGGCGAGCCAAAAGCCTACGGGTATTTATTTGAATTATAAAAAATTGTCCAAAGGAATCCAGCAAGCAAAAGCAAATTAACCGTAAGATGGCAAGGGAAAAAACAGCAAGATGTCACGACACAGCAAGCGGCTTTTGTATTGGTAATGTATGTGCATGCGTTCCTTTTACAATATATTTGGTGCAAGTCCCAACATGAATAAGCACGTCTGCTATTCAAAGGGGAAATATATAAGAGTATATAGCTGCTCTCTGCAAGCGTCGGCATTGGCATAGTGTTGGCATAGGGAGGAATACACAAAATACATATGTGTATACACTCACGGCGAGCGACAGATATTCGCACACAGGCGAATGAGAGAATGAGGGAAGAAAAAACGGGCAGCAGCTGTGCCGGCTCCTTAGGTGGTCGTTTCTCTTCAGTTGATCTGGTGTGTGATATACGGCTTAAAGGTTGAAACGAAGATTTCTGTTGTGAGAATAAAATCGAAAAAAAAAAAATAAGAATAAATTGATATAATTGTTTAAATAATTGATCAAACTGTGAGTAAATTATTCCTTTTATATTATACATATGTATATATGAGTCAATTGTGCAGATAGGTGCGTAGTCGGCAAGTGCGAGAATTATATTTGAGAAATGTTTTTATATCGCCTAGTTGGCGACGCGGCATAAGGTGAAAGTTATTTTGTTTGAAAAATAACGGCAAGGGCAAAGGCGAGGTGGATAGCGTTAGTGCAAGAATTTTGTTTTGTCTCGAAGGAAGAAAAACAAATACAGTGAGAACAGTGGCAAGTCGGCAAGGTATTTTAATTATTGTCAATGAGCAATAAACAACGGCAAGAATAACGGTGACGAGTGTGGTCTTCATCTTTTTCCTTTTTTTGTGGTTTGCGTTGCTTCGCTCTGTGCTGTGGTGCTTGTGACTTAGTGCGGTATTATTTTATTAGGTATGTGTGTGGGTAACATATAGTTAGGAGAGTCACAAGTATCATCGAAGGGGATTTCGTTTTTAAGATTGTATGTACATACATAGGTAGGTTGCGTTTGCGTGGTGTTCTAGATGGTGCCTTACAACCACCATCAGACACATATATATTTTTTTTTTTCTTCTTTCGTTGCGTTTGTTGCTGGTGCCTTACAACCATCATGCATATATCTTTTTTTGCGTTGCGTTTGTTGTTGGTGCCTTACAACCACCATTCAATATCTTTTATTGTTTTTTATTGATGGGGTTGCGTTTGCTGTTGGTGGCTTACAACCACCTTCAGGCATATCTTTTTTTTTTTTTTTTTTTTTTTTTTGCGTGTTTACATGGTGCAGACGAAGCAATAGATAGGATAGGGAGTAACAATGCGCATGGTTAGGGAAAACAATCATAGCCACCGGCAAGTCGGCAAGTGTACTAAAAAGTACTAAGTATGAAATATTTGAGCCAAAGTGCTAACAGCAAGGGTAGTGGTTATGACGGCAAGGAAATAAATAATCAAATTAAATTATTTATAGGCAAGCCGAATTAATAAAAATTCGAGGAAATTAACGAAAGGATAAACTTGCGAGCTGTCATGACAAGCAAGGCGGCAAGAATAGTATAAATTACGACAATTATACTTACATATCGGCAAAGGGTAATCATAAGAACGATTACATCGGCAAGAATTGGCAAGCTAAGATTTCTAAGAGAATCTTTTGATGAAGACCACCGTCCGCAGATAGTAATTAGGCAAGCTAGATAACTCGGCGAGTTAAATAATTCAGCAAGGTACAATTACCAATTTTTTTGCGAGTGCATTATATTGATTATTCAGCAAGTTATTTTTGGCGAGCCCATGATATCTATCTGGCACAGACTCATGTTAAGGTTGTTAGCAAGAGGTGTTAAGTTTCGATTTATTATGCCTACATTTTTTTTTTTTTTTTTTTTTTTTTTTGCTATAGATGGCGAATAATAAGATACATATCTCCTGCTTCAAGGCAATGGAGAGGATGGCGAGCTATGTAGAACAATTAGGCGAGGAGGAGGATGGCGAGGGTCTCCAGGTGAGGCTTGAACGGCTTGAGGACGTCTGGGCCAGCTGAATGCAAACCACATCAAGTGGATCTCCGGCAAGGCCAATGACGTGGATGAAGTCATGGAGCAGCAAGCGGTGGCAGAGGAGTTGTACTTTGCTACGAAAGGGAAGTACCGCAAGCGGATAACAGCGATCGAGCAGCGAGGTAAGGAACGGCAAGCTACCGAGCGAGCGGCAAGCGGACAGGCAAGCGGACAGGCAATCGAGGTGTCCATCCAGATGCCACAGCAGCAAGAGGTTAAGCACACCTGGGGGGAATTTGATGGGTCCCTCACGAAGTGGCAGGGATTCAGGGATCGCTTTGTGGCAGCAGTGCACAACAACGATCAGATAAAGCCAGCATTCAAATTTCAATATTTGAATAAATCACTTACCGGCAAGGCGGCTAGGACTATGGGCGAATGGCAGCTCACCGACAGCAATTATTTGGAAGCGTGGGCAAGACTGAACCAGATATATGATAGGAAGTACCAAACCTGTCGTGAGCTGCTAAGGCAGTTTATAAATTCGCCAGCTCTGCCAGCTACTCCTCGTGCAGATCATCTTCAGAGGCTCTCTAACGTGACGCACGAGACTCTTCGCCAGCTGAAAGCGCAAGGGATTTCAGTAGAACACTGGGACATGATCATCGTCCACATGGTGCATGAGCGACTAGATGCAGATACGGCGCGCCAGTGGGAGTTACAGCGACAGTCTGAAACCCCGACAGCGAAGGAAATGCTGGGCTTCCTTGATCGGCAAGCTGCGGCAAACACACAACCGGCAAGCAGCCAGCAGGCAAGGGCAGCGTTCTCGATGAGCGGCACAGCGGCAAGGACAGAGTCAAGACAGCGGTTCGACAAATTTGGCAGCGAGCGAGAGGCAAAGCAAGATAAGACGGCAAGGCAGCAGCAGCGGGGTAAGGTGCAACCCATAATTCGGCAAGGGAATAAAGAGGGCAGATCAGCCAGGTATCAGCATAGGTGCGAGTTGTGCGGTGAGGAGCATCAGTTGTATCACTGCAAGCAGTTCAGGGCATTCGATCAGTCGGCCAGAGTGCGTTTGGTGCGCATGCACGCACTGTGCGAGAACTGCTTCAAGCAAGGGCATGGCGTGGATGCTTGTTTTCAATCTCCATGTCCCAGGTGTCCGTTCAAGGTAAAGCACAACAGTCTACTGTGCCCAAGCCACAAGGAGCCACAGCCAGCTATTTCGGCAAAGGGAGAAATGAAGCGAAGAGGGGATTGACAATTAGTCGTTCCAGCTAAAAGGAAGAAAACGAATAAAAGAGAAAATTTCCTTGAAACATATTTAAACGTTTTTAATTCATATTCTTCCTCCACAGGTGATTTAGCTTTGATTCCAACAATGATGGTTAGGTTGGAGGCAGAGGGTCGGCTAATCGGGCCAGTTCGAGCGCTGTTAGATTCAGGGGCTCAACCAAATTTAATTCCATTTGAATTAGTGCGAACTTTTAGAATATTTACACAGCAAGTTACAAAAAGGGTTATCGGTATTGAGGGCAATACTATGCGAATTCATAAGCAGGCAAGGTTCGGCATAGTCCCATGGTACTCTTCGGAGGTGTGCATGGAAGACGACTTTTGGGTATTACCAAAAGAGGCCAGCTGGTCATTAATAACCCCGCAAGCAAACATACAGTAAGTTAGCGAAAGTTTTAGTATCCCATTTGCTGATCCATCCTATTGGCAGAGGGGTCCAGTTGATATAATACTGGGTGTAAAATTCTTTGCAAGGGTGATGGTATGCTCAGTACCACGAATGATAGGAGAAATAGCTGCAATTGAAACGAGTTTTGACATAGTGACATTTGGAGTTGATTCTCTAGGAACGGCAGAGCGGCAAGTTGGAAGTGCATCTGCATTAAGATGTTATGAGATAGCTCAATTGGATAGTTTGGTGCGACAGCTTTGGGAGATGGATCAGGTTGGGAACGGCAAGGCTAGATCGGCAGAGGAGCAAAGTGTGGAGGATAATTTCACAAAAACGGCAAGACGTGATAGCGAAGGGCGCTTCGTTGTTACGATTCCTGTTAAGCCTGGCATGCAGGACATAGGGGATTCAAGAGCAATAGCATTGAAGAGATTTTTTATGCTGGAAAGGAAACTGGCTAGGGAACCTGCTCTCAGAGAGAGTTATGTTAGCCTTATGCGAGAATATGAAAGTCTCGGGCATATGGTTAAAGCGACCAACCCCCCGTTAGCAGAGCAAGGGCAGCTAGTTTATTATATACCACATCATTGTGTGACAAAAAAAATTCAGAGTTGTGTTTGATTGTAGCTGCAAAACGGACAGGGGTATTTCATATAACGAAGTACAGCAGCTAGGAGAGAAGCTTCAGCGAGACTTGTTTGAGATTGTAATGCGTTTTCGCAGACATAGGATAGCTTTCAGTGCAGACATCAAGATGATGTTTCGGCAAGTTAGAATAGCTAGGCATCAATGGGATTCGCAAAGAATCTTCTGGCGAGAATCTCTTGGCGAGAAGCTTCAAGAATATTGGCTGACAGTCGTGACTTATGGCATGACATCTTCGGCATACAACGCGGTGCGAGCATTGATCCAGTGTGGGCGAGATGCTAGGGAGTCCTATCCAGATATAGAGCAAGTTATTTGCAACGATTTTTATATGGATGATTGCGTTTCGGGTTGCGACAGCGAAGAGGAGGCGTTATATACTGCAAGGCAATTGGATAGAGTATTACAAACGGCTGGGTTTGAACTTCGCAAATGGAAATCGAATAGTCAATGGCTAGCTAGCCGATTGCCCTCCGTCAAGGAAGAGGTAATGATTTTTGATAATAAAGAGCAAGCTACCGTATTGGGCTTGAAATGGTTAATAAACCAAGACCAATTTACGTTCGAGGTGAAATCGCCGGAAATCACTGGCAAGGTTACGAAGAGGAATCTGCTTAGCTATATTGCACAGCTATATGACCCCAATGGGTACATCGCGCCAGTAATTATTATCGGCAAGATTATGATACAGGATTTATGGCGAGCTGGGTTAGGTTGGGACTAAGAGGTGCCAGCTGAGATAGGGAAACGGTGGCAAGAATTATGGCAAGGGATAAGATATCTGGAACAATTTCGCATATCTAGATGGCTCAATACAGACGGCAAGGCCAAGGTACAAGTTCACGGCTTCTCCGATGCCTCTACGACGGCATATGGAGCTGTGCTATACGCAAGGGTAGAGCAAGCTGATGGAACGGTAACAAGCAAGCTGATTACGTCAAAAACAAGAGTGGCTCCACTTAAGACGATATCTGTACCTCGGTTAGAATTGGCAGCAGCAGAGCTGCTCGGGCGGCTATTGGTGGAATTGTTTAAAGCAATGGAATGGGCAAGCGTAGATTATACACTCTGGACAGACTCGATGGTGGTTTTGCATTGGCTACAAAAACTACCCCGTGATATGAAAACTTATGTAGGAAACCGCGTTTCATCAATTCAGATGAATACTCGTGTTAATAGTTGGCGGCATGTCGGGACTAAGGAAAATCCAGCAGATTTACTAAGCAGAGGAATGCTGCCATTAGAGTTAGTCAAAAGCAAGCTATGGCTACACGGGCCATCATGGCTAGTACAGCAAGAAGACAATTGGCCAGTCAATCCAGTGAAGGGCGAAGTTCCGCCAATGGCAGCAAGCGAAATTCAAATATGTGCGATCGCACAGGCGAAGGAAACTTTGGGTATATGGGTACCTGAGCAGCAAGCCAGTGTTCCGATCGAAGAATATGCTTCTCGGTTGGAAAAGGCGATCAGTGTGCTAGGGTATGTGTTTCAATACATAAATCGGCTTAGACTAAAAGCAAGGGAACGCAAGCAAAGGCGGCGAAGCAAGCGAGCAAGGTATAGTGTAGGTCCGGCGTCTATGACACCTACAGCTGATGAAAGGATGAAGGGGTTAAAGCTTCTCATCAAGAAAGCTCAAGGAGAGGTTTACGGCAAGGACATATCGGCTCTCCAGAAGGATGGACAGCTGACGGAGAATAGCAAGGTAGAGTCTCTCAGGCCAGTGTTTGATGGCGAAGGTATTTTGCGAGTAGGAGGGCGCCTACATCGTGCAAGCGAGGAATATGAGGTGCGTCATCCGGCCATTATCCCTCAAGGTACGAGGTTGGCCTGGTTGTTAATTGACCATGCTCATAGAATGACGAAACATGGAGCAAGTCAAATCATGATGCAGTTCATTCGGCAGCAATACTGGATACCCAAACTGCGTAGTGAGCTTAGACGTTATATACACAAGTGTCCAATTTGTGTACGTTATAATTATCGGCTAGAGCAACAGCTCATGGCAGAGTTGCCTGCGGATAGGGTGCAAGTCGGCAAGCCTTTTCTACATACCGGGGTCGATTATGCAGGGCCTTTTGTAGTTAAGGTATTGGATAGGGATGGCAAGCGAATCACCACAAGGAAGGCTTGGGTGGCAATCTTTGTGTGTCTAAAGACAAGGGCGGTCCACATTGATATGATTGGAGATTTGACTTCTCTGTCATTTTTAGCATGTTATGAGCGATTCGTCAGTCGGCGAGGGCACTGCCAGCGTATGTTCAGTGACAATGGCACGTCATTTGTTGGCGCGGCAAGGGTGATTAAGCAAGCCTGGAAAGATTGGGAGAGGGATGAATTATTCGGCCAGTTGAATCAGCGAGGAACAGAATGGACATTTATGGTGCCAGCTGCCCCTCACCAAGGGGGTATATATGAAGCGGCAGTCAAGTCGATGAAATATCACTTGAAGCGCATAGTCGGCCAGAGAATATTAGAGAGCGAGCAATTTTTAACATTGTTAATCGGCATAGAAGGGATATTGAATTCCCGGCCAATTCATCCCCTAAGTGATGATCCTACAGATATGCAAGCGTTGACTCCGGGTCACTTTCTGATAGGTGAGCCAATTGTGTTACCGCCAGCATTCTCGACAGCTGAAGAAACAGGAGCAAGGGGGGCAAAGCTCTTCAGAGAGAGACAAGTTATGTTCGACCATTTCTGGAAGAGATGGCGAGAAGAGTATCTTGTGACATTGCAAGAGAGGAAGAAGTGGCGTAGGGAAAAAGAGAGTTTAAGGGTAGGCCAGCTAGTAATTATAAAAAGCGAAAATTTCCCTCCAGCCTAATGGGCTATGGGGAGGATCAGCCAGCTGATTACGAGTAAGGATGGGATAGTAAGGTCCGTAGTTTTACGAACCGAAGCAGGACAGCTAACAAGGCCAGTTCAGAAAATATGTATATTACCAATTGAGTAAATAAGGAGGCAGGGTCGGCAAGGATATATGAGCTAAATTGGGCTCAACAAGCCTATCATATATAACGATTTTAATCCAGTTCTCAGTTTCGTTACAGTTTTTACAGCAAGGAATGACCAAGGCAATCAATGGAGAATGAAGCAGCCAGCTTAAGGCCAATCAGCAGCCCAGAGATGGAAAGGACTTAGATGAAAAAAGTTCCTTTTTTGTCGGGACTGTATCGAACGCGAGCGTACGAGTTTATTCACAACACTACAGCCAGCGAACGCCAGCTAACCTATACTTCAACATTCTATATTATTATATTATGTATTATACGAAAGTACATACAAAAGAAAATGCGTCCTTCGTTCTTATAGGAAATTATAGTTTAGTCTTCATTCAGCTCTGTAATCGGCAAGATCGGCAAGCGTTTTGTATTACAAATAAATTGGGTTTTTTGCAAGTGCTTTTTCCCAAACAAAATTCGTTTGTTTCATTTTCGGTTTCAATCGGTTCAACGTTGGGTTTTTTTCCGCATCTTCATGCGAGTGTTTAACTTCGGTTGAAACATAGAAATTATGAGAGAAAAATGTAGAGAAGCATGAAATACGACATTTAAATTAGCTAAAACAACTCTTTTGACAGTTTGAGGTGAAAAAAAAGTATGCCATCTTAATTCATGATGGAATATGATTGTATGGGAAAAAAAAATTTAAAATCGTTGGAGCGGTTTTTTTTTAAATTAATTTTTATATATAAAATTCTTAAAACATTTTTAAGAACAAATTTCGGTATGCAGATTTAAACTATATATTTATGTGTATATAAAAACAAAATTTAAAAAAAAATTGTCAACCCGTTTTTGAGATATCGAATTTTCAAAAAAAAAGTTTGAAACTTTTTTTAAAAATCCAAAAACTTTTTTTTTGAAAATTTTGATATGCAATATTATTTAGTCTTATCTGAAATTTGTATATAAAAAAGTCATTTAAATCCGTTAAGCTGATAACGAGAAAACTCAAAATAAAAAAATACGTTCTATGACAGGTACTACTAATAGTTGCTATGTGTAAAATTTTATAATTTTTGATGGTAGACCGTACTAATTTAAGTATATGAAAAAAGTTTAATCAAAATCGTAGGAGTCGTTTTCAAGCAAAAAAATATTTTCCTTTGCGGTTTTTTCACTTTTGTATGGAAGGTACCGTTATTTTTTCATAAATGTAAAATTTTTTCTAAAAATTTTTTAGAAAGTACTAAAAAAGTCTTAAATATCGAGTTTCAAAAAAATCTATGATGCCGTTCTCGAAATATTTGATTTTCCAAAAAAAATTTTGAAATATTTTTTAAAAATCCAAAAAATATTTTTTCAAAAATATTGGTACACAAAACTATTAATATTTTTTGGAAGCTTCTGTATAAAAAAAATAATTGAAATCGGTCATACCATTTTGAAGAAAATCAAAAATTAAAAAAATGGTTCCTTGGGAGGTACCATTAATAACCATTTTTGAAAAATGGTTTTCCACCCAAAGAAAGCCTTTACTAAAATAAATTTATTGAATTTTTTTTAAGAAAAGTTGTCGAGCCGTTTTTGAGAAAAATACGATTATGTAAATTTGCCAAAAAAAAATTTATGGCAGGTACCGTTATTTTTGGTTCTAAAAAAAAATGAAAAAAAACGTGTCGGCAGAATCACCAAAAACCACTATGTACAAAGTTTGAAGAAAATCGATCGAGCCGTTTAGGCTGTAGACGAACAGACATACAGACAGACAGACAGACAGAATTTTGCCACCCACTTTTTTGGTGTTCTCTATCATCGTAATATCATGTTTAATTGTTATCTCAAAAATTTTTTTTTGCACGAATCCAAAACTTGCCTTATAGTACCTATAATCGCAAGTAAAAATGAGGTGAAAGGCAAAATTAATTTTTGCATGATTAGTTTACAGTTTCATGCAAAAAAAAAAAATATTTCTGTCATGGAATGTCATGCAAAACAATGGACCGGCAATTGTTTTGCATGCGAAAAAAGTGTGGTGAATAAAATATTTTTTTTGGATGGTCGGTTTACACTTGCAAAAAAAAATGTTTTCACCTCAAGGCTTTATTAGCATGCAAATAGTTTTTGCATCCAAAAATAATTATTTTCCATTTTTAGGCATATGTTTATTAATTAAGGGTAAATTAATGACTTAATGGGTGGCTTAGGCCAAGGCAAACGTTTTTTGGCTTGAATATTATTCAATTTGGTGCACAGAATAGATGGAAAATCGTTTTGAAAATGTTGATATTTTTTTTGCATGGAAACTGTAAACTATGCTTAAGGTAAATAAAACAAGAAAAAATATAAAACAAAATATATGCAAGAGCTACCGTGCGCCATTCTTTCACAGTGTGACAAAGTCACCTACTTGACAATAATTGATAAAATCTAAAATCTGTCGCTAAGATCTAGAATGTTATATCTACCTTTGTTTTTAATCATAATATGTCCTCAAAATTTAAAAAAAAATTTTGGAAGAAAATATTTGCAGTTTTATAGCGGAAATTATATTATGAGGGTGGGGTGCAATCACTAGAGCAGAAACATTACTTCCATGTTGATAGGAGAAGTAGCGTATCACCTCAATTTATTTTAAATTTTAATACAAATACATAACTAAAAAAAAAAAATAGAAAAGTTTTGCCGAGCGGAGCTCGGTCGCCCAGGTACTCTACTTAATTGGAGCTTCGATATCTCACTGAATAACTTGATCATACTATGCTACGTTTCTACTGACGCGACGCCTTAGCTGAGATTTAATTCAATTTTACCTTAACCTTAACCGGAATCTGTACCTTTGTTCTGAAAGGGCCAATTTCATATTTGTTAATATTTGGGAAACCAAAAGTTTTGCTTCTTAATTTCGAGAAATGTTTATTACTTTTGAAAATTAAACTTTCTATAACCATCGGTATCTTGTATAAACGATTGGAGCACATCTGCCCTTATTAAGTCTAAAGTAAATGCAAGGCAATATTATAAGAAATGGACATTTGTCCTTTTAGAACTCAGGTACATGTTTAATCTAGTAGATTAGAAATTATTTTAGTTTAATAGATTTACAAATCAAACTAACCAACAACCTATCGTGCTGAATGATTCATGCGAGGCTCGCGATTTGTTTTTACTTCATTTGACACAACTGAAACTTAATATCTCACTTCTACATTCCACTCCATAAGACAAAATGAAGTACCATTTGCCTTTGAAGTCTGCTGTCACAGTTAATCTTCTTTTTAATCTTTTTATGTGGTGGAAAAACCACATAGATTTACCAAATCTTATCTAGGATAAACCTTTGGTGGAAACATAATGCAGTTTATTAACGTTAAGAATCTACTGAAGGCGAGGTTGATGTGTGACATTTTTAGGCTTTTAGAGAGTTGAATAATATATCCACAATGAACATTTTCCTAGAAAAGTGCTATTAACGATTCCCGCTATCTTAGTTGTAGCGGTTATGGTTTTATCTCACGCTGTTCTTGATGATAGGGTTGAGGAATTTGGGATTAAATTATGCCGATTAGAACTTTATTGGTATGAATATTTGCATTTCATAATCTCGCAATTACAAACTCGCTTTTTATAGTTTGGTATTTACACTTCGCACCAAAATCTCACAAATATCAACCGAAATCTTGCAAATTAAAATCTCATCGTTCTCAGTTTCGCACTGAAAAATAGAAATTTTTGAAGTTTTCTTATTGCTCCGGAAAAAAGTGATTTAAGGGCAGTTGCATGACATTTTGATCGAAATATACTTTTGCCGTCAAAATATAGTTCATCTTCCATCTGTCGAGCTTTCAACTGTCAAATACAATCGAAGGTTGGCTATGATGTCAATGGATTAAAAAACCTCTTAGGATCAGAAATTTTTGAAGTTTGTTTAATGCTTCGGAAAAAAGTGATTTTAGGGCAATCAGGTGACATTTGCATCAAAATATACTTTTGAAGTCAAAATATACACTAGTCAACGAAATTAAAGGAACAAATTTTTTTCCAATTTTTGTAAGCGTTATTTGAAGAGCTGTATCTTTGTGACGAGTGATCGTATTGAGTTGAAAGAAAAAGCAGTTTTTAGCTTTATGTTTCAAGATTTGTTTGCAAACAAATTTGTTTGAAGTACCGTTATTGCGTTATTGCAAAAAATGAGACGAGACAACAAAATTATTTTTTCTTTAATTTTTTTTGAAGGTCCTCATTTCTATGGATAAATTTTTTTGAGTCAATTAAATGTCATGAGCAGATACCTTGTTTATTCAGCTTCAATTCAATTTTTTGTTGTTTTCGAACGATTTTTTTGACAGGGTTTATCTGACTTTGAATGAAAAAAGAAACTTTTAGCCTTGAATACCATATCTCAGCAAATAATGATGTTCTAAAAAATTCAAAGACAGTTTTGGAAATTTGAGAAAGCGTTTTACAAGAGTTTTTTAAGATTTTGTAGAAATTATTTTTTTACCGTTCATCGTTAGTTTAAAAAAAGTACTAAAGACCGACGTTTTGTGGTCTTTTCGTAAATCTTTTTTTTTCGTTGCAATTATTGATTGCATGGCTTGCGTTGGTATTCAAATTTATAGACTTTTAAATCATTAATATTCTTGTAAATTTTCAAATTGATTCATCGAACCGTTTTTCCTCACCAATTTCAAAGTCTGACAAACCAGGTAAAGGAACAACTTGTGGTGTTCCTAAACATTGCGTAGTCGTCATCAAAATGACAAGAAAACCGCAATTCCAGTGGTTTTTTTTTTTACAGTTTTGCATTAGTTAGATACTTTTTTGAATGGAAATGAAATAAAAAGTACATTTTTCCAAAAAATTGGAAAAAAATTTGTTCCTTTAATTTCGTTGACTAGTGTAGTTCGTCCACCATCTGTTAAGCTATTTTAACTCTCAATGTATTATACACCCTCAAAAAAATGCAACATTTCTAGAATGATATGAAGAAAATTATGCTGTGTCAACGTCAAAATACAATCAACGCGTTGGTGAGCGTATCCTAACTTCGTTGACTGAGTGATTACACGGGCAACGAAAATAACCATTGCATTGACCCTTATATTTGTGTCAATGAGAGTGTCAACGCAGTCGTCAAGGCTTTAGACAGTATTCTGAGTTTGACGTCTCTTTGACATCAGAGAGTCAACTTGTTGATAATTTGCTTTGACCGTCTTATCGTAGCTTAACTTATGTAAGGCTCCTAGATTGTTATACTTTTAAAATAAGTTGATAAGTTTATTTTGCAGGAAACAAAAAAGGTATTGCCACTATCAGGAAAAACGGGCCCCTAAAAAATGTTTGATACGGGACCCCTGAAGTATTCGCTATGCCACTGACGTGAAAATATGTCAAAATTTTCAGTTTAATAAATCGGACCAATTACAATAACTTCCAATGGATTGAATATGAAGAAAATTTGAAAAGAAATTCTTCTGTTTAAGTGGAGTGACCTAATATATAATTCAAAGTTAAAAGTTCAAGTGAGCTCAACTCCATGATTGCGTTTCGTCCAGGCACGATAGTTGGGCTCATTAGTTAGCTGACTATCGTACCCTTCTAAGACGCAATTTTGTGTCGATGTTTACCGACTAATATAAAAATCACAGCATTAAGATACTATGAATTTTATTATTCTAAGGGAATTTGGTTAAATTCAGACACTTAGAATTTCAAATGCCCGCGCTCAGGCTTTTTTATAATAATTGAATATGAAGAAAATTTGAAAAGAAATTCTTCTGTTTAAGTGGAGTGACCGAATATATAATTCAAAGTTAAAAGTTCAAGTGAGCTCAACTCCATGATTGCGTTTCGCCCAGGCACGATCGTTGGGCTCATCAGTTAGATGACTATCGTACCCTTCTAAGACGCAATTTTGTATCGATTATTACCGACTAATATAAAAATCACAGCATTAAGATACTATGAATTTTATTATTCTAAGGGAATTTGGTTAAATTCAGACACTTAGAATTTCAAATGCCCGCGCTCAGGCTTTTTATAATAATTGAATATGAAGAAAATTTGAAAAGAAATTCTTCTGTTTAAGTGGAGTGACCGAATATATAATTCAAAGTTAAAAGTTCTTTTCAAATTTTCTTCATATTCAATTATTATAAAAAGCCTGAGCGCGGGCATTTGAAATTCTAAGTGTCTGAATTTAACCAAATTCCCTTAGAATAATAAAATTCATAGTATCTTAATGCTGTGATTTTTATATTAGTCGGTAAACATCGATACAAAATTGCGTCTTAGAAGGGTACGATAGTCATCTAACTGATGAGCCCAACTATCGTGCCTGGGCGAAACGCAATCATGGAGTTGAGCTCACTTGAACTTTTAACTTTGAATTATATTCGGTCACTCCACTTAAACAGAAGAATTTTTTTTTTCAAATTTTCTTCATATTCAATTATTATAAAAAGCCTGAGCGCGGGCATTTGAAATTCTAAGTGTCTGAATTTAACCAAATTCCCTTAGAATAATAAAATTCATAGTATCTTAATGCTGTGATTTTTATATTAGTCGGTAAACATCGACACAAAATTGCGTCTTAGAAGGGTACGATAGTCAGCTAACTAATGAGCCCAACTATCGTGCCTGGACGAAACGCAATCATGGAGTTGAGCTCACTTGAACTTTTAACTTTATAACTTCCAATGTAAATTAAAAAAATCAACTTCGAAGTAATCCTATACGTATGCCTCCACCACATTCCGCTAGGTAACCCATGTTGTTAGACTATTATTTTGTGTCTCACATTGTTCCATTTACAAATCCGAATCTAAAAGAGTCAAAGGTAAACTCATACTAAGGTTATCTGTATTTAAATATTACTCTTGATTGCAAATAAAATACCCCGATGAGAAACGAAACTCTCTGGCAGTTTTCCGGTGGCCATGATGCTCAATTAAATTTCTAACGAAACGTTCGGGGTTATTACATTTATTGAACTCATTTAATATTTATTATAATTTAGCTCGGCTTTTCACAAAACATAAAAATGTGATGTGCTAACGACTGCTTAAGTAAAAACATAAAAAAGTTATGAGGTTCTGGTCGTATTTTTCTAAAAACAAAACAATATAAAGTATGTACTCCTTCTTAATTTTAAAGGATGTACTCTACACGCACGCTTGTTTCTTGAAATAAACAAGATCATAAAAAATCTATTAAATTTCACCATCCTTCTATGTATTTAGAAAAATTGATATTTATAAATATTTTTAATACGAATGAACAATATTGAATATTGAAAAGAAAATCCTGGCTATGTTATGGAAGTCTCTTTATAAATTCGAAACTACTTATTTTGTGTCCTTCTCGGCGGTTGTTTATCTTTATTTTTTTTAAACCTACTTCTTTAATTTTTGTTTTTATTCAGTTTCTTTTTTAAATACTTACTAAAATATGAACAAAACTTGAAAAGAAAATTCTTGTGTTTAAGTGGAGTGACTTAATATAATTGAAAATAATTCAGGTATACGAACCTGGGAGAAACGCATTATGGAGTTGAGCTCATTTTAAATTTTAATTGAATTATATCCTTTTTAAATGCCCTTATGCAAACATATGTAGGTATGCATACCCATATAACTTACTCACACAACCTCCCTTTTAAGCTGTAGGGGGGTATCGAACTTTTTGGTCAAAACATATGTATTTTTTTTTTCAATACTAATCAATTTCTTTTAAATTCGCAATTTTTTGCCAACTATAAAATGTTTTAGTGTTGTAAGTTTCAGTTATTTAAGCTGAAAACTTTTTATTTTATTTACAAGAATTCAAAAAGAAGCCTTATCCTGCTGATACCTATTAGGTATAAAAGTCTTAAATTATATTATAAAATAAAAAGTTCTAGAGGTCAGAAAGTCCATTCAATAGAACCGATGAAAAACCAGTAAACACATTTATCATCCATCATACCCATTTGATAGGTATCTTCCTACCATCCTTCGGAGTCGCATATCGATGTCGTGCCAAAAATAAAATAAAATAAAATAAACAACCAACCCAAGACATTATAAAATGAAAGAAATTCGCACTCGTTATCCTTTCTATTTTAAATGTTTTCCATCTCCGGGATCTAAGCTAAATGACAAACTGACTGTGTTAAGTCTTCCTCCTTACATTGCGCTATGTCATACAGTAGATTAATTTTGTATGAATCAGTATTCGACTGAAAAAGGACTCTTAATATGCGGAGATTTACATAATATGGACTTTGATTCGACCAAAAATAGAAACTTTTCTAAAACACTTTCACTGGATGTGTGTCCTTGGGATTTTTATTAAGTAGCTTGATATTTATTTTGCTGAAATAAAAACCTATATTAACTGCTTATAAAACTCGACATGCGCATGAAAAGGAATGTTCATATTTTGTATATTTCTTCGAGGTTTTCAATTTATTTATGTAAAAATATTTTGATGACAACGTTCTTAGTGTACACCTGAGTGCACTCTACTTGTTCAACCCTTTTTAGCTATATAGGTACATGGGAAAAAATTCGTATAGAAAACCATTTTGAAATCAATATTTTAATATAAATGCGTGACATGGTAGCATGTATACCTACTGTATAGGTATAGGTATATCTATTTGTTTTTTGATTCAAGTTTCACGAGAAAAAAACTTCATAGTTTAAGAGCCGGCAGGGGATGAACACATAACCAAAATATGAGTATGAGGGGCTGAAGGTACATGCATCGAATAAGAACGGATTTTTGGTAGACGCTTGTGGTAAGTACTTACTTACTAACTTACTATCAGGGATACACAGTGAGTAAACAACACTCAAAACAAAAAAATTTGCATGTAAAATTATCAAAATTTTCCCTATTTTCTTTTTTTGTTTGACGCTGTAAATCTGCTGGCCTTGCGGCTAAGCTATTCAAAGCGGTTGGCGATGAATGCGTTAGGTGTATGCACCAGCTCGTATACAAAATATGGTCGGAGGAAAGCATGGCTGATGAAAAGAGCCTCAGCATTGTTTTCCCGATCCTCAAAAAAGGTGATCCTCTGGATTGAGCCAACTACAGAGGCATAAGTCTTCTTCTCTGCCGTACTTTGTGAATGCCTGAAGCCATTCTTCAACAACCAGATAGGTCCATATCATGTTGATTTAGGCCAGGGAAGTCCACCATCTGTCAAATATTTACGCTACGGCAGATCTTGAAATAATCCCAGGAGTTTCAAATCGGTACCTGTAGAGCTCTGTTCCTCTGTGAAATACATTACACTTATAACTATATGGGTCAATATTTCAAAACATTAATATTTTTCACTCCAAAGTGGACCCTCGCTCAAAAGAATCTATTTTGGTAGACGAACAATTATGTCTCTTAAAAACTCTATAGTAACCACTTTAAAACAAGGAGTCATAACATTTGATCAAATCTAACGGTTTTTTAAGTCAGGGAAATGATACTTGTATGAGGGGAATGATAAAAATTTATATTTACTCCGTTGATTAGATGGATATTTAATTTTGCAAATGGTTTCAGGAGTGTAAAGAAAAAAGAGAAGAAATACTAACATGAAAAATACCATCCACGACTATGTTGCACGAACTTGCTCTCATGATTCAAGGACTTTGCGAGACTAAACATTTTATAGTAATAATCTTATTTTGTATGATATTTTGACCGAGAAAATGTGAAAAAATTCAAAACTACTAAAAATACTGTAAATATGTTTAAATGTAATATTATTGATTCTTCTAGAGTTACCAAAACGCAATAAATCATTATAATGAAAACTTGAAAGTCAGGGGAATGACACAAAAAATGATGTTAGGGGAATGACTCCGAAGGGTGTTTTATGAGAATTAAATGGAGGTTATTAGAAAATTAGATGTTTTATATTATTTTTCACGTAAGCCCTTGTAAAAGACACAGACGAGTAAAACCTTTTAATTTTTATACCACACGGCTTAGTAAAAAACACGCGTTAGAGGAATGACAATTTCGCTTGACGAAAAACAAAATCATTGCCTTAACTTGAAATAAAAAGACAACAAAGTTTTTTTGAAACCCTAACTTCAATTTTCATAAAGAGCAATTCTGTACCGTTAAACAACAAAAAAATCAGTTTTCTATTTGAGCCTATATATATATTTTTTTTAATATCCATTAGTGGGATAGAAATGATCGATTTATGGGGGATACTTATTTAATAGCTCCTATTTAAAAAAATAAAGCAATTAAAAATCATTTAACTATTTTTTAGTTAGGATGCATATATTATTAAAAAGACTGCATCATTAGATTTTTTGTATCGGTTTTAGTTTCGTTGCTAAAATTCAGACAGTGTGGTAAGTAGGCCTGGGGACACGTCAGGGGAATGACATTTTGGGTGTTTAAATGGAGATAGCGGGTATGATTTTTTTTTTAAGTTTATTTTTTCTAGAGCGAATATAAGAACCCGTTTGTTTCAAGCCATCCAATTAACAAACTTATAATAAAATTTTGTACTTCGGTTCAAAAATGAAGGAGACTGAAATATTAATATTTTGAAATATTGACCCATATACACAAATCATTATCAGAGTTACTTAAGCTTTTCCTCTTATCATATTTACTTTATATAAATTTTCATTCTTAATTTATACTCGAAGTGTTCGATCAAATAAATATAAATAAATACTTTATACGTATTGAATATTATTAAAGACAGTTATATTTCAAGGGATCATATCTAAAGACGGATACAATTGCAGGGATCATTACAGTACCCACCACCTTTTCATCGGTTTCAAAGCCACGTATGATAGCATCGAGCTATATAGAGCAATGTCTAGTTTTGGCATCCCTCCCAAACTCTTCCGTTTGTGCAGGATGACGATGGAGAATGCACGATGCTCTATCAAGGTAGGCAAAGAACTAACCTACACCTTTTGATGTCAACAAAAAGATTTAGGCAAGGCCATGCGCTGTCATGCGACTTTTTCAACATCGTTTTTGAAAGAATAGTGCAAAGCTCTCACGTCAACACTAGAGGCACAGTCTTTCAAAGTTCATCCAATTACTCGCTTAATCTGACAACATTGACGTAATCGGACGAACTAAGCGAGATATCAGTGGTGCTTTCGTGAGTAGTGAGAAGGAAGCCAAGAATATGAGGTTAACGGTGAATGAAAGCAAAACGAAATATATGCTGTCAACAAAAAGGACACCCAACATCGACGTCTCGGACAGAACGTCACTATAGACAGCAATCATTTTGAGGTGGTCAGAGACTTTGTCTACCTAGGATCCGCTATAAACTCAGCGAACGATACCAGTGCTCAGATCAAACGAAGAATTACTCTTGGCAGTCGCTGTATCTTTAGGCTAAGAAGGCAATTGAGAAGCAAAGCCCTCTCTCGAGCAACTAAACTGTCCCTGTATAAGACGCTTATCATCCCGGTCCTGATGTATGGTGCAGAGGCATGGACAGGGACACTGTTAACGGTAGATGAGAACGCGTAAGGCTGGAAAGTTCTCCTGGTGATTTTTGGTCCCATCTGCATAGATGGGGAATGTAGAAGAAGATACAACAACGAACTGTACGGGCTGTATAGTTACACTGACCTAGCCACAAAAGTGAAAAGCCAACGACTGAGATTGCAGTGGGTTACCTTGAGTGAATGGACATCAATGATCCGGCCCGGTCCTTGAATGGAATCCCGTGGGACAGCGCTCTAGAGGTGGACAGCGTAAAAGATGGCGCATGCAAGTGGAAGAGGACCTAAACCAACTTGACTTGTAAAACTGGAAATAGCCAGCTAGAAACCGAGCTGACTGGAAGAAGCTTGTTAGTTGGGTTCCTGGTCCACCCCGGACTATAGCGCCACCTAAAGTATTTTAATAAGTAAGTATGCTTGCGCCGGTATCACCAGGGTCTTCCTGAAGAAAACACGGAACTTCAGAGCAAAAAGGTCTTAAGACCTTATAACAAAATCTTTATTGAAAACAACTCTTATATTTATAACACACAATATTCTGTGTATTCAAATGTATGCTGATGACGTCCAGTTGTTTAAAAGCAGTCCCCTCGGACTAATTGAAGATGGGGCAAATACACTTAATAACGATCAGATGGTCACAGAATAATAGACTTTTCCTTCATCTGCTTAAGTCCAAATGCATCGTTAGTAAGAAAGTGCTTAATTTAGATTATTTCCCAAACATCATTTTGAATGGTACACCAATCGCATATGCATCTAGTGCAAGAAACCTAGGTATGTTATTTAATAGGACGCTAACTTGGGACAGCAATATAAATGCAGCCGTGGGTAAGGCCTATGGAATGCTAAGAATGTTATGGTAATCGAACATTACACGCCCTTGAATATTCGAATGATGCTAGCCAAAACTGTAGTAGTTTCTATTTTAACATACGGTTGCAATGTCTTCAGCAACTGTGTGACGCTGGTAGTAGGAGAAAATTGAATGTCGCTTTCAATAATATAGCTCGCTACATATTCGGTCTATGTCGCTTTGATTGTATTTCTGGCTTTTCGCTTCAAATTTATAATATTTCACACGATCATCTTCTTTGGTATAGAACACTTCTCTTAATCTACAATATTATTCAAACACAACAACCTTGTACCTTATTTAATAGGATACGGTTCAGCCCCTCGACAGATCCCTAATGCTTATACACCCTCGGTTTTTTTTTTATCAGACCTCAGAACAACAATTCTTTGTCAATGCTATTCGCCTGTGGAATCTCCTTCCAACTAATTTAATAGACAAACAAGTGCCAAGCAAAGTTTCGCAGAGATCTTAGAAGTGACTTTCAAAGTGCATATGTTTCAGATCTGCCTTCCAATCATCACGCACTTAGGGTTTTAATAAGCGAGATGTATGTAAGAATTAAATTATGTAAATCCAAAACAATAGTATTAAAATATAAAATTTTTCTATCTACGAGTATGTAGCTTTTTCTCCACTTTTTACGAGTATAATGTACTTAAATAGCAGAAAACTAATTTATAAGATTTATTTTTTACTGTGTATACAATCAATGAATAAACTAAACTAAACTAAACTTCTGTAACTAAGGTTGGCTGGTGGAAGTGGAGTTGCATGGAACGCTTCGTTACAATTTCAAAAATGTTAGGGAACAAATCTTTTGATAGAATTAGAAAGACTCAACTACCGGTTAATTTTTTAGTACATGCCATGAGAATTGTTTCTTAAATTGTTGCTAAGCCCCACTCAAGTACACCATCTATTTTTGGCCATCAGCTCGGTTTTTTGAGATATTTCCCTTAAAACATGACAAAAAAAGTCTTTTTTTTGTTATTTTTAAGGTTATGTATCAACGAGAGGTAATATTTTTGTTCTTCCAAGTTTGAATTGTTTCTTAAAATGTTTTGAAAGTCCATCTCAAATCCATCATCCGTTTTTGGACATCACCTCAGGATCTCGAGATATTTATGTTAGAAAATTTATTAATAATGAGAAATGAAGCTCTGTCATTTGCCTTAAGTCCATAAACTGTAGATAATTTTTACAGTTTTCTCTTTTAGATGAGCTCAGATAAAAATTCTAATTTTTCTCATAAAAATTCTTTGTAAAAAAATGGGAGCAAATCGATTCACCCGTTTAGGCTCTAGGTTGACGCAAAGACGAACAGATGCACAGACTAGTCGACGACATGGCAAAACACACTTTGGTAGATTTCTCCATCATTGTAGTTTGTTTGACATAAAACCAATACTTGCCCTATACATACGATGACCATTCTTTCAATTAAGAAAAAGACACATTTATTTAGTATTCAAAGTCTCATTTATGTAATTACTAATTTGCTTTAAAAGTTTAGTCTCCATGTTTCATTGTTCTAACAATCAAGCCATTTCGATTTCAACATTATACCTTTATATCAAAAACATAGTAAACGGTTGTATCAAATATATTCGTGTGTGTCTGTGTATTAATTATCCGTCCATTGAACGTAAAAGTTGGCGAGGCAAAGTTATCTTATCGCTAATTCATGTCACAGGCAATTACAAATTATTTATTAATAAGAATAACAAATTAAAAGATGTATAAGTGCTTACTCGTTGACGTTGTTATTCGTGGGTATGTACATATGTTTAATAAATGAAGAAAGTACTTGACAGTTTTAATCGTATAAACATGGTATTTGGCGAAAAAGAGGACCTTAAGGCCATCACAAAAACAACTCAAACCAAACAATTTGATTTCAAATTAAGGACAAATTATATAACCCTCTACAGTCTACACAATCTAAAAAGTTTCCTTAAATACCCGTATAGGGAATTTTTATAGACGCATTTTAAGAAAGAAAAATGGGAAATCATACTGAAATATTTGTTATTGCTTAGACACATGATACATGGTTCTAGGATACTTTTAAACGCTTAATCAGACCAGAATTTAAACAATACATCTACTTTATAAAACGTTTAGGTCCTTTTAGTGTAATGAAGAGCTTTTTTCAAGTGGAACAGGTAAAATATTATCAAAAACCCTTTGAAAATTATTAAGGCAGAAAATACTACAGTGTTCCAAAGGTAGTAAACATTTTTGGTCATTTGTAAAAAACGTACGTAATACCACATCGTCTTCGATTTCAACGCTCGTATTCAATGACACTCATGCTGTCAGCTCAATAGAGAAGCTGATATGCTTGCAGCACAGTTTGCTATTATGTTGGATTCCCATAGTTCTGAAAAAGTGTTCTTCAACGCTGGCAAAACCTCTGCGTAAGCTTATCCATCTGTCCTACTCTACTGGTCTCTGCCCGAGTGGGTGGAAAACAGCATTTGTCCAGCCTGTCCCTAGGGTGAATCTTTGTCTCCCTCCAACTATCTACCAATTGCACATAGTCAAGGTCAAGGAAATGCTGATTAATTTTATCTTACTTACTTACTTATCCGGCTCCCGATCCATGAAGGGTCTCTGCCTGAGATATTGCGGTCTTCCATCGGTTGCGGTCCCTCGCACGCTCCCTCCAGTCGTCGAGACCAAGCGCTCTTGCGTCTGTGACCGCCTGGTCCCTATAGCGGAGGTTCGGTCTTCCTGGTCGTCTCGAACCTGGGGGCTGGGATTCGAAGATTTTCTTGGCTGGAGCGTTGTTGTCCATTCGCTCGATGTGGCCGAGCCAGTGTAGTCGACGTGTTTTGGCTCTTTGGACTACATCCACATCTTGGTACAGCTCGTACAGTTCACAATTGAATCTTCTCCTCCAATCGCCCTCTTCGCATATAGGACCAAATATCCGCCGAAGAATTTTTCTCTCGAAAGTGCCCAGTATCAATTCCCCTTTTTTACTTATCGTCCAGCACTCGGCGCCGTAGAGTAGAACTGGTAAAATTAGCGTTTTGTACAGCGTGCACTTTGTCTTTCGGGAAAGGAGCTTTGAACCCATTTGTTTGGCCAAACCGAAGTAGCAGCGGTTCGCTAGGGTAATTCTTCGTCGGATTTCCACTAAGGTGTCGTTCGTGGGATTGATGTTTGTTCCGAGGTAGGTGAACTCCTTGACTACCTCGAAATTACTGCTACCAACAGTGACGTTTTGTCCTAGGCGATGGACAGATGAGGCTTTGTTTGTTGATAGCATATACTTTGTTTTGTCCTCATTCACTTCAAGACCAACGCGTTTCGCCTGTTCATCAATAGCTGTGAATGCTTCAAGTACAGCTCTCTTGGAGCGGCCGATGATGTCGATGTCGTCCGCATAGCCAAGCAGTTGTGAAGACCTGTTGAAGATAGTGCCTTCCATGTTAACACCACTCTTGCGCACTATCTGCTCCAGGACTAAGTTGAAGAAATCACATGATAGCGCATCTCCTTGTCTGAACCCTGTACAAGTTTGGATTAACTCGGATGAGCTGTTACCCATTTGCACGTTGCACCGCGTATTTTGTATCGTCATGCGGCATAGCTGGATCAGTTTTTTCGGGATCCCGAGTTCCGACATCGCCAATAGAAGCTCTTGGCGACTTATGCTATCATATGCGGCTTTAAAGTCGATGAATAGGTGGTGGGTCTCGACTTGAAATTCGTTGGTCTTTTCCAGGATTTGCCTCAATGTGAAGATTTGGTCTATCGTTGATCTGCCTGGCCTGAAGCCACACTGGTACGTGCCGATCATAGTGTTGCAGAAAGGTTTTAGACGCTCACATAGTACGTTGGATAGGATCTTGTAGGCAACATTAAGCAGGGATATGCCTCTGTAGTTCTTGCAGGACATAGGATCGCCTTTTTTGTAGATTGGGCATATGGAGCTATTTGACCAGTCGTCGGGCATACTTTCCTCCTCCCACACTTGGTTGATGAGCTGGTGCATGCACCCTACCAGGACATCTCCTCCATACTTAAAGAGTTCCGCAGGTAGGCCATCCGAGCCGGTGGATTTGTTGTTCTTAAGCTTGTGGATGGCTTTCTTAACCTCTTCAGTACTGGGCGCTGGGACTGGATCTTCATTGACTGGTCTTATGCTTCTTTGTTCCTCTATTGCCTCCTCTACATAATGCCCATTAAGCAGCTGTTGGAAATGCTGCTTAAACACGTCTACAATTCCCTGTGCTTCGGTGACTAGGTTCCCTTCGCTGTTTCGAAGAGCTTGCGTGCCAGTCCTATAACCAGATGCCAGTTGCTTGGCTGTTTTGTAGAACCGGCGGGTGTTGGTGGCTGTGCTAGACTCTTCGAGATACTTGAGCTGAGAGGCTGCGGATGCTCTTTTCTTTCTACGCAGGGTTTTTTTCTCTTTCCTTCTCTTTTCACGGTACTCCTCTCTTGCTGCTCTTGTTTTCCGTTGCAGCATTTGCATTCGTGCATTTTCCGTCTCCTGCTTCAATACCGCGCATTCATCGTCATACCACGGGTTCTTTTTTCTGGGTGGTTGATAGCCTATGGTGGTCTCGGCTGTCTCCTTAATGATGTCGCGATATTGGTTCCACTGGTTGTTGACGCTTGTGGCTGGGTTTACGGCAGAGAGTTTCCCGGTCAATTGCTCACTGTAGTCTCTGGCTTTCTCAGATGTGCTAAGGCATGCAATGTTGAATTTCTTCCTTTGGGTGGTCTTCGTTTTCTTTTTGTTGGACAGTCGGGCTCTGAACTCTGTCACAACAAGAAAGTGGTCAGAGTCCACGTTTGCGCCTCGGAAAGTTCGCACGTCCAAGATGTTCGATGCATACCTTGCGCCAATTAGCACGTGGTCGATTTGGTTGGCGGTTCGACCATCTGGAGATCGCCAGGTTGCTGTGTGTATCCTTCGCCTGGGGAACCTAGTGCTACTTATCACCGTATTACGAGCTGCAGCAAAGTCGATTAGTCGGAAGCCGTTATCTGTTGTCGTTTCGTGGACGCTGTGCTTTCCAACTAATCCGCCAAAGATGTTTTCCTTTCCGACTTTAGCATTGAAGTCTCCGAGCACGACTTTGACATCGTACTCCGGACAGGCTCCGTAGGCTCCGTCCAGGAGGTCGTAAAACTCCTCCTTGTTAGACTCCTCAGCTTCATCGGTAGGGGCGTGTGCACATATTAGGCTGATGTTTTGGAAGGTAGCTTTGATGCGGATCACAGCCAGGCGATCGCTAATCGGCTTAAAATCGATGACTTTCGATCTGAGTCAATTTCCCACGACGAATCCGCATCCTAACATGTGCAGTCTTTGATGGCAGCTGTAATAAATGTCGCAATCTTTTCTTTTCGTTATACCTGATCCTATCCATCGTATCTCCTGGATCGCGGTAATATCTGCCTTATACCGCGAGAGGACAGATTCAAGTTTTTGAGTAGCACCTGGTGTATAGAGTGTCCTTATACATTCCAGGTGCATACTCGTAGGTCATAGTCCATTTTCGTTCCGGGTGTGGTTGCCATTTGAGGGGGGTCGTTATCCGAGGCTTCACGATTAATTTTATCAGCTAAAGAAATATCTTGAAGAACGAAAGCCTCTTAATGACCGACAGTATGGCTTTTGTAGCAATAGGTCCACTCAGGGCCCGACCCAGATTTTTCACCGCCCTGGGCAGAAATAATATTTGCCGCCCTTTGTAATGACACCTTATAAAGCCATATGTCACTGCAGAAATGGGGTGATTTTTAACCAAATTTAAAAAAAAGTAGGTTATCATTTCGATCGGTATGAATGCGACGTGTTTGGAATAAATTGTATGATATTCACATCAATATGTAACCCTACTAGGGCTTCTAAACGAGTCTATCAAATTTAATGAGTGTATGTGCTTACATACACACAGCATTTTGATAATTTTTTTTACTAACCTACAAAGTTTCAATAAGCCTTAAAAATATAAAAAAAATAATTGAAACTTTTTTTTTGAGAATATTCAAGAAAAAACTGAAGAATCGTATTTCTTCCCATTTTAAACCTCAGAATCAACCCTTTAAAGGAGAATAGGACAAAACGGTCTACAGGACCAATAACGATAACGACGAGACATAATATGTCGTTGGAAAGGTATTTTTATGAACTACAATAGTTACTATGAGGGCTTACTTCATTCTTCATATCGCTGTGTGAAAAAAGTTATTCTCTAAATAGAATTGTGTTCTTGTGCATTCTAGTATGAATAAAATATATTTAGTATGGCCAAAATTTATGAAAACTAGTCTAACAAATAACAACATTGGAAAGGTATTTTCATTACCTACAATACCTTTAACAGCCGTTTAATTCAAATCACTGTGTGAAAAATCGTGACGTATGTCGTTGGAAAGGAAATTTTATGTACTACAATAGTTAATAAGGCAGCTTATTTCAAATCGCTGTGTGAAAAAAGTTATTCGCTACTTGTTACTCATGCTCCATAAATTTTATCTGTACCAAAATTCCCTAAAGCAGCGTATAACTTTTTCCACACAGTGATTTTAAATAAGTTGTTATGGAAACTATTATTTTTCATAAAAATACCTTTCCAACGACATACGACTCGTTTTTATTGGTTCCTTGACCACCTTCCATACAGTTTTGCCGATTGTCCTTTGTTTTTAATCAAAGTTGCTTATTTTATTCTTTTTTTGAAAAAGTAATTTTAAAACAAAAACTTTTGAACAAAAAAAAATGCTTTTTTTAATATTTTTTTCAATATTTCGAAACTGTTTAGGTACTTGTGAATTTATTTAAATAAAGAAAAAATTTACAAACAAAATATTTTGAGTTTAAAATTTTTTTTCCAAACAAATTTTGTTCAATATTTTGTTTAATTTTTGTTTTAAATATTCAATGCTTAGATTTCGCTATTATTTACAGCTGCACACAAACATGCTTGAATGTCTTAACAACTACATTCTTTCGGAATCCAGAAACAAGTTGGAAAATGTTTTTTTGATAATACTTTTTGCAAAAATAGTATTCTGCATGCAGTTTGGTCAGATTGATTGAAATTCTAAAAATTTGTGAATAATACAAAATGTTCCCATTCGGTATTTTTTATAATTAATATTGAAACCGGAGAAAAAAGACGTCCCGAAAGGACAGTTGATTTTATACCTGGAATCCGGGACATCTCGGGTAAATCGGAACGTCTGTCAACGCTAATGTTATGCTTCATACCAAATTATAACAAAGTATATAAAAAATTTAAGTTTATGACAATTCAAGTAGGAAACGACACTTGTAAAAAATCCAAATATAGAGTTGTAGTATTGACATTCACGTTTTATCGCATTCGTCCAAAATAAGTTTTTAAATGTTGATCTTTTATTTTTCGGCTTCATGAGCAGTATGAAGAGTTTGTCAATTAATAGTTTACTATAATACCTGTATTGGAACAATTGTTAAAAAATTCATGAAATTATTTTTTAGTAGCTGCTAAACATCCTAAATTTTCAATTTTGCCGCCCTGGGCAAAATGCCCGGCTGGCCTCCCCATAGATCGGGCCCTGGGTCCACTAGTGATCTGATAGTATATCACCGAATAGTGGAACCAATCTTTACATCGCACTTGATATTTTAAAAGTCTTTGATAGAGTATGGCATCAAGCTATCTTATCGAAAATACATGCATTTGCTATTGATGAATCTCTTCTTTGTTGGACTAGAAATTACCTTTTGGACCGATTAATTCAAGTAGTGTTTGACGGTTTCAAGTCTGGTATTCATAAAATAAATGCTGGTGTGCGCCAGGGCTCTGTTTTGTATGCAACTCTCTTTTCAATTTCATTAATGATCTCTTTTTAGGGGGACAGCGAAGCATGAAATCATTATCTATTATCAAAGGGTACGGTAGTTCCCAGCCAAGTTGGCAGCACTACAACCTTTTTATGGGAACAAACTCAGCCGATTTTCAACCCCCCTTTATCAATAAAGTCAGAACCTTCAAATTCACAGTATTTTCTGAGCTGATCAAACACAGGTGGCTCACAAAATTTCAACTCTTTAGCATTAGTAATTCCCGACACATAGGACTTAAAAAATTGCAAAAACCTTAACTGACTGACTCACTGACAGATCATCAAAATTATGCAGTACTTCCCGATATTTTAGAAATTTGAAATTTCGCATAACGGTAGGCTTTTGGGTATATACAAATGAAAAAAATCGAAAATCTGCAATTTTGTACTCAGGAGGCGTGGCATCTACCCACTTTCTTAAAACATTTTATAAATGATATTGATATGGAACACTTCCGGTTGTTGTAGAACGATGAAAATTGGTAGATCGGTAGAGATTAAAGTACTTAAAAAGAAAAAAAAATCTGAAATTTGAAATTTTCCTTTGAGGGGGCTGAGGGGGCGTGGCATTCACCAACTTTCTCAAAAATTCATATAAACTATATGGAGGACTTCTGATTGGGTAGAACGATGAAAATAGGTAGATCGGTAGGGCTTGAAGTACTTTGAATGAACAAAAATAGAAAATTTGGAATTTTCCATTCAGGGGGCGTGAAATCCACCCACTCTTTCAGAATTACTGTTGTTTATATGGAGCACTTTTGGTTTTCGTAGAATTATGAAACTTTGTTCAGCGATAAGGCTTGATTTTCACCTGGTAAAATAAATCTTTGCAAAAAGGAGTGAAATCACAACAAAAACATAATTAATTATATGTCAAGTTTTAAGCTCTTGAAGTTTTATATCAAATAGTATCTTAAGTAGAGTAATATCGAAAAAGTTCCAAATTATGACAGAAATTTGGTATTTAATGATTACTGAGATTAAAATTTGGTGGTGTACTTGGCAAGATTTCTCTTGATTAAATACAAATTTAAAATATGAGCCGTTTTTTTTTTGAAAGTGGAATAAGTCCAATTTTGGAAAAACATGAGTTAATGGCGAATTCAATAAAATGATGACATCCTCTTTTTGTATCAATAAATCTTATACTCAATAGTGCACGATTTCTACCTGAATTAAACAAATAAAAAAAAATTGTAAAATTTATTGAAAGTAATTTTTTTTGAAAGTGGAATAAGTCCTTCTTGTGTTATAAGCATAATTTTGGAAAATGTATACTCACGATTATTATTGATAAGAACGATTTCCAGTGAGCACTATCCCACCATAGGAATCAGTTTTGACTCTTAGAACAACATCATAGACAAGATAACGGTATTTTTCCTGCAGAAATTGGAATGACAAGTCATTTTACAAATTTTGATTAGCTTTCTATAACATACATATGTCTGTCTCTTTGAATGTCAAGCTACAGCTTAGATTACTGAAGCGATTTTATTCAAATTTTGAACTTAAGTTTTGTTGGTAGTTTTCTAGAGAAGGCAAATTGAAATTTATCTTAACCCTAAAAATACCGGCACTATCGTTTAAGAAAAACATAAGTATCTCAAAAACGACTCTAATGATTTTGATAAAAAAGTATATGTGAGTTGCCATGGTGTACTTTTGGGAAAAGCTAATTTTACCAATAGCTCTCTTAAACGGTAGGTATAACCGTCAAATTACGTGCACTTTTACTTTCGATTTGCGCATTAGCTCCTCTACTGATTTCAATTATTTGTTTCATGTGGATTAATAATATGTATTACATATCAAAATTGAAAAAATTGGAGTTTTAAAAAGCACTAAAATTTTTGCTTGAAAATTAAATTGAAAAGAAAAACGAGTTTATGAATTTTTCTTGAAACCAAGGTTTTACGTATATTAGTTAATATTACTTAGGTTTTCCATTTCTTAAAATGTTATATTACATACCTAAATAATTGCCTCATAAATTTTATTATTCACGTAAATAAGTTTTTTAATTCTATATAGTACTTTGAACTCAAAAAATCAATTCAGTTAAACAATGACAATATAAAAATATGGACTTAAGGTTTTTTGATTTTATTTTTTCATAATTTGTTGTTATTGAAAATGGAATAGGTCCATTTAGGGGCCCTGTTAAATTTCTGAGAGAATTTTAATAAATATTTTTGCATTTCAAAATTCAACATTTTTATATATATTATATATATATATTTACCTATATTTTTAAACACATTGAAACGCAAAACCTTAAATATCTCGAATCATGAAAAAATGGACTTATACCATTTTCAAAAACAACGACTCATATATGGAAACTTGGCAGTGAACGAACAACCACATATATGTATGTACGTCTGGTTGTTATTGGTTCCTAGACTGCCTTGCATACATTTTTGCCGATTGTCTTTTGAAAAGCAGATTTCGTTAGACGAATTAAAAGTAAGCAGCATTTAAAAAGCGGTATTTTTTAAAGAAAAGAATTTAATTTTGAAACTAGAAGTTGGTCTGTTCAATATCTGCTTTTTAAATATAAAGTTATTGATTTATTTATTTATCTTAAAGTCACAAACATGTACAAATGTTTAAAAGTTGTTCTTCTTTCTCTGAGTGTACTACTGCGCACAGATACGATACATGTTGATTCGATTTTCATAAATTCTCTTTTATTTTTGTTTGCTTTTATTTCCGAAGTGGATGATAATGAAATTGAAGAAGCCTTTATTCAATATTTACTTACAGTGCTGCCTTTTTCACGTCGCGTGTTTGTGCCTGGTTTATTGTATGTATGTATTTTTTTTAATTGAAATTGGAGAAGTCACAATTATTAGGTATTATTATCCTTCATTTGGAGAAAAGTGATAAAAGTCGGATTTGAGTACATTGGTAAATTGAAAGTCTGAGGTTAACTTTTGTAATCGGAACTGTATCAAATTCTGCTTCCTGGATGAAAATAGCTTGTTAATGTCTGAGGTTAACTTTTGTAATCGGAACTGTATCAAATTCTGCTTCCTGGATGAAAATAGCTTGTTAATTTAAGAAAATACCTTATTTAATTATTGAAATAAATAAATTAAGCAGATTATATGAAATATTAGTAATTTTTTTGTGTGTTCTACACAATTTTGGATTTATTAATCTTCCACAATTCACGTTTTTTTTTACAGTTGACAAATAAAATATTCGTGCATAAAGAAATCATGTCAAAAAAATAAACTTCGAGGCTCAGATGCAGGGATAGGATTTTATTAACTTTGGCTTTTTTTGTTTGTAATATTTTGAAAATATCGACTTTATACAAATATGTTCCACGTCCTCCTGATTCCAAAAAATATACATTTTATTTTGCCTTTTTTATCCGTTAGTGTTCATTGTTTTTAATATCAACAAATCTTAAATAAAAAAAACGTAGTTTTGAATGTCTTTAATCTGTAATTTTGTATGGACTAAATTAGCTTTGTTCCTAATATTGACCCAAACAGACTATTTTTAATTAGTTTTTAACCAATTCCTGTTCCACACTTCAAAATTGGGTTATTTTGGGCAGAAGAGAGTGCTCATCAGAGAGAAAAAACATTGCGAAGAGCCGATCGCAAATGCAGTTTTGAAGAAGTTCACTGCTGTTTTAAAAGCAAAATCGGCCTAAGAACTATTGAGCAAAACATGCTGTAATAAATGGCGACGTCAATTCCCTTTGTATAATCACAACAACAATGTCAAGTCGGTAAGTGCAGAAGATAAATGTGTACATTTTTTGTCCCTCAAATTTCTGTTCCAATTTTTTTTATTGAATTTTGAGTGAATAACAATTTTGAATTTTTTTCATTGGAATGTGTAACTGGATACGATGTTATTGAAGCAATTCGCTCAAATAAATCAAATGCTACTGTTAGTGATCATGTTTCATCGAACTTTATTAAAATCATTTTGCCAACTATATTTTTCCTTTAATCGTTCATATTGTAAAGTTTTGTATATAGTCCAGTAACCTTGTAGTTTCAAAGGAGGGACACCTTGCGTCAGATCCGGCAGTTCTGATTTTTTCTTGAGTTATTTATGATGTTGGCCTAGTAAATAATCAAAGTTTTCGACCTCGAGTGCCAAACGCAAGATGGTAAAAAATAAAAATAAAAAACGAAATTTTCGCGCTTTTTCAGTAATTGTCGATTTTATATCTGAAGGAATAGTTTTTGATGAAAACGCTGCTGTAAGATTGGAAATTGACTTAATTTTGATGCAATTTGAGGACAAAATCGTCTCTGTACACCCAAGGGTTTCCAAGAGACAGCCTTTCAAAATGTATCAATAGCACATTTATAACAACAAGTATAGTGTCATTAACAGTATAATGACAAATATAATGTGCTTGGCATAAGATACTTCAAAACTCTAGAACGTTTAGGATGGGTTAAAAGAAAATAAAATGCACGACTGGATCGCACGTACTTGCTCTTATGTTCAAGTTGTGTGGGGCTTAAGAACTTTAAAAAATATACAAGTAATTATAGAAAAAGTATAAAAAGCATTTAAATCGTTCTTTTAATTGTATAAACAGCCTGATAAATAACTTAGAGCTCAAAAAAAAGTATGCCATTTGATTACCTGAAATAATATGAATATATGCAAAAAAAAAATTAAAAATCGTTGGAGCCGTTTTCTTAAAAATTAATTTTTTATATATAAAATTTTTGTAACATTTTTCAAAAAAAAATTTGGTATGCCAATTTTGAGTATATATTAATATACATTTAAAACTGAAATTTCAAAATTTTTCATCAATCCGTTTTTGAAATATTGAATTTTGAAAAAAAAATTTTGAATCTTTTTTTAAAAATCCAAAATTTATTTTTTCAAAAATTTTGGTATGCAGTTTTATTTATATTCTTACAAAGCTTTTGTGCAAAAAAAATTATTGAAGTCGGATGAGCCGTTAATGAGGAAATCAAAAATAAAAAAAACCGTTATATGGCAGGTACCGTTAATAAATATTTTTGGTGATTTTTTTTCTTACTGAAATTAACACCATGTCTACAATAATACACTGATTTTTTTTTATCAAAATCGTTGGAGCCGTTTTTGAGATAAATAAGCTTTTCCTTAACGGTTGTATGGCAAGTACCGTTATTTTTTGAGCTAAAAAAAAATTTCAATTTCCCCTCTGGAGAGTTACAAAAAAACCTTAAGTTCAAAATTTGAAGAAAATCGCTTCAGTGGTTTAGGCTGTAGGTTGAGGTACGGACAGACAGACAGACAGACAGACAGACAGACAGACAGAATTGTGCCACCCACTTTTTTCGTGTTCTCTATCATCGTAATGTCATGTTTGATTGTTATCTCGAAATTTTTTTTTTGCACGAATCCAAAACTTGCCCTATAGTACCTATGTATATCGCAAGTAAAAAAGAAATAGTAAAGGATGGGGGTGCATACCTCTCCGTTTAGGCGGGAGGGCAAATAATCTAAAAATAAAATGCACGACTGGATCGCACGTACTTGCTCTTATGTTCAAGTTGTGTGGAACTTAAGAACTTTAAAAAATATTCAAGTAATTACAGAAAAAGTATAAAAAAGCATTTAAATCGTTCTTTTAATTGTTTAAACAGCCTGATAAATAACTTAGAGCGCCAAAAAAAGTATGCCATTTGATTACTTAAAAAAATATCAATATATGCAAAAAAAAAATTTTAAATCGTTGGAGCCGTTTTCTTAAAAATTAATTTTTTATATATAAAATATTTGTAACATTTTTCAAAAAAAAAATTTGGTATGCCAATTTTGAGTATATATTAATATACATTTAAAACTGAAATTTCAAAACAATTCATCAACCCGTTTTTGAAATATTGAATTTTCAAAAAAAAAATTTGAATCTTTTTTTAAAAATCCAAAATTTATTTTTTCAAAAATTTTGGTATGCAGTAATATTTATATTCTAACAAAGCTTTTGTGCAAAAAAATTCATTGAAATCGGATGAGCGGTTAATAAGAAAATCAAAAATAAAAAAAACCGTTATATGACAGGTACCGTTAATAAATGTTTTTGGTGATTTTTTTTCTTACTTAAAGGTATATCATATCTACAATAATACACTGATTTTTTTTTATCAAAATCGTTGGAGCCGTTTTTGAGATAAATAAGCTTTTCCTTAACGGTTGTATGGCAAGTACCGTTATTTTTTGAGCTAAAAAAAAAATTTCAATTTCCCCTCTGGAGAGTTACAAAAAAACCTTAAGTTCAAAATTTGAAGAAAATCGCTTCAGTGGTTTAGGCTGTAGGCTGAGGTACGGACAGACAGACAGACAGACAGACAGACAGACAGACAGACAGACAGACAGAATTGTGCCACCCACTTTTTTCGTGTTCTCTATCATCGTAATATCATGTTTGATTGTTATCTCGAATTTTTTTTTTTGCACGAATCCAAAACTTGCCCTATAGTACCTATATCGCAAGTAAAAATAAATAAAAAAAATTATAGAAACAAATATCCAAAAACACTGGTAACATCTGAGGAAAACGCTTAAGCTCCCCTTAGGTCTGAAATCCATTCTTTAATATTCTTTTTAAATTGTTGTCTTAGTTGATAGTTTTTGAAAAATCATATATTTTTCATATACATATTGTGCATTGATTAAAACAATAATATTTTTCTTTTAATATTGTAATGACTTTCATATTTGAACTATAATAACAACCCGAATAGCAAACAAACGGGCACAATAGAGCTTAAGGTCGCAGTGCACATGCACACATACCCTCAACTAATTATAATGACTCTCAAACGAAGAAACACCATCTTCCGGATTATAGCAGAAAACCAACTGTCAATTAAAAGCTTTAGAAAGGGGAATTATGGGAAATTTGCCCTACGGAAAGCTCTAGAAGCAGATACCAGAACCTTCCACTTGATGCAAATTTCGAATTGCTTCATACATAGAATCGACAATTACTCAAAAATGCGCGAAAATTTCGCGGTTTTTTTTAAATTTTGTATCATGTTGCATTTGGCGCTTGAGGTCACTATAAACTTGGATTATTTATTAGGCCAACATCATATACAACTCAGCAAAAAATCAGAACTACCGGATCTGTCGCAAGGTCTGATGTTTATAGTTACTGGACTAATATTATTGCTTCCAGTTTCCTGTTGAGTAGAAAGCAGCAAAATTATTTCCGATTCCTAAAAAAAGGAACCTGAATCCTCCATATGATTTTAGACTTATCAGTGTCCTAGCCTATCTCTCGCAGGTTTTTGAGAAAATTATGCACAACCAAGTAATAAACTTCCTTAACATGCACAAAAACTGACTTAATGGCAATCAGGTTTTAGGAGCAAACATACTTTTGAGTTATAAGAGTTACTTCGTTACTTCGACATTCGACTTTTGGTAAAGTTAGATTTCCTGCTGATATTTATATGAATTCCCAAGCATTTTCACATGACATCTTTGTTTTGACTGAAACTTGGCTGAACTCAAGTTTTCTTGACACGGAACTTTTCAATCAAGAGTTTTTAGTATATAGAAAAGATCGTCATGTTGATAAGCCAAAAGAGGTGGGAAGTGGTGTTCTAATTGCAGTTAGAAATAAATTTACATCTTCGACTATATCTTTCCCTTTTAATCTCTCTATTGAATTAATCTGTATAAGAATAACTCTAAAGTCCAAACACTTATACATATTAAATGCATATATTCCTCCGAAAAGTTTGGACGCAGTCTATGTGGAACTTTCTAAAGCCTTAGATTTTGTTATTGACTTGTCTTGCTCAAACAGCAACATATTACTTCTTGGTGATTTTAATTTACCTCACATTGAGTGGGTCCCTTCTGATGACGAATCCTATCAAGAAGCATCCTTAACTTCTTCTCAAAATGAGCTTCTACTTCTTGATAGAATAATTTTAACTGACTTACAGCAAGTAAGCTGTATAAAAAATTCTAAGAATCGAATTCTCGATTTGATATTTTCTTCGGACGCTACTAGTACCTTGGTTCTAAAATCTAGTTCTGGGGTCAGTACATTAGATGACTATCATCCACCCTTGGATATTTTTTTTGACTTGAGCAATCACCTTACTGAAAACAGTAACCCTTGTGATTGTTCATATACTTTTGACTTCAGAAAGGCAAACTTTGAGTTTCTATCAGAAGAAATAGCTAGGTCTGGTATTGAGAATATATCAGTTTCTAGCGATATTGACAAAGCAGTTTTTAGTTTTTATTCCATTTTTAATAACTGCATTTATAATACTATCCCTTTAAAAATGTCAAAGAATACGAATTTTTGTCACTCATGGTATACGAAAGAGCTAAGAACACTCCGTAATAAAAGAAACAGAGCGTGGAAGGTGTATTTAAAAACTCTCTCGCCAGTCGACCATAACTTCTACATTACCCTTTTTGAAGAGTTTAAAACTCTTTCAAAAAATCTATACACTAATCATGTAAACGAAATGGGTAGTTCTCTAAAAGATGACCCAAAAGGCATTTTGGAGGTTTGTCAATTCAAAAAAAAAACTCAGATGGTTATCCAGCAAACTTCATGTATGAAAATTGTTTCTTACAGGATACCATTGATATCTGTAACGCTTTCGCTAAAAATGTTCGTAATTCTTTTGTTGACAAGCCCTTAGATGTCGACGAAGATTATTTTAGAGATGTACATAGTTACTCCCAAACAAGCTGCAATAATATCCCAGTGCCTCCGAGTACTGTTTTAGAACTTCTCTCATCATTAAATGATGATTACTCATCTGGTCCAGATGGAATACCCCCTATACTATTGAAAAAGTGTAAATTTATACTTGTTCAACCTCTGCTATTTTTGTCCGAGATTTCTTTGAGGACAGGAATATTTCCCAATTTATGGAAGAAATCGTTTCTCACACCAATCTTTAAAAAAGGTGACAAATCTGATATAATGAACTATAGGCCCATAGCAAAGCTCTCTTGCATTCCAAAGATTTTTGAACAAGTTGTATGCGAGAGCCTGGCATTTCATATTAAGAGTATTATATGTGATCAACAGCATGGCTTTGTGAGAAGAAAATCAACCGTAACAAATCTCCTTACTTTTTTGCATAAGTGTTCTAATGCCTTAGAAAACGGGAATGAAGTTGATTGCATATACACTTACTTTTCAAAAGCATTCGATCAACTTAGTCATGAAATTATTGTATTCAAACTTAAAGCCTTTGGTTTTCCGATGTTTGTTATTTCATGGATAAAGTCCTACCTTGAAAAAAGATGTTACTAGGTAAAATTCAGAAATTGTCTTTCAAACTCATTCAGTGCTCACTCGGGTGTACCTCAAGGAAGCCATCTGGGTCCGTTTTTGTTCATTCTCGCTATAAATGATGTTACTTCATGTATACGCTATAGTGATATTCTCATATATGCTGATGACATGAAGGTTTTTAAAACAATACAATCTTATCATGACCATATTCTCCTGCAGGCTGATATTGACTATTTTAATGTTTGGTGTGGGAAAAACGGCCTTTCTCTTAACCCTGTTAAATGCCAAACTATAACTTTCTCTAAAAAACGAGAAGTGAGTGCTTTTGATTATTCCATTTCAGAGCACACACTCTGTCGTGTTTTTAATTTCAAAGACCTGGGTGTTCAATTTAGTTCAGATTTAGAAATCAAAGTACATATAAACTATATTGTAAATAAGGCGAGTTCCATGCTTGGATTTATAAAACGCTGGGCAAAGGAATTCAAAGATCCGTATGTTACTCTTTCCTTATACAATTGTACAATTGTTATGTAAGACCCCATCTTGAGTACGCCTCCCAAGTATGGACTCCCTTTTACGAAATTCATAAAAGCCGCATTGAATCAATACAACATAACTTCATTCGCTTCGCCTTGAAAGGTCTTCCTTGGGCTGATCCGTACAACTTGCCACCTTACGAACACAGAATCAAGCTTTTGCAACTTCAAACTTTATATGAAAGGCGTGTTAATAATGATTTAATATTTTTCCACCAACTTATCAGAGGTGAAATTGATGCACATGACTTGTTAGCCTGTATAGACATTAACTACCGCGGAGCATCCCACCACCTACGAAGATTTGAACTTTTTCACGTTCTTTTTCATAGAACCAATTATGGTATACGTGAACCTCTTAATCTTATGTGCAAACTTTTTAATTTGAACGCTTCTTCTGTTGATTTTAATATTAGTAAAGTAGGATTAAAAACATTGTTGCGTACCAGTGCTCCACTCTCGTAATTTTTAACGTGTTGGTAGATACCTTATTTAAATGTTTTATATTATATTTAATTTAATTTTGTTAACTTTATTTTATAATTATTATGTTGTTTCATATTATATTTTGTATTTTGTTTAATTTTGTTAATTTTTTGTATCTTTTTATGTGCTTGTGTTATCTTGCTTTATCTACTAACCACTAACACATGCACTCATGATGAGCCTCTGTTTGTAGTATGCAGCTTGCTTTAAGCTCTCTACAACATAGAATTCTGAAGTGTAAAAAAAAGGCTTCCGATTGTATTGATCATTCTATCCTTATAAGTAATCTCTAACACTTTTCCCAATTGTCTTACGCATCTCTGATGCATAACTATTTGAAAAATAGAGAACAAAGGAGAAGTTGAAAGTGCTACCTCTGCTCCATTCATAGTTAACTCCAGAGTACCACAAGGTTCTGTTTTGGGACCATTTTTGTGGTCACTTCTTATCAATGATCTTCCAGATACTATTTAAAATTGCTCAGTTCCGTGTATGTTTATGAACGCCCGCCGCCGTGGGTTAATCAAATCTGGCCATCCCCGCTGTTCAAATATATTGTACAACTAATTTTCATGCAATAGTTGGTTGACAACTTTGAAGGGTCGTTTTTTGTATTAATTTAAGAAAAAGTTTAACCCATCTTTACATTTTCTCTTATTATTACTTTAATGTTCTTATAATACAAACTCTTTTATTATTAAAAATAAATTTTGATAGCAAGTTCATGTGGTCCAGTCCTGCATTTTATCTGTAGTTTTTTTTTTAAATAGTCTTGACCCAACCTAGGCCTTCAGTCAAATCTTATGCGAATCACTTTGTATAATTTCCAGAAGATAAAAGAGAAAATATAAAAAACTATTTGCCCGTAAGGCAGTCATTCTTATGTGTACAATAAATTCATTCATCTAATATAAATGTAAATAGTTTATAAAGCAAATAAAAAGTATATAAAGTAAAAGTAGTATAGACAGAGTTCCTAACAACCCGACAGGTACAACAATGAGACGTTTCAAATAACTCCGAAGAAACGTTTACGTTCGGGTTAGACCGTCTATCATAAATCATGCAACAGATAATCTTCAAAGTGACCTAGTTTGAATTTTACTTTTAGCCAAGCTGAGGTGAATTATGTGGGGTCAGGAAAAAAAGCAAACACAAGTGATTTTCTAACGTCTCCAAGCAAAAGGAAAAATGTTTTCCATCTAGTCTAGTTACAGTTTAATTACCTATCCATGGTTCATTTTCTATGTAGTTAACATTTGAAAGCAATTCCATACCTAGATTGTTTGTTGGAATGGGACAGTGCCAATTTGAAAGTAACATTAAATAAATATCGTTTAATTTTCAATGATTGTCTGACTGTTGGTGATGGGTGACATTTATTTCTTGATTATATGTTTTTATTGTTTGTATACAGAACTAAATGGACATATGTTTGTAAAGACTATAAGCTCCAAACCCTCAAATCGATTCGACCCATATTTGTAAGCAATGTTTGGTATTGACTTTAGAGTATTTCTGTGAAGGTGGGTTAAAATTGCTTTAACAACTACATTTTGAGTGCGATACAACGTTGAAAGTTCAATAAAATGAGAAACGCACGTATACGCCCAAGTGTACCGAATTGTTTCACTAAGTCTTCTGCTTGGTAAGAATTTCTTAACTATTTTGAGCAGGTCTATTAATTTATATTTAATATTTTTCTACGGCTTCTATCATTGCGTTGAATATTATTATGGTGATGGCATTATCTACATTTCCAACTTTCGAGAGTAAAGCGTTTAGGGTGAGCCGCGTTTTATTATCGCTCATAAACCATATTCACCTCGTGAAAAGTAAACGATGGGGGTGGGTGCGAGAACAGTGCAATATAAGCATCTCCTTTTTTCTTTTCTTCACATTCCTGACAAATCGCTGACATGATAAATGGTAAATAGGCACCTGCCGGTCAGAGTGAGTAACTGGGTAACTGAAATAAATCTCGATAGAAACCTGGATCCCATGTTGATTTTGTAAAACGTATTAAAAGATAACCTCGACCCAGACCCAGAGATAATAAAACGCAGCTGTTGACTTCCGAGTGGTTTGTTGCTTCCATTTAATCGGTGGACATAGCTATGTGACTTTATGTATTCACGGACTGCTTGGAATGTGGTGTGGTCCTGTTAAAACTGAATGTCTGAAACATTAATGTCTATCAATTGAGGCGATTAAAAGATAGTTATCTGTTCCCTGTACCAATCAAAGTTACCTGTTACCTTTGTTTATAAGCATTCTTATAGTAATATCATGGTGAAGAAAGACTAGGGCGAGCCCTGAGCGCGCAGGGAAAGAACTTCTTCTTATTTGAAAATATTTTGTAGGTGTACCCTTCTGACCATCATCAATTTTGAAGATATGTATACATATAAACCAATGATTTCATTAGCGGACTATAAAGTGCCCTAAACGGTGACTTTTTTTGGTGCATTTTTTTCCAACAATAGCTTGTGGATTATAATCTTAAATTGAATTTTCGATCAATAGCAAAGTTACAGTGATCGTTTGGCTTTGGTTGCTGTAATTACCGTAACAAACTTACTTACTTACTTAAGGTGAAGCTACAGTCCAGGATGGACCAGGGCCTTAACCAACAAGCTTCTTCCAGCCGGCTCGGTTTCTAGCTAGTTGTGTCCAGTTTCGTACGCCAAGTTGGTTGAGGTCCTCTACCACTTGCGTGCGCCACCTTTTACGCTGTCCACCTCTACTGCGCTGCCCCACGGGTTGGCTACGAAATCTCGCAAATCAAAATCTCGCATTCGAAATCTCGCATAACGAAATCTCGCAATTACAAAATCTCGCTTTTCATAATCCCGCAATTACAAAATCCCGCTTTTTATAATCTCGCAATAACGAAATCCCGCAAACTAAAATCTCGCATATCAAAATCTCGCAAAATTGAATTGCATTGCAACAAATACATTTTCTTAATCAAAATCTCGCACATTAAAATCTCGCGCGAGAATTGCATTGCAACAAATACATTTTCTTAATCAAAATCTCGCACATTAAAATCTCGCGCGAGATTTTGATTAAAAAAATGTATTTGTTGCAATGCAATTAAATTTTGCGAGATATCCTACTTACTGCAAAATATATAATCCAGTGTGTGGGTACTTTTAAATCACACTGTTATTTATTAATTTGAGCTTTTGATTTTTCAATATTATTATTTTCAAAAGAAGAAGAAAGAGAGAGAACATAGAGATGGTATATCCAGTTATAAAGTGTCATGTGCAAATCGCATTACTCGTATTTGGCCTTGATCTAGAAAATACTTTTAGTTCCATTATAAACGCGTAAGAGACAACCAAAATGATTATTAAAAAAAACAAATTTTTCTAATAGCCGTGTGCGATTCGTTGCTGTGAAATTTGAAGTTGCGAGATTATGATTTGCGAGATTTTAAATTGCGAGATTTTGGTTGAAATTTGCGAGATTTTTAGGTTCAAGATGTAAATGCGAGATTGTAAAAAGCGAGATTTTGTAATTGCGAGATTATGAAAAACAAGATTTTTAGTTTGCGAGATTTCGTTATTCGAGATTTTTAAAAAAAATACAAGTTCGTTATTCGAGATTTTGGTTTGCGGGATATCGTAGCGCTCCCCTGTCCCACGGGGTAACATTAAGGGACTTTCTAGGCCGGAGCATATTAGTGTCCATTCGCTATAGGTGACCCAGCCATCTCAGTCGTTGGCTTTTTACTTTTGTGGCTAGGTCGGTGTCGTTGTAAAGTCCGTACAGCTCGTTGTTGTATCTCTTTCTCCATTCCGTACCTATGCAGATGGGACCAAAAATCACCAGGAGAATTTTCCTCTCAAAACAGCCCAACGCATTCTCATCCACCGTTAACAGTGTCCATGCCTCTGCCATACATCAGGACCGGGGTAACCGGGATTATACAGGGACAGTTTAGTTGCTCAAAAGAGGGCTTTGCTTCTCAATTGCCTTCTTAGCCCAAAGGAACAGCGATTGGAGAGAGTATTCCATCGTTTGATCTCAGCACTAGTATCGTTCGCTGAGTTTGTAGCGGATCCTAGGTAGGTGGCCTCTGACCATCTCAAAATGATTGCTGTCTATAGTGACGTTCTGTGTGAGAGGTCAAAGGTGGGTGTCCTTTGGGTGTCCTGTCATGTTGACAGCATATATCTCATTTTGCTTTCATTCAACGATAACCCCATCTTCTTGGCTTCCTTCTCAATACTCACCAAAGCACCACTGACATCTCGCTTAGTTCGTCCAATAATGTCAATGTCGTCAGCGTAAGCTTTTTTGAAAGATTGTGCCTCCATTGTTGACGTAAGAGTCTTACATTATTTTTTTCAAGAACGATGTTGAAGAAATCGCATGACATTGCATCGCCTTGCCTAGAGCTTTTTTTGTCATCAAAGGTGTCGGTGAGGTCTTTGCCGACCCTGATGGAGCAGCGTGTATTCTCCGTCGTCATCCTGCACAAACGGATGAGTTTGGGAGGGATGCCAAAACTATAGACATTGCTCTGTATAGCTCGTCTCTATAGACGCTGTCATACGCGGCCTTGAAATCAATGAAAAGGTGGTGGGTATCGATTTGAAACTCCTGGGTTTTTTCCTAGATCTGCCGTTGTGCGAATATTTGGTCGGAGGTGGACTTTTTTGGCATAAAACCACACCGATATGGAACTATCAGGTTGTTAAAGAATGGCTTCAGGCGTTCACAAAGTACGGCAGAGAAGATCTTGTAGGTGATAGAAGACTTATGCCTCTGTATTTGGTGCAGTCAATTGGGCATGCTTTCCTCAGACCATATTTTGCAGATGAGCTGGTACATACTCCTAACTAATTCATTGCCAGCCGCTTTGAATAGCTGAGCCCCAAGGCCATAATCTCCAGCAGCTTTATTGGACTTAAGTTTAGATATATCTATCTTTACTTCATCGAAATCGTTCAGGTTGAATTGTGCAATCTGCATGTAGCGCAATTCAGTTTGTCATCGCCGTTATACATCTTGCAAAAATGATTTTTCCATATCCTCAGCACCGACTGTGATTCTACCACGATGTTCCCCTGATCATCCTTCCAGCCTTCGATTCGGGCCTTGTAACTCTGGGAGGTTATTTTTACTTTTTGGTACAACTTCCGAGCTTTGGTAAGACTTCCGAACTTCTTGCCATAACAAACTTACCTCAAAACAACCGAGAATTGTAAAATCGGCTGGATCACACTGTTCTCCGCCATTAAAAAAAAGCACACCTTTTATGTATGTAGACTATATGGACCCCGAAACCTTTAAACCGATTAATCTTAAATTCTCAGGCAATCTTTGGTATTGCTCGAAAATGTTTTGATCAAGTTTGGTCAAAATCAGTTCATAAATTTACAAGCAACTGCATTTGTAGGGCTTTAAAATGTTCCCAGTTTGTTTGTAGTTTTTAATTCAACTTGAACTTTTTTTAAATAATCTTTTTAGAGTCATGAGTCGCTTTGAATATGTCTAATTTCGGATTAAAAATGGCTTTTTTTTTAATTATTCAAAAAATGACTATAGTGGAAGCCTTGTCAATCTACTTATCTACTAAAGTCTATTAACAGCATTTTTGAATCAATAATTCAACCAGTCTAATAATATGATGCTAGTTATTATACTTGGCTTATTTAAATCAGAAGTAGGATTTTGCATACAAAAAAACCTTCATATACATTATGTGTCTCAAATTTTCTGTCTCACAGTTGGCGTATAGGTTTACGAACAGTGAGACAAGCAGGGTTTTGATTTGAAAATTAATTTTTTGGCAAACGTAAATTTGAATGCAAGAAAGAGCACAAATTATAAAGCTTCATTACACAATTAACATTACCTAAATACTCAAACTACTGTTTTAGATATTGTATAGCCATTTGAAAAAGAAGTGTCTCATTGTTGGGTACTCTCTCCTACAATTTAAAATAAAATTAACTTTACAAAAACATTGAAAAGCAGGTGATATACGAACATTTTAAAAATAATAAGATCAACCACCCACTGTTCCACAGCGCTCACATGCTTTGGCATGCTGCCTTCGAAGTTCAATGGCAGGTATCTATATTAAATTTTCCTCCGGCAACATTTCGTACGTCATACATATACGCAAAGAACCTTCTATAAAGCATAACACAGTGTACAGTAGGTACATACATACATATGTCTTTACGTGAGATATTGTGAAAATGTTTTTTTATTTCATTTATAACAGCCTAAGGAGAAACCATCATCACCATAACTACAGACTAAAACTAAATATTCTGAGCATGATTCGCATACACACTGTAGCAGAGCAAAGCAGGAGCATTATATATCAGCTCTTCTCAGTCCTCAAGCATCTCCATAGTGCCATAACCCACGTCATCATCATCGTCATCAGCATCATCACAATCATTATCATCATCATCTTTCTGCCAGGAGCAGTAACAGCAACAGCGACAACAACAACAACAGCACTATAAAGAAGCAATGAATATGTATCAACAAAATTGCATTGCGATGTTGTTATCCCTTTTCCTTCAATACGTAATTAGGTACAATTAGTATGTCCTGTTTCCGTAAAAAATACCGAAAATTACTACATTTTATCTCAACTGATTTCTGATTTAATGGGCCATACTATTAATTTCAAAATAAACAGGAAAAAGGGTGAAAAAAGAAGATTATACCAATATTTTACTAAGGACATGGCAATTTAATTTCACTCGTTTTTATTTACTCTAAGGGACAATTATTGGTTTCGTGGAAAAAAAAGAGATTCTAGTAAAATCTAAACATGACGATGATGGAGAAGTTCAACAAAATGGTTTTTGTCACACCGTCTAGTCCAGCTATACTCAACCTGCGGCCCGCGGGCCGCATGTGGCCCGTGAAGCTGTTCTAAGTGGCCCACTTGGCATACTTGCATAAATATGCGATTTTATAGAAAAACTGAATACCATAAATCAAAATTTACATTCGTTTGGAAAAAGTGCCTAAATCGATTTGGAAATAACTCCCAAAAGAAGACTGAACATTTTGGATGATATTTCCTGATTTCCTCGCTTCTTTTACAAAATGAAACAGTGCCAAATATAAAATAAAGAGTGTTGTCAGTGAAAGACAAGGGGAAAGAGCTCAATCAACGAACGAAATGTCACTTTGTCTTTTCGTTTTCACAAATGCCTGATAGTGTTTTCGTTTGATCCTCCTGTAGCGTCCGGTAACATTTCAAATGCTTCTGAAAAAGTTCATTTGGCACTAGATGACAGTTTTTCTTCTGAAGATTCTGGATTTGTAGAAAGAATCACAACCAGAAGCACGCATACAATATACATGCGCACAATTGAAACGCCAAAATTGTCAAATGTTATTTAATTTTGGAATTGTCATTTTCACTTATACTTAAATTTGGAGTCAAAAGGAAACATTTCATCCTTTCTACTATCGTCATCTTCATACTTTGCTGTAGATACGGAGTTTACTCAAAATGAAAACCCAAGGTGGAGACATTACACCTGTTCCTTAGTTAGTCGCAAACAGTTTCAGACTGCCAGATTTAGTGCGGACCAGTACAATTTTTCACTTGTGGAACGGGTCTGCACTAAATGTGGCGGTCTGAAACTGTTTGAAACTCGGCAAGGAACACAGTAATTCGCTGCTCTTATTGAGGAATATCAATATTCAGAGAACAGCTGTGTGAACGTTTCATCACCCAAATGCAACAACTAAGTGCATAAATGCAACCAAACCCAAACTTCAGAATCAAGAAAAGGGTTGCAACTTGTTGGTTTAGCATTCTGGAATCAGGATCGGAGAGCTTCGGAGGGTACTTCCGGATTACCAAACGAAAACGCTATGACAAAAGCAAATATTTTGCTAACGTGTGAAAGACACAGATTTTGCAGTTGAAACTCAAATTGTAAGTAATTTTGAGAAGTTTCACCGGTTTTGCTCTCAAAAGTGAAGACACAAAATAAAAAAAACATAAAGACTGTGAAATGAGTGCCCACAATATAAATTTTCCCTCTTCTACTTCAAGTAATAGATAATGTTCCTGACAGAAGAAAAAGTCAGAAAGTCGACGCTGGATTGAAAAATTAACATCTTGGATCTACATACCTTTGGGAATCATCGTCGTTTTCAAAATTCAATCCTACAAAAAATGGGTAAGGAAATAAACGAATAAGGTTAGCATGCAGGAACAAGCCAGATCTTGAAAAAGGGTTCTAAATTTCAGAAATCAAATAAATTTTTATATTAAAACTAATAAACCATTTAATTTAAATTCCTTAACACATAAAGTCCAAAAAATAGTTTATGTTGCGGCCTGAGGCAACATATGTAGCTAAAATGTTTTTTTGGCCCTTATGAAAAAAAGGTTGAGTATGGCTGGTCTAGTCTGTTGGTCGGTTTGTATGTGCTTGCAGATGGCATATTAAGATTGAGCTCTAAGGGATGAACTGATTTTCTTACTTTCTGGTAGAAAAACTACCAACCAATATTATTAACGGTACCTGCCATAAAACTTTTTTTTTTTGTGATTTAAGATTTTCTCATTAACAGCTAAACAAATTCCAAAGTACTGTTGGAAAGTTTATATCTACCAGATGTGCAGAATCTAAAAATGATTTGTCCATGTAGCCGTTAAGCCTGTAATGGCTATTTGAATTTTTTTGAAATTATTGAATTTTATCTTTTTAAGGGCTGTGTTTAGAAGTATGAAATTTTGGGAGATGATGAAGATTATTATTCTTTTGACTATTGTATGAAACTTTTGACTTTGGGATGAACGACCAAAGCCAGAAGAACTGATAAGGCAACAACCTGAAGAGGGCCATCCAAGTTAGGTAAGAAGTAACTACCTACTGTTGTTGTAGGATCCTGTGTAACCAAAGTATATTATAAGAAGGTTTTATAATACAAATTCTATATACTACTGAAATAAATCAGCCAAGTAGAAGACTTAGCATTAAGGATTGGACTTGTTGAATTATTGATTCAAAATAGCTTTTTATGGCCTTTAGTCCTACAAATTGGCGTTTCGTTCGGCTTACTCACTTGAACTCATCAGTGACATAGTGAGGGCTTTGTCAGACGCAATTTGTATTTAGTTCAGTTCAACTTACATGAATTTTTCAACGAAAATCCACTGTAAACTATATCCAACAAGATTAGAATTATTAATCATTAAGCTGGAAGTTTTTTTGCCCGGGGCCAGGCATAGTTTCTATATAAGAAGGTTTTATAATACAAATTCTATATACTACTGAAATAAATCAGCCAAGTAGAAGACTTAGCATTAAGGATTGGGCTTGTTGAATTATTGATTCAAAATAGCTTTTTATGGCCTTTAGTCCTACAAATTGGCGTTTCGTTCGGCTTACTCACTTGAACTCATCAGTGACATAGTGAGGGCTTTGTCAGACGCAATTTGTATTAAGTTCAGTTCAACTTACATGAATTTTTCAACGAAAATCCACTGTAAACTATATCCAACAAGATTAGAATTCCTAATCATTAAGCTGGAAGTTTTTTTGCCCGGGGCCAGGCATAGTTTCTATATAAGAAGGTTTTATAATACAAATTCTATATACTACTGAAATAAATCAGCCAAGTAGAAGACTTAGCATTAAGGATTGGACTTGTTGAATTATTGATTCAAAATAGCTTTTTATGGCCTTTAGTCCTACAAATTGGCGTTTCGTTCGGCTTACTCACTTGAACTCATCAGTGACATAGTGAGGGCTTTGTCAGACGCAATTTGTATTAAGTTCAGTTCAACTTACATGAATTTTTCAACGAAAATCCACTGTAAACTATATCCAACAAGATTAGAATTCCTAATCATTAAGCTGGAAGTTTTTTTGCCCGGGGCCAAACTTCCAGCTTAATGATTAGGAATTCTAATCTTGTTGGATATAGTTTACAGTGGATTTTCGTTGAAAAATTCATGTAAGTTGAACTGAACTTAATACAAATTGCGTCTGACAAAGTATATTATGTTAAAGGTAATATCACTAGCGTTTCAATTTTTGTTCAGTTCTGCGCATCTATCAAAATAATGTGTTAAAATGTGTTGTTGCGTTTACGTGTAGCCATTTTTTATTTCTGACAAATACAATTTTGACAACATGCGCAGTATATTACCTTAGCTTAGATGTTTGCCCTGTGCCCAAGCAACACACTTGCACAATGGGGAGAGAGAACTCCAGAGGGAGTTTGAAACCTCTGAACCTCTGAACTAATAAGTTGTTTTAAGCAGAAGTTCTAAGAAAGTTCAAATAGAATTGTGGCTCAAAATTTTTAAAAAGTATTTTTTGGATTTTTTGAAAAAAATTCAATTTTGTTTTTTGGCAATACAGTCGTTTTTTTGTTAACACTTTTCACTAAAATCTAAAAAAAAAACTATAAATAATATTACATTCATATCAAAATTTAAAAACAAAAACATTTTGTGAATTAAAAAAAAAAATTAAAACACTTTTTTGAAAATTCGATATTTAAAAATCGGGTTGATTATAGCCAAAGGCTCCTGATAGCTAGTGCTTAACCTTAGCAATTATTGATATTGTAATTTATTATGTGTCAATAAAGTTTAATAATAATAATAGGTAATAAATAATAATAATAATAATAAAAATCGGGTTGATATTTGATACTTTTTTTGAAAATTTTATTCAATCTGCATATTAATAAAAACATAAGATTTGCATGCCAATATTTTCCCTTCAAAATGTTTTGAAAATTTTTTAAATAAAAAAATTCATTTTTTAAAAAACCACTCCAACGATTTTCAATTTTTTTTCGCATACTTTCAAATTCAAACTATTTCAAGAGTTGTTTTATCATTTTAAGGAACTAGTTCCTTGCTTTTGAACATTTGTTCTCATGTTTTTTAATTTACAATTTTAAAATTCTAAGAGACTTTAACACAAGAGTGAGTATGTGTGATTCTGTCGTGCACTTTATTTGGCTACAAGTTTATAATTTTTTCTTATGTCCAAAATTACGGTTCCAATTTTTTTTTTTCAGTTTAAACAATTTTTTTTTCTTTAAAAACACACTGTTACCATAATCATTTACTTTCATTTATCACAAAATCTCACGATTACCAGAAGTTGCAAGTAAACGCAGAAGCGTAGCGTACCGAACGTTGATCGTATCGTACCGTATTAAATGTAGATTTATCTCATGCTTATTTACGGCAAACAGTGTTTTATTTAAATTCTTCGGTTTATCTTAAATACACTACGATAAAACCGATGTTTGAGTACAAAAAAGCAAAATTCACGTAAAAATTATATGAAGTGAACAAGGGTCCTTTTGAAAATAAGAAATCAAAAATATTTGTGTGGTGCTGTACCATTTTGAAATTTTGATGAAAAGGGCCAATTTTTTACTTGCCGAGGGTGGAATTTTACATTTTTTACTTGTGATCTAGGTACTATAAAGCAAGTTTTGGATTCGTGCAAAACATATTTTTTTAGCTTTAAAATTTTTGATTTTGATACAAATATCAGTGTATTATTGTAGATATGGTTTCTGGTAAGAAAAAAAAAAATTACCAAAAACATTTATTAACGCTACCTGCCATATAATGGTTTTTTTGATTTTCTGTTTTCTCATTAACCGTTCATCCGATTTCAATCAAATTTGTTGCAAAAAAGCATTCTTATAGATAATATAAATAATACTGCATACCAAAATTTTTGGAAAAAATAAATTTTGGATTTTTAAAATATAATATAATACTGAATCTTCAAACATTTTTTTTTTTTTGAAAATTCAGTTTTTCAAAAATGGGTGGATGAATTATTTCGAAATATCAGTTTTAAATGTATATTAATATATACTCAACATTAGCATACCAAAATGTTTTTTGAAAAATGTTACAAAAATTTAATATAATTATAAGAAATTAGTTTTTAAGAACACGGCTCCAACGATTTATTTTTTTGTTTGCTTATATTCATATTGTTTCAAGTAATAAAATGGCATACATTTGTTGAGCTCTAAGTTATTTATCAGGCTGTTTATACAATTAAAAGAACGATTTAAATGATTTTTTGTACTTTTTTTTATACTATAATTACTTGAATATTTTTTAAAGTTCTTAAGTTCCACACAACTTGAATTGATCAAAAGAGCAAGTACGTGTGATTTTATTTTTAAATACGAAGTGCCAAAGTTAGCTCAAAATTTTGTTTTGAAAGATGATGACTCAGTCAAACTTTATTTTTCTTACGAAATATTCAATATTTATTTTTGGATTTATAGCTACGATCAATAGCATTGCTATTAAGGATTACGTAAAAATAAAAAAACTTTGAAATTTTGAAAATTGTGACCACAGTATCAAAAAAATTGTCTTAAGGTATCGATTTTCATTACTATTCTAAATATTGCTATTATTACTTAACCAAGCTAACCTATCACCCTGTCCCCGCTTGACGTTGAGTCTCGGGACACCCGGTATATGTGCTATACGGCAAGTTATGCATTCGTACAAAAATTGAACTCGAAATTTTGATAAAACTTGTCACTAGGGAAGACGAAAAAATTGGGTCTCACAATTCTGCCTGCCTATCTTTATGTGCGGCTTAAGCCTGAACGGCTGGACCGCTTTTCTCAAAACTTGGTACTTTGGTGATTTTGTTAATTATGTGCATTTAAAAAAATAATAAAATTAATAATTATGTGCATTTAAGAAAATAAAAAATTGTCAATCCGTTTTTGAGATAGAAAATAAATAAACTGGGTGGCGCAACAACTCGTGGAAAACCAGGGCCTAGTGACTTACAACTCTCAACCATTCCTGTGTGCGAGTTTTGTTGGCAGGAATGGAGGGGACCTACAGTTTTTTGCAGAGTCCGAATGGCTAAATGAGCAGCACTTTTTAATGACAAGTATACTCTTGGAGGATTTGTCAGTTCCTCGCAAGAGGCAATACCTCGGATAAAACATTTCTGTTTTTAGGTGGCTGGGAATCGAACCCACACAGTCGGCATGACAGTCCTACGTACTAACCATCATGCCACGAGGTACTACTGGAGATATCGTATTTGAATAAAAAGCAATTTGAACCTTTTTTTAAATATTCAAAAAGCTTTCTTTTTTTGAAAATTTTGAAATGCAATATAATTTGAACTTACTTGGAATTTGTAATAGAAAAATTTATCAAAATCCGTTCGGCTAATAATGAGAAAATTCAAAATAAAAAGAACATTTTATGAGAGGTACTGCTAATAGTTGTGTAAAATTTTATAATATTTGGTAGTAGATCGCACTATTTTAAGCATAAAAAGTTTTATCAAAATCGTAGAAGCCGTTTTTGAGAAAAAAATATGATCCTTAACGGTTTTTTTTTTACTTTTGTATGGAAGGTAGCGTTAGTTTTTCACAGAAGTCAAATTTTTTTCTTAAAATATTTTAAAAAGTATTAAAAAACTTTTAAGTATCGAGTTCCAAAACAAACAATCATGACGTTTTCGAAATATTTGGTTTTCAACAAAAGTTTGATAATTTTTTTAAAAAATTCAAAATATATTTGGTACATAATCTTTTGGAATCTTCTGTATACAAAAAAATATTGAAATCAGACTTACCGTTTTGAAAAAAAATCTTAAATTAAAAAAATTTTTCATTGCCAGGTACCATTAATAACCATTTTTTAAAAATTGTCTTCTACTCAAAGATAGCCTTTACTAAAATAATTTATTGTTTTTTTTTTCAAAAAAAAAAAATTGGGGAGCCAGTTTTGAGAAAAAAGATTATGTAAAATTGCAAAAAAAAATTGTATGAAAAAACATGTGGGCAGAATCACCAAAAACCATTATGTACTAAGTTTTAAGAAAATCGATCCAGCCGAATAGGCTGTAGACGAACAGACAGACAGACAGACAGAATAGTGAGACCCACTTTCTTCATCTTCTCCATCATAGTAATGACAAGTCTGATCAAAATCTCAAGTTAAATTTTGATTACGAATGCATAGCTTCCCATGTAGTACCCATATATCGCAAGTAACAATGCATTTGTCACAAAATTTTATTCGCAAAGCTCAGATTCAGATCCAGCACCCTCGAGAACATAAGGTGCCAGTTACAGCTATCATTGAAACTCATCATTGAAAACTTTAATGATTGATTTTGAGACGTTTAGAAAGCAAAATCATTCATTATTTTGATGGTCGATTGAAGCTCAAGACTTAATTAATATTTCTAGTCAAAAAAAAAATTTCAAATGGTCCCAACTTTCCACAAAAATCGACTTTTGATTTTTCAATGATCATTGGTAAGGTAGTTCAATCATTGAAATAAGAAAAGTCTTTTTATGTAGAAAGTTGGGCCTATTTAAATAATTTTTTTTGCAAAAAATATTAACTTAATCTAAAGCTTTATTTTTCCATCAAAATAATAACTGATTTTGCCTCCTAAACGTCTCAAAATCAATCATTAAAATTTTCAATGATGAGTTTCAATGATAGCTATAACTGGCGCCTAAGGCAGGGAAAAAAATCAAAACTACCCCACCGTTTTCTCGCAAGGATTCTTTTCAGCACAAATATTGACTGAACTATATCAACAGTTACAGGAAAACATTTTTTTGATAATTTGAAAGTTCAAGAACGGGTTCATGATTTTTGTTAGTTTATATTTATGTGATACAAATTATTAAAAAACAATAATTTTCTAAAACAAACTCTGGGGCAAGTAAATGGTTCGTATATGAGGTGAATTCAAGACTTTAATAAAACCTGGCACTTCTCAAAAAAAGTATGGGTCCCGCAATCAGACTGCATTCCTATTTTTGAGCTCTAAACGATTTCAGAATTTGTTTTAGCTATTAAACGAACTTCTTTCATGCTGCGTAGCATTTTTTTTCTAATTTCGTGAATTCTTGCATGTTTTTCTTTGAAAACAACGATGGCATTACCATCACCATCAACGGAGAGAGCTACGGATCGATGATAACCAATTTCTTTTCGCTCAAATTTATGAAATGGATATGCACGACATGTGGTTCTAATAGGACGGCTGATGCCATAATGAACATTCTGCACGAGTGATTTAAGGGTATGGTTAACTCACCCTTTGAAGATCAATTTCGTGGGCTCTAGGAGGTCATTCTATTTAATATGAATATATTATATATATGTAATATATGACTATAAATATCGTTGTTAATTCATTTTCAATTTCCATAAGACAAACCCAAATGAAACTGTCCGCTTTTTGGGTGTGACTTTTGCTGCCCTTCCTTGATTTCGTAAGTTAAAAAAGTTCCTCTCACTGCCCCAAACAAAGGAACGAAAAAAAACTTTTCAAATATCCTCTTTTAGACTGTCACATTTCCCTCCTAGTCTCATCTTATACCATTACCACATACATTATGTAAGCATCTGAACACTATTCTTTCCACTAGCACGTGTATTTGCTACATTCACATTTGACCTTTGTGCATTCATTCGAATAAAATTGAATTCATTCTTAAAATATTCAACAGAGCACGAAAAAGAAATGTTAGAGTGAATATGGGGAAAAATATATCGAAGTTAGTCATGGATAAATATAGATTTTGCTGATAAATTGATTATATGTCCATTTATGATTGCATCAAATGATTTAAATTGGTTTACACTATCAAAAAAATTTTATAAATTATTTATTTCTAACTAACTATACCTTCCTTTCTTTCTATTTCAGAGAGCAATTATTGCTGCATGATGACAGCTCAACCGACTTGGCCAACACTGCATGTCGCGGCAAAATTGAATTCGCAATCTGAAAATCATCAACCTCGAGTTGCAGCAAGACTTGAGGCTGACAATAAGAATACCATCAGTGTTGACTAGAGGACGCAATTTAATAATCAATTCGATAAGCAACGTGAATACTCTTCATCTCCGTCGTCAGTCGTAGCATTTTTCAGTGCTGTATCAGCAGTTTGCAGTGGGGGCTATATATAGTGAAGGAAAAGTTGGCCTTTAGCAGCAAACAATCTAGCAACAAAGTGTTATCATCATCCTACATAGACGCCACCAGCGCCTTTCTAAATGAAGTTACCAATCTGTCAATATTCTAAATTATTTCTGCTGTTGACAGCCTTTTCCTTCCTTGACTCCCTTAAAGCTGACCTGACTACGATACATTCTGTGCAGGATATTTCACCGTCTTTGGCTTCATTGTCGTTGTCATCATCGGTGTCGTCTCTGGTACAATCAACCATTGAAAATAAGTCACTGCAATTGGACACTGTCACTACACAGGATAGCAGACAGTACGAACAGAAGCAGCGGCAAGAGCAGCAAAATCACCGGACGTTGTTGCCGAATCGTGTGGGTATACTGATGTCTTCAAGGGTTCTCAACACAATGAAAATGCAACAAGGCTTTGAGAACTTTGTAGAATTTTTCAAAGTAAACCTTGATAATGCCACTGTGGAGTTTATTATGGATGATGGTGAGTAGGGGGAAGGGTGGGTTTGTTTTATGTACATACTTATAAAAGTTACTTAGGATTGTGGGATTTTCTCTTTGAAGCACAAAGTTATTGGGTAAACGAGGCAAGGGCTTGAGTATTTGCATGCTTTGGAAGAACCACTCTGTTTTATGTATTCATATTAATTTAATCTTTTCATTCAATTTTAAGAACGGTAAAATAACAATATACATACACAAGGTGATTCGCATTATATTAAATGCAATAAACGACTAAGGGCTTCAGCATGCAGGGACCGGCAGCGATAAAATCCAAAAATTTGTAAAATACTGGATTCATTGAACGAGTTTGTGTAATTTCTATTTAGCCCAGGAAAATTAGACAAAAAAATGGCCAAACTTCGAAAAAATTGCGACAAAGCTGATTTTTGGTGGAGTGGCTAATTATGACGTCTTAAGCATTTCCTGAAAAGTACCCTAAATTTGGCCCGGGGCTAAATTTTTTAGGGGGGGTGAAAGGGGTTGAAGTTCAGTTTTTTGGGAATTGCTCCTAAACTATCGATTTTATTGAAAAAATGTGAAGGTAAAAATTAAAGCTGATGTTATTCTACACAAAAAATGTTAACATACTTTTTTTCGTAGAACCAATATTTTCAGAGAAAAACGTTCAAGAACTTCATGGTGCAGTGAGTTTAGTCCAAAAAATTTATAAAATGTTTGCTTATCGCTGGGCATATTTTGTTTTGTGATTTATGTTTAAGTACAACTCCTTATTGTAAAATCAAGTTTTTGGGGTGGTAGGGGAAAGGGAATGGCCACCATCTTGAAAACAAGATTGATTTTGTTTTTGTTTAATAACTCGTTGAAATTGCGTTTTTCAAAAAAATTACCAAAAGACAGATTTTAGACGATTTAATTATCTAAAAAATGAGCTATTAAACAGCTCTGTATGTTTAGTAATCTCACAGTTACAGCGGATCAAAGGTCAACTATGCCTCATATATGGTGGGGATGAGATGACGTTTTTTAAGGTTTTTCGCTTATTTGTGAATTTTTTTTGGTCAGAATTGAAGACTCATTTTACAGACAATTAAGAGCAGTGCAAACTATATTCTAGACATCATCAAAAAAATTCACAAATAAGAGAAAAACCTTAAAAAACGTCATCTCATCCCCACCATATATGAGGCATAGTTGACCTTTGATCCGCTGTAACTTTGGGATTACTAAACATACAGAGCTGTTTAATGGCTCATTTTTTAGATAATTTAATCGTCTAAAATCTGTCCTTTGGTAAATTTTTTGAAAAACGCAATTTCAACGAGTTATTAAACAAAAACAAAATCAATTTTGTTTTCAAGATGGCGGCCATTCCCTTTCCCCTACCACCCCAAAAACTTGATTTTACAATAAGGAGTTGTACTTAAACATAAATCACAAAACAAAATATGCCCAGCGATAAGCAAACATTTTATAAATTTTTTGGACTAAACTCACTGCACCATGAAGTTCTTGAACGTTTTTCTCTGAAAATATTGGTTCTACGAAAAAAAGTATGTTAACATTTTTTGTGTAGAATAACATCAGCTTTAATTTTTACCTTCACATTTTTTCAATAAAATCGATAGTTTAGGAGCAATTCCCAAAAAACTGAACTTCAACCCCTTTCACCCCCCCTAAAAAATTTAGCCCCGGGCCAAATTTAGGGTACTTTTCAGGAAATGCTTAAGACGTCATAATTAGCCACTCCACCAAAAACCTGCTTTGTCGCAATTTTTTCGAAGTGAAAGTCTAATTTTCCTGGGCTAATTGTTGAAGTAAGTTGTCTTTTTATATTTCAAAACATGTACTTAGTTCTCATTAAAAAGAGGACTACTTTCTCACCTTGGGTGTGAACTAAATCCACTTCGCTTTGTTCTCTTTTAGCAATTTTACAGAATCTCCTTAACTTTTCTTAAAAAAATTAATACATTCACGCTATTTTAATGTAGAGGAAATAACATTTTTTCGATTTATTTTATGTTGGTTTTTGTTAACAAACGTTTTTTTCAGTTTTGATAGTTACGAGATTTCCAGGTGATAAGGCAGTTTTTAACCGTCTTATCAACGAACTAAAGAAAAGAATCTGTGAGTTTAAAAACGAATCACTGAGTAGATTCCTGAATAGTCTGACGGCGGATGCTTCTACAGAATACTCATTATGGAAAGCAGCTAAGCGGTTAAAAAGACCACAGACACAAAACCCGCCAATAAAATCTCAAAATGGTAAATGGGTCGGAAACCCGAAACAAAAGGCTGATCTCTTCGCTGAACATCTAGAGAATGTTTTTAAGCCATTCCCAGCAAACACAGCTACAGATCCCTTACAGTTTGTTGATAGAAACGACGAATGCGAAATACCTTTTGTCACGCTCAAAGAAGTAAGAAGAATGTGTCAACATAAGTTGTCTAACAAAAAATCACCAGGGTACGATCTCATAACTGCTCAGGTTTTGAAAGAAATGCCTTTAATAGCCTTCAAGAAACTCCAATTTATAATAAACGCATGCCTTAAACTAAGATATGTGCCACATAACTGGAAAATTGCAGAAGTCATTGTTATACCAAAACAAGGTAAGCCACCAACAGAAGTAACATCTTACAGACCAATATCGCTTATACCAATCATGGCAAAAGTTTTTGAAAAACTGCTACTGAAAAGGCTTAGCAAAATAATAGAAGAAAGAAGACTAGTTCCGAGCCATTAGTTTGGATTTAGAAATAAACATTCCACGATAGACCAAGTGCATCGAATTACGGATGTTGTGGAAAAGGCACTTGAAGAAAAACAAGTATGCTCGGCTATATTCTTAGAAGGTTTGGCACTTGGGACTTGAGTACAAACTGCATAGGGACCTTCCCAGGCAGTACTACGAAATACTGAAATCCTACGTTAAGAACCGACTCTTTAGAGTACGGTACGACCAAAATTACTCGGAACTAAAGAAAATTGAAGCCGGTGTACCACAAGGAAGTGTCCTAGGACCGACCCTGTATCTGTTATATACAAGGGATATTCCAGTGGACATCAACGCTATCATGGCCACCTTTGCTGATGATACTGCAATATTGGTGCCAGATAAATCCGTTACGAAGGCTACACAAAAATTGCAAAATGCAGTCGATAAAGTTAGTGATTGGACGCAGATATGGCGCTTCAAACTAACGAAACAAAATCGACGCATATAAACTTTACAAATCTTGCCGTTTGTGGTTTAACGGCAATACGCTGAGTTCATGCTATGGTAGACAAAATGCCATAGATAAATAGGTACACAAGCTTCTCAAAATTTTGGCGACTAGCGGTTTCAACATGCACACCGGAAAGAACTTTTTCAAAAGTGAAACTCTACCGATGAAAACAGACCTAAAAAGTTGGCGTTAATGTCAATCCATCGACAAATTGAGATTGAGAGTAACACTGAGAAAACTATCTTCTTATCGGAGTGTGTTTTCAAAACAATTTTCCAAATATTCTGTGCATAATTTTGTACAATATTCAAGGCAAAAAGTGTTTGGCTTGGAATTAGTGACCCATTGAGTCATTAATTTATCCTTAATTAATAAATTATTGGCCTAAAAATTGAAAAAAGTATTTTTGGATGCATGTATTTTTTGGGAAGTGTGAACTGATCATACAAACAAATACTTTTTATTCACAACACTATTTTCTCCCACGCCAAAAAATTGTTAGTCAATTGTATGTGCACATTGTATTGTATTGTATATTGGAAAATATTTGCATAAGTTCATTTTTTCTTTCGCAAGGGAACTGTAAACGACAAATTTTTTTTCTCACAAATTAAGAAATTGAACAAATTGTAAACTTAAGAGGGATACAAAAATTTCGTTTATAGCACGGATATTTTTTCTTTGATGACAACTTTTTTTCTCACCACGAAGCTTTTTTTTACTAAAAAGAACTGTATACTAAGCTGAAATGGTAATTGTCTGGCTACGTCCTTGTCCTAGGTATAATGGAAGGGGGTACCCAAGGAGCTTAATTTTCTTAAGTTTTGCTAGAAAATCCCCTGTATAAATGTTCATGTACACAGGGTGTCCCCTTATTCATACTTTATATTTTGGTGGAAGATTTCTGGGATCATAAGGGGGCACCTTGTATACGAAACACGAAATTAAAAAAAATAACGTTTTTTGGACCACCCAAATGGCCAGCCATTTTCTCAGAAATTAATGGGGGAATTTTATTATTAGTTTTTACCAAACTTAAATTCTACATAACCTAATATTCCATAATAGAAACCCTTAAAGTGAATTGTTCCTTCATATTCCGTGCCGGAGCATTGAAAAAAATGCAAAAGAGCATATTTTGGACCTTTTCACTTAAGGCTTGAAAACAATCAATTATTCGTAAATTTCATCACAGTTCAATTGAAAGGATAAACTATTTCCAACAAATATCTGTTTAAGGTTTTTTCTGCGACAACACTAAAGCTCGTTGAAAAATGACGTATTATTTCTTACTGTTTCCGAAAATCCAGTCTAAAACACTTATTAATTACTTTGTATGACGAAATTTGCGTTTTTGACTTTAACATGAACCAAGTACGATATACTTTTCTGATGGTTTTTGATCCGCTGAATTCGAATATGGCTTTTTTGAGATATTTGAATTTGAAGTTTTGAAAAAAAAATGTGTTTTCATGCAAGTTCGGGGTTATCTTAGTTCTCAAAGTAATTTTCTTCAAACAAATTTTTCTGGTCATTCTGAGGTCTGAGCAATGCGCATTTTTCTTCCAAGTTCTTTTCAAAATTTTCAAATACATACATTCATTTTCCAGAAATCATTATTTAGTTGTTAGCCTTTGTCTTAAACTGCCCTCTATGAAGAAAATGCTAATAATCCAGTTTGTGCTCAAAACTTATAAGCTTATTAGCAAGCATATTGTGGAATAGTTTTGATTTTTGTCCTAATTTATGAATTCGAGGGGGCTGAATCCAAATCTGAGGTTTGCGACTAAAATTTCGTGACGGAAGATGCAAAAATTCGCAAAAAGTGGTACAAAACGAATTTTCTTACAGTTTTTTGTTTATAATTCGAAAACTGTTGGTTTTTCACAAATAAAATCAACGTGCAATTGAAAGTACATTGTGATGAGAACCAAAACTCGCCATATCCATTTCAAAAAATCTCTCCATAACACAACTTAATTGTTTAATAACTTTTAAATGACAGCAGTTAGAAAATAATTTTTTACATCCAATCATATTAAAAGTTTCGTTAAAAAGATATTTAACAATTACCGTTGGCTGTGACAAGTATTTCTGACAAGGATATGGCGAGTTTTGGTTCTCATCGCCTCATACAATTTCCAACAGATTTTTGTTCAATATTTTTTCCTGCAACGATCCATTCCTATTTCTATCTAAGAAATCCTCATTTTTAATGCATGAATTTGGCATATTTTCGCATTAGATAGTTTAATACAAAGGCTAACAACTAATTAATGATTTCTCAAAAATGAATGAATGTATTTGAAAGATTAAAAAAGAATTTCGAAGAAAAATGTTCTACTTCAGAATGAGTTTGAGAAAAATTACCTCGAGAATGCACAATTTGCATCAAAAAACGGCTCGAATTCAGCAAATCAAAAACCATTAGAAAAGTCCTATCTTGGTTCATGTTAAAGTCAAAAATTCAAATTTTGTCAGACAAGTGGATTTTCGGAATTAGTTACAAAACTCAGATTCGGAATTAAAACCCCCGGAAAATATGAAGCAAGGAAAAAATTAAAGCTGACCAACAGCAGGCATAGCAAAAACACAATATGACTGGACTACCTAGCTAATAACGTTGTTTATTGCTTTTACAGCATCATTTACTATTTTTATACTATAATTCTTTGTATGTACAATCAAAGGGCACAGTAGTGCCCAGCCAAATTCGCGGTACTACACCCTTTTTACTGGAGCAAACTCAGGTGATTTTCAACTCCTCTCTAACTTCACTATCAATAAAGTCAGAACCTTCAAATTCGCAGTATTTGCTGAAGTGATCAAACACTGGAAGCTCACCAAATTTCAACTCTTGAGCATTAGTAATTTCCGAGATATACGAGTTGCGTTAAATGCGCAACTACTGTTTCAGATTTCGTGAACCGGCGCACAGTGGGGCCAAGCCTTCGATTTAGGGAAAAAACCTCTAAGCGGTATCATTTCGTATGTTTTTGCACCCGCTTAATTGAATGGTATCATCCGTTTTATGATCAGCGTGAAGGGGAAATTTTTAACTTTTCATAATAGTGGGACATTTTGAATCAAGTACGGTCAGTTGGAAACTAAAAAGTAAGTAACGATTTCTCAGAGAAGAAAAAGCGGATTGGAGTGATTCAGAATTATTTTTAAAGAAAAATAATAGAATTTTCAAATTACCTTTCGACTTTTGTGAAAAACAATCACGTATTTTTTGAACCGGTTATAATCAACCAGAAATTATCTTTTTTCTTAAATTGAATGTTTATTCACTGTTCCCAAAACTGGTAGAATCTGGTGATTAAATTTTAAAAGGATCTTTATTACCACCAGGACTACAAGAAAAGAGCTGAAACAGACCCTAGGAAGGTGGAGCTTTTTTTGTATGGCTACTCAAGTTCGAAAGTACACCCGTTGTCCAAATTTTGGCTAGATTTTTCGGTGTAATCGAAAAAATGTCGTACATTTTTTTTAAAATCAGAAACCTTAAGGTATATATCAACACAGTACATTCCAGCAAATATTTAAAAAAATAATCCGTAAGATGGAGGAATCATGGAAAACATCAGTTTTAAAGGCTCAAAATTGCAATGGTCCGTTTTAACTCCTTATTTCGGCCAAAAGCAATTTTTACTATAAAATCAATATTACAGCTGGATTCCACATGAAAAATACTGAAAGAAAAGTGTATCACAATGCACAATGCAAAACACTTTTACATATGAGGTTTTTTCCATCTCGGCCCCACTGTGCGGTGCGCGAATGAAACAACTCCAATTCCAAGAAAAATGTTTTTATTCTTTCGCTAGGTTACAAAATTCCTGTAAAATAATTCATTAGTTTATGGAATACATTTTATAAATATACATACTTTTAGTGTACTTAATTCAATAGCTTTTATGGTTTCTTACAAGTTTTTTTTAATAATTTTTAATATTTTTGCTCCTGCTCAAAGTTAACCTCAAATCAAAATAGGCGTGCACATTTTGACATACATATGACATTTGGGTATTTTACAACATGTGTCATGTTGGCTGAATTGTGTGGGCAGCACAGGGTTGTTATTAACAATAGGACTTCAAAAATCGCAAAAACCGTAACTAACCGACTCAGTGACTCACTGACAGATCAGGCGTGTTTTGTTGACCTTCTTAATGTGAACATAAGAATACGTTCCACATTCAGACATAGAGTTACTGGAGTTCAAATGTGAAGTTAACTTGTTGTTGTTGGAACTTACATTTGAAAATTTGCCTTAATGTGAAGTATTTCTTAATTTTCACTTAAAGGAAGTCAACAAAACACGCCTATCATCAAAATTATGGAGCAAATTCCAAGTTTTAAGTTCATGAAGCTTAATATCAAATATCTTAAGCAGAGTTATAACGAAATAACTCCAAATTATGATATAAATTTGGTATTCGATCATTTGATGTTTACTGATTAAAATTTGGTGGGTTCACTGGTCATTTTAAATTTGTGATTAAGTAAGTAATTAAGAGAAAACTTCCCAAGTAAATCCACCAAATTTTAATCAGTAATCATTTAATACCAACCAAATTTCTGTCATGATTTGGAATTGTTTCGATACTACTCTACTTAAGATATTTGATATTAAACTTCTTGAACTTAATACTTGGCATATATATATATATATTATATTTTAGATCTCATTACTTTTGTTGGCTGACTTTTTACGCACAGTTTTCTTGTACATATAAGAACTTGGTTCTTTTTTTTAACATTTATGTTTTTGTTGTGATTGATGTCCCCAGGAAGCAGGAACCCATAGCTTGATACGCCTTCTGTATACAAAGTGAAAGGTATGTATCTGCTTGCTTCAATTCGTGAGTTATAGTGTTCCCCGCTTATTGGCAAAAAAATCAGCAATAACAGTAAGAAATAAAATGAAGCATCATACTTCAAGTCAAGTTTATTTAAGTATGTATTGGAAGGTCAAAACAATAGAAAATTAAATGTTTATCAAAGACAGTTTTCTTTTATATTTCCTGCCAAAGATGTTCAGCACTTCATTAGCGTCCTTGATGGATATGCATTTAAGCCAATCCATTAAAACGCTCTTCTGTCATCCTGTTGCGAAGAAATGATTTTAATCGACGTAAGGTGGAGAAAGATCGCTCACCAGTGCTAGTAGTGACTGGAAACATGCACAGCAATTGACAAAGAGTTCTAATATTTGGCAGCACCGTTGCTCTTTTGTAGGCATCTGCTGGAGATACTGGGATATTTTCTCTCTTCTGTTGCCAAATTTTTAGCTCTCCCTTTAAAGCTAACAAACAAGGAAGGTCTTCTTTATATGCTTCAGCGCCTTGCAAAACATCCTCTACATATTCGTCGTTGAAGTTATGGGACAGCAACTTTTGCAACTGTCCGATTCTTTGCATGGGAGCGCTAGGGAACCTGGATGACATTTCACTTAACATATAATCCAGAAAAGGAATAAATACTGAAAGTCGGTAATATTCTTCAACTGACTGAGTCTGAATATTCGGCCGATTTGTTTGACGGCTGGTGATTCTGTGGACCGAGATTACTGCACCATGGAATGTGGAATGTGTAGTGTGGGACAGCTTTTTTATACCAGAAACAAAAAAACATCATACATATTTGTCTGGGTGCCGGCCGGTGTGCTCGGATTTTGTTTCCAGATATAATTGGTGATTACTGATTACTTTGAAGAAAGGTATTGATTTATTAGCTTAAGGACTCAATTGATTTTTTTTTTCTTTCTCCTTAATTCATATTTTTACTTATTGCAAGATCGTTTATTTATTTGTGGGGTGGTGCTTTTCGTGGGAAAGGGATGCAATAAATTATAAAATTCGCATTTCCAGCCAGAAATAGACAAGAGTTTCACTCAAGTTCTTTCTGTTATTTTATTCATATATTTTAACAACTCCTATAATTTGATTTGCTTTAAGTGTGTACCAGTTCTGGGGGGTACGTGCCTCCGTGCCCCCCCCCCCCCCTGGATCCGCCCTTGACCTTCAGTGTTGATTTTCTACACACTGTGGGTCTCTTTCAGTACACTTGAGCTTTGATTTTTAAATTTTTAATTTGTTTTTTTATCTAGAGGCACCTTAGAAGTTTGCGGAAGGAGGATGTAACTAGATGATTAATGACATATTTATTCGCTTTTGTCAACTGTGCCTCCTTAACACTTAACACAATCAATGACAAAAGCAAGTGAAGCAATTTGTGATACCCTTTAAAGGTATTAAGAAATGCTTCACTTATTTTTATCATTGATTTCAATTTATACAGAAAGTAATATCCAAAAGGCCTAGATTAATGAATGCTGCTTACAAAAAAAAATACACATGCTATTTAACTAAATACATATTTGTTCAACTCTTGAAAAATTATATACGTTTCAGGGTATAGAGGGAAATTAATTACCTTCAAAACAGTTGGCAGCACATGCTGGGAGCTGTATTATGTTGAAAAAAAAACATGTAAACAGAGCCATAGACCTCACAAAAAAATATGATACATTTCTGTAAAAATAAAAATGTAAAAACAACTAAAATGTTCGTTGGGTATGAAAAAATACTCAAAAGGGAAAATCAAATGGAAATGCAGACGATGAACTATTATAATTGAAGGCTTGCACTTTAAACTAGCTCACATATGTACATATGTATATGTACAAAATATACCATCACAACTTCTGTCCTCCACACAAAGATACTTAATTCAAATTGAGTATGCAAATTCTGGATAAAATTCAATTTCCCCAGCGAAATTGCATTAACATACTTCCACAAGGGACAATCTAATCCAGTCATGAAATATACACTTTGTCTCACTTCTTAAAGCACATTTGTATTTTTATTTTTGGATACATAAACTACCTTATTGATTTCAAACATTTTTTTTAGAAGGAAGAAATAATGTAGCTATTGTTTAAAAAAATTAATTTTGAAGAAAAAGTTGAAATTAGAACTAGGCTCATTCCTAAGTTGTGTGCAATGTCAATGAAAAAAACAATTGTTTTTTTTTCGTGAGTGCATAAAGGATATTTATAGAAAACGAACACATCTTTTTTTCATATGACTACATACACTCCTCGTCAACTGAATACGCACAAACATTTTTTAATTTACTTTATCCATTTTTTCCAAACAGTGATGGTTATTATGCCATCTGTTGATGCTAACTATTCCCTTAAGATGTTAAGCAGATAATTCCGAAAGAATTATCCAAAAACAACCGTGAGTTTTTCTTCAACCACTTGCAAAGTGTTTTATATGCAAAGTAGGAGTTTTTTTTTTAGTCAACTGAATAGGTACAACGCCATTTTCTTCGTTGTTTATAAGTTTTTTGGAGTGCTTGACAGTTTAAATTAACGATTTTAGTGTTTTCAGTAAAATTTTATTCTTGATTTCAAATTTTAAGAAAAATGGGTAGATCTACGTGTCTTAACAGTGTTGAAAAAGCTGAAATCGATTTACTTAGAGACCAAGGCCTAACTGGACGTGCAATAGCTGATAAAGTTGGCCGAAGTTTTGATGTAGTTTATTCTTACTTGAAAAATAAAGATGCATACGGCAAAAACATGAAGGGAGGTAAGAAAACAGCAACAACAGCAGCTGAGAGACGAAGAATTTTAAGATATGCATCAAATTCTTCTGATTCTGTGGCAAAAATAAAACAAAAAGTCGGCGTAAACGCAAGTTGCTCAACAGTATTAAGAGTAATCAACAACTCAAGCCATCTTAAACGAATGAAACTTAAGAAAAAACCACCACTTGACGAGAGACGGAAAATGTTGCGATTAGATTTTTCAAGACTTCACATGAGTTGGAAAAAAGAATCGTATCACGTGGTTTTTTCAGATGAAAAAAAGTTTAATTTCGATGGCCCTGATGGGCTCAACTTCTATTTTCACGACTTAAGAAAAGAAAAAAGATTTTTAAAGCGCCATCATAGTCGTGAAGGAGGTGTCATGATATGGGGAGCAGTCAGTTATTATGGAACAGTTGAGCTCGAGGTTGTTACATCAAGAATGACAGCAGCTGGGTATAAAGTAATTTTGGAAAGAAATTTTCCTAAATTTTCTAACATCTTTGGACCCATAAACTGGACCTACCAACATGATAATGCGCCTATTCACTCAGCGCGCATAATAAAAACATGGATAGAGGAGCAACAAGTGCAGTTGCTTCAATGGCCGCCGTACTCACCTGATCTAAACATCATAGAAAATGTCTAGGGATGGTTAGTACGCAAAGTTTATGAGGGTGGTCGTCAGTTCGAAGACAAAGAAACCTTAATTTCTGCAATCAAATTAGCGTGGAGCGAAATTTCGTTAAATTACATTAAAAAGCTATACGATTCCATGCCGGATCGAATTTACGAAGTAATTAAAAATAAAGGTGGAAGTACCCACTACTAAACTTAAACAAAAACTTGTTTCATTCCATTGCAATACCAATTTTAATTTTTGTACCTATTCAGTTGACTCAAAAAAAAACTTCTACTTTGCATAAGTTACACTTTGGAAGTGGTTGAAGGAAAAACTCACGGTTGTTTTTGGATAAAACTTTGAAATTCTGTTATTTATATGTTACGAAAATTTTTACCATCAACAGATGGCATAATAACCATCACTGTTTGGAAAAAATGGATAAAATATATTCAAAAATGTTTGTGCGTATTCAGTTGACGAGGAGTGTATTAGCAATTATTTCGTTATAAAGGTTTTTTGAGCTTTTATATTTTGATGAACTTAATTCAGCTCCAAAATGAAGAAACTAAAACTCCCTTTGTTCAGATTTTTATTTTCATCCCAGTGGCTGCAGAGATTAATTCAATTACCTATGATTTAACATGCGATATAAGAACTATAAAATAGGGTGTTTCAGAAATATGTCAACATTTTGCGACTGCATTCTTCCTTGCACGATTCCAATGAAATTGGCACAGGTGATGGCTGATACAGAATTAAATAAGAAAATAATATTTTCAAAACAGGGTGTTTCAAAAAAATGTCATCATTTGGCAATTTCGTTATTCCTTGAGCGATTTCAGTGAAACTGACACTCGAAATAGTCCACTCAATAAAGGTTTTTACCTTAAAAAAAACAACAGTTCTGAAACTTGGCTTACTTACTTACTTACGCCAGGGACGTGCAACATTTTTATTTTTTCGTTTTTCGTGTTTATCTCAGAAATTATTTGTCTTTTCAAATTCTATATACTACTGAAATAAGTCAGCCAAGTAGAAGACTTATAGCATTAAGGATTGGACTTGTTGAATTATTGATTCAAAATAGCTTTTTATGGCCTTAGTCCTACAAATAGGCATTTCGTCCGGATTACTCACTTTTATGACAAACCCCTCACTATGCCACTGATGAGTCGAAGTGAGTCATTCTTGCGTTTTTAAGGCAATTTAATATTAAAAAAAAAAAACTATAAAAGATAAGCAACATTTTGTCATAATCAAATATTGTAGATAATTACATAAGCTATCTTCTGTTCTCAGAAGTTTTTTGATAAGACAAATAATTTCTAAAATGAAGACGAAAAACGAAATAGCAGATTTGATTCGATCGTGAAATCAGGGAACCAAAAAATAAGTTTCGCCGTTGAATTAAAAATTAAATTCCCTTTTGAATTTTTCACGAGAGATTGAATTATATTTTATCGTTTTAAACAATAATGGCAGGGAATTATTTTTCAATGAACATCATATATTTATGGCTATCACAATTGAATCTGACATTTCAAAAACCACTTAAGTCACATTTTTTTCAAATATGCTTTTTTTGCTGCAAATGCTTCCTTAAACGTAGATGAATATTCTGGGAATAAATTACGTCGGTCCAAACATTCCTTCCTCTCCAAATAATACCTCACAATAAACGTTTCATCCAAAAACAACGTAAGTCAATTGACTTAAGTGGTTATTGCAAGCACTACTAGATGGTTGCAGTAGTTATATCTAATTTTGCCTACGGGTTAAATATATTGAAACATGATTATTTAAAACGTGTGACATGTAAAAATGTTAATATGTTAATATTTAAGTATAATTAAAAAAAAAAACTTTGATTTTAATTAAATTATTGTATACTACTGACCCCGTTTCTTGCTAAAACAACGTTAGTTAACCGTTTCTTGCTAAAACAACGAAAGTCAGGAACGGATTTTCAGACTTTTTTCATTATTAATTTTGATAAACTGTGAATATTTTTTTATATTTCAATCCTTTAAAACTCTAATACTAGATTGAGCCCAAAAAAGTCCTTTAAAACTAGTTTATTATTTAATTAAACTGTTTTTATTGATTCCTGAAAAATTCGAATTGTGTGACTTAAGTGGTTTTTGAAATGACCGATTCAATTATTTATGTGTTTTATTTCATTTTAAGGTTGTGTACCTAAGAAGAAATTAATGGTTCGCCTTTATTTTAGAAACAAAGACTCAATTCGGCAAATCTATGAATATTTTTCGTATTTAATAGACCAAAGCTATCAAAAATCGACTCCCAAATTTTAAATTACAGAATCACTGTTACCTTTTGATTTATCAGCATGGTCATTAATATTATTTGTAATGATTTTTAAGTTCTTAATACTCAAACTCAATATTTCAGCATCTTTTTGCACAGGAGGACCATTCGTGCTGTCGCCATGGCAAGTGGCGTATTTTTCTACTGCCACAACGACTTTTATATCCTGTTGTCCAGGACTCCAGGTGGATGAAATATTGTTAAATTTCAAGTACTGTTTTTGTTTAAAAAGGACTTTGACTTTTTAAGGGTGCTGGGATCGTCTTAGTTTTGTTTTCATAAGACTTAGCGTAAGAAAAAACAGGCATCATTTTTCATAAGATACGTATATTGATATAGGTACCTTCCTCGAATATTCTAAAATAGAATTTTTGGCAAATCTCACATCGCCACATCTCTTCTTTTCATAAAAGAAAAACTTTGCCAACATAAAAAGACTCTTTTGGTTCTTGGGTATATTTAGGTATGGCGTAGCTTGCATGGGTGGTACTCATGCGGACGTTGTGGTGTCACCCTAGGATTTTTTACTGCTCCGGAAAAAATTATTTAAGGACAATTCAGTCTTCCACCATCGACTGTAAAATTCATAACAGTTGTTGTCGATAGATAAAAAAAACCTTTAAGAAATCAGAAATTTCTCAAGTTTTTTACTTCTCCGAAAAAAATTGATGTTTGGGCAGCGCCATTTGAACCGAAATATACTTTTTTCGGTCAAAATACATACATTTTTCCCCTTATCTGTCAAGCAACCAATTTCAAATTCCATTGAAGGATGGATGTGCTGCCGATGGATTAAAAAACGACCACAAAATTCAGAAATATTCAAAGATCTCTCAACTGATCCGGAAATCGAATTGAATTGGCCAACTTGGTTTGTAGCTCGTTTTGCTTAGATTGGAAGTCGGTTTGGAAACTGTTCGGCTTGATACATTGCTAATCGCAAGAAAAGAAATAAAAACAATATTTTGACGAGTAACAACTATTTCAGGGGAATATCCGAATAATGTTTAGGGCTAGACAGGAAAATTAAAACAAAACTAAAATAGGGGATTCCTAGACCGACCGAGAAATAGCCTCAGACAGACGAAAAGTGTAGGTGTGTTTTCGTAGAATGCTGATCGATAAGCGGAAGATTAATAGAATAGAGGAAATAAGTAAGAAAGTAATTGATAATTAGGTAGGTAATCAAACTCAAGAAAGCATTTCTAGAGAACACCTATTCTACCAAACAATATTAAAACAAAAATGATTTCTCGTCAGAGAGGATAAGAAAGATGATTTATTCAAATACAATCGATTTATTGCAATTACATATGTATGTATATGTTCATTCATATGTATGTGCACTTTCGTATCGGTCTATTGAAAGATTTATCGATCACTTACTTGATTTTTTTTGTTATCCGATGGTTAGAATCGGAACCGAGTAGTATGGGATTCTTACCGCACTAAAACCACCACCGGTGAGTCAGGACCAACCTTGAGGAAATTTTAAAGTTCGAACACTTTCCCACAGCTTTTAGACCACCAGCTTCAGCCCATGAGGCTTGATTCTTCTCAGTCTCCGAAAATTGTCCCGTACATTTAAGACGGTTTTCAAATTTTTGGATGGGTTCAGCATTTCTTTTCTTTGTACAGCCCCATAGTTGGATGCTATATGTCCAAACGGGATACAGGGTTGGTCCTAAGATACTTCCTTGTGGCACACTGGCTTCAATTTTCTTTAGTTGCGAGTAATTTTGGTCGTACCATAATCTAAAGGGTCGGTTCGTAACTTAGGATTTCAGTATTTCGTAATACTGCCTGGGAAGGCACCTATGCAGTTTTTATACAAGTCCCTAGTGCCAATCCTTATCAAAGACGATCAAATTCCAAGAACATAGCCGAACATACTTATTGTTATTCTGGAAGTGCCTTTTTTATAACATCCATAATTTCATACACTTGGTCTTTCGTGGAAAGTTCATTTCTAAATCCAAACTGATGGCTCGGAAAAAGTCTCTTATCTTCTATTATATTGCTAAGCTTTTTTGAGAAGCAGTTTTTCGAAAACTTTCGCCATGCTTGGTATAAGCGATATTGGTAGCTAATTTCTTTCAAAACTTGAGTAGTTATTTGATCGCACTCTGGTTATGTTTTGTTAGACAACTATTTCAAATGAAATGATTTGTGATGGTAAGTTATATTTTGCTGTGGTCGGGAGTCACCCCAAACAAGTGAGCTGCCCCCACCCCCTATCTTCGCCACTGGTTATAATTTTCATTTACGGGTACCATTATTTTCGTAGGGATTTGGCAGAGTAGTTTACCTGTTGCTGTAGTACTGAAAATAATGTATTAATAACATAAACAACACTATTAATATCGCAAGGGTGGTTATTTTATTTTGTTTGGTTTTGGTCTCTTTAGCAGTATTGCCAGAATGGGCTATTAGTATTTATCGCAGATTAAGGTACTTGAACTTTTAATTCGCTCTTTTATTTGTGATTCATTCCAACTAAGTGAGTTTAGACTCTTTGAAAATTGAGAAATTACAACAAAAACAACTTTCATTTTGATATTGCCTTTTGTTTTTAAGCCTTTAACAACGCACACTCTCAATTCTCAGCAGTCAATAATCTCCAGTTTCCAGTTCAAAGCACCAACTTTACGGCGCGAAAGCCATCAATACCGTTTTGTTAAAGCTTTTTTGGATATTTATTTATTATTTAAACATTGAAGTCATAGGAAAATGTAAAAAAATAGGGCTCCTGGGGGGCTATTCCGGTTCTATAATAAACGCGATGAAAAGTTTTTTCAGTGATAAATTCCGTTTTGCGATTCTCGTTCTGGGTAAACGTGAAAACTTCTGTCACAAATTTATCAGATGTAAAGTTATTTATCATCGATTACTTTTGGCTGATAAAATCCTCCGATAGTCTAAAAACCAAACGAAAAACAAGAAATATGGGCAAAAATGAAGTGAAAAGAGTGAACAAAGCAAGAAACCCTGTAATTGACTTTTTTTAGAAAAAAAAATAAATCTATTTACAGAGCCATGATATGTAAGGAGTCATATTATGTACATATGTTAATTATTGAAGTTGTTGTCAAAATAGTATTTACATCATTTATGAACTCGGTTCTGGAATAGAGTTTATTGTTGACGAAAGAAGTAGATTTGGGCCCAATGAGGGTGTTCTTGGCAGAGGAAATAAACAGGTTTGGGTTGAGCAAAACAAATTGGTGCATATATTTTCAAATTTTACATTTTATAAAGTTTTATTGAATATACTCTTTGGTATCATTTTATTTTAACCCTTATTTTTAACTTATGCTGGCTATATACGAGAAGACCAAAGAGCCAAATGGCCCCGCAACGATTCAAAACCGGTCGTGTGTGAGGTGGATCGGCCGCCAATCCATTTGGATTTTCAGCCAATCTGAAATCCAACCGAGCCAAATGGATCGGATGGCTCTGTCGTGAATGTCCAGCTTTAGAACTAAATTGGAATTAAAATTTCATTCACTTTAATCTTTTTGTTTCATCTTCATTTTTTCCAACAAATTCGAGCAAAGAATCTTCCGAAAAATATTGTCGCAATAATCCAAACTATACGAAAACTAAAAAACACAGGATTTATTCTGTCAAAAATGATATATTTTTCATTCAGCACGTATTCAGCACAAAATCAGCTGATTTTTTCACTGGTATAACTAGAATCAACATTTTGGGAAAAATGATATGATAAAATGAAAAAGCGATATGAAAACTCTTGTGAAAAAAACTTATCATATCATTTTATCATAGAACCGGAATAGGGGCCCTGGGGGGCTATTGCGGTTCTATGATAAACGCGATGAAAAGTTTTTTCAGTGATAAATTCCGTTTTGCGATTCTCGTTCTGGGTAAACGTGAAAACTTCTGTCAAAAATTTATCAGATGAAAAGTTATTTATCATCGATTACTTTTGGCTGATAAATTCCTCCGATAGTCTAAAAACCAAACGCAAAACAAGAAATATGGGCAAAAATGAAGTGAAAAGAGTGAACAAAGCAAGAAACCCTGTAATTGACTTTTTTTAGAAAAAAAAAATCTATTTACAGAGCCATGATATGTAAGGAGTCATATTATGTATGTAAATTATTGAAGTTGTTGTCAAAACAGTATTTACATCATATGAACTTGGTTCTAGAATAGAGTTTATATTGTTGACGAAAGAAGTAGATTTGGGCCCTATGAGGGTGTTCTTGGCAGAGGAAATAAACAGGTTTGGGTTGAGCAAAACAAATTGGTGCATATATTTTCAAATTTTACATTTTATAAAGTTTATTGAATGTACTCTTTGGTATCATTTTATTTTAACCAGTATTTTTAACTTAAGCTGGCTATATACGAGAAGACCAAAGAGCCAAATGGCCCCGCAACGATCCAAAACCGGTCGTGTGTGAGGTGGATCGGCCGCCAATCCATTTGGATTTTCAGCCAATCTGAAATCCAACCGAGCCAAATGGATCGGATGGCTCTGTCGTGAATGTCCAGCTTTAGAACTAAACTGGAATTAAAATTTCATTCACTTTAATCTTTTTGTTTCATTATCTTCATTTTTTCCAACAAATTCGAGCAAAGAATCTTCCGAAAAATATTGTCGCAATAATCCAAACTATACGAAAACTAAAAAACACAAAGGATTTATTCTGTAAAAATGATATATTTTTCATTCAGCACGTATTCAGCACAAAATCAGCTGATTTTTTCACTGGTATAACGAGAATCAACATTTTGGGAAAAATGATATGATAAAATGAAAAAGCGATATGAAAACTATCGTGATAAAAAACTTATCATTTCATTTTATCATAGAACCGGAATAGGGGCCCTAATGACAGTTTGTAGACTCAAAGCTAGCAACGCATTCTTTACAATATGTCTTTAAAAATGTGTTACAATTATATATAAGGCAGACAATTTTATTTAGGAAAAACTTCCTGAGTTCACAACGAATCATGGAAGCTAAAATAAAACATTCAATTCATACATACAGTTGTCAACAAAATTAAAGGAACAAAATTGTTTACAATTTTTCGTGGCGTTTTTTGGAGAGCTGTATCATTATGGTGAGTGGTCGTATTGATTTGAAGCCAAAAACATTCTACAGATTTATGTTTTTTGTTTCAAGATTTGCCTGCAAAAAAGACACAAATATTAATTTTTTTTTGAAGGTCCTCATTTTTATTGATAATTTTTTTGAGTCTATCAAATATGGAGGCTTCACAGCTGTACCGAATCAAGCCAATTTTTGATTTGCAAATGTTTGTGAATATTTTTCAACTCGAGTTTTTTTCATATAAAAGAAGAACATATAATAATAATTTAATTTAGAGAATAAACTCTAGGCTTGTCCTTTTTACGAATAAAATATTCATTATTTAATTGCAATTGTTTATTCATATAATTGGTCGTTGTTTATTCAATTCAATTTTTTTGTCTTACAATTTTTCGCATGGTTTATCTGAGAAGATACTTTTGGCTTTGATTACGAATATCTCAACAAATAATGATGTTTTCAAAAATTCAAGGACAGTTTTGGAAATTTGAGGTTTTGTAGAAAACATTATTTTTGACCCTTCACCGTTAGTTTTAAAAAAAGTTCTACATAAAACGACTTTTTGTGGTCTTTCGATACATCTCTTGTTTTTGCAAATTTTGTTTGCATGACTTGCATTGGTATGCAGATTTGTAGACTTCTAAAGCATCAACACTCCTATAAATTCTTAAATTGATTCACCAAACCGTTTTTCTCCACCGAAGGAGGATACGACAAAACGGTCTACAAGACCAATAACCACGAGACATGTCGTTGGAAAGGTATATTTATGTAATAAAATAGTTACTATAGAGAGCTGTGTTCACTTGGCCCGCAAAAATCTCCAATTTTTTTTTTTTTCGTAAAAGATGACCATTTAAATGACCACTTTTGACCAGCCTTTAACTTTTTTTGACCGCCCACAGTTTTCGAGAAAATCGATTTTGAAAAATAGTGGGCCAAAAGAACGCTGCGCCTCAAAAATCGATTTTTTCAAATTTGATTAATGTTTTCGATAGATAATTTTTTGAACATAAATGACCACCCCTTAACTTTTTTTGACCACCCTTAGAAATATTTTTTTTTGATTTTTGAAAATTTTTTTTTTTTGATTTTTTTTTTTTCTGTATATTCCCTTTCCATTTTTTTAAATTTTCGAATTATGAAAGATGACCCTTGTGAAAAACTCAATTATCTAAAATGACCACCCTTCAAAATTACTCTAACTTATCAAAAAGTATTTATTTTCGAATTTTGAAAGATGACCATTGTGAAAAACTCAATTATCTAAAATGACCACCCTTCAAAATTACTCTAACTTATCAAAAAGTATTTCTTTTCGAATTTTGAAAGATGACCATTGTGGAAAACTCAATTATCTAAAATGATCACCCTTCAAAATTACTCTAACTTATCAAAAAGTATTTTTTTTTCGAATTTTGAAAGATGACCATTGTGAAAAACTCAATTATCTAAAATGACCACCCTTCAAAATTACTCTAACTTATCAAAAAGTATTTTTTTTTCGAATTTTGTAAAGATGACCATTGTGAAAAACTCAATTATCTAAAATGACCACCCTTCAAAATTACTCTAACTTATCAAAAAGTATTTTTTTTTCGAATTTTGTAAAGATGACCATTGTGAAAAACTCAATTATCTAAAATGACCACTCTTCAAAATTACTCTAACTTATCAAAAAGTATTTTTTTTTTCGAATTTTGAAAGATGACCATTGTGAAAAACTCAATTATCTAAAATGACCACCCTTCAAAATTACTCTAACTTATCAAAAAGTATTTTTTTTAGAATTTTGAAAGATGACCATTGTGCCAACAACGCAACTCTACCAACAAAGAGCATCAATTTTATCGACCATTTATACATGCGAAAATAATGTTTTGGATTGCAAGGACAATGCTACTTTCCTCACCAGCCAAATTTTGCAAGACGTGCCAAGTTGCTCCCAAGTAAAAACTTGTGAAAATTGCGGATCGGAGCCATTGCTGAGGACGACCATCGAAGTCGACCATACCGCTGTATCAAAATTGGAAATACAAGATTTCATTGCTGATTACTTTCTTGACCGGACATCAATATGCAAAAAATGCAATAAAATCTGCATAGCAAAAATGTATCCAGGGATGCACGTATTATTAGATTTTGAATTTGCACTCGACAGCGAGTTTCATCGAGAGATATATCCTGATGCACCTGATAAAATTAATATATCTGATCTACCAAAGAAAGTCATCATTTAAGATAATTGAGTTTTTCACAATGGTCATCTTTCAAAATTCGAAAAAAAATACTTTTTGATAAGTTAGAGTATTTTTGAAGGGTGGTCATTTTAGATAATTGAGTTTTTCACAATGGTCATCTTTCAAAATTCGAAAAAAAATACTTTTTGATAAGTTAGAGTAATTTTGAAGGGTGGTCATTTTAGATAATTGAGTTTTTTACAATGGTCATCTTTCAAAATTCGAAAAAAATACTTTTTGATAAGTTAGAGTAATTTTGAAGGGTGGTCATTTTAGATAATTGAGTTTTTCACAATGGTCATCTTTCAAAATTCGAAAAAAAAATACTTTTTGATGAGTTAGAGTAATTTTGAAGGGTGGACATTTTAGATAATTGAGTTTTTCACAATGGTCATCTTTCATAATTCGAAAATTTAAAAAAATGCAAAGGGAATATACAGAAAAAAAAATCCAAAGTTAAAAGTTCAAGTGAGCTCAACTCCAAGATTGCGTTTCGCCCTTGTACGATAGTTGGGCTCATCAGTTAGATGACTATCGTACCCTTCTAAGACGCAATTTTGTATCGATGTTTACCGACTAATATAAAAATCACAGCATTAAGATACTATGAATTTTATTATTCTAAGGGAATTTGGTTAAATTCAGACACTTAGAATTTCAAATGCCCGCGCTCCACTTAAACAGAAGAATTTCTTTTCAAATTTTCTTCATATTCAATTATTATAAAAAGCCTGAGCGCGGGCATTTGAAATTCTAAGTGTCTGAATTTAACCAAATTCCCTTAGAATAATAAAATTCATAGTATCTTAATGCTGTGATTTTTATATTAGTCGGTAAACATCGATACAAAATTGCGTCTTAGAAGGGTACGATAGTCATCTAACTGATGAGCCCAACTATCGTACCTGGGCGAAACGCAATCATGGAGTTGAGCTCACTTGAACTTTTAACTTTGAATTATATATTCGGTCACTCCACTTAAACAGAAGAATTTCTTTTCAAATTTTCTTCATATTCAATTATTATGAAAAAAAAAATCAAAAAAAAAAATTTCAAAAATCAAAAAAAAATATTTCTAAGGGTGGTCAAAAAAAGTTAAGGGGTGGTCATTTATGTTCAAAAAATTATCTATCGAAAACATTAATCAAATTTGAAAAAATCGATTTTTGAGGCGCAGCGTTCTTTTGGCCCACTATTTTTCAAAATCGATTTTCTCGAAAACTGTGGTGGTCAAAAAAAGTTAAAGGGTGGTCAAAAGTGGTCATTTAAATGGTCATCTTTTACGAAAAAAAAAAAAAAATTGGAGACTTTTGCGGGCCAAGTGAACACAGCTACTATAGAGGAGTATTTTAAATCGCTGTGTGAAAAAAGTTATTCGCTCATTATTATCCATGCTCCATAAATTTTGTCTGTACCAAAATTCAATAAGTGATTTTAAATAAGATGTTATGGTAGCTATTATTGTTCATAATTATACCTTTTCAACAACATATATCTTATTGGTATTGGTTAGACCAGGTGTTATATATTTTGTCCATACTAAAATGCTCCAAAACAAAACCTTGGTTAGCGAATAACTTCCTTCTCACAGTGATTAGAAATGAGCTGTGATAGTGACTACTGCTGTATTGCAGCGCATACAAATACCAACGACATACGTCTCGTTGTTGTGGTCTTCTAGACTACCTTCCATACATATTTGTAAAGCTGGCCACGATACCAAACCAAACGATACTTTTATAAGTATCGTCTCGGTATCGTTAAAATCGAAACATTTCAGCATCGTCTCGGTATCGGCCTCGTCTGGTTTCGGTCTGGTGTCAGTCGAAAAAGAAAAAAAAAATTTACGACTTGGTTACATGTCCAAGGTCTTGTTGTAGTTTGCATAATGAATGCATCCATTTTTTCTGCCGATAGCAAACAATACTACCAAAAGCCTCGGCATATTTCGGTCCCAAAAGTACGGTGTTGGTTCGGTATCATCTCGGTATCGTTTCGGGTGGTATCGTTTGAGCTTCCAATACCGATACCAAAAGATACCGAGACTTAATTCTGGTATCGTCTCGGCATCCTTTGGGTTTCTGATAACGATACCAAACGATACCGAGACTTATTTCTGTTATCGCCTCGATATTGTTTGGTTTTCCGATACCGAGACTTTTCTGGTATCGTGGCCAGCCCTACATTTTTTTCGATTGTTCTTTTCAAAGTCTTTCAAATAATTAAAGGAACAAATTATATTGTTTCTAAACATTGCGTAGTCGTCATCAAAATTAATATAAAAACAATTACCTCCGTCCACAGTTTCACAGTTTCGCATTGGTTGGATACTTTTTCACCTTGAAATGAAATTATGAAAAAGTACATTTTTCAAAAAATCAAAAAAAAAAAAAAAATATAAAACAATTTTTGAAAACTTCAAGAAAATTATTTTAACTATTAGTAAAAAATTTAAAACTCAAAATGACACATATGTCCGCCTTTTTTAATCTCATTGGAATACACGAGCTTTAAACGTGACTACTTTGTTTTGCGAAGAAAAAAGGAAGAGTTATGCGACGGAATTTTATTTATATGGAAAAAGAAGAGTTTTAAATTGAACAAATGAGTGAAATAGTGTAGTTTTAAAAAAACACCACTTTTCAAGTACCAACAAGTGTAGGACATAATAAGTTTTTATAAATTTTAGCTAATTACGTCGACCTTCATTGTAAGCTTCCTCATACTTTACTCATTTTTGAAAAAAAAAAACAGCAATAGAAGAGTTTTGAAACTATACCCCTCAAATGACCACCGTTTATTCAAATCACGCAAGTATCTGTTTTTTAAGAACATCTTAATTTTTTGCAATTTACGTGGTGTCTGTCCTAATATTGACTTTTAGATCGACTAAAGTTCGTGGTTTTCTGATGTCGAATTTCTTCTTAAGGTATCTCCACAGAAAAAGGTCTGAAACTTACAGATGAGGTAATCTCCAAATTGTTTTTAATTTAGATATAAATAAAAATATCACCACTTTTCAAAAATAATTTGGGTTTTTAAAAGAATTTTAAATAAAAAGCTCTTGTTCAACACCTATTTATATTAAGACTTTAGTGAAAGAATTTTTTTTTTTCCTTGAATATTCCTTATGCATTTGTGAGCAGCAAAGTCATTTTCGTCTGAACATTAATAGGATAAAATAGAAGGTACCTACATAATGGATATACACTCCCGTTCGTTTGAATAGGTACACAATTTTCTAGTGCGATTAACCCTTATAAATCCGAACTCAGGTGACTTAATGAAATGGCAATTTCGAAGAGATTAAGAAAACACTCAATCTGAAAATTTACCTTCATTTCACGTTTTATTATGATTTCTTTAAATTCAAGTGGAAATCGTAGCCTTTTTTTCGTTAATTTTTGGGTTTTCTATAATGGTTTCTTTGACATGACACAAATAAATTGAGAAAAAGTGGAGAACGGTTTGAGGAAAGCTCTTGGTGCGGTTGAATACGCTCGAATTTATAGTTTTCATGTATCAATATCAGAAGAAATTAGCAGAATCTCTTTTTTGAATTATAATTATCCGAGAAATGAACAAAAACATGGTTTCGATATGAAAGGATGTAAGAACCTGCTACCTCCGCAAGTGATACGCGTGAAATTCAGAGGGTTGCGTCTAATTCATTGGCTTAAACAAGGAAACAAGCTAGGTTCAGTGCCAGTATTTCTATAGTAGAGAGTGTAAAAAAAAGTTTTGCATATCGAAAAAGTAGAAAATCAAATGAAACCACCCCTAAACAAAGTTAGTAAAAAACAAACGGAATGCAGTGTTGTTAGCGTTATAAGGCTAGAACGAACAAGTGGCGTAAAGTCATTTTTTTCTAATGAAGAAGGGATCAAATTCGACGGAATAGATGGATTCAAATTGTTTTTTCATGATTTATTTATTTATTTATTTAGCTTAATACAAGCGTGCACTTAAGTGTGTTTTTCGTTGTTTTTTTTTTTTTTTTTTTTTTACTTACTTACAAAACTTAAAAATAAATCCTAAAAATAAATTAAAGATAACAGGGGCTTTAAATTAGGACGAGTTATAAAGAGAGGTTCGGAGTGAGGAAGAACTGATATGGAAGTCAAAGATGTCCTGTGAATTATTGGCTAGACGCAACATTCTTGAGATTGGTTCAAACCGACCATAGCTTGTGCGGTGATGAGAAAGGCGGAAGAGAAAAGTGGATCTGAGAGAACGTGGGTTAGTAGTAATAGGAATCATTTCCAAAAGATAGGAAGAATCAATAGTCCCAGCGAGGAGCTGGTGCAGAAAAAGTCTGTCAGCATATTCTCGACGTTTTTTTAAGGTTGGCAAATTGATCAATTTTAATCGATCTTCATAAGGGGGTAAGATGAGATTATCAGACCAAGGAAGACCGCGGAGGGCAAATCGAAGAAACCTACGTTGCACAGCTTCAATTCTTTGGGAATGACAGTTCTGATATGGCGACCAAACTTGGCTAGCGTATTCAAGGAGGGGTCTAACAAAAGTTATGTAGAGGGACTTAGTGACATAAGGATTCGAGAATTCCTTAGACCAACGTTTTATGAAGCCGAGTGAAGAATTGGCCTTGTTAATTATATGGTCAAAATGGGCACGAAAGTTTAGCTGACTGTCGCAAATTACTCCCAAGTCTCGTATAGAACAAGCAGATGGAATAGCTATCATGAAAGTAATAGGTTCGGGAATGTAGGGGTAATCGCTTTCGGGAGAAAGTTATGAACTGGCATTTAGCAACATTAAGTTCTAAAAAATTTTTGTCGCACCAGGTTTGGAATGAAATAAGATCGTTTTGAAGTGAAAGAGAGTCAGTGGGAGTAGAAATGACCTTAATTATTTTCATATCATCAGCGTATATGGAAAGATTTGAATCATTAATTACATTGATGACGTCGTTTATTGTTAAGACAAAGATCAAAGGTCCGAGGTGACTCCCTTGAGGAACACCCGAAGTAGAATAAATGGGATCGGGGATTGAAAACCTAAATATAACTCATATTGGCGGTTCTCTAGGTATGAACTGAGCCATGAGATGAAAAAGGATGGAAAACCGAGGGCTCTTAGCTTAAGGTAAATAATTTGATGACATATTTTGTCGAAAGCTTTACTAAAATCTGTGGTTATAACGTCCACTTCATTTCCTCTCTCTAATGCATTTAGAGTCTTAGAAACAAATTCCGTAAGGTTTGTTGTGGTAGATCGGCCTTTTAAAAAGCCATGCTGTTGTGGAGAAAAGATAGATTTGCAGTGAAAGTAAAGAGAGTCGTACACAATACTTTCAAAAAGCTTAGGGATAGAAGAAAGTTTGGCTATGGGACGGTAATTAGCAATATCGTTCTTTACACCTTGATTGACCGTTTTATGTAACTCAACCGTAGTCGTATCAATGGTTCAAACATATGGGGTTAAATTTCTCTTCCTAGAACTCTCAAATTGGAACTTCTTTGAACTTAATGGTGGTTAATTTTATTTTCTTACACTCTCGAATGAGCACTAAAACTAGCTTGTTCCCTTATTTGAGCCATTTAAACCGACGAATTAGATGTAACCCCAGAATTTTTCGTCTATCACTTGCGGACGTAGCAGGTTTTCTCAATTTGTCATATTCAGGGAAAGGATTTTCATGACATAAAAATTTAAAAAAGGCAAATAAAAATTATGGAAAAGGCAAAAAAGGCATTAATTAAATAAAGAAATATTGGCATAACTCAATGTTAAATTATAGAAGCATTAAACTACCAACAGCTTTTCAAAGCTCACAGGTAAGAGCTTCTACGATTGTTTCCTAAAAAACACCTTGAAGGAGCTAAAAGGCATCTTCAAAGTTTTCGGGAAGTCTGGAATTGACGTCGCTATTCATTACCAACAGGATTTTTTCGCAAAACAGTTTTAAGTGCCGTATTTGCATTTCAAACAGCAGTCAACTTCTTTCAAACTTTTGTAAGCAATCGGCCCCTCACTTTAACCAAATTTTCGTTGAGATTTTAAAAATAGAGGACACTTGCCCAATTGATGTTCGTTGATGCAAATAATAATTTTGTTTCAGAGATTTTTGGCAAAAATAGCCAGTCTTTCAAATTTTGATAAATTTTTAGTTTTGTCTGTATGTCACTGACATCTGACTTAAGTGAACCTGGCATTTGACAGACCTAAGAATGTCTGTCCAAGAAAATTACTTAGATAGAATTTGTCAGGAAGAGTTAATATTTTACTCTCTGTTGAGCACTCTCTTCGGTCGAAAACAACGCAATTTTGGGCTTGCCAAATAGTAGATAACATTGGTCATTTATTCCACTTAGTTGGGAGCTTTAACGGTTAATCGCAATCGAAAATTTTGTACCTATTCAAATGAACAGCAGTGTATATATCGTAAACCCTCCCATTTAAAAACAAATCAGATGGATTTCTGCGTCACGATAATAGGTACAAATCAGCAAATGTCATTGTGTTGTGTATTGTTAAAGTAAACTCACCTAGATATTCACTATTCATTGTGATTCCGTTAGATAAAGTTGTCCTTGTAACGCATTCACAATCGGATCTTTGCAGAGTTCACTTTCAACGTTACATATAGCAACCATTGTTAAGTTTGCATTGAATATTAAACCAATTAAATGCTATGATATATTTTTAGTATCTTCATCTGGTAGAGGTTGGGGAATTGACGTAAAGAGCTCATGTGCCACTATAATACACAAAAGATTTTATATTGACAGAACCACTTGTGGCTATTGTTAGGGTTATTCAACTTTTTATTCGATCGATAAACTATACTTTCTATAGATAATATTGGTTCAACAAAAACAATGCCTGAGCTATAAAAAGGATCGATTTCTATTATAAATAATAATATTTGTCCGTTAAGGTTAAATTGAATAGAAACAGAAGTGCTCTAGCCACTCATTATTGACTTCATTAACCTCTCTTCCATCCATTCAGCTTTGCACTTTTAATAAGCAATATTTCTAAAGAGTGTTAAATATTTTTCTTTTCTTTTTTTTTTCAGGATTAAGTGCATTCATTAAGCAACTAGAGGGTAAAAATTATACAACTATCGTCAAAACCGTCAATAGTGATGGCAGTAACGAGGAATATGGCGAAAACGTCGATATGGAAGAGAACAAAAGTTCAAACAATGAAGATGTTGGTGATGAGAAACATGACTTTGGAGATGCTGTCGGCTATTGCCATTTGATGGAAGGTCTGTCGAAGAATTTTAATAAGACAGTGCTCATGTGGCCGTGTCCAAGAATAAAAGTGAGTACAATAATTTTCGATTGACTCGTCTGCCCACCCAGCAGATTCTTAAGTTTGGGGCTATAACATGTATGAAAGGCATTGAACCCAAGAGAGATATAAAAATATTCAAATGTGACACAAAAGGTTATCATGCCTTAAATGGATGCATAAACTATTAGTCGCTTTACTTTGTTAGCTAATGTACTGTGAACAAGTATTTCTTGGTGGTCTCATTTTTATTTATTTGTTTTGTAAATGGGATCAGGCGGTAAACAGTAATTTTACTTACTATTGATGCCTTATATCAAATGTTGGCCTTGATTTTTCATATAAAGAGTATTAAATTGGAAGCAGTTCTGAGAATCGATAACTAGGTGATTCTTCCTGGGCAGGTTTTTCCATATAGTTTTGAGTGCTCATCAAGTTGATATGCACAACCGTATACTTATACATACCTCCAATTTTTGTCGGGTGAATGGAATTTTTGCCCTGCTCATTGCAAACTTCAATTTGATTTAGTTCTTCCTCAGTTAATGTCTTATCTTGAACCAAGACATACATACATACAATTCATGCCTTAAACACCCTATTATTTATGACCTGTAAAATTCACATTATGCAGGTATATGTTTTGAACTTTTTTGAAAAAAAATATGAAGCTCAAGTTTTTAAAATTATCTGAAAAGTTTTTCCCAGATAAGCAAATGGTTTCTATGTGGATCCGAAATGGAATACAAATGAAGTAACATTGAAGCGAATTTAAAAACTCATACAAAATTGCCTATGGCTGATAAATTATTAAAATAATCTGACCTTAAATGACTTTCCATACAAGGTTTGTTAAGTATACCGTATACCTATTAAATAAAATTGTATTCTATCTCGAAAACGGTTACACAGATTTAAAACACAAAATTAATAAAATACTACAATAGAAAAGAAGCACAAAAACTTCAAAAAGATATACTGTGCTGAGAGGGAAAAGGTCAAAATCGCGCGAGTCGAAATTACGCCGAATAAAATTACTGGTTATGTACACAAATCTCGCCAGTCAAAGTCCCGTCGCAAGAATCCCGCCATCAGCCTGCTACTATTTGGCGGGATCTTCAATACTTTTTTTCAAAAAAAAACTATTGAAATACAATAAGGGTATTCATACAACAGCGTAAACTCGTCGTAAACGTGGTAAAGATTTAAACTTCGTAAATCTGTCAAATTTTCCATACAAATTGTGACAGAATTACGAAGTTTTAAACTTTACAACAATTACGACGACTTTACGCTGTTGTATGAATACCCATAATATTTTTTTTTTAAATTATATATATTTTTCAATATAATTGAGATTTGTTTTTGTACTTTTATTCTATGAAGAAAAGTATTTAAGCAGCAGTGCTTCCAGAAAAATTATCAGTTCTCGAGGTACCTATAATGAAGAGATATCAATTGGTTTTCAATTTTTAGGGTTTGTGTGGATCTGGACAGAGGTGAGTTTGGATCTGGGCAGAGGTGGGTTGGATCTGGACAGAGGTGGGCTTGGATCTTGACTGAGGTGGGTCTGGATCAGGTACGAGGTGGGTCTGGATCTGGACAGAGGTGGGTCTGGATCTGGACATAGGTGGAACTGGATCTGGACAGAGGTGCGCTTGGATCTGGACAAAGGTGGGTCTGGATCTGGTACGAGGTGGGTCTGGATCTGGACAGAGGTGGGTCTGGATCTGGACATAGGTGGAACTGGATCTGGACAGAGGTGCGCTTGGATCTGGACAAAGGTGGGTCTGAATTTGGGCAGAGGTGGGTCTGGATCTGGACAGAGGTGGGTCTGGATTAGGACAGAGGTGGGTTTAGATCTGGACAGAGATGGGCTTGGACCTAAACAGAGGTGGGTCTGAATCTTGACAGAGGTGAGTCTGAATCCTGAAAGAGGTGGGCTGGCTCTGGACACAGGTGGGGCTGGACTCAGAACAGTGCAGTGGTAGTTTTTCTTTGAAAAATTATGATAACTTTTCAACTTTTTTTTTTTAAATAAATCTAAGTATACAGTTCTTTTGAGTAAAAAAATTCTTCAAGGTGAGAAAAAAAAAATATTCTCTTCAAAGAAAAAATTTCCTTGGTGTAAAATTTTTTTTTATTCGTCGTCAGTTTACAGTTTCCAAAAAAATCTCAATGAGAAAGCAAACACAAAAGCCAAACGCATTTTTTTTTTCGGAAAAAGAATGTCAGTGACATTGTTTTGTACGAAAAAAAATCGTGGTGAATATAAAATTTGTTTTCTTTGGGTAGTTCACAGTTCGATAAAAAAAATTTAAACGTAAAAAAACTTTTTTTTCGCAAAAAGCGCTCCCATAAGAAATACATGTAGTTTTTTTTTTCTTCAAGGAACTGTATACTTAGCTTAAGAAAAAAGAAACATTGTTCCTAAATTCTTTTGAAGAAAAAATGAAGTTTATAGAAATTTGGTTTTTCTTCGAAAAATGAATGAAAACATTTTTAATTTTTAAACTTTTCTCAACTTTTTTTCATAATCTTTCTTGGAAATATGAAAGTAATTTTTTTTTTTAATTTCAGTAATATTCCTTTCTCAACTTTTTTTCCTTTTTTTGAAAAATTGAAAAAAGAAGCATTTTCTTTCATTTTTGTTTATGTGGTCCAAGAAAATTGTTGATATTGGTGCCTGCCAGACGATGTTACATAACGGAAACGGAGCAATGGAGTTGCGTGAGCGGACAGAGGACAAAAAAAGGAAGTCTAAATCCTGAGACACCCAAAGAACTGTTGCCCAAATGTTTTGGTGCCTTATTTAATTTTTTAAGAAAAAGTTTATTGAAAAGTAATTTTTTTTTCGTAGAGTGTAAGATAGAAATTAACGATGAAAGTTTTTTTTTAATAAATTTTTCAAAAAAAATTCTTTTCCTTGCCCTAGTTCCAGACCCTTCTCAGAATCTCCTCCGTCAGACGCTTCTTCATCGAACCCACCACAAAAAAAAAATCTATGAAAAATTCTATTTCCACTAACCACATTCAATTCAAAGTAGATTGAGGATTAATAATGCGTATTTGCACTGTATTTGATCGGCAGGATTTGGATTTTCGGGGTGATTTTGATTATCGGGATCTCAGCAAATAGGGTTTCGACACGCGGTATTTCGACTTCATGCTAAGAATAATGATTTTCTATATAAGAATGTTTTACTATACAAATTCTATATACAACTGAAATAAATCAGCCAAGTAGAAGACTAAGCATTACAGATCGGACTTGTTGAATTATTGATTGACCTTCAAATTGGAGTTTCGTCCGGCTTACTGACTTGGACTTATCAGTGACATAGTAAGGGCCCTGTCATATGGAATTTGTATTGAGTTCAGTTTAATTTACATGGATTTTTTAGCAAAAAGCCACTGTAAACTATATTCAACATCAACAAGATTAGAATAATGACTTTCATTCCCGTGCTTTTATGATGAAAAGTGGGAATTTCGAGATTTTCCATTGAATCCATTGCATGAAGTTAAATGGTAGTTTGGATTCACTTATTTCATTGTGTTTGGCTTTTTGTTGGTGCCCCCTTCTGTCGTGATGCCCTATTCCTAGGGCTAGTCAGCTTTATGAAAAATACAGGGCTGGCTGTCAAAGACCCATTTTCAAACATATGTAACTTCGTGCGGGCTCCCTAACAAATGTCATCCCAGCCCATTATAAAACCGCCATCGCCATCATAAGCAACTCGTGGAACGAGGTTGCAATGTGCCATTTCCCTTTATGTACAAAAGCAGGAAGTGCCATTCTATTTTCTATGGCTACTGATATTAGGGAATTAGGGAAGCATTTACTAGTCTTAATCCAGAATCATTAATCCATCTTCTTACAATTTCGGAAGATATTGGAACATTTGCGCTTCTAGAAGTCTATTCCTTTAGTCCAGTCAAATGAGAATTTTATATTTACAAAAAATACAGTGTCAATTTCGTCAAACATGATTGAGACATGTTCTATTTTTTTTTCAGTTTGTGTTTCTTTTTAAGGAAATCGCCTCTCCTCACTTAACAGGAGGAGTTAGACCCCCCTTCTATGGATACAAAATACATTGTGCCCTTATACAAGAATCCGTTATTATTTTGCGCTGTAGCACGAATCGGAATTTCCCATAAGAAACTATTTGCTGGATGTGGGCCGTTTTGTAATGCTGTATTTAAAAAGATTAAATAAATTGGGTGGCGCAACAGCTCGTGGAAAGCCAGGGCCTAGTGACTTACAACTCTCAACCATTCCTGTGTACGTGTTGCTGGCAGGAATGGAGGGGACCTACAGTTTTTTGCCGAGTCGGAACGGCTAAATGAGAAGCACTTTTTCATGACAAGTATACTCAAGTTCCTCGCAAGAGGCAGTACCTAGAATAAAACATTTCATCGAACCCACACCCTCGGCATGACTGTCCTACGTACTAACCATCATGCCACGAGGTACTACGCTGTATTTAAGAAATTTATATATAATTTTTCGAAAAATATTTTACCATTTTAGCTAAGTATACAGTTTTTTCGAGAATAAAAAGCTTGGTGTTGAAAAAAAATTGTATTCAAGGAAAAAATGCTCGTGCTGTAAAACGATTTTTTGTATATTTAAGCAAAGTTTATAGTTCTCATGCGAACAAAAAATCAAAATTTTCAAAACGATTTTCCACTTATTCTGTGCATCAAATTGAATAATATTCAAGGTGAACAAAGTTTGCCTTGGCCTAAGCCACCCATTGAGGTATTCATTTACACTTAATTAATAAACTATAGGCCTAAAAATGAAAAATAATAATTTTTGATGCGAAAACCATTTGCATGCAAATAATGCCTTGAGGTGAATATTTTTTGTTTTTTGGAAGTAAAAAAAAATATTTAATTCACCACCCGTTTTTCGCATACAAAACAACTACCGGTCCATTGTTTTGCATGAAATTACATGCAATGGTTTTTATTTTGCATACATTTTTTTGCCCATGGGAACTGTAGACAAAAAAAAGGCAGTGACATTGACAGGAAAAAAATGTCAGTGACATTTCTTGCGCGAAAAAAATTTCGTCCCTATAAAGCTTACAGTTCCCATGCGAAAATCTATGCAAATATTTTCGCATGTAGAAAATTATTAATTAATTTGCATGATTCATGCAAAAAGGAACCACTGCAGTAGAACTACAAAACAATTGGGAAATTATTTCGCGTGAGATAGTGTGGTGAATACAAAATATTTTCACTTCGAAACAAAAAAATTATATTCACCTCAGCATTATATACATACATGGAAATTGTTTTTGCATCCAAAATTGTTTTCCATTTTTAGGCCTATAATTTTTTAATAAGGGGTTAATTAATGACTCAATGGGTGGGTGGCTAAGGCTAAGGCAAACATTTTGCGTCTAAAATATTCTACAAAGTTAAGCACATAATAGGTGGACAATTGTTTTGAAAAATCTGATTTATTTTTTGCATGAGAACTGTAAACTATGCTTAAACGTCTAACATTTAATATTTTGTGCAAAACTCACTCCAATGAGAAATAGATTCTTCAAATATGTTAACTTCCTCTGCGTTAGTCAATGACCTGACATTAACTCCAACCCTAAAAGTTTTTCTTCACCGGTAGAATCTCTTAGGTAAGTTTTCAGACGTTTCACTGTCGAAAAAGTTCTTTCCGGTGTGCATGCAAAAACCGTTAGATTCATACAAAATTTTAAGAAGCTTGTGTATGTGAATCATGTTGTGTATGGTATTTTGTCTACAATATCATGCATTCAGCCTTTAAACTTCTAATTTTCACGATCCATTTTTTTTTTAATTGAAGATTTCTTCTTTAAATTTGAGTTCATTTTTGCCAAGAATTGAGGGAATCAGAATACATGAGTTTCATTTTAAGCAGGCTTAAGAAATAATTAAGGTAAGGTACCTTACTTTGATACCTACCTACGTGAGCTAAATTAAATTAAATTAATTTAAAACAATCGTAGTTTGAGCACATATTCCATACTAAAATGGAAAAGTATGATTTACAAATGCTTTTCTCAAAAATATCGTGGGGGGGGATCAAACCCCTGTAATCCCCCCCTGGCCACGGTCTTGCATGAGGGTAAAGGTATCAAAAAATCCATCATCTCCTTGCGTTGTGACCTTTTCCCTGTCTTGTCCATGTTTTCTTTTCAGAAAACAAGTTTCTCTGTATCATTTCACGTTTCGGGAAATTACGGACTTTAATAAATACTTTAAGGCTTCTTGACTATACGAATGTGCATGGTGCACATCAGACACATGACTCTCGATATCTGAACTTAAATCTGACATTTTTACTTAAATCAATCACTTTTGCTTTAAGCAATATCCAAGCCATAAAAAACACAAAACATTCAAGCTTGCACGAACGAAATTTCGTATTCAAAGTTAAGTTAATGCTTTAATCACATTTGTGTTAGCTTATAGGCTATAGCTAAGTAAACTTACCATAAGAACACTTCCATACATACAAACCATTCCTATATTTGAATGTCAAATAAAAAATAAACAATGTTTCTCTAATGTTTGCAGCAGTGTTGAATTGAATCCTAACATTTTGTCTTCATAATTTCAAGTTTGAAAATTACTTTTTTTTTCAAAAATATTAGCACAAATTTGTCATGTTTTTTTTTAAAGGTAAACTTTAATTTTGAACATAAATTTTCAGTAACTATTTACAATATTTTTACTGAAAAGCAAATTAGAGCAGCATTGTTGTTGTAGCTGTAGCCATTGATTTTATATATTTTTAATTTATTTTTTCAGAAAATTGCCTAAATAAAGGGGTTGGGAAATAGATCGATCTCTTATACGATTTAGTTTATGTCTGGGTCCAACCTACATGCTCTAGATTTTTGTCACAACTTATGCAAAACACCCTGTATTATTATGTGATATTCGTTTTTGCTTCAAAAACTGAAAATCTATCAACCCACATTTGAACTGAATCTTAGAAAATTTATCTATCGTGCAGTAAAAAATGCATCTTAATCAAAAGTTTTTCCGAAAGATGGAGATGAACATAAAAATATTAAAATTAGTTAAAAATCCAGAACTAAACAATCCAACTGAGCTGGTATTTTTAAGGCCAATCAAAACAACCCAAAGCCAGTCGCTATAAGTTTGTGGAATAAGTTGGAGAATCCATCATGTTTCACCCCACGGACAGTGTTGTATTGGGAAACCAAAAGATCTTTGTATTTGTTTATGTACACAAGATGACCTAACAAAGAAGAAGGTTGCCTATTAACAAGATTTCAAGCACCAGAATAAGTTTGTTTCATTTAACTTATCTTTTTCAATAAAAATATCTTTTTAAAAATCTATTACTGTTCTCAATACTGATGGGATATACTGGGATAAGTGAATTCGAAAACTTTTTGCCAAGTAACTCCCAAAGCCATCCATTCATTCATATTAATGATTTTACTTTTTTATTCCTTTTACTTTCTCTGTCCAATCACCTCTGGGGAGCTATAATTTTGGGTAAGTTTCTGTTCGAAAAGCATGAAACTTTAAATTATGACAAATTGTGTAGGGTTGGCAAATGATAATCTTTTTTCAGTTGTATTGTCCAACCGTCGTCCTCAAGACAAATTATGTACGTTCCCTAAGCGGTTAGGGAAAATCAATTAAAGTGTTTTGTGCTGGAGCAATGTGGATAACATACTAGTAGAAGTAGGTAGGTACATACCTATAGTTAAACTCTTGATGGAAATTGTTTATTTGTATTATTATTGAATAGAAATTTAATATTCATACATTGAGTTGACAGCTTAAAGGGATGACATGTCTGTCCTTAAGCATTTCTCTATTATTTGGCAATTAATTTATGTATGAAGGTAGTGTAGATAACTGTACTCGTAGCTGGTCGATTATCACTTCATACGAACAATATACAATATACATAGTATAGGTGTCCTTTATAATGAGAAATTATTATGGAAGTCAAAAACAGATATTATTTTGTAAACAAGGTCATTAATTTGATAAAGGTAAGCAGGCGGTATATTAAGTTTCCCATTATTATTGATTGTGATTATGGCATCTTAGTAGTAGTTACAAAATAAGTTATGTGATTGTTTTTGACCTTATGTTAAATTCTAAGATTACATTAACTATTGCGACAAGACTAATGTCTTTTATACCTGCTATATACATATGTTTATGCGTGTTACATTCAGACATTCACCTTAACGTAACACTTTCCCAAAATAGAGCACAAGAGGTGTTGAACTCTGTTTTGCAATCGTTGCAACGGAAGAAGCAATTTATAATTAATAATTATGAATTGCAAAAGCTTCCCGTTCTACTGTTGCAACAATTGAGCCAACGAACCTCTTTTGCTGAAACATTAAATTAAGCGTATTAATCAATTAATTGTTAGGATAGTGTAAGAAGTATAAGAAATAAAGAATTTAGTCTTAAGACCAACCTCAAACAATACGTTTTGTTTTTATTTAATTTGTATTTATATATAAACAAACATAACTGGCGCAGTCGGTGCTTTTTTTTCTAAAGAAAAGAAAAGATAAAACGAACAAATATTAAATCAAGTGGCAGTGCAGTCAAAAACAAAACAATTCCCTATCTCAAGAAAAGGGCATAACAAAAAGAAAAAAAAAACTATAATTCGTATACAAAAAAAATAAAAGAAGAAATTCGAGTGATTGTTGTCATATCCGAGTGTAAAATTGTGATTACAAAAAAAAATATAACAATATAAACAATAAAAAGTTTAGTTGAAGAAAAAAAAAACAAATACCTGCATATAATAAAAAAAAAGAAATGCCATCAATCGAAGAATTACGTGAAAAAATAGAAGTTCTGCAAGAAATAATTGCACTTCAAGATGAACATATTATTCGGAATCAACAACAAGACCATCAACCTGAACAACCGCATATCTCATCACTTTCGTTAACCCCTGATAAAGTGATTCAACAATTTCGTTGCATAAAGGCTTTTGAAGGAAAAGACGATTACAAACTGTCATCTTTTATAAAGTCAGTGGAGTCAACTGGATCGATTTGCGGTGACAACAAGGATCTTTATGAGTACGGAATGAGCATCATTTTCAACGAGAAGTTACTTGGAGATGCCGCGAGATGTATTAGAAGAATTGGAGAGAAGCTAACGTGGATCAAGGTGAAAGAGGAACTCATTCAACAATACAGACCGAAAAAAAACTACTCAGACCTTTTCAACTATGGTCGACAAGTAAAGGTGAGAAATTTAGAAGAATTATTTAATATTTTCAGAGAAATTAGTTATGAAATTAATGAAATTTACGATTATGATCCCAATAAACCAGAAATATATAAATGTGAAAATGTAGATAGAGATTTAGTGAATATAATTATAGAAAAAGTAGATGGAAATGTAAGAGCACATATCGAAGACGGTCATTCATTAACTCAGATATATAATAAATATTCTAAACTTAAAATGTTAGACGATTTTAGAAACATAGACATAAGACATCGAACAAGTTACAATAACAGTAGCTCAGATTTTTTAAGGCAAAACAATTATCCCACTCGTTTCAATCACAATGGTTTACATTTTTCAAGATTTAATAATGGAATAAATAGGAACGTTAGTTATAATCCAAGTAATATAAGAAATCAAAGCTCAAATCAAACGTCTTTTGAAAATAATACTCCAAATCGTCAGTTTTTACCCAATCAAACAAATTATAATGTTTTTAACCAAAATCGATCAGTTCAAGAAAATCGAGAAATTAACACAAATTTTCAGAAACAGCCTCAAAACAGAAATTACCGTTAGTTAATTTGACAATTAAAAAACAAACAATTAGATGCCTGATTGACACTGGATCTACGACCAGTGTAATAAAACCTAACGTTTTAAATGGTTTTGAAACACATATTTTAACAGAGCCAGAATACTTCTCTACATTAAGTGGCTCAAATTTTATAACCACAAAAATTATTACTCCCGCCCCAGAAGAATTCAATTCAGTAGAAAATGTGACATGGAATGTTTTCGATTTTAAAGGCAGAAGCTATGACGCTATTTTAGGGCTTAACATTCTTATCTATTTTAATATCAATATTGACCTTAGAAACCGTTGTATTGAAGTCAATAAAAATACTATCGAGTTTATCAACAGTAGCCCCTACGATCCAAACAAAATTTGCTCCTTGGAGCCATCTTTAGACCCATTACTTCATAATGTTAAAACTGAACACATGAACAAAGAAGAAAAGGCAGGAACTATGAATTTACTGAAGAAGTATGCAAGTGTTTTTTACAAAGAGGGAGATAACTTAACGTTTGCTCATGAAATAGCTCACGAAATAATTACTTCAACTGACAAACCAGTTTTCTCAAAAATCTACCGGTACCCCAAAATTCATGAGGAAGAAATACATCGTCAGATTAATGAAATGTTAAAACAAGGTATTATAACTGAAAGTTATTCTCCATATGATAGTCCTCTATGGGTTGTACCAAAGAAAAAGGATATACACGGTAATCAAAATTGGAGAATAGTTATAGACTATAGGAAGTTGAATGAGGTCACTGTGAGCGATAAGTTTCCAATACCTAATATTGATACAATATTAGATAAATTGGGAAAATCACAGTATTTTACTACCCTCGATTTGGCCAAAGGTTTTCACCAAATCCTGGTCAAACCTGAGGATAGAAAAAAGACAGCATTCTCAACACCTTTTGGTCACTTTGAGTATGTGAGAATGCCATTTGGCCTGAAAAATGCGCCTTCAACATTTCAAAGGCTCATGAATTCAGTATTGAAAAACTTCATTAACAAAATTTGCGTCGTTTATTTAGACGATATTTTAATTTTCAGTACTTCTTTTGAAGAACATGTAATAAATTTAAAATCTATCCTCGAGACCTTACAAAAGGCTGGGCTTAAAGTTCAAATCGATAAGTGCAAGTTCTTAGCAAAAGAAACCGAGTATCTTGGACATACATTAACTCAAAATGGAGTTAAACCAAATCCGGATAAAATCAGTATTATCCGAGATCTTAAACTTCCAACCACACAGAAACAGATTAAATCTTTTCTTGGGTTAACTGGTTATTACAGGAAGTTTATAAAGGATTACGCTAAAGTCGCCTATCCTATGGTACGATACTTAAAAAAGAATTCAAAGGTAAATCCCAACGATCCCAATTATATAACAGCATTTGAAAAACTGAAAGAAATAATAACTGAACACCCAATCCTAAAATACCCAGACTTTGAAAAACGATTTAAGCTGGTGACTGATGCAAGTAATTTTGCACTAGGTGCGGCCTTAATTCAAGATGGGCATCCCGTATCTTTTGCATCCCGTACTTTAAATAAACACGAAAAACATTACTCTACAATTGAAAAAGAGTTACTTGCCATTGTTTGGGGAGTTAAATATTTCAGACCCTATCTTTTTGGAAGAGAGTTCGACTTGTGCACCGATCATCAGCCTTAAATGGCTACACACAAAAAATATAGGGAAAGATTTTAACTCGAAACTACAACGGTGGCTCGTACAATTAGGAGAGTACGATGCAAAAGTTGATTATATTGTCGGCAAGGAAAATAAACTAGCTGATTTTCTGAGTCGAATCAATGTAAGTACAAATGAAATCAATTTACTGGATGAAATGAATAATGAAAATGATCAAATTCCTACACTAGATACAGTTGTAAACCGGTTCAAAACTCAGTTAATAGTTTGCGAAATTAAGGAATCTGAAACTGAAAATATATTAGGCAATAAAAGAATATATATTGAAAGAAATGACATTCCTGACAATATATCAAATATAGTCCGAAGACACATCAATAAAGGAAAAGTTGCTATTTATTCAGAACTAAATCATTCATTTTACGAAATTGTGCAAGGAAAATTAATGGAATTTTCTTCTAGCAATCAACAAGTCAAATTTTTAAAATGTAAATTTTTTGCTAGAGACTTAAGAGACGAAGAAGAAGCAATAAAACAAATAGCCTTGTATCATAAAAAAGAATCGGGTCATTCAGGAATCGTAGCTAATTATGAAGGAATGAAAACGAAAATTTACCACCCGAACCTTAAAATTTTAATAAACAAAGTAGTAAATAATTGTGATATTTGCTCGGGCGCAAAATATGATAGAAATCCTATAGAAAAGAAGTTCGAAATTTCACAAACTGCCACAGATTTAAATGAGATAATTCATATAGATGTTTACACCAACAGTAAACAAAATTTTATAAATTTCATTGATAAATTTTCTAAACATGCCCTCAGTTTTCCACTTGAGGATAAAAATCACAGGACTTTGATAGAAAAAATAAGACAATATATTTCAATCAAAGGTAGAATAAAAAAATAATATTTGATAACGAGTTCAACAGTATCAATATAAAACAGTTTTGTAGGGATGAAGGCATTCAAGTGCATTTTGTGAAACCTAATAATCATACTGGCAATGCCGATGTGGAACGCTTAAATAATACACTAACCGAACGCATTCGAACACTAAATCTTGAGAATAAAATTCCAATAAAAGAGCAAATGGCAAAAGCTGTCGAGCTTTACAATAGTTCATTCCATTCTACAACCAAAGCAAGTCCATTTGACATTCAGAATAACAAAGTTGATAAAATAATAATTAGAAAAAGGTTAGAAGATAGAAAGAATAAAGTTATTGCAAAACAAAATGAGAAGAGAGAAAACTACACTGAAACTCGCGAAACAGGATTCATAAAAAATTATGCTAGTTTGAGGCACAAAGAAAAGCCGAAGTTTAGGAAATACTCTTTAAGAAATGTTCACGAATCAAATATTAAGAGACCTTCCAAATTCGTGTCTTCTTCTTGATCCAATTTGGTTCCTAGTTTTCATAAAGTAGTGAATAATTTATATTTTTTTTAATTCAAATACAAAACATATAATAGTGTCTGTTAAAATTTTCAGATGTTCTATTTATGGATAATAATCTGCATGTTTTTCACGTCAACGAAGCAAGCTCTAATCATTGAAAAAATTGATTCAGACCTAGGATACGCAGAAATAAAGGTAGATGAAGTAGAAATTGCTAACAAATTTGATATAGTTGTACATGTAATATATCCCCAAGAAATTACGAATATTATAATAGATCTCGAGAATAATATTAACAACCTTAATATAACTAATAAATCAATTTTGATAAACCAAATTAATTCTTTGAAAAATAAAATACTGACTTTACTCCCTCGTAGAAATAAAAGAGGTTTATTAAATATAGTGGGAACGGGATTAAAGTGGGCATTTGGAACTCTAGATGAAAATGATAGATCTGATATAGAAGCTCGTTTAAAAATCTCTGAGGATAATAGCCATACCGCATATAAAACTATTAACCAGCAAGTAAAAATTAACTCAAATTTTAATAACTCACTTACCTTGTTAAAAAATATTATAGAATCAGATAGAGATAAGATTTTTAATAAAATTGAAATAATTGAAAAAGTAGAAAAACAAGTTATTAAAAATGAACAATATCTGGAACAACAACTGAGAATCAATATGTTGAGAGAACAAATCAACCAAATTCAAGACAATGTTGTTTCTTCCAGATTAGGAATAATCCATCCAAATATTCTTAGCGATATAGAAATAAATGAATATAATTTTGACCTTCAAAAATTGAGCAATGTGAGAACTGGTTTAGCGAAGTATCGAAAAGATGCATTAGTTTTTGCAATAAAAATTCCTACTGGATTTATTTCAACTGATAAAAAGTTAATTTTCCCAATTGCCAACTCTAAATATTTGCAGGTCGAAGAAGAATTTGAATATATTGTAAGAATTGGTAGTAAAACATTTACTTATCAACCCGAATTAAATCTGCGAGAACTTAAACCAAGTAAAAATTGCATAGTTAAGAAAAATTGTAAGCTTGTTCGTAGTTCTGAAAATGAAATAAATGAAATAGGAAATGATATTTTAATTTTGAATAATATAAAATTTAAAAATTTTAAAAGTACTTGTGATGAACGAAAATTCAATATGACGGGATTATTTTATAACTTTTGTTAACTGCTCTATTAAAATTGAAAAATGGCAATTTAGCAATAACATCTTTGAGCTAGTGGAAAGATATATAATACCAAGCAACCAAAATGTAACTTATAATGAAATACCCTTACACTTTGAAAATATTATTCTAAGTAATGAGAAAAACATTGAAGAAATAAAAGAGCTTAAATACCATAAAATTGTAAACTATAGCCTTGTCAGTACAACAATTTTTATACTTGGTGCCGTTATTCTAATTTTAATCTTAATTTGTCAAAGACAAAATAAGTTAAAAGTACAAATTAAATCAGATATAAATAAGACAGAAGTAAAAGAATATAATGCTGATATTTTTGATTTGAGTAAAATAAAGAAGAGATATGGTTTGGAATAACTTTTATATATTTAATTTTATTACCATATCTATTGTTTTTGTTTTGTTAGTAAACAACCTACACAATTTACATTCCAAATTTAGCTTATTGATTCCCTATTATAATTTTAAAAATTGTACAAACCAACAATAAAAAAAAAAAAATAATGTTAAGATCTATTGCATAAATGTTAAATGTTATTAATATATGTACATTTTAACTAATAAAAAGAAATTGTGTTTATATGAGATCCAGGAGTATATCTCAGGTCAAGGGGGGGAGGTGTTACATTCAGACATTCACCTTAACGTAACACTTTCCCAAAATAGAGCACAAGAGGTGTTGAACTCTGTTTTGCAATCGTTGCAACGGAAGAAGCAATTTATAATTAATAATTATGAATTGCAAAAGCTTCCCGTTCTACTGTTGCAACAATTGAGCCAACGAACCTCTTTTGCTGAAACATTAAATTAAGCGTATTAATCAATTAATTGTTAGGATAGTGTAAGAAGTATAAGAAATAAAGAATTTAGTCTTAAGACCAACCTCAAACAATACGTTTTGTTTTTATTTAATTTGTATTTATATATAAACAAACATAACTTGCGTGAATAGTAAATTACACTTTTTGTAAAAATAAAGTTCATGACTGATGGGTTCTACGTTCAGGGATTTGTCAATTTTAAAATAAGCACGTTCTTTAAAATATCAAGTGCTTCAATCCTCTTCGAACTCACTAGCTACGCAAAGATTCCAAAGCATGTGAGTGAGTTGAAAAAAGGGTGTTCTGAATTTTCAAATTAACTGATTTCTCAGTTTCACCGACATTCTGAATTTCTTCGATATATTGGGCTTTACGAGCCATTTTTCATAATTTCTCTAAGTAATCTCCGACCAAAATTTCTGAAGCTCATGGTAAAATAATTCAATTTTTTAGTAAGAAATCGCTTTTTAAAGAATTTCAAAACTGTTAAAGTTTAAAAGAACAGCAAAACATTAAAATGCATTCTACACAAAACTACTAAAATGGAAATGCGTTTTTTTTTTCTTACGACAACGACGACGTCGGCATCAGTATAATTCACTGAATTTATTCTGGTTTAATGTTTACATCCATTAAATCCATAATATGAACTCGTTAAACTGCTCACCGAAGAGTAAAAACTGAAATGGATTTCATTCGTGATATTTATGATATGTAAATGACTTCGTCTTTAGAAGATGATTTTTACGAAGAGCTAATGGAACAGCAAACAGAAGAGTAGTTGATGAATTCAAAATTGCTTGCTTAGTCGGTTGCAAACCATCATTTATCAGTGGGAAAATTCAAGCTCCAAAATCAGTTTCAATAATTCAAATTTTCAAGGTTAAAATCTGAAAATAAAAATTAAGTTTGGCTACATTTTCGAATATAAATGATTGCGGAGTAAAAAAGCAATGTAAACTTTTTCCAAAATAACGAAAATATTAAAATCGATTTTTTATAAATTATTAGTTTTGAGAAAAATTACAGTACATAATATTGATGTACTTTATGTACGTGATTTGTATCAACAAATAAACTGAATTCTAAACTATTATGTAGTCAAGTCATCAAGGGTAATATAAAACTGTGGATGGATTATATTAAAGGCTTAGTTCAGAAATTAAGCCTTAAGTATAATCCATCCATAGTTTTATATTGACCTTGATGACGGATCCGGCGCTCGAAGTCGTTAACGTCTTGATAAGAAAGTTTTCCCTGCTGCTCTGAGTAAGCTCCAATGTTTTTCTTGATTTTTCTAAAGGAGTGTGCAACATATGCCAATTTCGGAGACATCCTGGATGTCTTTTATGTTTTTTAAAAATTTTTTTTTTAATCATAACAATGTACATTTTGATAAAGTCACCACATAACATACATATGAAAATATGTTAGCATCACGTTAACACTTAATAACATTTGTACGTCTTTTTAACTTCAGAAGAGAATGATGTGTAACTTCTGACACAAAAGCACTCAAGATAAACCACACAGATGAATGTAATAATCCCCCTCCACATTACTCTTCGAAACAAAATATGAAAACAAATGAATTTATTGTTTCTATGAAAGCTACATACCATGTTTTAGGTCCTGCAAAAATTATTTTTATTTTGTTGAGTTGTGTTATCGACATTTAAATCGAACTTGATATTACGATGATATAGAATATGATAAAAAGTGGGTTGCAATTCCGTGCGTCTGTCTGTTTGTCTGTATTTAAACTTATTTATTATTCTACATTGCGGTAAAATAAATATAAGTAATAGTCTTTTTTATTTTCTTGCTAACAGCTGAAGGATTTTTAAGCAAGATTTGTATTTTTGAGCCTTTTTTTCAAAATACCTGCCAAAATATTCAAAATTGAATTTTTTACGCACAGGTTTCTTGTGCATATAAGAATTTGGCTCTTTTTTTTTAAATTTATGTTTTTGTTGTGATTTCACTTCTTTTTGCAAAAATTTTATTTTGCCAGGTGAAAATCAAGCCCTACCGCTCTACAAATATGTATTAATAATTTAACGACAACCGAAAGTGCTTCATAAAAATAATAGTAACTCTGATGATAAAGTGGATGGATGCCACGCCCCTTGAATGGAAAATCTCAATTTTTATTTTTCTCTTATTATGCTCTTCAAGTATACCTTTTTTCCAATTTTCATCGTTCTACAACAATCGGAAATGCATTATATAGTTGATTACAATTTTTTAAAAGTAGATACATGCCACACCCCTTGAGGTATCTACCAATTTTACTCGTTCTACATCACTAGCTACGCAAAGATTCCAAAGCATGTGAGTGAGTTGAAAAAAGGGTGTTCTGAATTTTCAAATTAACTGATTTCTCAGTTTCACCGACATTCTGAATTTCTTCGATATATTGGGCTTTACGAGCCATTTTTCATAATTTCTCTAAGTAATCTCCGACCAAAATTTCTGAAGCTCATGGTAAAATAATTCAATTTTTTAGTAAGAAATCGCTTTTTAAAGAATTTCAAAACTGTTAAAGTTTAAAAGAACAGCAAAACATTAAAATGCATTCTACACAAAACTACTAAAATGGAAATGCGTTTTTTTTTTCTTACGACAACGACGACGTCGGCATCAGTATAATTCACTGAATTTATTCTGGTTTAATGTTTACATCCATTAAATCCATAATATGAACTCGTTAAACTGCTCACCGAAGAGTAAAAACTGAAATGGATTTCATTCGTGATATTTATGATATGTAAATGACTTCGTCTTTAGAAGATGATTTTTACGAAGAGCTAATGGAACAGCAAACAGAAGAGTAGTTGATGAATTCAAAATTGCTTGCTTAGTCGGTTGCAAACCATCATTTATCAGTGGGAAAATTCAAGCTCCAAAATCAGTTTCAATAATTCAAATTTTCAAGGTTAAAATCTGAAAATAAAAATTAAGTTTGGCTACATTTTCGAATATAAATGATTGCGGAGTAAAAAAGCAATGTAAACTTTTTCCAAAATAACGAAAATATTAAAATCGATTTTTTATAAATTATTAGTTTTGAGAAAAATTACAGTACATAATATTGATGTACTTTATGTACGTGATTTGTATCAACAAATAAACTGAATTCTAAACTATTATGTAGTCAAGTCATCAAGGGTAATATAAAACTGTGGATGGATTATATTAAAGGCTTAGTTCAGAAATTAAGCCTTAAGTATAATCCATCCATAGTTTTATATTGACCTTGATGACGGATCCGGCGCTCGAAGTCGTTAACGTCTTGATAAGAAAGTTTTCCCTGCTGCTCTGAGTAAGCTCCAATGTTTTTCTTGATTTTTCTAAAGGAGTGTGCAACATATGCCAATTTCGGAGACATCCTGGATGTCTTTTATGTTTTTTAAAAATTTTTTTTTTAATCATAACAATGTACATTTTGATAAAGTCACCACATAACATACATATGAAAATATGTTAGCATCACGTTAACACTTAATAACATTTGTACGTCTTTTTAACTTCAGAAGAGAATGATGTGTAACTTCTGACACAAAAGCACTCAAGATAAACCACACAGATGAATGTAATAATCCCCCTCCACATTACTCTTCGAAACAAAATATGAAAACAAATGAATTTATTGTTTCTATGAAAGCTACATACCATGTTTTAGGTCCTGCAAAAATTATTTTTATTTTGTTGAGTTGTGTTATCGACATTTAAATCGAACTTGATATTACGATGATATAGAATATGATAAAAAGTGGGTTGCAATTCCGTGCGTCTGTCTGTTTGTCTGTATTTAAACTTATTTATTATTCTACATTGCGGTAAAATAAATATAAGTAATAGTCTTTTTTATTTTCTTGCTAACAGCTGAAGGATTTTTAAGCAAGATTTGTATTTTTGAGCCTTTTTTTCAAAATACCTGCCAAAATATTCAAAATTGAATTTTTTACGCACAGGTTTCTTGTGCATATAAGAATTTGGCTCTTTTTTTTTAAATTTATGTTTTTGTTGTGATTTCACTTCTTTTTGCAAAAATTTTATTTTGCCAGGTGAAAATCAAGCCCTACCGCTCTACAAATATGTATTAATAATTTAACGACAACCGAAAGTGCTTCATAAAAATAATAGTAACTCTGATGATAAAGTGGATGGATGCCACGCCCCTTGAATGGAAAATCTCAATTTTTATTTTTCTCTTATTATGCTCTTCAAGTATACCTTTTTTCCAATTTTCATCGTTCTACAACAATCGGAAATGCATTATATAGTTGATTACAATTTTTTAAAAGTAGATACATGCCACACCCCTTGAGGTATCTACCAATTTTACTCGTTCTACATCAACCGGAAGTGCTCAAAATATAGCTTTTAAGAATGTGAAAGGATGCCACGCCCCCTGAATGGAAAATTCCAATTAAAATTTGTTTTTATTTCTAAGCATTTCAAGCCCTACCGACCTGCCAATTTTCATCGTTCTACAACAATCGAAAGTGCTCTATGTATATAATTTATAAGAATTTTTAAGAATGTGGGTTGATGCCACACCCCCGAATAGAAAACTACCAATTTTCGATTTTTTCCTTTGTATGCACTATAAGGCCTACCTTTGTGCGAAATTTCAAGTTTCTACGATGTCGGAAACTGCTCCATAATTTTGATGATCTGTAGTGAGTAATGCTATGTTTCCACCAAAGGTTTATCTCAGATTAGATTTAATAAATCTTTTTGGTGTTTCCACAGCACAAAAAGATTTAAAAAAGATTAAATTTGACAGCATCTTCAAAAATGCAAATGGCGTTCCAATGTTTCTTATGAAGTGCGAATGAGACAGAATGTTTGATTCGTGTGAAACAATGAAGAACTGAATGCGAGTCTCGAATGAATCGTTCAGCACCATGTAAAAATAGGTTAGTTCGATTTGTAAAACTATTTGCCCTAGGAAGATTTAAAAAGATTAATTTCTAATCTTCGAGATTTACGAAATAAATTTGTATGGTAAATCTACGAGATTTAAAGGAGATTTAAGGTTAATCTCATTAAATCTCAGATTAGCGCTAGGTGGAAATGTAGCATAAGTCAGTCAGTGAGCCAGTCAGTTACGGTTTTTGCGATCTTTGAATTCCTATATCTCGGAAATTACTAATGCTAAAGAGTTGAAATTTGGTGAGTCATCTGTGTTTGATCAGCTCAGCAAATATTTGTTCCTGACTTTATTGGTATACTGAAGTTAAAGAGGGGTTGAAAATCACCTAAGTTTGTTCCTGTAAAAAGGGTGTAGTGCCGCGAACTTGGCTGGACACTACCGTGGCCTTTGATATTGGCCTACCTAGATCTTTTTATTATCAAGAAAGTAGATTTATGAACTTTTATAAATTAATTTTTGTGAAAACAACTCTAACGGGGTCTTAAGTTCTTTTTTTCATATTTATTCAAGAAATGGGACATTTTTTAGCTCAAAACTTTTAAACGATTTCGTTAAAGATAAAGGATGTGTTTCTTCAAAGTTTTTAAACTCTTAAATTATAAATTGCCTTACATAAGAAGTTTGCACCTAGCGAATGCGAACATCCTTTCAAGTAAATTTCAAGTTAAAATCAACTTATTTTTGTTTTTCTTTTCAACAAAGTGAATAAGTGATCACATCTATAATTTTAAAAATCAAACATTGTCCACAATTAGATTAAATTACAAATAATATTTTCCGAACTGTAAAATATAATTTTGCAAGTCTCAACATCTAAATGCGTTTCAAAAACCAGTGAGAAAAAAATTCATTCGAATCTAACCTCATATTTTCTTATAACTTTTATTATTTGATTATAATTTGTTGGCAATTCGTAGCTGTTGGCGACTACACAAGTTTAGTGACTTGAATTTGAATTTAATCATATAAGCTTAATACAAGCCAGACTTATGCTATGTTTCCACCAATGGTTTATCTCAGTTTAGATTAAATAAATCTTTTTGCTGTTTCCACCGCACAAAAAGATTTAAAAAGATTAAATTTGACAGCACCTTCAAAAATGCAAATAGCGTTCCAATTTTTCTTATTAAGTGCGAATGAGACAGAATGTTTGATTCGTGTCAAACAATGAAGAACTGAATGCGAGTCTCGAATGAATCGTTCAGGACCATGCAATAGTAGGTTATGCTATGTTTCCACCAAAGGTTTATCTCAGATTATATTTAATAAATCTTTTTGGTGCTTTCACCGAACAAAAAGATTTAAAAAAGATTAAATTTGAAGTGCGAATGAGACAGAATGTTCGATTCGTGTGAAACAATGAAGAACTGAACGCGAGTCTCGAATGAATCGTTCAGCACCATGTAAAAATAGGTTAGTTCGATTTGTAAAACTATTTGTCCTAGGAAGATTTAACAAGATTAATTTCTAATCTTCAAGATTTACGAAATAAATTTGTATGGTAAATCTACGAGATTTAAAGGAGATTTAAGGTTAATCTCATTAAATCTCACATTAGCGCTAGGTGGAAATGTAGCATTAGTTCGATTTGTAAAACTATTTGTCCTAGGAAGATTTAACAAGATTAATTTCTAATCTTCAAGATTTACGAAATAACTTTGTATGGTAAATCTCCGAGATTTGAAGGAGATTTGAGGTAAATCTTATTTAATCTCAGATTAGCGTTAGGTGGAAATGTAGCATTACATTGAGGGATTGAAGGTTTAAAAGTTTAAGACGGTCAACATAAGAAGGAAGGTTATAAGGGTCATCCCAGTCAAGTCACCGCAAAACAAGCATATGTGAACTTGATCCCAAATCATGACAGGAATTTGGTATTTAATGATTACTGATTAAAATATGGTGGGTTCACTGGTCAAGCTTTCGTACATTTTAAATAAGTAAGTAATTAAGAGAAAACTTGCCAAGTAAATCCACCAAATTTTAATCAGTAATCATTAAATACCAAATTTCTGTCATGATTTGGGATTGTTTCGATATAACTCTACTTAAGATATTTGATATTAAACTTCATGAACTTAAGACTTGGCATATATTTTAGATCTCATTACTTTTTTTGGCTGACTTTTTACGCACGGGTTTCTTGTACATATTGGAACTTGGCTCTTTTTTTAACATTTATGTTTTTGTTGTGATTTCACTCCTTTTTGCAAAGATTTATTTTGCCAGGTAAAAATCAATCCCTACCGCACTACAAAGTTTCATAATTCTACGACACCCGAAAGTGCTCCATATAAATAATACCAATTCTGATAAAGAGGGTGGATGGCACGCCCCCTGAATGGAAAATTCCAATTTTTCGATTTTTTTTTCTTTTAAAGTACTTCAATCCCTACCGACCTACCAATTTTCATCGTTCTACAACAATCGGAAGTACATTATATAATTGATAACAAGTTTTAAAAAGTGGGTAGATGCCACGCCCCTTGAGCTGAAAATCATACATTTCTTACTTTTATCTTTGTATGCACGTCAAACCCTACCGCTCTACCAATTTTCATCGTTCTACACCAATTAGAAGTGCTTCATATAGTTTATAAGAATTTTTGAGAAAGTGGATGGATGCCATGCCCCCTGAACTGAAACTTCCAATTTTTCAATTTTTCTCTTTCAAAGTACTTCAAGCCCTACTGACCTACAAATTGTCATCGTTCTACAACATACGGAAGTGCTCCATATAATTTATTAGAATTTTTAAAGAAGTAGGTGGATGCCACGCCCCCTGAATTGAAAATTCCAATTTTTCAATTTTTTTCTTTTTAAGTACTGCAAGCCCTACCGACCTACTAATTTCCATCGTTCTACAGCAATCGGAAGTGCTCCATATAATTTATAAGAATTTTTAAGAAAGTGGGTTGATGCCACGCCCCCTGAATAGAAAATTGCAGATTTTCGATTTTTTCCTTTGTATGCACTACAAGGCCTACCGTTGTGCGAAATTTCAAGTTTCTACGATGTCGGCAAGTGCTCCATAATTTTGATGATCTGTCAGTAAGTCAGTGAGTCAGTGAGTCAGTGAATCAGTCAGTCAGTTACGGTTTTTGCGATTTTTGAAGTCCTATAGCTCCTGAATCACTTATGCTAAAAAACTTGAAATTTGGTGAGCCACCTGTGTTTGATCAGCTCAGCTAATACTGCGAATTTGAAGTTTGTGACTTTATTGGTACTGAAGTTATAGGGGGGTTGAAAATCGCCTGAGTTTGTTCCTTTAAAAGGGTGTAGTGCCGCGAACTTGGCTGGGCACTACCGTGCCCTTTGATAAAGAGATTTAGTAACATAGGGACAAGAACATTTTTTTGACCAGCGTTTTACGAAACCGAGAGATGAATAAGCTTTTCTAATAACTATGCTCCCGAGAATTGAGTTAAGTGTCACAAATGACACCAAGGTCGCGAATGGAGGTTACGGTAGAAACAGGCACACCATTGATTGAGTATTGTCTTTGTTGCAGGGGAGGACGCTTACGAGAGAAAGTTATGGCTTGACATTTCTTAATGTTTAGCTCAAGGAAGTTCTTTTGGCATCACGTAAAAAAACTATTTAAGTCTGCTTGCAGCATAAGTGCATCTTCAGTGGCTCATGCCATCAGCGTAAATTTCCAAATGAGTGTGGGGTAAAATAAGCTCAACATCATTTAAAGTCAAAAGATAAGAGGTCCCAGGTAGCTTCCCTGAGGTACACCAGATATGGAGACTCTCGTTCTGAAAATAACTCGATACTGATTCTGAAAATAACTCGATACTGACTGTCAACCAAATATGAATGCATCCAAGACAAGAACGAATGTGGAAAACTAAAATTTTGTCACTTTATTCAAATCTTTTGCAATGGCATCAACTTCTTTAACTTCTTCTTAAGCAGATAGTGATTGTGGATCGTCCTTTCAAGAACCCGTGTTGCTTGGGGGAACAAATTGATTTGCAGTGAAGAAATAACGACTCATAAACTATTCTTTCAAAAAGTTTGGGTATTCAAGTGAGGTTTGGCAATAGGTGTGTAGTTGGAAATATAACTTTTGCAGCCTTTTTTGGTGACAGGGATTATGAAAGAAACTTTGCACATCTAAGGAAAAACACCACTTCCGATAAAAAGGTTGAAGATTGCGGAAAGTGGCTGGGCTTATTTGTCAATTCATTTTTAAAGAATGATTGCTGGAAGACCATCTGGCCCAGGAGAGAAATCATCCTTCGGCTGATTTATTTTAACCACAACTGAAGATGGGGAAATATTGATATTTATAAATGAGGTTTGAGGGAGATTGTTCAAATAACTAAAATAGATCGGATCTACTTCAGTATTGTTGAAAGAAAACGCTCCATTGAAGAAATCTGTAAAAAGATTGGATATGGTGTTTGGATCAGCAGACAAAAATTCACGGAGTCTTATGGCGGAGGGATAGCCATCCAATTTTTTCTTACAATTAATAACTTGGTAGAACTTTTTTGGGTTGTAAATAAGATCAGCCTGCATTTTGTGTATATAATTGGAATAAAGAGAGTCACATAAGAGCGAGAAGTTATTGTAGGATGAGATGAGGTAATTTGAAAACTCAAAGCTGTACTTCGATTTTAGAAACTTTAGAACTTTTGCTAAAGTTTATTACGTAGGTTCTTTGACAGCTAATATTGATTTGTAGAGTGGGAGAGTGACTGAAGTGCAATCATTGCACTTAAGATGTGACCAGAGAATGCGAATACATCTTCTTAAGCAATTTAAGGTGTAAATACCAACTTGTTTTTGATTTAACGTCAGAGAAGTTAGCAGGGCATCTTTCGTCCACGCAAATGGGACCTCTACAGGCATTTGCAGCTGTTTTTGATTTTTTGCATTTCTATTCCCGACTTTGCAGTTCGCCAATTAAGGGGGCAATCGATTAACCTATGTTAAACTTCACTGTGAAGTTAGCAGGTCACATCATGTATCTCAGGAGCCAACCATGCTATAAGAACTTACAATAAGGCTCCAAATTTGCAGTTTTTTTTGCATTTAAATGATAGGCTAAGTTCAAAATTTGAAGTCTTAAATTCGAAAACAATTTCTTTCTGACCTACTAGCTTCACTGTGAAGTAAGTATGTCACATCGCGTATCTTAGCAGAAAAACATGCTAGGAATTCCAAGTTTGAAGTTTTTTTTTTGAATTTCAATGATATTCTAACTTCAAATTTTTGAAATACTTAACTAAAAAAAAAGTACGGACCTGCAAACTTCACAGGGAAGCTATCAGGTCACTCGATTGTAACCTTATTTGGCAAACTGCAAAATTGGGATAAGAAATGCAAACAAAATGCAAACAAATTGCATATTCCTGGTCAAGGTCATGATTGCGTGGGTAAAAGTTGCTCTGCTAACTTCACAGACATATCTTTTCACAGGTTTTTACAGAATGAATTGATAGTGATAAATGAATCATCATATGCAAATATTTGTTTTTCATTTCTGCACACTTCGAGAAACGCATTTGGCGTGGTGGCGTGATCATATTCATCACTTCACAGATTCACAGATCGAGAATTATTGACCACCAACAGCATATGTATGTTCTGCGAATTGTCAAACGTTTATGCGTAGCCCACAACAAAGGACATATTCCACAAATCATCATTTATAGTCTTTTCACACCAAATCAAAATCTAGATTTCAAGCCAAAATCTCATAAAAAGCAGCTAGATTTCCCATACATTTTAAGATTTCGTAGTATATGTAAGTGTAGTAAGTAGATATCGCAAAGTTTATTCAAAATCTAACTGTCCCATTCAAGATCACTCTTTAATATTCATTATTTCTCTTCCGTATAACAGTTTACACATAAAAGAGAGAACGTATAACAGTTTACCCGTGGAAAGGAGAAGGTACCTAAAAAATATTTTATGTTTATGAGTGTATACAAGTCATGGTCCTTTTTATATATTTTTTTTGTTAAGGACAGAAAAAGTGAAATATGTGAACTGTTGTCTTGGGACTTTGACCAATTGCAATGGATCTTTTTCCTGTTCCTGTTAGCACTAAAATTCTTATGACAACACATTCCCTGTCCTCTTTATATTTTATTGCTGTCCTTTTCATTTTGCATTCAGATCGTTAAGTGTATTATAGGTTTTCAGGCGTCATTCTTTTAAACACGATTTGATTATTACTGGACGACTCGGAGGGCATGTTTTTCTAACGGCTCTCGTTTTTTTCAAGATTGAGTGTCTCTGTCTCCATAGGTATCGAAAAATATCTTACATAAAAAGATTAAAAAAAGACTTCAATACATAAATAGATATTTATTTATTAAAAGTGAAGACTAAAAGCTATTTTCTTTCATAAAAGAATGACCAACAAGATGAATCCTCTATTATTATCGTTGCGACAATTTGTCAAGGTTTAATAGCACTTAATTCTTGACAAACAACATCTTTACATTACAACTGGCAGCCAGTAGGAGAGCAATTTATCTTGATGCAAACCCTTTCCTTATTGGAAGAAAGGAATAATAAAGCAAAACTCAAGCAGATTTCTGTGTTTTTCATTTTTATTTTTTTTTTCTGAGTTGAATAGAAGCGCCATGTTGGAGCTAAGTTTAGCAATAATACTTAATTCGATGATCGCTCATGCTATACGGGCAGTCGGTGGAGTTTATTTTCTGTTGTTCCCAATGTCCTCCTAGCAAAATTTGTAGGTATAAAATAAAATGTTATTGCAGGTGGAGGTGAATTGAAGGTAACGTTCATCCAAATAAATTGCTATCCTTCAAAATACGACTTTGTTTACGTTGTGCATCCTCACACATCCTCTTTAATACTTTCAACATCTCATCGATTTCAAAAAAGGAACGAATAGTCGTCGTGGTGTTCATAAAGTAGGTATCTACATACGTATATTTTTAACCTAGAGAATCACTCTTTTACTCCCCTTACCTGAAACTAGCATCAGAGGATTTAATTTTAACTAATTGTAAGTAAGAAAAAACTCTGTTGATTTTATTGAATATGGAAAGGAACGCATTGAGTTCAATAATTTAACAATAAATGTTCATAAAGAAAATATTTTTAACACCAAAAATAACAAAAACTAAATTATATTAAGACATTCAACAAAATAAATAGTAATAAATAAAAAAAAATACAGAAAACAGAAAGAAACGTAGTTTCACAGACAAAACTATTCATTTTAATAAGGAATTTAAAAAAATGGTGCTATAAATTCATAAACAACCTCGAAATAAATGAACAAGAAGATACAATAGCAGACCACAGCTGCAGAAACAAAATCCGTTACCAAATTGTTTGTTAGAAACATATTCAAAAAGGGTTTTGTTCACCTAAGAGAATTAAATTTAACAAATTACGGCTGATATTTTTGTCAGCGTCCGTTCAAGGGAGTGTCCGCTTAAGGGAATATACATAGAATGTATGGCACTTAAATCCTAGATCCACGGTCGGGAGAATTTGTTCGCTTAACAGATCTGTCCGTTTAAGGGAGCTGTCCGTTATAGGAGGTTTCACTGTACTTGTTTATAAAATAATTGTACACTGGGGCGTATACGTACTTTTTTATTATTATTTAAGTTAAGTACGACATCTGCTTTTCTTATTAATATTTAAAAGAACATTATACGCGTACCTATAAGCCTAGGTGTCGTAGTACCTCGTGGCATGATGGTTAGTGCGTCGGACTGTCATGCCGCAGGTGTGGTTTCGATTCCCAGCCGTGCCACCTAAAAACAGAAATGTTTTATCCGAGGTACTGCCTCTTGCAAGGAACTGACAAATCCTCCAAGAGTATACTTGTCATGAAAAAGTGGTTTTCACTTAGCCGTTCGGACACGGCAAAAACTGTAGATCCACTCCATCCCTGCCAACAACACGCACACAGGAATGGTTGAGAGTTGTAAGTCACTAGGCCCTGGTTCTCCACGAGCTGTTGCGCCACCCAATTTATTTATATTTATAAGCCTAGGTGTCACATTTATTTATAAAGTACATTTTATTGATAATGGCTATCGATTTTGAATAGAGATAAATTGAAGATGCAGTCATTTACCTCTTAAGAAATCCCCTTTTTGTATTTTCATAATAACAGGACAGACCCGTTTAAATTTTATTTTTTGATTCATAAAAGATGAGAGCATAGAAATTTTAGCAAAATTGTATGCACAATGGGCATCCAGTATAACGAAAGCCAATATTACGAAAGTCCATTACAACGAATCACCATTTGAATTACATTGAATATCATTGAAAAAATAATGAACAATTTTACAAGGAAAAGAAACGAAACAAAAAATGTGAATCGTCCTTTTTTTCTTACGTGTCTTAATACATTGTTTTTTTTTGCGTTTGATGTTGTCCACACAACAAAACGGTTTATGAAATCGTTGCGGGTTTTTTTTGCTTTAAATTCTTTCGAGTTTTTTGGCAGTTTTTGTTTCATTATTTCTTGGATGCAGTTCTAACTTATTTTGCAATAAGTTTTTGTTGGTTTTGGTAATCAGAATCTTTGTCACGGTCAAATCTATCGTGACAAAAACTATTCTTTATCTATTCCGAATCCTTGTTCCTGTTGTTCTATTCCTTTTTTTTTTTACAAGTGTTTCCTTCAATTTACTGGGAGAGAGTAGTTCAACCATGGACAATCAGCCATTGGTACGCTCTCACACTATATTGAAGAAACTACAATCAATGTAACTAGCGCTTTAAGTCCAAGAGCGCAATGATATCATAACTTCATGACCAACAGACGGGCGGGCGGTCTGTTTAAGTCCAAATTCAATACTAATAAGAGGCATGGGTGACAGTTGGTCCCCAAGTGCTCTTTAGAATGACAGACGGGTGGTTTGTCCAAATCCAAAACCATTAAGAAGCACGGGTTACATTTGGTTTCCCCTCTCCTAGATGTTACTTTTTCTGAGATTGGCCGAGTGCGCAACCTTTTTACTTAAATTATCGTTGTATAAGATGAAACGTTAAATGCTGGCCCCTAATCGCCCTAAATCTTCGCAATAGACCAACGACTTAGATAATTTCGCTTAATAGAAAATTATTGCCTGTTTCCCCCCTGTACACCCAAAAAAATAACTGGTTTATATAACTAAAAAGCTCGTTTATTGTACGAAAACTTCGTGGTGCAAAACCACTAATGTTTTTTGTAATTTGTACAAATAGGCTTTCGTTTATTGTACGAATACCGTGTCGCTAAAAAATACGAATGCATTCGTAAATGTTACGAAACTTTTCTAATTTTTGCAAAATATTGACAAAAAACTTTAGTTCAATGTACGAAATATTTTTGTTATTTTGTGCACTCCTCTACGATTTTTGTTTGTATATAAAATATTTGTACATGAACGAATAGCTTCGTAATTTTACAAATATTTTGTATTTCGGCTACAATTAGAAAGGAATAAATTAAACAAATGAAGTCTTTTGAAAAGTTTATTTTATAAATTAGAAGTAAATGTCTTACAATTTAGGTAATTATTAATATGTTCATATGTGCAATGAAAAGGTAGTGGATTTCTCTTGTTCAAAATTAAGTTTTTCTTTCTTCTCAACTGTAAATAATACGAGTAAGATAATGAGAATTAAAAATTCAGTAATAAAAATAAATATTGGAAATATGAGTTACGTTTTATTTAGTTCTTTAGAATGCGTATTTCTGTCATTTTCAACATATCACTGATTCAAAATTTACTACATTTGCAAATTATGAAATATTAATAATTAAACAAAAAATACATGACTTTTCACTACAACGACTAAAACACAAATGGTGATATTTGATATCTATATCTAAAAATTATTCAAGGGACGAATATGTACATATCTACTACAACTACAGTATTGAATAAATATTTCAAAAAATTTTATGAGCAGTACAAAAAATTTGTACTATTTACGAAATCTTCTTGATAATATTTTATATTAATTGTTTCGATAAATTTACAAAAGGTTTGTAATTTTATAAAATCTTTGGTACTTATACAAAATTAATACAGCAATAAAAATATTAGGAGTTATCCTAGTATCATGCAGATTTAGTAGGACATATCGAAATTTTTCGTACATATTACTAAAATTTGTGCAGTAGAAAATCACGAAAACGCTTTCGTAGATTTTACAAATGTTTCATAATATAGAAATGTTTAAATCTTATTTTCACTACGAAAGATTTGTGCAATTTACAAAATTTCGTGCAATGAACGAAAAAAAGTTTTACGAAAGAATTTCGTTGTGATTTTACGAAATTTTTTTCTGGGTGTATAAAGGTATTAAAATGCAACTTAGCTTTTCACCAGTTTTTCACTAACGTTGATTTATTTTAATTTTCTTCGGAGGGGAAGAATGATCGCGGTGTGGGATAAAATTTCTTGTTAACTGTCGGAAACTTTTCTTTTCTTGTTCCAAAAATTGGGGTTTATGGCTGGATGCGTTCTTCGGATTCGCCGCTCCTGGAAGTGGAACCAGCGATCAGTGTTTTCCATGATGACAGTGCAAAGGCCAGGGAGATGCGGTGCGAGTAAGCAGGACCGTCGGTTTTTCAACTGCGTTGGCTCTCTCCAGCAAAGATGGCAGAGAGTAGCTGAATGCAGACGCGATCGAAAATCATGGCCGCTGATTGGCTGAAAGAACTGGGGTTGACAAAAAGAACAGGCCGTCCAGGTTAATGGAAAACCTGGAATGGCACTTCTACTATCATTCTGAAAGTTACCAGAGGTTTTATCTTGAAAGTGAAAAAAAAAATGTTTGGAAAAGTTATCGAGGAAGAAGAAAAATAAATTCGAAGAGCTAGAAGAAGGTTCAGTGAGTAGCTTGAAGAGAAAAGGAAAATATTGAATAGGGAAAATTCATTTGTGGAAATCTGGTGGAAGGTGTTCTTGACATTGGTATTTTATCTTTGGAGGAAATTGGCAGAAAAATTTTTGAAGCTAAGTATTTTCATTTTCTTTTTTTCTAAAGTGAATTTTGTGTTGAATAAATAATCTTTTTTTCGGTTTTCGAGTTAATATACTCAATTATAATTTCCCGTCTGGCTTTTGCTCCGGTAAAAATTCCGAAAAAGTGGAACTCGTGACTCGTATAGTAATTTCTTTGTTCGTTGTGGACCGAGCGATAACGATCCATCTTCCATTGCCTTTCGAAAATCTTTGTTCTTTTGTTCTTTAAAAAAAATTTGGGTTTTACTCCTATATTTAGAGGTTTCCCGAATAAGCAATAAATCTATCAAATTAAAACTTAATTTCGTCTTTTTTCTCAAAATTGATTCAAATAAATATAAAGTTGATTCAAATTACTTAATTTTCTTTCATCGCCGACCTCCGCTCTTTCTCTTTTATAATTTTCAGCCTCTACGCCCCTGAGGCAATCAAAATAATATAATTCGATCATCCATTGATAAATCTAATCAATCACCGATTAGTTTGATCAGGTGAACCCACCCCATTATGAGCATAGCTGTGGTGGCAGTACTTTGATTGTCGCTACAAATTGCAATTTTTAATTAGCTTTGACTTCGACAATCCAACTTGAACTTCGCCATTTGTCATTTCTCACAAGTCGGTCGCGCTGTTTGTGGTTTTTCTGTTTTGCTTCCTCTCGAAATAAATTCGCGATTATAATTGCAATATCTTTGAACTCAAATAAATTAATTTTTTCTCTCAAAATTGATTAAGTTTTCGCAATTTTAAAAATCGAGTATGTACTTAAAACTTTTTAAATGATAACTAACTATTGCTTTTATTTTTAAGGTCGAAAATTCTGGTTTCAATATAACGGTATAAAGAATTGACTGAACATTATTTCTTTCGTTCTTATTAGACGTTAAGTAGTAGTAAATGAAGCAGTGAGAGCACTTTTTTTAGCATGTTTTTCATCTTTAATCGATCTTAAATGCTATTTAGTTTGGCATTCAAGGAGGATAAGTCACATTCTTGGAAAGCTTAGATATTTAAGAATTTTTGCTTAAAGGTAAAATATGTAGCCAAAGTATCAACTTCGCCAAAAAATGGATTATACCACTTTTGCACTCAAAGCCTCAAATTATGTACTTGATAAAATCACAGAAGTACATACTATAGCCCAGTCAAACTTGGAAATCAAATCGCATTTTTCGATCGACAAAATTTTTTTATGGAATCTGTTTTGGTACGCCTCCTTATTATAAAAACTTGTTTTGGAATTTTTGAGGCTAGGGAAGGGCCGCTATCTTGAAAAAGAGATTGGTTTTCTTTTTATGCAATGGCTCGCTCGCATTTAATTTTATAGCAATATGTCCTACTTCAACTTTTTAGAAAATAAAATTACCTATAAAATAAACAACCTCTGTAGATTGTTTAATCTTTGAGATATAATGGGCCAATGTTCCTCTATGGGTTGTGTTTTTGGGGTGGTATGACTTTTCTTGAGGTAACTCGGTTACCTTTGATTTTTTTGGATGATGCTCTTAAAATAATTGTTAGTGCTTAAAATCATTTTAATGATAAGAAGGCGTACTCAAACAGATTCCATAAAAAATTTTGTCCATCGAAAAATGCGATTTCATGCCCTTTTTTGACTAATTTGACTGAGCTAATAAATTAGTTTTCACTTTACTTATTCAAATTTTCATGAATTTTGCAAATACATGCATAATAGTGTAGGCTTTTTACACATTTATAACAAAAAAATTGTTAACAGCAGTTTAACGATTGAAAATGGTGCAGGGGGTTATAAGGAATGTAAAAAAATCTATTTCGCAGAAGCGGAGTTGGAGGGGGGCTTTGGGAGGTGAAAAAGAGGGGGGAAATTGTATTATTGCGTTTTTCGACTAAAATTGACCCAAAATGAAAAGTGTTCGATAGAAATGTTGTAGATCACACAAAAATCTACAACTTTTATTCATATCATTTCTTAACATAACCTCAAAATTTCCGAGATATTGGTGAAAATCCGTATTTTATTTTGTTTTTGTTTTATTATTCATTTTCCCAAAAATAGTTCAATTTAAAACTTTGTGTAAATATATCTTGTTGTGTCCTTAATAACCACAATTTGCTTTCAAGCAAAACCATTGATCAGTTTTTGAGATATTCAATTTTGGTTGCAAAAAAATACTTTTTTTTTCAAATGAAAAATGAACTTTAGAAAATCATCCTATGGAGTTCCATATAACCCCCTTCACCTTTTCTATAATCGTTAAACTACTGTTAACAATTTTTCTTTTTTTCGAGTAAAAATCTATAAGCATATGTCTAAAAAATTAGTCTTTCAAATTAAATAAATGGAAGAAATATCTTTTTTTTTTGAAAAGATATCAAAGTTCAATGTTATTTTATTTGACAAGTCATAACTTTTTAAAATATGCGAATATACTATGTATATATGAAGAAATGATCGCATATTAACAGTTTTGTATTGTTTTTATCTCGATCGATCTTATAAATCTTAGCTTTTTGTCATCTAAATATTAAACCAACAACAACCCTTAATGTGTGATGAAATTTATACATTTTATTATATTTTTTAGGGTATTTTTTAAAAGGTAAGGAGCTACACCGGCAACCTCCATATACATAATCTCTGTTCAAAATCGATATGCATACTCAATAAAATGTACTTTATAAATAAATGCGGCACCTAGGCATGTACGTATGTAAAGCAGATGGGGATGGGGTACTAAACTTAAGTATTAAAAAAAAAGTACGTATACGCCAGAGTGTACCATTATTTTACAAACTAGTTATCCTTTTGGATATTTTATATGCATACCTAGTGCTACAGCTATTCTGAATTGGAATTTGTTCGACAAGTTTCCACACTCATTTAATCTCATAATGCGATTTCATTGTAAATCGCCACAATTTTAACAGAAAATTTATTATGAATGTAAACATCGTTCATTATAAAATCTGATATGTATAATTCTATGAATCATTGTCTTATATTTCTGTCAACAACATACTTGTATTGTAAGTAACATTATACCTAACCTATTCATAGCAAACCGTATAATATCGCATAAATCATCACTGTATTGCAAAACATCCAAAACACTATAGTTATGTCAACATCCACCAAACAAAAGAGATAAATGAGATAATGACCACAGAGCAGGATTTTCAACTATCTGAACTATGTGAATGCAATCATAATAATGATTGATTGCGAGGCGTATTTTATCTGATTATGACAGTGATTAATGGCTGATTTATCTTATCAGACCACAATTCTGCTGCTTTTGAATTTGGTGACCGATTGATAAAAAATAATGCCTATTCATTAAAGAAAACTAGGCATAGCACACAAAATAAAAAAAAGATGACTATTTAATTTTCACTTCCTAAAGTGGGAGCAAAAATGTTTGATAAAAAAATACTAAAATGTATTTGTAGAAATTCTGTGCATAATATTTGTGAAGTCATGTCAAGGACGAGTAGTTTGACGATAGTACTTTAATTGACATTGATAAAACTTTAAAATTACCATTCTTTGATATTGAAAAAAGAGTTGGTCAAAATTCAGACTTTCCAAATTATACTTTAACTGACATTCTAAAATTCTTGTTGGTTAGTATGATATTGAAAAAAATTGTATTCGGCAAACACTGAACAATTAATTTCATACATACGAAGTCAAAAAAATCCAAAACATAGTAATAAAGCTAACAAAGTCGCTGATGATATTATTTCCTTATTACCTAACAATTAATGTGAAAGGCTTTTCTATACGAATGTCACAGACAAAAGTACCAAATATAATTCAAGCTAAAATTATGATTCATCTGAAATCCTAAGCAGCTGGATTAATTTTCTTTGAAACTGGGGTTTTTGGTCACAAACTTAGAACTAAAAATAACGGTATCTGCATAAAATCACCTTCAGGATATGGATATGTTTGTGGTCCCTTTTTATTATTAAACCTGATGGATAGTCAAACACTTCCCTTTTTTTGTCATCACTGTTCCAGTTATGAGATGGGTTTCATGGTAGTAATTCAAAACTTTTCCCTTTCATTGAAAAATACACCCTTTTTCTACTCATTTTATTCTTTTTTCTTATGACGAATGAAAAGTGGACCAAGTTTCATCACGTTGCCGTTGGAATTTTGTAATATTTTACTTGTTTCACTAATAATTCAGTTATCATTTTTATAAAACGGACTGTTAATTATTTTAGGGTGGTTGTATCGGGTTCATTTTGTTTTCATAAGATTGAGCATTGAAAAACACCCTTAAACAGTGGTGTAGCATGAGTTTCAGCCGCCCGGGCGGTGGACAATTTTTCCACCCCCTCCCAAATTTGTAAATATTCAAATTAAAAAAAAAAATGACTAATATAAACAAATAAAATTAAAAGAATTTTCGGCAGAGCTAAATTTATTATTTATACATTTCCACTTCTTTCAAACTCAGTTACCACGCTTGCGTCAACGTGTAATAGCGGGCATAAAAGAGTTGTAGATCTTATGATTCTCTACAATAAAGCTTAAGAAGACACTTTTTTCTAAAACTGTCTCATTTTCCGAATGAATTTTGTATAGTATCATTAATTAATGCTTTGTTTTAAGTTTTCGTCCAAGAAAAACTTTGTTTATGAGGATTTTCCTTACACCCGATATATATTAGTTTTTGGTCATTCCCCTCATATATTTTTTCACACACAATTACCTTGAAAATAGGTAAAAATTTTGGTTTCAAAATTCTGCTTTACAAAACTCTGTTGCTATAAGAAAGAACAAAACAAAACAAAATTTTAAGAAAAAGAAAATTCTGTTTTTTATTTTGGACACAAGCACTCATGAACAAAATTAACCTAGTCGTTTTTAAGCCAAATAAGTTTTTCTTATATAACTGTTTTATGAAAGTTACCGTTATTTTTGGAGCTAAAAACATAAATGTTCCTTCTAGCCAAACCTTAAAAAGGTGAATCCCAAGTTTGAAGAGATTCTATTCAAGGGCTTAAACTAGATCGAAATACAGAACAATTTTGTGTTACGAAATTTTTATAGATAATGTTCTATTTAGTAGTTTGGCCATACAAAGCTGTTGATTGTGGTTTTTTTAATGATTTTTTAAGGAAAGGTCACAATATTTAGCTTAGGAAAATATTGACGCTAACCATCAGCGTGTTCAGTTGACATAAAACAAATTTTCGCCTCACAGAGAAAAACTGTTAACTCCTTTTTTCATTAAAAAAAATTCTCACCCAAAAGTGTTTAGAATTTTGAATTTACTCTCGTTGTTACTAAAATTCAATCAAATTGAAAATATTTTAAAAATTTTTGAGTCTTATAACCATCTATAACTATCAAAACAAATGTGAATTTAGCGGTTTTTCACTCTAAACGTCTTAAGCCTAGTTTACAGTGCAAAAAAAAATCTATGCAAATATTCTCGCATGTCAAAAATAATTGAGGTGAAATGCAAAATTAATTGTTTGCATTATTGGTTTACAGTTTCATGCAAAATAAAAAACCATTGCTGTCATGGAATGTCATGCAAAACCATGGACCGGAAATTTTTTTGCATGCGAAAAAAGTGTGGTGAATAAAATATTTTTTTTTGGATGGTCGAATTACACTTCAAATATAGTTTATTAATTAAGTGTAAATTAATGCCTGAATGGGTGGCTTAGGCCAAGGCAAACGCTTTCGCCTTGAACACTATTCAATTTGATGCACAGATTAGGTGGAAAATCGTTTTGAAAATTTAGATTTTTTGTTCGCATGGGAACTATAAACTATGCTTAAGCTGACGAAATATGCAAGCCTCTTCTAGCTTCAAAATTGTTTTTATATTTATTCATTCCGGTATGCTTAGGTACATTTATGTTCTGTTACAACTCGCAGATCCTAATTCTGTTTTATGAAATTCTGCAAATAATGAAAAAAGTGGATTGGAAAGTTTTTCATTATTTGCAGAATTTTGTTAAAGGAATTATCAAAAACAGTATTTTGAAAAGCAGAGTTATGAAAAAAAAATTTTTGGAATTTTTCCTCAGACAGAATTTTGACCCCAATCCATTTTTTTTTAGAAAATACTATTTTCTCAAAAACAGCTAAACAAAACTGATTTTTGGTTTTCTTGAAAACTTTGTGACAGATTTTAATCAAAAATTAAAAAAAAAGTACATTTTCTTTGAAAACATTTTAATGGGAATAAGTATGTTCTTTTTATTGAATGGTTACTTTGTATATACCCGCACGCCGTAATAGCGGCAAAGTTCTTAAGAACACCATAATATTTTGGTAATAATTTTTTGGACAGAATTTTCTAGAGACGCCAAAATTTAATAAATAAGCGAACTTCAGGGCACCTTCGGTAATCAGCACTATAGTTTCGTGAATCGGTTTTTCAATTCATGGAGTCGTGAATGCGGTCATTGAAATTCAAGGCGTAGCCTTTCTGATCACGTAGACTCCCGCCTGGATTGCAAATTCAGTAATTCACATGAATACATTTGCTGAGGGCGGCAAAATTGTACAGTTAATACCTATTAGTTATTGAATTTCTCCGCCCCGTATATAGTGCCGCAAAATTTGCTGGACCGCCCCCCATTCACCTATTTAAGTGAAAAGGGTAAGCTCGAACTTAGTTTCGAACATGAGACAAAGAAAAATTATAAAAGAGCCAAACTCTACGTCCTTGTTACACTTGTTACGTTTGATATTCGGTTTCACATCACCCTTAATGGACGCGAAATGAAATAACAAATATGTACAACAATGTAAACATTGGAATCTTAATAATGGAGTATTTTTGGTTTCAATTATTTTTTGGCCGTAGTTAAAGTTTAATGTGAGTTTTCACCCTTAAAGCCTAGTACGCTGCTGATGCGAAACGAAAAATCCCATACAAAAATGACACAACGAAATCATAAACTAAAAATTTAGTTCTACTTTCCGTTCTGCAGTACGCTGTTCGATGAGCGAAATTGAAAATTGTAGCAGATTATTTGGAGAAGTCTACACTCTTCTTTCGCACACAATTAATTACCCAGACCATTTATTGTGTGCGAAAAAATGACATTTGTGTTTTTTCGTGTTTATTTTTGTTGTTTCTTTCATTACAGCATGGCTGCTTGTGATTTTTTTGCATTTGCATTTGTTTTAATTTTTTGAATTTGTGCAACTGTCAATGAATATTTTTCCGCTTCGTTTTCGTAAGCATTTCGTTGTCTTGTTGGAGACCAACTAAAAATTTCGTTTCGCATCAGCAGCGTACTAGGCTTAAGAAATAAAAATGTTTAATAGTGTAAAAAGTGAATAGAACATAATTTTACTATATATATGTACATATATGTACATTATGATAATAAAATAAGATTTAAGGATCAATAAAAGGGTTGTTGTTTTTTTATTTCATTTCCTATCCATGAATAGGTGTGTCAAAATTCTTGAGAAAAGCACACATTCCTATCCAAAAGTGAAAATCTACCAACACATACACCAAGTCACAGGGAAATATCCGGCGAGTAATCTGACATTTCATTTCACTCGCTCACTCACTCACTTTTACTTACTCGATTTATAGTCCAATATTGACAGAATTTTGTAATTTAAACCTGGTAAGGACATTAATACTATAATACCAAAGATCAGCCTGTCAGACACGTGTTTAAAAGTGCCTTTACACTATCCCACAAAGTATTAACACAATGTCAGAGTAAAGTGGGAAGGAATTTCATACGACTGCCAAATTTGTGTGATAAAAATGATTTTCATATTTTGCTTCCACACTTGCATCAAAACAAATCAGTTTCACCATAACCTCAAACGCCTAAGTGGGATAGAAAGTGTGATGGTTTTAGAACCGATCGTTAATACTTTGAGGTATAAACACATATCAAATCTTGTCAGCTGCGCTGTCAATTTGTGTGTGATGAAATTTCATATTTTGTTTCCACACTACTACAGATGATTTTCTTCACACTTTTTTGGCATGTGTTAATACTCAGTGTTAATACTGCTTGGTCAGTAATTGGTCAGAAAAGGTCTACTAGTCCAAGAAATTGGTCAACCCTAGATAACTTTGTAATCAAGACTTCAAGTTTCTCAAGGCCACGCAAGGTCATGCCCGATTTTTGGCACCTCATTTGTGGGATATTTTCAAAAAATGTTTACCATTTGGAAGATCTCTAAATCGTGATAAAGGGTCATCTATTTTTAGTAAATGGTGAGCCATATGTAGATTTTTAGAATTACTGAAAATAGTTGACATGTTATCACGATCTAGAGATCTGTCGGATGGTAAACATTTTTTGAAATGTAGTTCCAAAATCCGCACGTAGCCTTGCGTGACCTTCAGAAACTTTAAGCCTTCATTAAAAACTATCTAGGGCTGACCAATTTCTAGGAATAGTAGACCTTTTCTGACCAACTACTGACTTACTAGATGACAGTTTTGTTTTTTTATTTCCCATTATTAATATGCCAAATATGCCAGAGCCGAAAATTCGATATCTCAAAAACAGAAATTTTGTTTAATATGCACATAAATAAATACTTAAGATTTGCGTACCAACCTTAAAAATATTTTAAGAACTCAGTTTACACTGAATTATAGTACACGTATGTAGCTACTTTACTTCTGAAAATTAGTAGTTTAGTGTACAATTTGTTTTCTTTTGAATGATATTGAGGAGGAAGAGTCTTGAAAATCTCTTAATTAAAAATTGCAATTACATTTAATCAAGAACTCAGATGTAACTCTCTTTTTTCACCTGAAACTATTAAAGGAGTTGCTTTAGCTACTTTGAATATCGTATTTTGTATGCTTCTAAACATTTTGCTTTCATAGTAATGGGTTTGTATACAATTTGTTTATACCCAAGTACGTGCAACTGATTTTTTTAGCATTTAATTGATTTCGCGTAAGGCTGGTGGAAATTTTATCGCAGATTCTAAGTATGAAATTTGGATTCACCACGTTCTTTTGATGGCAAAAACTCATTTTTAAGTGTTTTAGTTATCAGTTTGTACGTTTGTACCAGTGCGCTCAAGCTCATGCATTAATTTGAGTTCTCAGGGGACGAAAAGTTCACGAAGTTTTATTTTGTTATTTCTTACCTAACAGTATGTACTTGTTATATGAGTTTCACAAAATTAATTAATAGTAAAGTTAGTAACATCCCTACAGGAATTAGTCTTATTTCTTACAAATTGAATATTTTGTTTGTACTTTTAACGTACAAAGTTACCGCTATCTTGAATGTAGAAAAAAACACAAAACCATCCACGAATTTCCAATTGACAATATTGTATTTTTTTTTTACTTTGCAGGGGTCAAGTAGCTTCCTTCCATCATTTGAAGCAATTTCGTTTGCTGTAAAAAGTGTGGCCGCCAAACTTAATTGGACTCAAGTGGATATCTTTGTTGGAGGTAAGTCTACAGAATAATGAATTGTAATTTTAAATATTAAAAAGATTCGTAACGTGGTCAATACCACACAAATAACAAAAATTTAAAAATAGAAGAAGGTTCATCTGCAAACAAAGCTTCTTAGAGCTAACGAACAAAGTAAGTTCCATAATTCTTAATGATCTACAAAGAACTCTATGATAGTTTTTTTCGAAAAACAAGTTTCCTACTACGATGATTTTCGTGATAAGGTTGTATAAGAACATGACAAAATTTTATATTTTTGGTGTTTTAAATTTATTTGCATCTTTGTTTTATAACCGCTGAGAGCACGTTTGCACCGATCGATTCCCTGGAACCAAATTTCGAATAAAATTTTGGTCTGGAAAATTTGGCGTTTCATATTGGCATAAACCAATAACTTAATGTTACCCAATTAGAAGAAATTCAAGTCAAGAACAGTTGGCTGTATCATCGCTTCTTTAGTATCTCGTGGCATAATGGTTAGCAGGGCCCGATCCAGCTTTTTCGCCGCCCTGGGCAAAAATAATATTTGCCGCCCTTTTAATGACACCTTATAAACCATATTTCACTGCAGAGATGGAGCGATTTTTAACCAAATTTGAAAAAAGTAGGTACGTTATAATTTCGATCGTTATGAATGCGATGTAATTGGAATTGTGTGATATTCACATCAAAATGTTAGTTTACTAGGGCTTCTAAACAGGTTTATCAAATTTTATGAGTGTATAGGAGTACATACATACATACAGCATTTTAATAATTTTTTTTCCCTGACCTAAAAAATCTATCAAAATCGGTTCAGTAGTTTAAAAAGATAAAGATTAAAATGCTTTTAAGTCAGTTTATATTTATGTATCTTTTCTAACATCTACTTACTTGAAATAATTGTTGCCTTCTGTTTAAATGGAAATGGTTTTTTAATTTTATTGCAAAAAATACGCAGTAATTATGTAAGCCACAAAAAGAATAAGCCTTAGAAATATTAAAAAAATTAATCAAACTATTTTTGAGAATATTCAAGAAACAAACTGAAAAAACGTAATTCCTCCCCATTTTTAAATCCCAAAATCCATTCTCTAATTTCTTTTTTAAATTAAGTCGCTTATTTATGGTTTTTATGAAAAAAAAAATAATTTTACAACAAAAACTTTTGAAAAAAAAACCTTTTTTTATTGGCAATTTGTTTTCAATATTTAAAAGCTGTTAAAGTACTTGTGAATTTATTACAAAGAAAAAATTTTGAACTTAACATTATTTTTTCTTCTAAAAAATTGTGTTCAATATTTTGTTTAATTTTTGTTTCAAGAATTCCATGATCTGATAAGTCAGTTCTTACGCTATTACTTATAGTTGTATACAAACATGCTTAAATTTAACGTATTAAAAACTACATTCTTTCGGAATGCAGAAACAAATTGGCAAATATTTTTCTTATAATAGGGTAAAAGCGGGTGAGATGGCGCAGCGGGGGAGATGGCGCACCTTTAATATCTCGTACATTTATTATCCAATCGAAACTTTTAAACCTTTTAAATATGCGCTTTCGCATTTAAAATCGAAGTAGCCTGTACTCGCCGATTCTTTCATGATGGAAAAAAAGAAAAAAATATGACACCAAAATCAGGTAGGGATTTTTTCGAAAAATTATTTTGAATCTTTATTTTTATCGGTTCTGTATCTTAGTTGGTTAACGCTTGGATGTCTACTATACATCATCATATATACAAAAGTATTGTCCATGACCTGTTTATGATAACTTTGTAAAACTGCCATCCGTTTTTGTTATGCGTTAAAATAAGTAAATATGACAAATAGGGATAGATGGCGCAGTTTTTTGAGGGTGAGATGGCTCATTCCACAGGACACTTTTTTGCTTTGGTGTACTGTTGCCGTATACCATCTCACCCGCATTACGATTTATTTTTCAAAAAATTCAAACTTCGTTATGCTTTGCTTTGTTTGAAATTTTCTTAAACGCGGCCTTGAAATCGATAAAAAGGTGGTGGATATCGATTTGAAACTCCTGGGTTTTCTCCAAGATCTGCCGTAGTGCGAATATTTGGTCGATGGTGGACTTCCCTGGCCTAAAGCCACACTGATATGGACCTATCAGGTTGTTGACGAATGGCTTCAGGCGTTCACAAAGTACGGCAGAGAAGATCTTGTAGGCGATATTAAGAAGGCTGATGCCTCTGTAGTTGGTGCAGTCCAGAGGATCGCCTTTCTTGAGGATCGGGCAAACAATGCTGAGGTTCCATTCATCGGGCATGCTTTCCTCTGACCATATCTTACAGATGAGCTGGTGCATACTCCTAACCAATTCATCGCCAGCCGCTTTGAATAGTTCAGCCGCAAGGCCATCAGCTCCAGCAGCTTTATTGGACTTAAGTTTAGATATGGCTATCCTCACTTCGTCAAGATCGAGTGGACGGAATTGTTGGCCTACGTCATCCAAGTTGAATGGTGCAATTTGCATGTTAGCGGAATTGGGTTCGTCATCGCCGTTATACAATTTGCAGAAATGATTTTTCCATATCCTCAGCACTGACTGCGATTCCACCACGATGTTCCCCTGATCGTCTCTGCAGGCTTCGGTTCGGGCCTTGTAACCTTGGGAGGTTCTTTTTACTTTTTGGTAAAACTTCCGAACTTCATTCCTGCAGTGGCATCTCTCTAACTCCTCGATCGCGCGCTTCTCATGCTCTTTCTTCTTCCTTCTAAGAAGTTTGTGTTCCTCTCTCCTCTTCTGCTCGTAGAGCTCGCGAGCAGCTCTGGTCCTTCTATGCAGCGCCGCTTTGTATGCCTGTTGTTTGGCTGCATGTACTTGCCGGCATTCTTCGTCGAACCAGGGGTTTCGCTGTGGTGGTCGTGCAAAGCCCAGCACGTCAGAGGCGGCATCTCTGATGGCTTCCTGGCAGTTTTTCCACTGGTTCTCGATGTTTGCAGTTGGCGGCAAAGGACTAGTTAAGAGGGCGCGAGAGACTCGATCGGAATGGACCTGGCATTTTCTTGCGACTTTAGCCGTCTGACATCGAACTTCCTCACAGTATTTCCCTGTTTTGGCTTTGGTCTGGATATCCGTAGCATTACCTTTGCTACAACGAGGTAGTGGTCCGAGTCAACGTTGGCTCCTCGGAACGTTCGGACATCCTTGATACTGGAGGAGTGCCTTGCGTCGATCGCAATGTGGTCAATTTGGTTGGCGGTTGATTGACCAGGAATTCGCCATGTCCCCTTATGTATATCGAGATGCGGGAACTGCGTACTAGCTACCACAACGTTTCGCCCCGCAGCAAAGTCGATTAGCCTGAGTCCGTTATCGGAGGTGGTGTCGTGCAGGCTGTATCTTCCGATTGTGCCACCAAAGACGTCTTCTCTTCCTAGTTTGGCATTAAAATCACCCAAGACAATTTTAATGTCATAGCTAGGGCATTGCTCATATGTCTTGTCCAGGAGCTCGTAGAACTCGTCCTTGGTGTCGTCATCTTTCTCCTCTGTGGGGGCATGCGCGCATATCAGGCTGATGTTGGTGAATTTAGCCTTGATGCGAATTGTCGTGAGGCGCTCGTTCCCATAGTTGAAACTCAAGACTTCTTGCCTAAGTCTGCCTCTAACGACGAATCCACATCCAAAGAGACGCTGCCCTTGTGGTCGGTAACAGTCACCGTAGTAGATATCGCAGTCTTTCAGTTTTCTCTTGCCCGGCCCATCCCATCACACTGCTTGGATGGCGGTGATGTCTGCTTTGTAGCAGTCTAGGGCCTCCGCTAAATGTTCGGCTGCACGTGGTCTATAGAGAGACAGAACATTCCACGTGCAGATCCGAAGTTCGTTGTCCTTATTTCGTTTGCTTGGTTCGTCAACAGTAAATCTGTCCGTATCCGAGGCTTGTTGGTGCTTCGCAACTAAGATAGCTTTACGTGGCCGGGAAGTCACCCCGACGGCACGACCCCCAACCTGGAGGACCAGACCCTTACAATATAACTCCAAGGGCGGGGAGCCGGATTTACCGCTCCTTATAGGCCTGAGCTCCGAATATGTCGTAGTAGCCCGTATAAGGTGTTCACTAAGTAGTTCAGCCTAACTGGAACTGTAGACGCCACCGTTGATTCCATCTTGAGAATTCTTCCGCTGCCACCTGGATGAAGGAGAAGTGCCTCAGTGGGAACACTCCTCCCCTTTTGTTTACCAAAGCAAATGTTCTGCAACCATTTCAGTGTCGGGGCAATCGTTGCATCGCATGAAATCGTGACCCGTTGCTTTTATTTTGACGTATCAAGTCAACGCATGCTTCGAATTTTGTGGGAGGGATCTCCCAGTTATCAATCCGAATGTCTACGACATAGACATTTCGTACAAATAAGAGAGAATTTTGTTACAATCGGACTATTTGAATATTTTTCTCGAAAATGGATATATCAACACAGGCTTTCATGGTTTTGAACAAGGGAAAGTGAGCAGGTAGTTTTTGATGCTGAGTTAAAATCAACCATCAGCTCAAATTTTCGGACAAAAAATTTCCTCACTTGGTAAATAGCCTCAAAAATAGCAAAAAATAACATTGCATTTCTAACGGGATTCGAAAACCCAAGCTGATGCCGAAAACAGATGATGGATTTGAGCGCCCAAAAGAATGCTAAGAAAAACTCTTGTCCTTTGTATACAAAAATTAACCGATATTTTAAATCCTGTGTAATTTACTAAAAACTTTTTTGTGTTTTATTATGGTACGGAACGGTTACCATATTTTAAAATGCAGAATAATGAACAAAATACTAATCAATTTTCAAGTAAAATTACTTTACTTAAAATAGAATATAATTTAACGCTGTAAGGAATTAAGTCTTTGCTTTACTTAAATATAATTAAGTTGAACTTTCTGCACTTTTGCACTTTACTGTTTTCAAGTGTCTTATGAATTTGTTGCATTTCACATCGCCAGTCGTTTTTTCAAGCATTGTCTTTTCTCGGTGGCATCAAGGTTAACTTATTTTTTAGCGTTTTTAGAGGCAACTTCAAGTAAAATTTACACTTTTCAATTTTATCACACCACAGACAGCCAATACGTTTTTATATTTTGAAGGGTTTTTGGCCTACACAAAATTCAAGTCCAGTTTAAAATAAAATTATACTAGGTACTGTTCCTTTGTTCTGTGGGTAAGCGCACGCAAGTATTATCAATTTTTATCGTTAAATTTTGATTTTGATCTGTTTACGTTATTGTTTTTAGGAATTTATTTGGAATACAGAACATAATAATGAACAACTTCTAAAATACTGAACATTTATAGGTTTTTGTATGCAAAATAATTCATAATGAACACTGAGTTCAAATACAGAACTGTTCATTATAATAATGAACGGATGGTCACCGTAGGTATGGTTTCCTTTTTAAAACTTAATCATTTTTCCAAAAACCTTGTGTGTAACTTTTTTTTTTTTAAAGTTCTTTGAAGACCCCCCTAGGAACCTACTTGTTACTTACATATGTACGTACATAATATTGTTGCTTCCAGTTCCACTTCAATTTGTCGCAAATAAAATTTGATAATATCACACGACATTTCCTTTTCCTAACAGATTTTTATGGTGTTTATGTTAACAATATTAGATATCCGATGCTTCGTTTTTTCCCATGATTGAATCAATGTATGTTATTATACATATGTATATCTACCTACATAGATACATTCATATATCTTCAAGTACATATATTCTGCTATAATAAACACAAACAGCATAACTATGAAAAGAATGTTTTACGCTTGCCATATTGTGGATAGTAGGTATAAACATTTTTACTGGCTGCGCATGACTTGCTTATCTTCAAACATTTATCCAATTTTATGTCAACTTACGTTTGTCATATTATGCTCTATTCAAAATATTGCTCTGAAGTAGTAAATGTCCTGGAATAAGGGCTCTATACTTCAAAAATGTTGGTGCCAAATCCAAATGTGTATTATGGTTCCTACGTGTATTGAAATTATAAAATTTTAATTAAGCTTTCACAAGTCAGACCCCTTTCATACGAAGAAACTTTGTTTCTAGCAACATTCAAGATATTAGAAGAGAAGGGCTCAAAATAAGGGGAGTGAATTAAACATAGTTCACAATAATTTGAAGATATTTGTTTTTACATTTGTTTTTTTTTTACACTTTATGGGATGTGATTTTAAGATTTTAGATGAGATGGATTTATTTATTTGCATCATAAATTTTTTTAACAACATATGTATATGAATTTTTCAAAATCAATAAAGGCTTGGCTTAGCCATCTGCCAATTGGTTTACTGTTTATGATTTCTAAATAGTAAATACAAGCATTTTTTTCCAATAAATAATAAAATAAATTAAAACTGAATAAAAGCATTTAATAATAATTTGTTTTGTTCCATTTCAAAGTAACCGTTAACGATTCTTTCCCGATAACTAAACGCTGTTTTGCAAAATTTAAAAAAAAAGTTGGGACTTTCATCTCTTTCAGGAAGTTTATGACTTGTTCATCTGAAAGGATAACGCTGCCAAGATTTTGAATTCAAAAGAATTCGCTGAGCCGCCATTTTGTTATAGTTTTAAGACGTTTGTATGGTGGTTTTCTAAAATAAGCACAATCTATTTATAGGTAACAACAGTCATTTTATTCTTTTAACGTTGATGTACTTTAAGAGTGATATGTTTTCATTCGAAGAAAGTGTGTCACAAATTAATTTGTCAGTACCGTGGTAGTATTTTTTAAGCATGTTATAACATTTTTTTGGTTGATTATCTGAATGTTTTATTCCATATGTTAAAATTGCCCTGGAAATTATTTTTCTCATAAGCATAGAGAAGTTAGTTAGGTCATATACACAGTCTACATATCAGTACCGTGGATGTCAGTACCGTGGCACCGTTAAATTTAATTAAATTATTTCTTGCAATTATATTTACTTTCTACCAATTTATTTAATTTATTAAAACGGTAGCAATACCTCGGAAGATCCAAACTAAAATAATTCGGTTCAATAAAAACTAATTAATAACCAGTGAAAAGGGTTCCCATTCAGAAGAATAGATTACAAAAACGAAAAAGTTATACATTTTTAAAGAAAATAAGGGAAGTAGAAATGTCAAGAGGTTATTAAGAATCTCAACAAAAATATGGTCAAAAAGAGAGAGAGAGCAAAATACATATTAAAAAAGTAAAAGTCCAGTTTTAGTAGATTTCACCATATGTTTTGTTCTTTAAAAGTTGTAACAAAATGCCTTTACAGATTTAATACTCTGACTAAATGAAGCCACAAAAACAAAATAATAATTGTTTCCAATAAGTTTTAATATTTGAAATAAAAAAAGTATTTGGAATAAAGATGAAGAAGTTCCACTCTTAGTAACATCATCGAAATTGTTTCGACACTATATTCAACTCGGAACTAATTCACTCGCTCGAGGTTGAAGTTTAGTCTGCTTTAAAGTGATATATAGATCTTGCTTCCCTTGAAGATTGATTCCTGATTGGAGCATCTGCTGTCGAAATCAGCTAGTAGAGTGCTTGTAGTCGGTTGGAAGCACTTCCTCCAGGTTGAGCTCAAAGTTACAGGAGTTTGCGAGCTCAAGCCATTCTACATACCAGCAACTTTAGCTCTGTACTGATATTTTTTGATAATCGTGTATCTGGCATTTTTGATACTTTGCAGACGTAATCTGCTTGTAGTTTAAGAGTTTTAACAAATAGTGGAGGTAGACCGGTCTCAAGGTTAATCGCGTAGTTGGGTGTATTTGGAAGAAGTCTAAATGTACGTTTTATGTAGAAGCGAAGCAGTTTTTGGACTATGTCGTATTACTTGGCACCCCATACTTGCGCGGCATATAGCAGGATTGCTTCAGAAGCTGCTTCAAAAACTTTAAATTTTACGCTATGATCGATATACTTGTTGAAGTGCTTTAGCATTCATCAGTTTTTCTTTCAAATGTTTCTCTATTTTAAGATTGCTTGCAAAGATTTATATAGGTTAACCACTTCTACTTGTTGTTCATTGAAGAACCATTTCTCATTGGCTTGCAGCGCTCCTCTGCCTCCTCTAAATACCATGAATTTGGATTTATCCAAGTTTCACGATGCACATTAATCATAGAGTCGATTCATCATTAACTGGAGTGACTCGGGTGAGTACGCTAAGATGACTATGTCGCCCACAAACAATATTGCTTTAATGACAGTATTAGCAATTTCAATACCTCCTGGGAGAAAATCAGTTACCTATGTCATCTATAAATAGCGCAAATAGCTGTTAAGGTACATCCCTGTCTCAAACCTGTTTCTGTTTGAAACCACTCGGAGATGGTTTCACCATTCCAGACTGCCACCCATGTGTCTTCAAGAAGGGCTTCAATGACTCTCCCAAATTTTTGCACCATTCCTTTGGTGAATAGTTTGTACATCAAAGACTTCCCATCAACCGTATCAAATGCTGCTTTGAAATCAACGAAGAACGCGTACAATTTCTTGTTTTTCGATAAAAAAAGTACTCCTTAAAACGATTATATGAGCGATTGTTGAGTAACCAGATCTAAAGCCAGCTTGCGATTCTTTCAGGAGGTTGTTTTCATTCACCCAATTTGTGAGACGTCTCTGAAGAGTGGTCGTAAATATTATATGAAGCATTCAAAAAGGAAATGACTCTATAGTTATTGGGATCAGATTTGCTCCCTTTTTTGTGGATGAGAAATATCAACGCCTTTTTAAACTCTCGAGGGTCAGTTCCATGTTCAAACATATACTTGCTCAATTCTGTTACTTTTTGAATTAGTTCCATAGAACCATATTTAAAAAATTCGGATGGTATTCGGTCAAGTCCAGGTGCTTTTCCATCTTCTAGGTCCATTATCACTGCTCTTGTTTCTTCAAATTTTGCAGCTCCTTTGGTGTCTTTCCATTGTAATTTGGGTAAAAGATGAATTTCTCGCAGTTCCTCAGACTCTTCCGCTTCAAGACTAAATTTTAATATGATTCGAAGTTGATCTGAATAAGGTACCTCAACAACACCAACTTCAAAATCAGTAATGTATTAGTTCCAGTCTCCACCTGCCAAACAAAGGTTTATCACCGATGATCCCTGTCTTCATATGAATGTGATTTCACCGTTTATATCTCCAGTCTCCACAAATAGTACCATTTACTATTCGAAGACCGAAATTATTGCAAACTTCCAGTAGTAGTAGTGCGTTGCGTAATTTTCCGACCATATCGTTTTCCACTCTAGCTATACTACTTATTCGCGCATTCAGATCTCCAATAATTAACGTGTTTGGATTATCCTCTTTATTAATTAGTTCTTCGAGTCGATAAAAGTCTCTTTCCTAATAGTTGCAGTTAAGATAAGTAGGTATTAGTCGAAAGGTTATGGAATGCGTATTTAACCAGGAGACTTTTAAAGGGACTTTCAAAAATATTACTAATGTGGGTTTTGCATTTGATGAGGCTTTTGAACTGTTCAACTTTTTCTTCAATTCCTAGCGAAAACGAGAATATTAACTTCAGGATTTAACAAAATGGCTTCTTAAAATATTTAAAACAAGTTATCTGACGAAAAGTTGTATGTATTTTTGTGTCTTTTATGTCTGCTCTTTCATGAAATCGTAATAGAAATAGACTCTAAGAATAATACTCCGCAGAAGTGTCTTGTTCTTATGTTCACACATATGTCAGTTTCAAAATAGCTTATTCTAGAAAGTTTTTGGCATGAATTCCGATAAAAATGTCGATAAGTGAGTGAGCGGCCCATTTTTTCTTTCTCTTTTTAAAATCAAGAAGAGAAAACAACTCCGAAAATATTTTTCGGTTTATTGCAGATTTTGATAGTAAATATTATCTTCCAAAAGAACAAGTGGCATTTTCTCATCACTCGCCTAATTTAAAAATATTGTATCAAGCTACTGGTTGAAACTTGATTTTTTTTTCTCTTTAAGAATTTTTAAGTGAAGGTACAAAAGTTTAAAGCAACAAACGGATTGTAAAAAGTCCTTACTAGAGGAACATTCTCTTCACTTAAAAAAAGGTTTTTGAAAATTATAGTAACAGCATACTTAAATGGAGTGTTACTTATGTCTTGAAGCACCTTGTGGAGGCAATTGAAATATGTCTTTGATTCTGTACACTTTAAATAAAGAATTCATAACCTTATGGGATCATAAGGCTGAGGAAATAAGTGATTTCAAGAAAAATGTCTTATTTTTTAGCGAAAAGAGCTTTTCGATGTCTGGGTTGTGACATTTTCCAATGAAAACGATACTGTTTTTTTTTCAATATGTCTACAGATTGTAGGTAAAGATTGATTCTGTATAGGCATGACTAATGAGCTTGAAGAAATCCTCAGAATGGAAAATGTCAACTCCTTTTTGCAAAAAAAAAAGTGAAAAATGGTTCATTGAAGTCGATAGAATTGCTAGACAAAATTGTGGTTCTGGCATACAGTTAAATGCCTCAAGTGGCTGAAGTGATAAGTGTTTTGAATTATTCAACATGAATAAAAACAGCAAATACGACATTTACTAGACAATTTATTCATATATAAAGAGCTTGGGAAGGTATACATATCTCGAATCGATATGCTTTTAATATATTGAAAGAATTGTTTTTGGAATCAAATCACCAAATTTATCGTGCACAAACATCGCAGTTAAATAAAATATACCCAAGGGAAAATCCAATTGGGATATGGCCTCAATAATTTTTGTCGAGGACTTTAACTATGGGGTGGAATCGGCTAAAATGATTGGTGATTATCACATTTATATGATAAAAATCAAATGTGATCACATTTAATTTATCGTCTGTGTAGGGTGATCACCAAAAATTATTAAGAAATTGGCATTACATTGAGACACAAATACGTGGAGTTGTCATAAATTCATTATTTTGATTTTAAAACTTGAAGAATTTGTCTTGGCCCATCTTAACTGACCAGTCTAGTCCTACTCCCCGTGGTGAACATCGGGTGCCTTGAACCTAAACCGAAAATGGGGTATCAATACCTGTGGATGGTTGTGTGGGGCAGCAAACGAGAGAGGGGGAGGAGTTTTCCCACTAAGGCACTTTTCCTTTCACGGTGACAGCAGAAGAATTCTCCAAATGAAGTCAACGGTGTCGTCTACAATTCCAGTTAGGTTAAACTACTTATGACGGCTTATACGAAATATTCGGAGCTTTGGTCTATAAGGAGTAGCTAATCTGGCTCCCCGAACGGAGTCAAATAAAGGGTCTAATCCTCAAGCTTGGGGGTTGTGCCGTCGGGGTAGCTTCCCGGCCACGTAAAGCTATTTAGTTGAGAGGCAACAACAAGCCTCTGATACGGACGGATTTACTGTTGACGAACCAAAAAAAAAAAAAAAATAAGGACAATGAAGTATAGATCTGCACGTGGAAAGTTCTGTCTTTATATACCACGTGCAGCCGAACATTAAGCTACAAAGCAGATATCACACTCGTCAAAGAAGTGCGATGGGATGGGCCAGGCAAAAGAAAAGTAATTATTACCGACTACAAAAGCAGCGTGTTTTTTTTGGTGTGGATTCGTTGTTAGAGGCAGACTTAGGCAAAAAGTCTTGAGCTTCAACTATGTATGTGAACGAGCGTCTTACGTAAATTCGCATTAAGATTCAATTCGCCAGCATTAGTCTCATATGCACGCATGCCTCCATGGCCACAGAGGAGAAAGATGATGACATCAAGACGAGCTCCTGGACAAGACATGTGAGCAATGCCCTAGCTATTACAATAACGATGTCTTGGGGGATTTGAATGCCAAACTTACTTACTTACTTACTTATCCGGCTCCCGATCCATGAAGGGTCTCTGTCTGAGATATTGCGGTCTTCCATCGGTTGCGGTCCCTCGCACGCTCCCTCCAGTCGTCGAGACCAAGCGCTCTTGCGTCTGTGACCGCCTGGTCCCTATAGCGGAGGTTCGGTCTTCCTGGTCGTCTCGAACCTGGAGGCTGGGATTCGAAGATTTTCTTGGCTGGAGCGTTGTTGTCCATTCGCTCGATGTGGCCGAGCTAGTGTAGTCGACGTGTTTTGGCTCTTTGGACTACATCCACATCTTGGTACCGCTCGTACAATTCACGATTGAATCTTCTCCTCCAATCGCCATCTTCGCATATAGGACCAAATATCCGCCGAAGAATTTTTCATCCGTAGAGTAGAACTGGTAAAATTAGCGTTTTGTATAGAGTGCACTTTGTCTTTCGGGAAAGGAGTTTTGAACCCATTTGTTTGGCCAAACCGAAGTAGCAGCGGTTCTCTAGGGTAATTCTTCGTCGGATTTCTACTAAGGTGTCGTTCGTGGAATTGATGTTTGTTCCGAGGTAGGTGAACTCCTAGACTACCTCGAAATTACTGCTACCAACAGTGACGTTTTGTCCTAGGCGATGGACAGATGAGGCTTTGTTTGTTGATAGCATATACTTTGTTTTGTCCTCATTCACTTCAAGACCAACTCGTTTCGCCTGTTCATCAATAGCTGTGAATGCTTCAAGTACAGCTCTCTTGGAACGGCCGATGATGTCGATGTCGTCCGCATAGCCAAGAAGTTGAGAAGACCTGTTAAAGATAGTGCCTTCCATGTTAACACCACTCTTGCGCACTATCTGCTCCAGGACTAGGTTGAAGAAATCACATGATAGCGCATCTCCTTGTCTGAACCCTGTACACGTCTGGAATAACTCGGATGAGCTGTTACCCATTTGCACGTTGCACCGCGTATTTTGTAACGTCATGCGGCATAGCTGGATCAGTTTTTTCGGGATCCCGAGTTCCGACATCGCCAATAGAAGCTCTTGGCGACTTATGCTATCATATGCGGCTTTGAAGTCGATGAATAGGTGGTGGGTCTCGACTTGAAATTCGTTGGTCTTTTCCAGGATTTGCCTCAATGTGAAGATTTGGTCTATCGTTGATCTGCCTGGCCTGAAGCCACACTGGTACGTGCCGATCATAGTGTTGCAGAAAGGTTTTAGACACTCACATAGTACGTTGGATAGGATCTTGTAAGCAACATTAAGCAGGGATATGCCTCTGTAGTTCTTGCAGGACATAGGATCACCTTTTTTGTAGATTGGGCATATGGAGCTATTTGACCAGTCGTCGAGCATACTTTCCTCCTCCCAAACTTGGTTGATGAGCTGGTGCATGCACCCTACCAGAACATCTCCTCCATACTTGAAGAGTTTCGCTGGTAGGCCATCCGAGCCGGCGGATTTGTTGTTCTTAAGCTTGTGGATGGCTTTCTTAACCTCTTCAGTACTAGGTGCTGGGACTGGATCTTCATTGACTGGTCTAATGCTTCTTTGTTCCCCTGTCGCCTCCTCTTCATAATGCCCATTAAGCAGCTGCTGGAAATGCTGCTTAAACACGTCTACAATTCCCTGTGCTTCGGTGACTAGGTTCCCTTCGCTGTTTCGAAGAGCTTGCGTGCCAGTCCTATAACCAGATGCCAGTTGCTTGGCTGTTTTGTAGAACCGGCGAGTGTTGGTGGCGGTGCTGGACTCTTCGAGATACTTGAGCTGAGAGGCTGCGGATGCTCTTTTCTTTCTACGCAGGGTTTTTTTCTCTTTCCTTCTCTTTTCACGGTACTCCTCTCTTGCTGCTCTAGTTTTCCGTTGCAGCATTTGCATTCGTGCATTTTCCGTATCCTGCTTCAGTACCGCGCATTCATCATCATACCACGGGTTATTTTTTCTGGGTGGTTGATAGCCTATGGTGGTCTCGGCTGTCTCCTTAATAATGTCGCGATACTGGTTCCACTGGTTGTTGACGCTTGTGGCTGGGTGTACGGCAGAGAGTTTCCCGGTCAATTGCTCACTGTAGTCTCTGGCTTTCTCAGGTGCGCTAAGGCATGCGATGTTGAAATTCTTTCTTTGGGCGGTCTTCGTTTTCTTTTCATTGGACAGTCGGGCTCTGAACTTTGTCACAACAAGAAAGTGGTCAGAGTCCACGTTTGCACCTCGGAAAGTTCGCACGTACAAGATGTTCGATGCGTACCTTGCGCCAATTAGCACGTGGTCGATTTGGTTGGCGGTTCGACCATCTGGAGATCGCCAGGTTGCTGTGTGTATCCTTCGCCTGGGGAACCTAGTGCTACTTATCACCGTATTACGAGCTGCAGCAAAGTCGATTAGTCGGAAGCCGTTTTCTGTTGTCGTTTCGTGGAGGCTGTGCTTTCCAACTAATCCGCCAAAGATGTTTTCCTTTCCGACTTTAGCATTGAAGTCTCCGAGCACGACTTTGACATCGTACTCCGGACAGGCTCCATAGGCTCCGTCCAGGAGGTCGTAAAAACTCCTCCTTGTTAGACTCCTCAGCTTCATCGGTAGGGGCGTGTGCACATATTAGGCTGATGTTTTGGAAGGTAGCTTTGATGCGGATTACAGCCAGGCGATCGCTTATCGGCTTAAAATCGATGACTTTTGATCTGAGTCGATTTCCCACGACGAATCCGCATCCTAGCATGTGCAGTCTTTGGTGACAGCTGTAATAAATGTCGCAATCTTTTCTTTTCGTTATACCTGATCCTATCCATCGTATCTCCTGGATCGCGGTAATGTCTGCCTTGTACCGCGAGAGGACAGATTCAAGTTCTTGAGTAGCACCTGGTGTGTAGAGTGTCCTTACATTCCAGGTGCATACTCGTAGATCATAGTCCATTTTCGTTCCGGGTCTGGTTGCCATTTGAGGGGGGTCGTTATCCGAGGCTTTCCGCGTCTCTCTCATAACAATTGTTGTTTTTACTGTGGTCGGGTCGTTAGCCCAACGCACTAACCTCCAATCTGTAGGGCCATAGGTTTAATGTTGCAATTCTTTCCTTGATCAACATTCGCACTTACAAGTTTAGCAAGTCCTGGCATAAAGCCAAGACCAGTATCCGGCGGCTACCAACTTGGAGGTATTGTAAGCACTTGATGTGTAGGAAAAGATACAGCTCGAGGCCCCCAGTTCCTACAACATCCAACCACAATGCCAAACTAGGAAGAGAAAACGTCTTTGGTGGCACAATCGGAAGATTTAGCCTACATGACACCACCTCCGACAACGGACTCAGTTTAATGGACTTTACTGGACCAAAGCCAAACTGTGTGGAAGTTCGACGTCACACGGCTACAGTCGCAAAAAATCACCAGGTCCTTAAATAGTTCAAAGCTGCCAATTTCAAGCACCGAGAACCATTGGAAAAATTGCCAGGAGGCCTTCAGAGATGCCGCCTCTGACGTGCTGGGCCTCGCACGACCACCACAGGAAAACCCCTGGTTCGACGAAGAATGCCGGCAAGTACATGCAGCCAAACAACAGGCATACAAAGCGGGCTGCATAAAAGGACCAGAGCTGTTCGCGAGCTCTTCCAGAAGAAGAGGAACACAAGCTTCTAAGAAGGAAAAAGAATGAGCATGAGAAGGGCGTGATCGAGGAAATAGAGGGATGCAATTGCAGCAATGAAGTTAGCTAAGAACCGAACCGGCTGGAAAAAGCTTGTTGGGCCAGGCCCTGGTCCACCCCGGACTGTAATGCCATCTTAAGTAGGTAAGTAATGAAAATGACAAAAAAATAGCTGTCACAAGAAAAAGTCACAAAAATATGATTGTCACATGTGACACCCCATGCAAACCTTATCAGATTCCACCCCTGGTCAATTCATTATGCTTCCCCAATAGTGATGTGGATTCTAGTGCCGGTATGGCTACGAATAAAACTCTTACAGCCCTATTATTGACATGATTCAAGACTAGTTTTAATGTAAAACTAGTTCTATAGGGGTTTCGAGTGGTAGGTTTTGAACATATTGGTATTATTCAAACAAAAATTGACATCTAAAACTCTGATTTCGAGTTTCAGATGTCAATTTTTGTTTGAATAATACAAAGATGTTCAAAACCTGAAACTCAAAACCTCTATAGAACTAGTTTTACATTAAAACTAGTTTTGAATCGTGTCAATAATAGGGCTGTTAGTGATGTGAGAACTTTTATTCCGAATAGGACCAAAAGGAAGCAAAAACAAAAGAAAATTCACGGTAGAAAAGAGGCTATCAGGATATTCGATGACACAAAGCCAACTCCCACTGAGAAAAACCGGAATAAATTTAAACAAGCTAGGAAGACCTGTAACAGTCATATTCGATAAACCCAAATTCTTACATAAACAGAAATTTAGGAAATAAATACTTAGATGCCCCAAAGGAAGTAAGCACAATGCGTTTTTTCGAATATCTCAAAAACGGTTAGTTAAAAAAAAGTTCTACAAACAGGTAACTGAGGCAATTTTCCATAAAAAACGTGCTTGGATTTTTGTTCGCAAATCGCAACATTAAATGTTAAGAAGTTATAACACTTCAAACCACAATCAAAAAACCCACTTGACCCTCGACGTATAGAGTCGATAAAGTTCATACTTTGGAGAATACTTGGGAAACTTTGAGGGAATATAGTTTCTTAACGGTTAATGTTACGAACACAATTCCAATTTTTTTATTAAAAATTACCTCAGCTACCTGGTTGTAAAACAATTTTTTTTTAAACTTACTGTTTCCGAGATATTTGAATAAAAAAAATAATTTTTATGATCTTTCACCCGTTATAATGGACCTAGCGGTCATCGGACAGTTGAGGACTTTTCTCAGATTATAAGGTGATAGTCAATCATTTCGATTATTCTCGATTTTCCATCCCAATTTCAATTTCAATCAAAATTTGTATGTCCCTATCGTAGCCATCCTTCAATGAAATTTGACAGTTGTTTGCTTGGCAGATAGGGGATGAACTATATTTTGACAGAAAATGTGTATTTCAATCCGAATGTCACCCAATTGCTTTAAAATCACCTTATTCCGGAGCAGTAAAAATTATTCAAAAATTTCAGATTTAAGAGGTATCTTAATTCATCGACATCGTAGCCATCCGTCAATGGAATTTGACAGTCGATGCCTTAACGGATAGGAGCTGAACTATATTTTTACAAAAAAAAAGTATATTTTTATCCAAATGTCAACAAATTGACATAAAATCACCTTCTTCCAGAGGAGTAAAAACTGTAAAAATTTCATATTTTGCTGAGTTTTTTAATCCATCCAAATTGTATTGTTTTGGATTCGATCAAAATCGGTAGAGTATTGAATTGAATTCGATAAAATCGGAGAAGTTTAATTCCATCGAAATTGAAATGAAAATTGAATCGGTAATAAATTAAGTGAAATGAAAATTATCGAAAGATTGATTGATTGAAATGATCGAATCATTTTGGTGATCGATTCTGGAAGGATACGATCATTTAAAATGAACGATTTACACAGCTCTATTATAAAGAACCTCAATACCAACGTGTACAACACCAAAATCAAGCCTGCTTACAAATAATTTCACTCTTTTGTCATTTTTGTGTCTATTCTTACTGGACTTAGTTTTCTGCTGTTTCGACGCTTCCACAAAGTTTTATGACTCCTTCTGAACTTGTGAAAGTTAACGGTTTCATGGGATAAATTTTGTTCCTAAGAAATATTAATTGAAACGTTTTGTCCTAGCAAGCACATAGTGTTCTTTTTATTGAAATTTGATTACATATTATGTAGGTACACTTATTATTCCAATGGGTGGTGGGGTAAGAAGCCTCAAAACTTCCGTGCACACAACCTTGGCTTTCATTCAAGCTAATTTTCAAATTTCCAGAAAAATATGTGATTTCTGTAGATTTTTCTTAGTAAGAAGATAGAGTAGAGAGCAGCGAAATTTCCAAAAATCATGTGTTTACCAGAGTTTTTTTTATAAAATTTGACGCTTTCTATCGGTACCGTGACATAAGGCCAAATTTGAATATTTAACAAAAGTGACATAAAGCCAAATTTTAAGAGTTGGCCTAGTGTCGCTTTTACAAAGTGACATAAGGCCAATTTGGCCTTGTGTCACTTTTAATACTAGCGTACCTGTTATTTTTTTATTTTTCATTGAAAAATTTCATTAATGGGTGCGAGGTTGGGTGTATGCATATTTTCTTTTCCAAAAATTACTGTTTTTTTTTGCAAAACATTTTACGTTTAGCCTTAAGTCTCAAACAAATTTGGCTTTATGTCACTTTGTAAAAGCGACATAAGGCCAACTCTTAAAACTTGGCATTAAGTCGCTTTTGGAAAGTGACTTAAGGCCAAACTTTTAAATTTGGCCTTATGTCACTTGGCCTTATGTCACGGCATCCTTTCTATCTTATTAGGGACAAACTACAGAGTGTTTCACTTATGACACCAATTGTTAAAAATTGCAATCTTAATATTTCTTGTAAGCCCACCTTTTTCCTCTTACCAATAGACATTGAAATGAATCTATATACACAGTTAAAGTCAAATTCTACACCTGTTCGTCACGTGTTTAGGTAGGCAGACAAGAGGTTCTTGGTTCAACACTTCAAAAGCTATTAAATGTGTGACTTACCAATGTTACGCAATTTGACTTTACTTTTTATGTGGTTAAATATTTGAATAAATAAGCTGAAATGTTGGCAATTTTTCGTTCGATGTTGTTTCTGAGCTCTTATAACGATATGGATTGTTGCCTTGTTGGCATAAACCAAAGAATTATTGTAATAAACAACGACACACGTTGTCACTCGACCGGACCATTTCCCGAGATTACAAACAACATGATACCCATTATGGCAGTAATTATCAATAATCTTCAAATGGTCCTCGTTCATGAACTTCCACCATTATAAAAACACAAACCTTGACTGAGGTTTTTCACATTAACAGATCATGCAAAAAAATTAAAGATGCGTTTGTAATAAAATCCAAAATTGTTATGTCCCTATTGAAAAACCCATTATTTTAAAGTGTTCCTTAAAGATTGAAATTTAACAAAAAAAAAACTCAACCGTAATATATTATTTGGTTCTTAAGTTAATAGTCATATAGTACATAGTACGTATGTGTATGTGTATATTTTATTTTTGAGGTACTTATAACCTAACAAGAAAAAACGAATGTATATTTCTTTTTATTACCATCGTTAGTCCAGTCAATAAATGGGTTTGTCTTTGGAACCCAAATGGACTCCAGTTTTTTGTCAGACATAGCAGTAATACAAGAAATCTGTCCGTTTTTGCCTTCCATTTATGTATTTTAATACATAAGTAGACTATGTACAAATGTACATACTATGTGGTTTTTTTTGTTTCAATAAAAAGTGACCTTTTCCAATAAAGCTCTACCCAAAAACTGCTAATAAATCCTGCTACCATCTGCTTCTTACAACAAAGAAAAATACTAAAACTATTTTCTATTATTCATAAATATTCTGCAATCTAATCCCTGCTAGTAAAATATTAAATTGAATATTTCTTCAATTTATTTCTCCTACTGTCATAACGAATAAATTTTATATGATATTATATTTTACCGCCTTAAATAGATGAAAGAGTCTCGAAACTTTATTAACAAATTACTTCTAACCATATAAAAAGCAATACAATTATTGTGACAGGCGCCAACCAAACAACAAAATAAACGTCTTCATCACTGCCACTGCATTAATATTTAAATTAAAATGAAAGAAGATTCGCAATGAATTTGAGATAAATTGAACTCATAAATTTTGAATCTAAATATTTGAGTAGTTACCATCAAGACCAAGTTTGATTTTCTGAGTTTCATTGCTTTTCAATAACAACAAACATTTAATTTCAAAGAGATATGAGAATTTTTTTAAATTATAAAATCGATTTCAATTTTACGTACTCGTATGCTTGTACAGGAGTAAAATTGATTTTTTTCTTTTGCTCAGCAATTATGATTATCGATAGAAGCTTAGCATAACTCAGGGTAAGGAAACGAATTTGATTGCTTTAGATATTTTCGATTTTTTTTTATTCGTGGTAGCTGCAAAATCTTCGTTGATGTTATGTGCTCAAAGGTGTACCTACCTTCATCTGTAAATAGTCTGTGTAATAAAGGAGGTGGAGAGAGGTGGGTGTGAGATCAAGCCATCAATCCCAATGAGTAAAGCACTACATATAGTATGTATAACCTATACCAAAGATATAAAGTTGGGAAGAATACGAATATAGATGTAAGATTAAAGTTCATTTTTTCTTCGAAGAAAATGATTAAGGACATTGGGTGGTATCTCAGTCTCAATCTCCTTTTTATTAGTTAAAGCGAGGTTTGTTATTATAATTAGAAATATAATTATAAGTTAGATTTCATTGAAACGACGGGTATACTGTGCAAAAGCACGCGTGAACCGTAATCTCACTTGAAAGCTATTTGAGACAGCTGTATATGTATGCACCCCAGCGTTTGCAGTGAGATTTATCTCATGAAATCTGCCTCATTAAATATATAATTTCAGTCTTATCCTTAAAATTTGTTCTTCATCGTGTCCTGTAGCCCCTGTAGGGGCATAGAACGTTAACAAAACGTCTCCTTCCTTAACGGCCTGTAGCAAGGTATTTTAACTGTAGCTACGTCTTTCTCTGGAATTCTGCTTCTGCTAAGACAGTTGATTTCCATGTCTTTCTTGATCATCCAACCCACCGTGCACCCTGATGATTACATTCAAAGGGCTGCTTTACAATTTCATCGTTTGGTTTCCTCAGTGTGTGACCAATCCATTCCCATTCACGCTTTCTTATGTCGACGGCCAGCCGCTCTTGACTTGTCCTGCGCCACAATTCCTCGTTTAATATATTTTGTGGCCAGCGAATATTTAGGATGTGGTGAAGACAGCGATTCACAGAAGCCTGCAATTTCCTCGAGATGGAAGTCGTGACTTTCCAGGTTTCGCAAGCATAATATAACAGCATGGATTTGACATTGAATTCAAAGAGTCTCAACTTAGTGCGAAAGGAGATTTGACTGGATTTCCAAATTGAAAACAGAGAACCGAAGGCAGTACGAGTCTTATTAATTCTACTTTTAACGTCCAGATCCGTACCGCTATCTGCAGAAACAATACTGCCGAGGTAGTTAAACAGTTAAACGAACTAAGAATCAAGACAGTCCCTAAAATTATCCATGGTGAAAAGGTGTTTTTTGACGGGGTGGGGCAAGTGTAGAATGTTGACCATAACACCCATGAAAAAACTCTTAAACTCATGAAACTCGCCAAAAATATTAAATTTGCCATGGGAATCAAGAATCAAAATAGTCCATACAAATATCTTTGGTCTAATAGTTGTGACGGTTACATTTTGACCTGTTCTACGGAAAATACGATTTCAAAAACTGATTTTTGCTTGAAAAGGACCATAACTTTGTTTGGGCTCCTTGTATCATTTTAGTTTTGCCTTTATTACATTTAGCGTTAAAAAATACCCATAAATCATATACCATACTTTGTGTATATACCTCAATTACACCAAATTTGAATTTTGGCTGAAACCTTCCAACTTCTTCCCAGATTTTCCTTCTCTTAAAAAAAAAACCCCAGAGCAAATATATTTATGTGGACTATATTGATTCTTGGTTGCCATGACAAATTTAATATTTTTGGCGAATTTCATGAGTGTAAGAGTTTTATCGTGGGTGATATGGTAAAGATCCTGCACTTTCCCCTTAAAAAAAACACCCTTTCACCATGGATATTTTTAGGGACTCTCTTGATTCTTAGTTCGTATGATAAGTGAAACATTTGTTCCAAATTTCATTAACATACCTTTATTTTGAAAGGGTTTTCGGTGAAATTTGACCTGTTGTACCTGAAAAAAGTCATCATTGCATAAAAAGGATTATAACTTTTGTTCAGGTGGTTGTATCATTTTGAATTTGGTTTCATTAGATTCAACGTTAAAAGCTACCCTTATAGTATGTATCATACGATTAAGTTGTACCGACACAAATATTTTAGCTTGTTAGACCTCCAAATTCTCTCCGTCTGCATCTCTTTAAACGCATCTACACAAAATGCCAATGCGGGGATTTTGGGGGACTTTGGATATGTTATAGAGTTGCAATTCTGCGTCGATTGCAATTTTAATATTCCATGAATTAATTTTTTCAAGGTTCCCCATACGATTTGAGCAATTTTTCCTGGTCTAAAAGGTTTTACTCACATATTATTAAATGTAATTGATAGTTTTTGTAATCAATTACATTTGTGTGTAATGATTACAAAAAAAGTAATCATTACAGGTTTTTTCAATTACTTTTTTTTGTTCAATTACTTTTTTCCAATTACATGTAATTAAATCTAACCTCACCTTCTTGTCACGTCTTACACAGTGATAGACCATCTTATGTGCAATGCGATACTCGCTTCGCAATTCAGCCTTTCGTTGAACATCAGCTTCGGCATTTATTTGGATTTTCAGCGATAACGCATAATTGTCGTTAAGGGTGGTGACATAGTTTCGACAAATGTTGGGGTCATTTAAGGCATTCGTATTGAATTTTGGACTCCTTGCTGCACCCAGCGCTTGTCTTTGTAAGGCAGCGGTGCGTAGTTTGAGACTCATCAGAACCAAATGGTGGTCGCTTCCCACATCGAAATTTTCTTATATTTACTTCGAACATCACACATTGACCTCCTCCATTGCTGTTGAATCATGATATCGTTAATTTGGTTTTCAGTTTGACCGTCTGGATGCACCCAGGTGATTTTGTTGCAAGTCTTATGCTTAGATACATTCATACGGTCCCAACTAGAACAAGACGATTCGCAGTACCAAAGTCGACAAGCGAATCGCCACTTTCGTTCCGTGACCCCAAGCCATTTTGTCTCACCACGCATTCCAGACCGTAGTTGTCTGGTCTGTTCCGACTTGGGCATTGAGGTATCCCCTGACAACTATGATATTGCCTCTCAGAACACTCCTGTAAACCGAGTTAAGATGAGTATAGAAATAGTCCATTGAAAAGTTACATTTGAAAACAACAGAAAAAAAAAATAAATTTATTTTTTTTGAAACCATCAAAAGGACGAACAGCAGAAAAACAATACACAAATCTAAGGTATTATACTGCACAGCTTGTCAAAACTGAAAGTATCGGAAATGAAAAATGGCTGTGAACGTGATGACAAAAACACATGTACAACAAATTAAAATTGAGATTGTCAGAAATAAAAATGGCTGTGAACGTGATGACTTTTTAAATACACGTAAAAACAACAACATTATATCGACATTTAACGAAAAATTTTGATATATGCGCAGAACTTAACAAAAATCAAAGCCCTAATGATATTACCTTTAATATGTGTACTGTGCAGCAGAACAATTATGTTGTCCGTCAGGTTTTATTTTTGTTTTTTTGCGTATTACTTGCTGTTTCTCCATGTTTTTTCAGGAGTTGACACAACTTCAGCTGCTTAAAATATGGGTAAGCTTAAACTTCTAAAAACCCTGCAGAAACATCCAGAGTTGGCTAGTGGAACGGCGTGGCGGCGTTATTCCTCAACAAGAGAGTTGGCCCTGCTTTGCTCACTGTCAACTGTCATTGGTGAACATTTGTTCATCTCTGTATATGGTGGTAATAAAGATGATAATTCTCTTGACAGCCGAAGATATAAGCAATTTGCCAATCCAGTGACAAAAAGTACATTTAATCTATTTTCACTTTCTCCAACAAAAGATAGATACAGCTCGCTTCCACAGCTTAGGAGTCACCATCAGGTGCAGTCGTGGCCTGGTAATTATAAAGATCCTGAAGACTGGGACTGGAAAAAATGTGGACAAATATTGATGCCAGTGCAGAGCTCAAAACCTCCAGCACCCTCTGAGCTTCTAAAGATTATTTTCTGCAGATGCAAATGAAGCTGTGGAGCGACGTGTGGATGTCGAAAAGTAGGCCCGAAATGTTCTTCAGTGTAGCTCCATTGTTCTGGGGAGACTTGCAGCGACATAGTGGAGCTGTCGAAATTAATTGAGGAAAGTGATTGTGAAGATGAACAGCTGACAATGACCTCACCTTCTTCTCCGGTTCTCCCTCAAGTATTTAACATATAGAAAGTCAACCAGATGCTGAGCAGCAGCCTGGTCCATCAAAAAGACAGGACAGAGTAGTTGTGATTTGGAAAATCATGCGCCTCCAGACTCTACCTCGTAGGTGGTGGGGAAAAGAGTCAATAATTAATTGTTATCAATTAATTGATAACAATTGGCGTTTTTCTATTTTAGCGCAGAGCAGATCAGATCAGATTCAAAACACAAAAATATTTGAATCAGAGGGCTCAGATAATAAAATTTTCAATTTCTGAATCTGATCTGATCTGCTCTGAGTTAAAAAAGAAAAACGCCAAATATTGCATTATCAATAGTTAAAAATATGTTCATAAAAAAATGAAAAGATGATTAAAAATTATGGCAAATCAAAAATTATTATTCCTTAAAAAAAACATCTATAAAAATGGTAAAATGTCATTTTTTTTGTAAAATTACTAGAAAAAAAGTTGTATCGACCAATAGAAATTTTTAACTCAAATTTTCATGGATTTTCGCTCATACCTAACTTTTTTATTTTTGGTTCTACGACATAAAGTTATTTAACAAAAGTTTTAGATAATCTTATTTGCAACAATTTTTACTATATTTTTGTGAGACCTATAGTTCGTCAGATAAACCATACAAACCATTTGAACCTCTTTTTCCAAGATGGCAGCCGTGGGACAAGGGTTGCAACTTGCAACCCCACAAACTTGGATTTAACTTTAAACTGACCCCCCCTTGATATCTAAACAATAAAATTGCGTCTTTTGACAAATGCACGCTAAGCCCAAAAAAATGTAGCAGTTTTGTCTCCTTCTCACAGAGATCTTATGGCTTCTTTATTGACGCTCGTACAAAAATGAATGAAAATACTATAGTGGTTGGTGACTTTAACATAGATTGGTTTGCAACAACAGATACATATAGGAAAGACATCTGTAAGAAAATATCTGATAACGCTTTTTATCAATTGGTAAGTGAACCTACTAGAATCACTAAAAATTCGAAAACGTTAATTGATTATGTAGTCACTAATAACAAAGATATAGAAGCAAAAACAATTAGAGAACTAAAAATAAGCGACCACGAAACAATTAGTATCAAACTACCATTAAAAAATAGTGTAAAAATCACCAAGCGGAAAATAAAGACGTTCAGGTATAATAAAAATAACTTTCAACGTGAGCTTTTGAATAGCCAAATCTTGCATATTGAAAATATAGTACATAACAACGTAGCTTCAAATATTTTTATAAAGGAGTTAAATAAAATAGTAGAAAAGTTTACCAAAGAATTCGATTTGCGTTTAAGTGAAAATAATTGGTTCAACAGCCATCTGAATAGTTTAAAACGCAATAAGATAAACAAGCGAGCTAAAGCGATTCTTGCAAACACCGAGGAGGACTGGACAAACTACAAAGCGGCGAGAAATCAATACAAAAATGAAATTATTCAAACTAAACGGAGATATATAAAAGAAAAAGTAGATAATGCAACGAATCAAAAAGAAATGTGGCGAAATTTAAAAAAATATATTTTAAAAAAAGAAGATTCTAGTGTAACATCCATTATTTTTAATAATGAGCTCATAAAAGATGATAAACTTATTGCCGATAAATTTAACGATTTTTTCGTAGACAGTGTAACCAAAATTAATAACGATATTCCATTTGTGCCGTACACTAATTTAATACCTTTTTCGGGTTATACTTTTAAATTCAACTGTGTATCGTTAAATGATATTCACTCTGTGCTTTTATTAATAAAAAATAAAAAAGACAACACTTTTTTGAGCCCGAAAATATATTTAGAAAACTTTGAAGTCTTAGGGCCGGCCTTACAGTCTATAATTAATAAGTCTTTTCAAGAGGGTGTTTTCCCAGAATCTTGGAAAGAATCTACGGTTAGCCCTATTGAAAAAGTCTCGAATACCAATAAGTGTGAAGAATTCCGACCTGTCAACAGTATGCCTTTATACGAAAAAATTATAGAAAAGATCGCGTTTAAACAAATTGAAGACTACTTCGAAAATAATGCATTTATAATAGAATCACAATCTGGTTTCCGAAAAGCCCATTCATGTGAGAGTGCCTTAAACTTTATTTTAACTAACTGGAAAGAAAGTATATCAGAACAAAAATGTATATATAGTGTCTTTCTTGATCTAAAACGTGCATTTGAAACCATAGACCGTTCGATCCTCTTAAAAAAACTAGAAAAATATGGTATTAAAAACGGTGAACTTGATTGGTTTAAAACCTATCTTGAAAATAGAACTCAAAAAGTTAAAATTAACGAAACTTTTTCAAAACCTAATCATGTAAATTTGGGAGTTCCCCAAGGATCTGTACTGGGAACTCTGATGTTTATAATATACATCAATGACATCGTACATGTGTTAAAGCATTGTCAAATTGCCTTGTTTGCTGATGATGCCCTTCTTTACATTTCTGGAGAAAACATTGAAGAGTGCCACAGGAAAATTCAAGAAGATATTAATAATATATATGATTGGTTGTGCCAAAATAGGCTTAAAATAAATGCTAGTAAAACAAAGTGCATGATATTTAACAATAGAAATAGACTTAGTTTAAATTCGAAATTATTAATTGAAAATGAAATTATAGAAAGAGTTGATCAAATAAAATACCTTGGCATTGTGATTGATTATAAACTAACTTTTGAGAGTCAAATAGATTATATATGTAAAAAGATTTCCAAAAAAATAGGCTTTTTAAAACGAATAAGAAGAGAAATAACGATATTAACGGCAATAAATATTTACAATGTTATTGTGAAACCTCATTTTGAATACTGTTCAACAGTTTTGTTTTTATGTAATGATGGGTTAATTGCTAGACTGCAAATATTGCAAAATAAAGCTATGCGCACTATTTTAAAATGTAATAGATATACTCCAATAAATTTTATGCTAGATGCTTTGAAATGGTTGTCCGTGAAACAAAGAATTATAATGAATATGCTTATGTTTGTGTACAAAATTAAAAATAAATTAATGCCAAATTATTTAACAAGATATATTCAGTATGTTCGTGATATTCAGCCATATGCTCTTAGAAATATCAATGATTTTCGATTGCCAAATTTTATAACAGCAAGAGCTCAAAACTCACTTGTATTTAATGGTTTTAAAATTTTTAATCAAATGCCTAATCATGTTAAATCCGAAATTAATGTTAATATATTTAAAAAAAAGTATTGTGGAATTTGTGAGACTGAAATATTAGTTTATATAAAAACTATTTTTAAATCATAAACCGATAATTGTAACCTAAAGCTATTTAATACGCTAATAAAATACTTATCTATCTATCTATCATAAAATATACCGCATCCCCAAATCCGATGTGCAGTTTACTGCAGCTGAAGCTGCAGAAGGATATCCTTAGTGAACTTAAATGAAGTAGTTATTTGTAATAATATTTACTTTCTACCAATTTTCTTTATAAGAATGGTAATGGAATGGAATAGCACGGACAAGCCGTGCAATAAAAACCAAGTAATAACCAAGCACAATCATTGTATATCCAATCTATAGTATTCTCATGAAACACGATCTTGTAGGTAGACATTTGGTCGATAGGTTCGCTGTGATCGCCTTACCGAAATCCCTTAACAAAAATTAGTATTACATTTGGACGCATAGATGGCCACGAGCTTTTTTTCTTCATGAGAATACTATAGAATTTATATACAATGGCACAATGAAAATGCTTGCCATTCAGAAGAACAGAATACCAAAACGAAAAAGAAATACATTTTTTAAAGAACATAAAGGAAAATGAAATGTCAATAGTTCAAAACATAGCAGGCAATCAAGAATATGATCAAAAAGAGAGAGAGAAAAAAAAATGCACGACTGGGTCGCACGTACTTACTCTTATGTTCAAGACACTGTGGGTCTAAGAAAATTGTATATAAAAACATGGAAACTATGAGAGAAAAATGCAGAGAGGCATGAAATACGACATTTAAATTGGATAAAACAACTCTTTTGACAGTTTGAGGTGGAAAAAAAGGATGCCATCTGAATTTTTGAATGAATATGATTGTATGGGAAAAAAAATTTAAAATCGTTGGAGCGGTTTTAAAAAAAATTAATTTCTTATACATAAAATTCTTAAAATATTTTTAAGAACAAATTTTGGTATGCAAATCTGAAGTATATATTTATATGTATATAAAAACTAAATTTGAAAAAAAATTGTTAACCCATTTTTGGGATATTTAAAAAAAAAAATTTTTGAAACTTTTTTTAAAAATCCAAAAATTTTTTTTTGAAAATTTAAATATGCAATTTTATTTGATCTTATCTGAATTTTGTATATGAAAAATTCATCTAAATCCATTTTATTTTTTGGAAGCTTCTGTATAAAAAAATAATTGAAAATCATTTTGAAGAAAATCAAAAATTTTAAAAATGGTTCTTTGGGAGGTACCATTAATAACCATTTTTGAAAAATGGTTTGCCACCCAACGAAGACTTCACTAATAATTTATTGAATTTTTTTTTAAGAAAAGTTGTCGAGCCGTTTTTGAGAAACATACGATTATGTAAAATTGCTAAAAAAAATTGTATGGCAGGTACCGTCAGTTTTGGTTCTAAAAAAAAAATAGAAAAACATGTGCACATAATCACCAAAAACCACTATGTACCAAGTTTGAAGCAAATTGATCGAGCCGTTTAGGCTGTAGACGAACAGAAAGACAGAAAGACAGACAGAATTGTGCCACCCACTTTTTTAGTGTTCTCTATCATCGTAATATCATGTTTGATTGTTATCTCAAAATTGTTTTTTGCACGAGTCCAAAACTTGCCTTTATAGTTACGGTGACCATCCGTTCATTATAATAATGAACTGTTCTTTATTTGAAGATTATTATTAATTATTTTGTACACGAAAACATATAAATGTTCTGTATTTTATTAGTTGTTCATTATTTGTTCTGTATATCTTTAATTTTGTTCAATAACAATAACACACTCATTGGGAACGTACAAACTTAATGAAAGAAACTGAAGATCCTAACGTGCCCTTAGTTAGTGAAAGAAGAAATAATAAATCTAGTACGAATTTATTTTTCCTTACCGCCCTCTATCGCTTTTGGCCTCATCTGTCATGTGCAAGTCAAAAACTATTAATTTCATGAACACATCAGCTGTCTGTGAACTATGTATGTGTTGTCTGCGTCTGCGCTGAAGAATTATTGAGATTTGTAAGTTTAATTTGAAATTATTTATTAAAAAGGAATTTAATATTGAAAATTATTTTAGCTTACCCTGATGCTACTCAGGAGGAAGTGTGTATTTAATAAAGAATTAAAAAACCAAACAAGTTCTTGACCTAAGTTTTTAAGTTTTTGTATTTCTAAGTTTGTATGTAAAGCCTAATACGATGCTGATGCGAAACGAAAATTTAGTTGTTCTCCAACAAGACAACGAAATGCTTACGAAAACGAAGCGGAAAAATATTTATTGACAGCTGCACAAAATTCAAAAAATTAAAACAAATGCAAATGCAAACAAATTGCAAGCAGCCATGCTGTAATGAAAAAAACAACAAAAATAAACACGAAAAAACACAAATTTCATTTTTTCGCGAACAATTATGGTCTGGGTAATTAATTGTGTGCGAAAAAAGAGTGTAGACTTCTCCAAATAATCTGCTACAACTATCAATTACTGCAGATCGAAAAGTAGAACTAAATTTATAGTTTATGATTTCGTTGTCATTTTTGTATGGGATTTTTCGTTTCGCATCAGCAGCGTACTAAGCTTAAAGCAAAGACTGAATTGATTAGAGTTTATTCTATTTTAAGTTGAGCGTTGAGCCATTCTTCCTCAGAGAATATATATTTATTATTAAATGGAATAAATGATTGAAAATTGAGTTGAATTTTGTTTCTTTTTTCTTTTGTTCATTATTCAGCTTTCTAAAATATGTGTCACCGCCGTATTTATAGTACCTACCTATATCGCAAGTAAAAATAAAAAAGCAGAATAGTCTCAGTATATCTAATCTACTCCAGTTTCAGTATACATTCAACAATATTTTTTGTTCTTTTAAAGTTATAGCAAAATGCTTTCACAAATTTCAAACTCTGACTAAATGAAGCCACAAAACAAAAACAAAAATTGTTTCCCAAAAGTTTTAATTTTTGAAATTAAAAAAAAAGCATCACAGCTGGCAGAGAATCACCCATAGGTATACAGAATATTTCGATTTAAACGAGTTCAACAGCCAATTTCTTAAGAGACTCCTGCCGTTGGTTGGTTATCTCTCACTTCTTTATACCTACACACATGTGTGATTTGATTACTAAAACTTAAGGACTAAGTTATTCCGGTACTACCCATTAAATTTTATATGATGAAATTGGAAAAAAAGTTAAGTAAAATAACTCGGAAACCGAGTCTTCTCTTCTGTTCTAAGATGCTAGTGCTTTCACTTTTGTTGTGACAGCACGTATGCATATGAATTATTTACATTTTACATAAAGTACGGGCATGAGAATGTAATCGTGAAGGAAAGACAAAGTCCTCACATGGAAATATCAATCTGATGCCCTCAAAAATCTAGATTGAATGTCCCTATACTATAAAAATGGGAGTGGTTTTCGAAAATCTAGGCTCAAATATCTGATTTTAATGAAATGGTGCTAAGAAAAATATGGCTTAGCTTCACATTTTCGAACAATAAAATATTTTCCATATCGATTTCATGCGGTATACCGTGAAGACCCTTAAGCATCTATAAGTTGTGCAAGTGTTGTACATATCTTGGAAGATACAATTTGTGTCAAAGTTGGTTTTGGAAGTAGGTTCATTTTCATTTAAAATATGTATGTACAATGTACATCCCTCCAAAAATTTCCTTTGGAAATATATATAAAATTGCTTCAAACGCCATTAGCTTTCTGAAAAATGTTAGCCTCTTGACGATGTTTTCTCACAGAGATCTCAATCTTTCTTATCTGAAATGGGCTCTTTTTGATGTCGAAATAAGTTTAATGCGGCTGTCAATGTACTTTTTCCCAAGCAACTATTGTAAGAGATTTAATATAATGAAATGTGCTACAATTATTATTAATGCTAACTTTATTAAAATAATCCTGACCACCCTATACTCTAAGCTTATGTACAATCTTACATATTTGTTATTTACTTTTATTGCTGTTCTATCGAACGACATAAAATACAGTTTGCTTATGTAATATAATATTTGACTCTCTTTATATAATAACTGTAAGCTAAGATCTGCTGTTTTGATAGAAGAAGCACTTTTAATAAAGATTTCGATTAGAACAGACGTGTTTTAAATTATTATGTTTTATGTAAATTCGCATGCTAATAGTAAAAAGTATATTATAATAATCAGAAGTGGGATTAGAGTACCTATAAAGTAATTTTGATTGCATGCTTTAAAATTAAATTTCGGTTTAGTTTTTACTTTGAAAACTTTGAAACAAACAATAATTTGTGTTATGATGGATGCAAATACTCGTGCTGCTAATTTTGTGCAAAGCGCGACTGTACCTAAATTGAAAGACAAACTGGCCGAAATGGGTCTGCCTACGGGTGGACTAAAAGCTACGTTGAAGATACGTCTGGAGGAAGGGATAGCTCTTCTCGATGATGGTCGATTGGAAGAGTTATTCTCCAATGATGATCTTGGTGACCAAGACGATGAGCAAAGTGATGCAGATTTGGAGCACGAGGAAAGCGTAGTTTCCCAGAGGCTAGAAAATTTGCGTGAAATGGTAAGAAAAAAAGAAGAGATTGTTTCACTGCAGAAAAGGTTAGCCGAGTTAAATAATCCAGTGAAAGAGATGCAATCGACACCTTCATATTCATTTCGTGATGTTGAAGATACAATGCCGACGTTTTCTGGAGATGATAACTATCGTGTTAAGAAGTGGATCTCTAGTTTTGAAGATGCGAAACTTTTATACAAATTCAGCGAGTCAGAAAGTTTTGTTTATGCCAAGAGATTGCTTCAGGGAACAGCAAAGTTGTTTTTAAGATCAACGTCATGTCGTTCTTGGGCTGAGCTAAAGACAGCTTTACTTGATGAGTTTCATGAGCACGCGTCAGCAACAGACGTTCACAATATGTTGCGAGGTCGTAGGAAGCGCAAGGATGAAACTTTCCAGCAGTACGTACTATCTATGCAGGAAATAGCATCCCTAGCTGACATTGAAGAGCAGGACGTTATAAGCTACATCATCAAGGGAATTCCTGACTCAATCTTTAACAAACAAATTTTGTTGACTGCAAATAATATCGCCGAATTGAAAGTCATATTGAGGAAATATGAGAAGATCAAATGTGAACTTCAACCATCTACGAGTACGTCAGTGTATCATCAGAAAATAACTCAACATACTAAAAGTTCGTCTACTACGAGTGCTAAGGTTGCCTCCAAGTGCTTTAATTGTAATGAAGCTGGGCACATATCAACCAATTGCACAAAACCCCGAAGAGAAAAAGGTTCCTGTTATCGTTGTGGGAAAAAAGGACACGTGGTTAAGGACTGTCCGCAATCATCGTCAGTTCTTGTGGTTCATAACAGTGAGCTACAAACACAAAAACAAATGTCTTCTTTCATGGACGATTTTAATGGTGTTTTCGAATACGGATTTCAAGATGATGACTCTGGACCAGTTCGTTTAACAATGCATATGATGACAATGATCGACACTGGAAGCCCAATCAGTTTTGTGCAGCAGCGCTATATTCCGCCCTTTTTGATCACATCTGTACCATCTCGAATGCATGATTATGTAGGTATTAATAATTCAAAAATAATTTTATTAGGTAATGTATTTTGTAATGTTAAAATTAAAAATAATAACGTTAATTTATGTTTATTTGTTGTGAAAAATGAAACGATGCATAATCCGATTGTGTTAGGGCGAGATTTTTTACAAAAAAATAATATCAAACTTGTTTTAGAAGATGAAAATATTAATTTTATTAGAAGCGATAATTTAAACGAATCTACTTGTGAAGGATTTATAAAAGAAATTTTAAGTATCGATACATCGCATGATTTTGAAGAACCGGTTTGCTTAAAAATTAACGAAAATCTTAACTACAGCGACAAAGAATTAGTTAGAAGTTTGTTTACGGGTAGTATTTCCACTCAAGATAAATTTACAGATGATTTTGAAATGAAAATAGTTTTGACGAATGAGAACAGTGTTTTTAATTGCGTGCCTCGCCGATTGCCTTACGCCCATAAGCTTGAACTTCAAAAAATTCTTGATGATTTAATAAAGAACAACATTATTCGCGAAAGCAATTCACCTTTTGCTTCACCAATTGTTTTAGCAAAGAAGAAGACAGGCGAATTGCGCCTTTGCATAGATTTCCGTCAGCTTAACAAGGTGACAGTGAAAGACAACTTTCCTATTCCTCTTATTGAAGATCTCTTGGATAGGTTACGAGGCAAGAAGTATTTTTCACTTTTAGACCTAAAAAGTGGATTTCACCACGTTAAGATGGCTGAAGAATCCGTTAAATTTACATCTTTTATAACACCTTTAGGTCAATTTGAATATTTGCGCATGCCTTTTGGCCTAAAAAATGCACCGAGCGTTTTTCAACGCTACGTTAATACGCTTTTTAAAGACCTCATAGGTGCAGGAAAATTGCTCGTTTACATAGATGATTTGCTTATTGCAACCGAATCGAAAGAAGAGCACTTTCAAATTTTAAAGGCAGTCATGGAAGTGGTAACAAAACATAATTTGCAGTTGCGTTACGATAAATGTCTTTTTATGTACGAAAAGATTACTTACTTAGGGTATGAAGTTTCCGCTAGTGGTGTAGGACCGAACGTTAATGGCTTGAAAGCCGTTGCTGAGTTTCCTATACCAGCAAACGTTAAAAATTTGCATTCCTTTTTGGGCTTAGCTTCTTACTTTAGGAAGTTCATAAAGGACTTCTCGACCATTGCGAAACCGCTATATGACCTCTTAAAAAAAGATGCAAAATTTACTTTTGGTGAAATTGAATTGGCAGTTTTTGAATCACTGAAGCAAAAATTATTGAACGCGCCACTGCTTAGTATTTACAACCCTAATGCTGAAACAGAATTGCACTGTGATGCAAGTAGTCTCGGATTCGGTGCGGTTTTGATGCAGCGCCAAGAAGATAAACATTTCCATCCAGTTTTCTTTTTTTCAAAACGCACCACTGCTCAAGAATCAAAGTTTCACTCTTATGAGCTAGAGACTCTGGCCATAATATCAGCTCTAAGAAGGTTTAGAATCTACCTCACTGGTATCCACTTTAAAATAATCACCGACTGTATGTCTCTTACACTTACTCTGAATAAAAAAGTATTAAATCCGCGCATATCACGATGGGCTCTAGAGCTCCAAGACTATGATTATGCCATTGAACATAGAGATGGTCAGAGAATGAGACATGTTGACGCTCTGAGTAGGTGCCATAATATTTTGATCGTTGAGTCAGATTCGTTTGAGCATGCACTTGCAGCATCACAACAAAAAGACCCTGTGATAAAAAACTTAGTCAAAATGTTGGAAGAGAGGGAAAGTTCTGCCTATGAATTAATTAACGGTTTGGTGTATCGTAAAATAGATAAAAAGGTTTATTTTTATGTTCCATCTCTGATGGAGAGAAGTGTTATACAAACACATCATGACGCATTGTGTCATGTGGGAGTTGATAAGTGTTACAATTTTTTGCGTAAAACATACTGGTTTCCTTGCATGAAAGCCAAAATAAAAAGTTATATCAACAATTGTTTAAAATGTGTACATTTCTCTCCACCGTATGGTAAGAAAGAGGCAATTTTGCATAGTATTCCGAAAGGTGACAAGCCCTTTGACACAATTCACGTTGACCACTATGGTCCGTTGCCATCCTCTGTGCGGAATTGTAAGAAACATATTTTCTTAGTTGTTGACGGATTTTCAAAATACACCAGGCTATTTGCAGTAAAGAGTACAAGCACCAGGGAAGTCATTCAGTGTTTGGAAACATATTTTTCAACATACAGTAGGCCAAACCGTTTAATTTCGGATAGAGGTAGTTGCTTTACATCCGAAGAATTTGCCTTATTTTGTGTAAAATATTGTGTCCAACATATAAAGGTCGCCACCAGTTCACCCCAGTCTAACGGGCAGGTGGAGCGCGTTAACCGATGTCTTACTCCAATGTTAGCTAAGGAGAGCGAGCTTGAACCTGGTGACTGGGCAAAACATTTAGTTAAGGTAGAATTTGCCATGAACAACACCATCAATAAGAGTACAGGTCTTAGCCCTAGTCTTTTGCTCTTTGGTGTTGAGCAAAAGGGAATTGTTTGCGATAAAATCAGAGAGTACTTAGATCAAAACGTTATATCTGAAGAGCCGCGAAATTTAGAATCGTTTAGGCAACAAGCAAGTAAAAAAACTGTTCAAGCTCAAGAATCAAATAAAATTTATTATGATAAACATCATAAGAAACCTCACGAGTATAATGTTGGTGATTTTGCTATGGTGAAAAATGTCGTAACTACCCCGGGTGTAAATAAGAAACTTCTAGCTAAATTCAAAGGTCCTTTTGAAGTTGTTAAAAAGTTACCAAATGATCGGTACCTAATAAGGGACCTAGAAAACCTCCAAATTTCACGCACTCCTTATGAAGGAGTGGCATGTCCCGAAAATATGAAACCATATGTTTTAACTTAAACGATAACTTCAAACTACATATTCTCATGTATCTATACTTGATTTCATTTTTAATTCCTATCGTATTATATCATGTTTTACTATAACTATGTAATTTTATACTATTTATTATCATAAATATGTTGACTAAAATGTTCGATAACGAAAATTAAAAAATTCAATTTCCAATCATGTATCAATATAACTCAAAAAAATGTATTTTGCTTGCATTAGTTAATCGAGGGCGATTTGTATTCAGGATGGTCGAGCTGTAAGAGATTTAATATAATGAAATGTGCTACAATTATTATTAATGCTAACTTTATTAAAATAATCCTGACCACCCTATACTCTAAGCTTATGTACAATCTTACATATTTGTTATTTACTTTTATTGCTGTTCTATCGAACGACATAAAATACAGTTTGCTTATGTAATATAATATTTGACTCTCTTTATATAATAACTGTAAGCTAAGATCTGCTGTTTTGATAGAAGAAGCACTTTTAATAAAGATTTCGATTAGAACAGACGTGTTTTAAATTATTATGTTTTATGTAAATTCGCATGCTAATAGTAAAAAGTATATTATACTATATAGAATGTTTATTCATAAAGTGGTATCATGTGACTAACAGTAAATTAGCTACATACATATATATACACATATTTATTACAAATAGCCTTGGCCAACAGTTAGATATGACCAACCCTAGTAATGTGTCGTTAGAAAATGTCCAAGTAGATTTGCACTACCCCAGCTTCTTATCATGATTTATAATGTGAACAGTAAACGCAAATGATTTTGATATAATTAATGACTTTCTTAAATTTGAATTTAAGAAGAATCTAGGTGATGGTTTCAAAATTGTATTTAAGTATTTTTGAAGGTCTTATTTCGTTTGTGCCCGCCAAAAAGTCGAGATATTATCGTATCTTATAACAACCCTCCCCCTCCTGTTATACCCAACCAGCATCGTAGTCTACATCAAAAGAAACAGAGCATGGAAAAAATTACTAAATGTCTAATAAATTGTATGATTAAAACAGTTTAGTATTTCTCGTTGTAGTCATTATGGTCAAAAAGCGTTCTTCACATCTTATTCATGTGATATTTTGTTTGGAAATTTGTTAATCATAAGAAAAAATCTGACATTTATTTTATTAAGGAGGTCCTTGGGCTAGACAATCTTGTTACCTACCCATTTTTATTCTTTTTTTAATTTGGTTTAGTGTTGAAGATTTCGTCCCTTATGTAAATAATTTTACTCATTTGAATTGCTTTTCTCAAAGCTTAACAAATGATATATTGCTATCGCAGTTGCATGTGGGATGAAAAAATATCTTAGTAATTTAACAATGTGGGACTGACGGTTTGCCTGCTTTTGTTTTAAAAAATTGTTGCGTTACTTTAGCTGATCAAATGGCATTATTAATCCCCAAAACCCCTGGAAAAATCATTTCTTATCCTCATCCACAAAAACGGCAATCAGTTTCCTTTCAGATTTTGTTCAATGGATTAGGTATATTTGAAAGGAAGATCTTAGAGTCCGGTAGCCGACCGAAAGATTACCTATTTCATCGCGGCCACGTATAAATTGGATGCCAACTGATAGCTTTAGTGCAAAAATTTACAAAACTACTGGTCGGACAAGCTTTATCTGGTCGCAAAATGGTTAGAAAATGCACTTTTCAGGTTGCATTTTCCGCTAAATGGTAAAAAATTGAAAATACTGCGTATAACATCAGGGAAAACTGAGTAAAATCATATAAAATAACAAGGAAAATGGCCTTAACCACTTTCTTTTTCATTTTCATCCAAGGATGCACAAAATCCCTTAAAAGATTGGGATCATCTTTTTCTTGAAATGCAATTTAAACTGCAAATTCAGAGCCTCATTTCAGATTTCTAGCTAGCCCGGTTGCTGAGAAATGAATGAATAAATTAAAGATTCCGGGGTGTAAGTGCACTGTGACCATTAAGATCTTTTGTGCCCCCATCTAGATTTAGATGAGGTTACTCATTCTTCAGTACATCCTCCAAATTTATTTCTTTAAGAAAGTCCACTCTCTTCTATCTGGTGTTTTCCCAGATACCTTTGTCTTTGATGCATGAGTGCATCACATCTACCTAGTATATGATCCGGTTTCTCTTCATGAGTATTTCAGAATTTGTAAGTGGTGCTGTTTTCTAGGCCAAGGATGTGGAGGGGTCTCCTAAGTTTGCAGTGGCCTGTGAGGGGTCCGGTTTTTATTCTAAGTTTGTTTCTATTTAAGCTGATGCAGGACTAGAATCGTTCTTGGTTGTAATTCCCAAGTAGAAGGAGGAGACCTGCCTCAGCTTAGGGAGTCCGCTCCAGATTTTTGATCTATTTGCCTCCTTGAGGTTATGTTTGCTGGGAGGGTTGGATGGTTGTGGGTAAGTCATAGGTTTTGGCTGAATCAGGAATTTTGGGGTTATGTACCGAGGGTCTAGGGAGGTGTGTGTGGTGGATATGGCAGAGGTGGTGGTGGCGGTTTTCTTCCGTGCAGCTTTTCGGTTAGGGACTGCTACTTAACGAAGACCGTGACGGCAATGTTCTCGTACCTGTAATGAAGCTGTTGATCTGCATTCGCTATTGCCTCCGCTGAATGAACGTCAATGCCAATCACAAGCAGCTGATCCTAACCCTCGATTCTGCTCTTGAGGATCTCCCATGCTTTCACATTCATTCCATTATTTTGGACCTTTATAAGCGAAAAGGATTTCTTATTGAGGCTTCCTCTTTTAGCCAATCCATTGTGTTCTGGCCAGCAAAATATCGAGGTCAAGCCACTCAGTCTTTTTCTTAGTGGGTCATCCAGGCCTCCTGGTTTTCCCAGTTCAGGAAGTGGACCAAGATGTGTTGTCTTCTTGTTTGCTTCTTAGATGGTTTGGAGGTCACCCGTTGTGGTGTCTTCCTATTACTGGCACCTTCTACGGTGTTCACTTCATCGTTTGCTGGTATGGGAGGTATTCTTCCCTTGCAAGCAGTGGATGTGCTAGGAGTTTCATCTTCCATGGCCAATGGTCATTGGTTCCGCTTGAGCTGCCCGGTGCTGTAAATTCCCTTGAGGTTTTCTCTTCAGAAAATAACTACTTCCTGGTCTCGGATCTTCACCATGGAGATTCTTCTCCATGCGATCCGCATATTCGTTGGCGTGACATCGTTAATTTTTTTGTGTTCTTTGATGTCTTTTCTTTTTAAAATGTTTGGCATTTGAATCCCACGAGTAGCTAGAGAAATATATGCTCGGCCATACCAGAGCTCCTCATAGTACAGCAAGGTCATAGTTATTCTTTGAAACGATCCTAACGATTATTATACAGCCGGTATACCCCCTGGTCAACGAAAGACTGAATTGATGCGAAACGAGTATCGCACTGCACATACGATGGTCTATCGCTATGTGAGACGTGACAAGAGGGTAAGGTTAGATGGACTCGTAGATAATGCGGAAAACGCTGCCAGAAGAGAAGATATCCGGGAATTGTACCGAATAGCCAAAGATGTTATAGGGAAAAAGTTACACCAATCATTCTGTAATGGATGTGGATGGCACACTTTTGGTATCATTCGAAGATCAGCTACGCAGATGGAAGGACCATTTTTGTGCCCTGCTAAATGAGGATTCAGTTGAGCAGAGTGCTGAAGCGCCCCAACTAAACAGGATGCGCAGGTCTTATAGGGGTATTGACGGTATTGACATCGAACCCCCGTCAGAATCGGAAATCTAAACATCAAAAAATCTCCTCAAAAACAACAAAGCAGTTGGGCTTGACGAAATACCAGCTGAATTCCTGAAAGCCGATCCCGTAACAGCGGCTAGTATTTTACATTCCTTGATACAAATCATTTGGGGAAATGATAGCTATCCCAAGGACTGGAAGGATGGTGTGATTGTTAAGCTGTCAAAGAAAGGTGACCTTAAGGATTGCAACAATTGTCGTGGTATCACCGTTTTGTCCGTTTTCCCAAAACTAATGGCAACAGTCTACACTCTAGAAGCATCAAGCTGGCTTCCGCAGTGGTCGATTGGATGTCGACCATATCAACACCCTGCGTATCGTCCTCGAGTAGTCGATGGAATTTCAATCACCACTTTACCTCATGTTCGTGGATTTTGAGAAGGCCTTCGATTGAGTTAACCGAGAATGTATGTATACGGATATCGTTGCTTGGTAGAGGAATTCCGCCAAAAATTGTTCCTATTACTAAACAGTCCTACAACAACGCAAGGTGTTTTGTTTTACACGATGGGTAGCTATCTCTTCTCCTTCGTAGTGCAACAGGGTGTGATACAAGGGGATGTTCTGCTGGCAATGGACGACGACGTATTGACGGGCAATGTTGGTACAAAGCTGAGCGACGGTGACGGGGCATTCAATGGAGACCGTTTGAATGGTTCAGTCATTTATACTATGCCGATGACATATGTCTACTGGCAAATACCATCAGTGGGCTGAACGGGATGTGCCAAACACTGCAAATGAAGGGAGAGTTGAGGGGTCTAAGAATAAACAGCAAAAATACAAAAATAATACTCACAGGCCGCTCCATACAGTAGCGTATTATTCTACAAGAGACGCCAGTGGAGGAATTTCAACTGTTTACCTGCCTAGGCAGCATTGTTTTTGCAAACGGTGGTACGGATCTGGACGTTAAAAGTACAATAATTAAAGCTGGTGCGGCCTTCGGTACTCTGTCCCCGATTTGGAAATCCAGTCAAATCTCCTTATGCATTAAGTTGAGCTTGAGACTCTTTTTGCAATGTCAAATCCGTGCTGTTATATGCTTGTGAAACCTGGAAAGTCACGTCTACTATTTCGAGGTGAATTGCTGTCTTCGCCACATCCTAAAGATTCGCTGGTCACAAATAATATCACAAACGAGGAATTGTGGCGCAGGACAAGTCAAGAGCAGCTGGACGTCAACATAAGAAAGCGTAAATGGCGTTGGATTGGTCACACACTGAGGAAACCAAACGATGAAATTGCAAAGCAGTCGTTTGAATAGAATCTTCAAGGTGCACGGCGCGGCGGCGGGTTGGAAGATCAAGAACAACATGAAAATCAACTGTCTTAGGCCCTGGTCACGTAGTGAGCGGCAAGCGGCAAAGCGGCAAGTTCTAGTTCTGAATTTTCCCTTGGCAAGTAACGTTTAATATAAAAACAAAATCAAACAATCATTTTATTTTATTATTTCGTTCAAGAAGCTCAAAAAATTGCCGCTCAGGATTAAATAAGAAAGTAAAACAGAATCTAAATCCGAGCGATGTTGCTCTGCCGCTCAGATTTTCCACTTGCCGCTCTGCCGCTTGCCACTCACTGCGTGGCCGCAACCATGCAATCCCATATGTTTTAATTTTTTGTTGCCGCTCAGAATTGTGTAGTTTTGCTGATTTGCCGCTCGCCGCTCACTACGTGGCCAAGCCCTTAGCGGAAGCAAAACCCCAGAAAAGGACGTGACCACAGCTAAGATACCTTACAGCAGACCGTGAAGGATGGAGACGTTTTGTTGACGCCCTATGCCCCAGCCGGTGTTAAAGGACGCGATGATTATATAAAATTTAAAAAAATGATCAGAAGCCTTCACTCATGGAAGTAGTGTTCAAGTATTTGGATAAAGTCGTAATTCTTTCTTGAAAAACCATAATAACATCCAGACAATTTTTTTATTTAAATTTTTCTTTTCTAAAAGGTCTTAAGGCCTGCTTTACCTGGTTGCAAAATTATCCATTATTTACCCGACACCCTGTCTTGTACGAATAATAAATCAAGATGCAAACAACAAAACTATACCTGAGCAGGTTAAGGCAATAATAAACTGCAAGAAGGCTATTTACGTCTCTGAATTCTCAATTTTTGGATCCCATAAATTATTATTAGATATTCATTCCTGATTTACTTTCTTTTAACTGTTGATTTTTTAAAAAGATAAACCATTTATTTGAAGTAAGAAGCCCCACAATACTTTTATCCAGACATTCTTATGAAGTACAACCCACATTTGTTATTATAGTCATATTGTCAAACACACCTACTAATGGACTTGGTATTGTGCTACCAAATGGACATGAAAGTCCCATAGTGCTTTCCTTAAGGTCGTTAGCAAGGAACTTATCTCAACTAGGCAAAGAGGGTACAGAATTTCAGTGGTAAATGTTCTCCCATCCACTCACCTTCTAAATGAATATGAGGTGTCAAAAGGAAATGAAATTCACTAGACACATATATATGTATTGAGCAAATGCAAAAAAAAATACCAAAATGTTAACACTCTTCCTCTTTAATTAACTTTGAATATCAATGCATAGTAATTGCCAAATATATATGAAAATTTAACCGCACTCCAGAGTAGGCAACCAAATGACACAAATCTATACATTTACACAACACTACCGACCATTCAGTGTCCTCTCTACAAAAAATCAATATCCTTTTTTCTTTTAACAAAAAAAAAAAAAACGACATCGCATACACTTACAAGTTGTACAATTACAAAGGTACATTTTATGACAAAAGTAAAGAGAACTATAAACTCGTTTATTGAATGTAGCGCCAGCTTCAAGAATCTTATGGGACTTTCAATTGAAAATTATCTTCAATGAAAATGCGACTGTAAAAAAAGAAACATGTAATTGTGCAACTAATTGTGTTTGCCGTTCCCTAGATTCTTGTTCATACGAATAAATGTAAAACATAATGAAAACAGATCCAGCCTTTTTGTTGCTTCCACACCGAGCAGAACACGCTCATGTCAGTGTCATGCCTGCTGAGCTGGAGCCTGAAATGTTTGTATTTAATATTTTGCATAGTGAACTGAAAACAGTCGCATTGAAAGAATAACCTTTCTTTTAAAATAACATTTTTGTTGGGGAAATATCATTTAAACTTTAAGGAATAATATAAATGTTCTTTCAATAAGGGCACTCGATTTTTAAATGTTATTATAGCACGTTTGTGTCTGGTGTGTGAGTTTAGTGAAGTATTGAAAACTGGGTTTAAACCGCCCAAAGTGGCATCGCGTTGGTATAACCGTATAAGGTATAACACACACTCATTGACATCAGATTAACTTTTGTCTGCTATTATTATAATTGTTCAGAATATTTTATAGGGTGAAAAATGAGGGGTATAAGGGAACAATTACGCGGTTTTTTCATTGAATATCTTTGTTTGGCCCATAAGCATGCTTAAGCTCGAAAATTCTACAAAATTCAACCATGCGTTTCTGAAAGAATGGTCAAACAAACAATATGTTTGGTATAACTTGGAAACTAAACCAAATTTTACATAAACCATCAACATACAAAAAATGGTGGTTGGATGTTGTAGGAACTGGGGGCCTCGAGCTGTATCTTTTCCTACAAATCAGGTGTTTAAATTACCTCAAAGTTAGTAGCCGCTAAATACTGGAAAAAAAAGCAACACCAATCATCCTGTAATGGATGTGGATGGCACACTTTTCGTATCAATTGAGGATCAGCTTCGTAGATGGAAGGACTATTTTTGTGCCCTGCTAAATGAGGATTCAGTTGAGCAGAGTGCTGAAGTGCCCTACCCTAACGAGATGCGCAGGTCTTATAGGGGTACTGACATCGAACCCCCGTCAGAATCGGAAATCCATTCATCAATAAATCTCCTCAAAAACAACAAGGCAGCTGGACTTGATGGAAAACCAGCTGAATTCCTGAAAGCCGATCCCTTAACAGCGGCTAGTATTTTACATCCGTTGAAACAAAGCATTTGGGAAAACGAAAGCTATCCCAGGGACTGGACGGATGGTGTGATTGTTAAGTTGCCAAAGAAAGGTGACCTTAAGAATTGCTACAATTGGCGTGGTATCACCGTTTTGTCCGTTTCCCAAAACTAATGGCAACCATTATTCTCGAGCGAATAAAGGATAGTATCTAGTCTACAGTCAAGAGGCATCAAGCTGGCTTCCGCAGTAGTCGATCGTAAGTCGACCAAAGTAACACCCTGCGTATTGTCCTTGAGCAGTCGATGGAATTTCAATCACCGATTTACCTCCTGTTCGTGGATTTTGAGAAGGCCTTTGATCGAGTTGAACGAGAATGTATGCATACGGAGATCGTTGCTTATTAGAGGAATTCCGCCAAAAATATTTGCGATTATTAAAGAGTCCTACAACAACGCAAGGTGTTTTGTTTTGCACAATGGGCAGCTATCCGACTCCTTCGTAGTGCAACAGGGTGTGAGACAAGGGGATGTTTCATCGCCAATTCTCTTCCTGCTGGCGATGGACGACGTATTGACGGCCAGTGTGGGAACTGCTGAGTGACAGGGCATTCAATGGAGACCGTTCGAAAGGCTCAGTCATTTAGCCTCTGCCGATGACATACATATGTCTACTGGCAAATAACATCAGTGGGCTAAACGGGATGTGCCAAACACTGCAAGTGAAGGGAGAGGCGAGTGGTCTAAGAATAAATAGCAAAAAGACACAAATAGGTTGAAGTAGTGGAACAGTTTAACTACCTTGGCAGTATTGTTTCTGCAAATGGTGGTACGGATCTGGACGTTAAAAGTAGAATTAATAAAGCTCGTGCTGCCTTTGGTACTCTGTCCCCAATTTGGAGATCCAGTCAAATCTCCTTACGCACTAAGTAGAGATTCTTCAAATCCAATATCAAATCCGTGCTGTAATATGCTTGTGAAACCTGGAAAGTCACGTCTACCATTTCGAAGAAATTGCGGGCTTTTGTGAATCGCTGTTTTCGAGACATCCTAAAGATTCGCTGGCCACAAATAATATCAAATGAGGAATTGTGGCGCAGGACAAGTCAAGAGTGGCTGGACGTCGACATAAGAAATCGTAAATCGCGTTGGATTGGTCACACACTGAGGAAACCAAACGATGAAATTGCAAAGCAGTCTTTTGAATGGAATCCTCAGGGTGCAGGGCGGGCGGTTGGAAGACCAAGAACAACATGGAAATCAACTGTCTTAGCGGAACTAGAATCCCAGAGGAAGACGTGGCCACAGCTGAAGTACCTTGCAGCAGACCGTGAAGGGTGGACGCGTTTTGTTGACGCCCTATGCCCCAGCTGGGGTTACAGGATACGATGATGAAATACTGGTCTTGGCTTTATGACCTGACTTGCTAAAACTGTAAGTGTGAATGTTGATAGAGGAAAGAATTGCAACATTAAACCCATGGCCCTACAGACTGGAAATTAGTGTGTTGGGGTAACGACCCGACCACAGTAAATAAATACCATTGTTATGACTTATGAGAGAGATGCGGGATAACGACCCACCTCAAATAGCAACCAGATCCGGAACGAAAATAGAGCACGATCTACGAGTATGCACCTGGAATGTAAGGACACTGTTCCCTCGCGGTACAAGGCAGACATTACCGCGATCCAGGAGTTACGGTGAATAGGATCAGGAATAAAGAAAAGAAAAGAATGCAAAGGGCCCAGCCCATAGAATCCGTTGCGTCCGTTGCGGCGACGGAACCATTGATGTTGCCGGATGCGACGGATTGAGGTAGCCCAATGAATGCGTTGACGTTCACATAATAACCACTTGAAATTCAAACACACACACATGACCACTTGAAATTCAAACACACACACATAACAACCACTTGAAATTCAAACACACACACATAACAACCACTTAAAATTCAAACACATACAAGAAAGTTCCTGTCAACGCATCTGCCGGAGAGAAAAAGTTAAAAGTTCGGCTACTCTGTCCGTTGCGTCCGACGCTTGCGTTGCTATTGGGCCAGTTCCCATAAGAAAACATGTATTTTATCGAGCTGTCAGTTGAATGCGTCGCCACAACGGACACAACGGATTCTATGGGTCGGGGCCTTAACATTTATTACAGCTGTCACTTATTACAGCTGTCATCAAATTCAGATTGAAAGTCATAGATTTTAAGCGGATTAGCGATCGCCTAGCGGTGATTTACACCAAAGCTTCTTTCCAAATCATCAGTCTTTTATATGCACACACCCTTCCAATGAAGCTGAGGAGTCTAACAAGGAGGTTTCTTACGACCTCCTAGATGGTGCCTACGGAGCCTGTCCGGAGTACTATGTCAAAGTCGTGCTTGGAGACTTCAATGCTTAAAGTCGGAAAGGAAAATATCTTTGGCGGATTTGTTGGAAAGCACAGCCTCTATGAAACTAAAACATATAACGGCTTCCGACTAATTGACATTGGTGCAGCTCGTAATACGGTGATAAGATGCATTAGGTTCCCCAGGTGAAGGATACACATAATAACCTGGCGATCTCTAGATGGTCGAACCACCAACCTAATCGACCACGTGCTAATTGTCTCAATGCACACATCGAACATCTTGGACGTGCGAGCTTTCAAAGGTGCAAACGTGGACTCTAATCACTTTCTTGTTGTGACAAAGTTCAGAGCCCGACTGTCCAACGAAAAGAAAACGAAACCGCTTAAAAAAAGAAATTCGACATTGAATGCCTTAACACATCTGAGAAAGCCAGAGACTACAGTCGGCAATTGACCGGGAAACTCTCTGCCATACTCCTTTCCATTTGAACCAGTATCGTGACATCATTAAGGAGACAGCCGAGACCACCATAGGGTATCAACCACCCATAAAAAGGAACCCTTGGTTTGATAATGAATGCGCGGTATTAAATCAGCATACGGAAAATGCAATAAAACAAATGCTGCAACGTAAAACAAGAGCAGCAAGAGAGGAGCATCTACCGTGAAAAGAGAAGGAAAGATAAAACCCTGCACAGAAAGAAAGGTGCATCGACAGAAAAGAAAGCCTTACACAAGCTTAAGAACAACAAAACCACTGGCTCGTATGGCCTACTTGTGGAACTCTTCAAGTATGGAGGAGATTATCTGGTAGGGTGCATGCACCGGTTCATAAACCAAGTGTGTCAGGAAGAAAGTATGCCCGACGACTGGTCAAATAGCTCCATGTTCCCAATGTACAAAAAAGGCGAACCTATTTCCTGCAAGAACTACAGAGGCATATTTCTGCTTAATGTTGCCTACAAAATCCTATCCAACGTACCACGTGAGCGTCGGAAACCTTTCTATAATACTATGATCAGCACGTACCAGTGTGGCTTAGGCCAGGCAGATCAACGATATACCAAATCTTCACACTGAGGCAAATCCTGGAAAAGACCAACGAATTTCAAGTCGAGACCCACCATCATAAGTCACCAAAAGCTACTATTGGTGATGGCGGAACTCGGGATCCCGAAAAAACTGATCCACCTATGCCGCATGACGTTAAAAATACGCGGTGCAACGTGCAAATGGGAAACGCCTCGTCGTATTTCCACTAAGGTATCGTTCGTAGAACTGATGTTTGTTCCGAGGTAGGTGAACTGCTTGACTACCTCGAAGTTATTGCTACCAACAGTGAAGTTTTGTCCTAGGCACTGGAAACATGAAGGTTTGTTTGTTGATAGCATATACTTTGTTTTGTCCTCATTCACTTCAAGACCAACACGTTTCGCCTGTTCATCAATAGCTGTAAATGCTTCAAGTACAGCTCTCATGGAGAGGCTGATAGAGTTACCAGACGTCCCCCTTGAGGGGGCACACTTGCCCTTTTTCACACCAAAATGCTGTTTGTCTCCTCTACACAACCTGTCCCCTTATCAAGTAAAAGCTTAGAAAGAGAAAACATTCAATTATAAACTGTAAAAATATTTTTAAAAAGATTTTCTTTGAATATATGTATAAATTATTAAATTTGGAGTGAAAGCTTCTTTCAAAGCTGAACGCATGCACTCAATGAACTACTTCTCACTTCAGACGCAAAAGTTTTCCTTCATCTGTCAGTTTAATTTGCTGTTTTGTTTGTTTTTATAATAAAAAGTCAAATTAAACTTTCTTGCTTCAATTTTTTTACTCTGGTCTTTGTATATAAGATTCTATATACAATGCTCTGGTGTTATATTTTTCAAAAACATATTATGTCGCGTACCTCCCAAAACTACGACTTTCTACAAATTAGGCCCAATGTTCTGTCAAAGCTCATATAAAAAAAATTAAATTCGTAGAAATTCGTAGTTTTGGGAAGTACACGAACAGACATATTTTGTCCCTATTTATTTAACACTTATTCCCCCTAAAAAACTCCCGATGTCCCCCTTTTTGTCATTTTGAAACTGGTAAACCTAGCGGCCGATGATGTCGATGTCGTCCCCATAGCCAAGCAGTTGAGAAGACCTGTTGAAGATAGTGCCTTCCATGTTAACACCACTCTTGCGCACTATCTACTCCAGGACTAGGTTGAAGAAATCACATGATAGCGCATCTCTCTGTCTGAACTCTGTACACGTCTAGAATAACTTGGATGAGCTGTTACCCACTTGCATATGTAGCACCGCGTATTTTGTAACGTCATGCGGCATAGCTGGATCAGTTTTTTCGGGATCCCGAGTTCCGAAATCGCCAATAGAAGCTCCTGGTGACTTATATGCTTTTATATGCGGCTTCGAAGTCGATGAATAGGTGGTGGGTCTTGACTTCAAATTCGTTGGGCTTTTCCAGGATTTGCCTTAATGTGAAGATTTGGTCTATCGTTGATCTGCCTGGCCTGAAGCCACACTGGTACGTGCCGATCATAGTGTTGCAGAAAGGTTTTAGACGCTCACATAGTACGTTGGATAGGATCTTGTAAGCAACATTAAGCAGGGATATGCCTCTGTAGTTCTTGCAGGACATAGGAGATAGGGTCGCTTTTTTTGTAGATTAGGCATATGGAGCTATTTGACCAGTCGTCGGGCATACTTTCCTCCTGCCACACTTGGTTGATGAGCTTGTTCATGCACCCTACCAGGGTGCATTCGCTGGGCTTGGATCCTCATTGACTGATCTCATTCTTCTTTGTTCCACTGTCACCTCCTCTACATAATGCCGTTTAAGCAGCTACTGGAAATGCTGGTTAAACTAAACTTTTCCCCGTCGGAAAGTTCGTACATCCAAGACGTTCGATGCGTACCTTAAGCCAATTGGCACGTGGTCGATTTGGTTCGATCATCTGGAGAAGAACCAAACATATAGAAACCTTAAATAATAGTTTTCAAGCAGCAACTCCCTACATGGCTTCCATCATCTGCTGATAGTGAAAAGCTACACATGGAGAAAAGACCATTTAATACCATTTAAATTAAATAAGATTCAAATTATTTGTAATGTCATCAAAGAAAAAAACTTATGCAACCTATCTTATCTTCCCCCAACAGAAGGTGCAGCAAAATATCACGCTTATAAGACGTACTTCAAGATCTTTTCGTTGGCAAAAAAAAAAAATAGAAACAAAATGTTTTTTGCAATTGGGGTTAAACAAAACACTGTTGGGTTGGTTGGATGCCTCCTCCAAGTGATAAAGATTCAGTCAAACTTATTTCATATGCAAATGCAGTAAATTTGTGAAAAAGCTTGTGGTTGTGTAAAGGCTGGTCCTTAGTGCACGTCAATTTGCCAAAAATTACTGTGGAGAGACTCGCAAAAACGCCCTATAGAAACAACGTATTATGGAAGATGATTCTGAGGACAAAGGCAAGAAATCTTCAACAACACTGCCAGCACCATTTCATTCCACGAAGCTGATAGTTTAGCAGGTCCTTCATGTAAAATGCTAGAGTTCCATGCCATATAAAGCCATATCACTTACAGTTTTTGCATAGCAAATATTTAAAACAAATATTGGGCTAAGAATACGAACCCTATTTTTAAACATAACTCGTAAATTCACAATATATGAAAAAGTATAGCAAATTCTTCTAGGTAAAAATGCCTTGGACTACTTATATCTTCGATAAAATGAAAAAAATATGATTTTCGTGAAAATAGAATTATAATAGTTGTTGGTTGCAAATTTGGTTTTAAGCTTCCTTTATGATTCCCTAGCAAATTTAAACAAAAAACTTTCTTCCCCAATGAAATAGTGAAAAGAAAAACCTTAATATCCATACATTTGCTCTGCATGAAACGAAAAACCTAGCAACACTAATTCAAGAGGGAATTTCAAAGATCCCAGTGTGTCTGTGTTTTTTTTTATTTCCATTATTGCTGCAGTTAAATTTAATTGGTAGGATTAGGCTTATTATTACTTTTATGAAAAAGAAGGAAACAAAATGAAAACTTTAAATATAAAGCTCTGTGAGCTGCTCAAATTAACATTAGTGTATATTTTTTTTTGTTCAACGATATGAAATACTCGTAATAATATAAGTTTTTAAATATTTATAATCATAATACAACCATTTTAACTATTAAGTTGTTAACCAGAGTTACGAGAGAATTATTTTTATTATAATGAATTCTAATCTGGATTAGATATATCTGCATTAACTTTAACATTCCAAGAAGGCAAATTGCAAGAGTGTTCTCCCAGAGTTTTTACTGCAAATTTTAAAAAATTGTTCTTATGAAGTGCAATCTTAACATGCCGTTAGTCTAAGCAACGGAAGTACCTGGCTATAGAGCTTAGTGCTACGCTACTAAATGGGCAAGAAAAGCCTATAGCACTTGCCTTCTCAATAGAGGCAAAAGTAATCTTTTGAGGCATTTTAGCAGTAAATGTTCATTTAGCAGCCGAGCCGTAGACCTCCCGTATTTAACCACTTTTAACAGAGAAGGCAATTTTCTTAAGAGTCTTAAAGGTTGTTTTATTGAGAAAAAGCAAACAAAATACTTTAAAGTTAACACTCTTAACAAGGCATTATTACATACCTATGTATGTATGCGATTATATATACGTAGTCAATGGTACAGTGTGGATGTGGTGCTCGAATGCTCTCGTAGAGGTGTGGGTTCAAACATCACTCTACGTAGAATTCTTTTTATATTCCCCTAAATCCTTAACTTGATGCCACCCGGGGGACTTCATGAGTAAATAAACACCTCAATTCACTGTACCAACAAAAATTCATTCCTATCTTCTTTCCTTCTTATATTTTAAAGACTTAAGAGGTCATTTTTCTACCTATCTATGTTGTGTAAATTATTATTATTATTGCGATGGCGTTGATGGAACAAAATTAATTTGACAGCTAACCAATCAGAAACTAGTAAGATTTCTGCAAATGAAGTTCGTCATGGGTTTTTTTTAACTTAGTTACAGATCATGGGTGCTGATAAAATTCCACTTAGAAAAACAACTTTTCAAGTGATGGGTAAGGTTCTGAAGAAATGTCACGTTATAAGCCAATGCTTATTTACAACGGTTGTTTCTACTTCCGTCGCATCGTTCAGGAACTTTGTTTTCGTTCCAATCTAATTTCCAACAAAGGTATCCTGTTGCAATTTGTTGTATCGTACAATGGTGTTTGTCAGCACAATCTGACCACATAAATACTAATCGATAGTATATAGAAGAGAGAACACTTTAACGAACAGAAGTTCACTATTCTTATATTCTCATTCCTTTACTTTTTCTTTTCTTTCTTTCTTCTTTTTTTTTTTTTTTTTTTTTTTTTTATTTCATCGTCACAATGTTCTTGTGTTACGTTGAGGTTAAAGTTATGCCAAGATTGAGCCAACATTCATGTGGGTGGTGCTTGGTGCAGAATCTAGATTTGTTCATGCCGATTAATTATAGAGAATTTGATCGGAGTAAAAGAAGACTGAATATACCAGAGCGCACATTGGGACATTTCTTGTAAAATGGTGATCAAAATCTTTTTTGTTGATGTCATTTTCAATTAATACAAAGTTAAGTTTGAGTCTATTGAAGTGCTTATCAATAAAGCTATTATGTACATACTTTATTAATAAGGATATTCATGCAGCGTTGTTAGTTTACATGAACGACCTTTTTAGTCATTTTGTTAAATGCTGTGTAATTGAATCTGTTAAACGTCAAATATAAAACGTCATAAATTTATTTGAAAAATTAGGTGTGTGACAGATTAGACGTGTCCAGATGTCGAAGTTATTTTTATTTAAATGGGGAACCTCTCCCAAATCAACGCGAAATCGGAGTCTCAGAACGATAAAAAAATAAATGTCACGACTGGGTCGCACGTACTTGCTCTTATGTTCAAGAGGCTGAGGGTTTAAGAAAATTGTATATAAAGACAGGAAAACTATGGGAGAATAATGTTGCAAAGCATCAAATACTATATTTAAACTAGCTTAAACAGCTCTTTTGATAGTTTGAGGTGAAAAAAAGGAATGAATGTCAAGTAAGCATTGGTGAAGGAAGGAATTTTTTCTAAGGTGGGCAACCAGTCCAAACCAAACCAAATCATTAAACAACTTTTCGGTGCAAATAACTATGTATTTGGGCTTGAGTATTTAATTAATTCCCAAATTTGTTCAAAAGAGATCTAATGAATGAAGCCGACAACGATGGCAACAGTAAAGCAAATTAACAATCATTAGAAGTGCTTCCAAACTCTACTCTGAAACAATATCTTACGATGCATCTAAGTTTATTTAAAAAAATGAATGGTTTTGGGTAAAAGTAGTTCTCAACCAAGTTTTTATCCGCTGTTCTGCCGATAAACTTCTTTCACAATTGGCGCAACTAAGTGGAAGCGGTAATTCGGCCTGTTGCAGTTTGTATATATGCACGTTTGAAAATATCCAATATAGTTCTTTAATTCGAACATATTTTTTCATAATCTAGACTACGGCACTCAGTGCTGTTGAACCAATTTTTAAAACATCGTAAAAGTTATTGATAAAATTTGTCTGCAATTCTCATATATAATTTGACGAAGGCGTCTATTGAATGGGCAAATAGAATATTTTCAAACCGCCTTTTGAAATTGACTGTTATGTAATACATCACCTTAGTCGAAAAAAGAGTTATACGGTCTGTTCACTGGAAACGCGAAGTGGACTGTAATTTACGAATTTTTGTTTGAGAATAATTGTATCCCCTTTAAATAAGAACGCAGGTTTTTATGTGACCTCTCTTCGGCGAGCACAAATTATATCTGATTTTTTATTGGGCCGTGATAGCCACGGTAACTTTACAAAAAAAAACTGAACGACTAAAAACTGAAATGAACGAATCTTGATATCTGTTGGTTCACAATAGGAAATGTAGAAATTGAGGGTACGGTTGCAATTGGACTGGTAAACACGGTCGTATTTATAAACTTTGATAGCGGTCCTACTCTAAAAAGTTTTTTAAAAACTTTGTTCACCCTTGTTCTAAAGCTAAGTTACTTGGACAAAGGCATCGGTTTTCTAACATTTGTCTAACTTTGCATTTTATTTACTTAAACAAAGCATATTTACAACTATTAAGAACTTTTAGAAACTGTCTAATTACTCAACCGTCTAACAAATTTAAATTCAGAGTATAAACATTATTCAATTTGATTTTTTTTAAAAAAGAGCTAGTCTTTTGAGTCCATTATTAAAAAGAAAAATAAATTTTTCCACTAAAACTTTGATCGCATTTTGAAAAGAAACTTCAAAATATGAATTTAAATACTACTATGAAAAACAAATCAAGGCCTGATTAAAAATTCTACCTGAGTACAAATTATAATATATAAATAATAAATTGAGTGGCGCAACAGCTCGTGGAGAACCAGGGCCTAGTGACTTACAACTCACAACCATTCCTGTGTGCGTGTTTGTTGGCAGGAATGGAGGGGACCTACAGTTTTTTGCCGAGTCCGAACGGCTAAATAAGAAGCACTTTTTCATGACAAGTATACTCTTGGAGGATTTGTCAGTTCCTCGCAAGAAACAATACCTCGAATAAAACATTTCTGTTCTTAGGTGGCACGGCTGGGAATTGAGCCCACACTTTCGGCATGATAGTCCTACGCACTAACCATCATGCCACGAGGTACTACAAATTATAATATTTATCCTCAAAAAATCTTCGGTTTCGATATGAGACGCCAAATCAGGTGTATTGCTTTTGCCACAACTGTTGCTGGTATGTTTTGTTTGTTTTTCCTGACGTCTCCTTTTTGATGCTCGTATAGGTGTTAAATGTTATTGTTTCAAAGGTATGGACTGTACTGTCTGTACTGGCACAGAAAAGTGAGGTGGGAGGCACTGCCCACCTTAGCCCCCTTCCTACGCCTACGGAAGTAAGTAAAACAACTTTGTCAAACCGAAAAATGGGTATCTGGATGATTTGCCGTTAATTACGTTAATTAGTTGTGACAGTTCTACATTTGTCGTCCAATTTTTACTTGCGATATAGGTACTATAGGGCAAGTTTTGGATTCGTGCAAAAAAAAAATTTCGAGATAACAATCAAACATGACATAACGATGATAGAGAACACGAAAAAAGTGGGTGGCACAATTCTGTCTGTCTGTCTGTCTGTCCGTACCTCAACCTACAGCCTAAACTACTGAAGCGATTTTCTTCAAATTTTGAACTTAAGGTTTTTTTGTAACTCTCCAGAGGGGAAATTGAATTTTTTTTTTAGCTCAAAAAATAACGGTACTTGCGATACAACCGTTAAGGAAAAGCTTATCTATCTCAAAAACAGCTCCAACGATTTTGATAAAAAAAAAATCAGTGTATTATTGTAGATATGATATACATACCTTTTAGTAAGAAAAAAAGTCACCAAAAACATTTATTAACGGTACCTGTCATAAACGGTTTTTTTGATTTTTGGTTTTCTCATTAACCGCTCATCCGATTTCAATAAAATTTTTTGCACAAAAGCTTTGTTAGAATATAAATAAAATTACATACCAAAATTTTTGAAAAAATAAATTTTGGATTTTTAAAAAAAGATTCAATTTTTTTTTTGAAAATTCAATATTTCAAAAACGGGTTGACGAATTGTTTTGAAATTTCAATTTTAAATGTATATTAATAGATAGATAGATAGATAGATAGATTTCGATTTATTGAGTTTTCTTAATATACAAATTTCGTTAATAATTTTTACAAAAATCGTATAAGCTTGGCTTTGCCGTCTGCCCGATTGACATCAATTTTATATGTATAATAAATTACAATAACAGTTTGTTTGAAAAGTAATAAGTTTTGATAATTATGTTTCAAAATTTTGCAATCAAAAATAGTTTTTTTTTTTTTTTTTGTAGTTTTAAAAAGCTTCGTTTATAATTTGCTGACGATAAGAAAGTGCTTTTTGATAATAACTGAAGAGTTTTTTAATATTGCAATCACAGTTGAGTAAAGCTAGTACTTCTTCCTCCGATTTAAAATTGCTGTTCAAATTCTCCCTTCTTATTTCACACAAAACAGGACATTTTCCAATGAAGTGCACGACATCTTCTCGTTCTCCTAGGTTGCACAAGCTGCAATTAATGGGTAAGTCATCCCGATGAGGTACATAGTGCAATCTTATCAACTCTCCCCTCATTTTGAAAATAGCCGAAATGAGCTCCAGCTCGTTTTCATTACGGAAATAGTTAGATTCACACAGATTGTGATTAAGGCGACTGTAGACTGCCCTATGAACCGAAGACGTGGCTTCATTTATACTACCGCTTCTGTATTGCTCGTCAAGCTTCAAAACAAGATCCATGAGATCATCTTTGCAGTATCTTCGATTTTCTTCCAGCAATCTAAGATTGATTTGGCAGTAACTCCCAAGTTCTTCCAACTTTTTATACCAAAAATATTTTTTCCTAATGGCATCTAATGCTAGGATCTTGGGAAGTCTTTCATCTGGCATATCGAGCACATTTAAGATATAGTCGACATGGTACTTCAGAGTCTTTATGAAGAGTGGTGAAAGTCCTGTCTCAATTGTAATCATGTAGTTGGGGGTGGTATTGGGTAAGCGAAAGCATCTTTTAATAAAAAATCTCTGGAGCTTTTCCACTGTTTCGTACTTTTGACATCCCCATACCTGTGCTGAATAAAGCATGATGGATTCTGCCACGGCAACAAACACCTTGTATTTAACATGATGTGCTATTGATTTGTTGGAAAAGCAATTCCTCCATGTAGCATTAATAGCATTTTTCGCTTTAGCTAGCTTATCTTTAAGATGGGTTTCCATATTTAAATTACTTGCAATGGTTACCCCTAGATACTTATAGGACTTAACGACTTCGATATCCTCCGAGTTGAAATACCATTTCTCGTTTCGCGCAGTTCGACCAGGTCCTTTTCGAAAAATCATCACCTTTGATTTAGTTAAATTCACCCGTAAATTCCATAATCGGCAGTACACTTCAAGTCGATTAATCATCAGTTGGAGAGTTTGGGGTGAAGTGGCAAACAGTACTACATCATCGGCAAATAAAAGGGCTTTGATGATATTTCTTGAAATTTCGATTCCACCTGGAAGAAAATCTACCAGGTCATTTATAAATAAGGCAAAGAGATTTGGACTTAGACTGCAGCCTTGTTTGACTCCCATCTTTGACTCAAACCACTCCGAGGTATCTGATCCATCCCAAACGGCGGATAAATTGCCATCGTAAATATTTTCTAGCACTTTTCCAAACTTGGCCGTCATTCCAATGTTGTAGAGCTTAAAAAATAAAGCTCTGCGATCCACTGTGTCAAATGCTGCTTTGAAGTCGACGAAAAAGACGTATATTAATATATACTCAAAATTGGCATACCAAATTTTTTTTTGAAAAATGTTACAAACATTTTATATATAAAAAATTAATTTTTAAGAAAGCGGCTCCAACGATTTTAAATTTTTTTTTGCATATATTGATATTTTTTTAAGTAATCAAATGGCATACTTTTTTTTGCGCTCTAAGTTATTTATCAGGCTGTTTAAACAATTAAAAGAACGAATTAAATGCTTTTTTATACTTTTTCTATAATTACTTTAATATTTTTTAAAGTTCTTAAGTTCCACACAACTTGAACATAAGAGCAAGTACGTGCGATCCAGTCGTGCATTTTATTTCTTTTCTTTTCCTTTTCAAGGTGGTGCTATGCAAACTCCATGTCAAGTTACCAAGAAACCCAAAAAACGTAGAAAGCATTGCACGACAAATTCGAAGTTAACGAAGTTAAAATAAGCAAAAAGTTTAATCAAAATCTTAGGTGCCGTTTTTGTAAACAAAATATTTCCTTAACGGTTTCTCAACTTTTGTAATGAAGCTTCCGTTAGTTTTACATAAAAGTAAATTTTTGTACCTGGGCGAAACCCATTTGGACTAAAGGTCGCAAAAAACTTTTGATTTGAATTATATTCAATAGTCCACAAAACATGAACAAAAATAATTTTCTATTGCTTGCGTTTTTCTTCATACCAGTAAATTTTTTTTCTTAAAACATTTTAGAAAGTATTAAAAAAACTCTAATGAATCGAATTTCAAGAAAATCAATCATGGCGTTTTCGAAATATTTGATTTTCAAAACAAAAAAATTGAAACATTTTTTTTAAAATTAAAAAAATATTTTTTTGAAAATTTTGGTTATAAAAACTGTTTATATTTCCCAGAAGCTTCTGTATAAAATAAATTATTGAAATCTTTTGGTCTTCCCTATCATCGTAATGACAAGTCTGAACAAAATCTCGAGTTCAATTTTTTTACGAATGCATTACTTGCCATATATGTAGTACCTACACATATATCGCAAGTAAAAATGTAAAGGTAGAACTATTATAGTCGGAAGCTAATGTCAAAAACCAACCGAAAGTAGCTTTCCAAGGTTCCAAAAGAAGAAGTCAGCTATATTCCACTTAAGTAAAATGAATAATCTATCTCTTTTTCTTCGTTCCTACTTTACCCAATGCCAGTTTCACTTCCGTCAGGTGCACTCGGAATCGCTCTTCTCTTCCGACTGAAAGCAAAAGTAACGAAACCTTACGAAAATTAACTACTTTTCATTCGTTTATGACATCTGTGCCGAGATTCAGCTATTTCAGCGAGTGAGATGAGATGACTCGCCTTACTCGCCGACTCATCTCACTTCACTCGCAAAAGCGATTCAGCTATTTAAGTGAAATGAGTAAGTTCGAATTTAGTTTCGAACATGAGACAAAGAATAAATATAAAAGAGCTTAATTCTACCTCCTTGTCACACTCGTTATGCAAAACGAAATGAAACAAAAAATACAACAATGTAAACATTGGAATCTTTAATAATGGAGTTTGGAGTATCTTTTGTTTCAATTATTTTTTTTTTGTCATAATTAAAGTTTAATGTGAGCTTCACCCTTGAGAAATAAAAAGTTTAAAAGTGTTGAAAGTGTATAGAATATAAATTTATTTAATATATATATGTGCATATGATAATAAAATAAAATTAAAGAATCAATAAAAGGGTAGTTGTTTTTATCTACGTTGTTGTTTTTATTTCGTTTCCTATCCATGAAGAAATTCTTGTGAAAACCACACATACCAATCCAAAACTGGAAATTTACCAACACATACACCAAGTCACTGCGGAAATATCTGGCGAGTAATCTGACATTTCATTTCACTCGCTCACTCACTCCCTTTTGCTAACTGAATCGACTTTCGACGAAAAGTGACTCATCTCACTCACTCCCTGCGGCTTCGAATTAGCTGAATCTCGGCACTGCTTCCAACAGTTTGCAACTATTAAGGTTCTCTCAAACGTATGTGAATCATTCATTGACACCGGCGAAGACAAAAAGAAGCTTCCCTTATCATTGCTAAATTTATTTTCTTGTTTTGTACATACCATGTTTTAATTCACAACCTTATCGTCAAATAATTGCTATGCGATAGTTACAAAACATGGTCAAAATTCACAGTGACGTTTGGATAAATTTACCCAAATAAATTTGGTTAATTATCCGCAGCAAAGTCCTTGGATAAGATTAACCAAATTGTGTAAAACATTTCCCATACTAAATTTGACAGTTCATTAACCAAATGATAAACTTGCACGCAGGACCGTATCCGTAGAAGAATTTTTATTTCGAAGGAGCCCAGTATCAGCTCTCTTTATCCACTTATCGCCCAGCACTCAGCACCATAAAGCAGGACTGGCAGTTTAAGGGTTTATAAAGCGTGCACTTCGTCTTTTCTGTGAGGATTTTTGAACTCAACTAAAGTATCACCAGTTTGGCAATTCTTCGTCGGACCTCCACTAATATGTCGTTAGTAGGATATATGTTTACTTCGATGTAAGGATGAACTCCTTAACTAGTTCTTAGTTTTGTCTATTAATAGTGACATGTTGTCATAGTCGGTAGACGGATCTTTCATTGTTTGTTGATAACATGCATTTGCTCTTGTCCTCATTTACTACTTGAATACCACCAAGTTTCGCCTGCTCTTCAATTACCATGAACTCTTCCTGTTAAGAGCGGCCGATGATATTGATATCATCGGTATACCCAGGAAGTTGGACAGATCTGTTGAAAATAGTGCCAACAGTGTTAACGTCTGCTTTGCGCACTATTTGCTTCAGAAAGAGATTGAAGAACTCACACCGCACATGACAGCGCATCTCTTTGCCAAATCCCTGTGTATGTTTGGAATAGTTCGGATAGTAGTTTCACATTGTATTGCCTATTTTCTAATGTCACGCGACATAACTTGATCAGTTTTCCCAGGATCCCAAGTTAAGTCATCATCACCATAGAGGTCTTGATGAATGTTATCATGTGTGAATAGATGGTGAGTCTCGACTTGAAATTCATTGGTCTTTTCCAGGATTTGCCTGAGAGTGAATATTTGGTCTATGGTTGATCACTCTTGCCGATTATAGTAATACAAAACAGCTAAAGACGCTCTTGCAGGACAAAGGATCAAAGGAGTCTATCCACTAATTCAAAGGAGTGTATCCTTTGATTCAAAGGAGCCCGTCTTTTGGTTCAAAAGAGTCTTTCCTGTGATTCAGATTTTAAGGAGTCTGTCTCTTGATTCAAAGGAAACTATCATGTATATAAAATTAGCAAGACACTTTTGGAAATTCATGTTAAGAACTGTCCTATCATTAGTTGCTACTTATTGCGAATTAGTTACGCAAAAAAAAATTAATTGCTTTTTTGGTCTAAGAAAAAATGGGTGTCCTGCTAACTTCATATGAACTTAGCAGGACAACTTTCTCAAAAATTTGTATAAACGATTAAAAAAAAATTATTTTGAGAACTAATTAATTGCGAATTAGTTACGCAAACAACAAATTTATAGCATTTTTGGTTTGCGAAAAAATGGGTGTCCTGCTAACTTCATATGAACCTAGCAGGACAACTTTCTCAAAAATGTGGATAAACGATCCGAAAAAGTTGGTTGTTGAGAACTAATTAATTGCGAATTAGTTACGCAGAAAAAAATGAATTTTTTGTTCGTTTGCGAAAAATAGGCGTATTGCGAACTTCACGTGAACTTAGCAGGACAACTTTCTCAAAAAAGGAGATAATCGAGCTGAAAAAAGTTGGTTATTGAGAACTAATTAATTGCGAACTAGTTACACAAAAAAAAAATTAATAGCTTTTTTGGTTTAAGAAAAAATGGGTGTCCTGCTAACTTCATATGAACTTAGCAGAACAACTTTTTCAAAAAAGGATATAATCGAGCTGAAAAAACTTGGTTATTGAGAACTAATTAATTGCGAATTAGTTACGCAAGAAAAAAATTAATTGCATTTTTGGCTTGCGAAAAAATGGGTGTCCTGCTAACTTCATATGAACCTAGCAGGACAACTTTCTCAAAAATGAAGATAATCGAGCCGAAAAAATTTGGTTGTTGAGTACTAATTAATTGTGTTTTAGGTTTGTTTTGTGTGTCTTGCCAAGTTCATATGAAGTTAGCAGGACACCTATTTTTTCGCAGACCAAAAATGCAATAAAATTTTTAATTGCGTAACTAATTCACAATTAATTAGTCCTCAACAACCAAATTTTTTCAGCTCGATTATCTTCATTTTTGAGAAAGTTTTCCTGCTAAGTTCATATGAAGTTAGCAGGACACCCATTTTTTCACAAACCAAAAATGCAATAAATTTTTTTATTGTGTAACTAATTCGCAATTAATTAGTTCTCAGTAATAAACTTTTTTCAGCTCGATTATCTTTATTTTTGAGAAAGTTGTCCTGCTAAGTTCATATGAAGTTAGCAGGACACCCATTTTTTCTTAAACCAAAAAAGCAATTAATTTTTTTTACGTAACTAATTCGCAATTAAGTAGTAACTAATGATAGGATAGTTTTTAATATAATTTTCCAAAAGTGCCTTGCTAACTTTATAAACATGGAACTATCCTTTGATTTAAAGGGTTTTTCCACTTAAAAACTTAAACACGTAAAACCAAGTCAAATCAGGGTCACTGAAAAAAAATCCAAACGAAAAATTGAACCCAACACTTAACTTTAGATCAGCTTTCAACGTAAAATACCCCAATGTACAGCGCAGCGCAGCGGTAGAAAAAGTAACAATAGGGCTTTTGTATAGTTATTGTTACAATGGCTTTCACGAGATTTATTTTTGTTGCACCATTATAGTCGCACGCTTGATGGTAAGACTATAGGTGTTAAAGGGTTGAATGTTGAGTAAAGTTTATATTTAATGTCTTTGGAGAGTATGTAAAGCGTAGGTACTATGCAAATCATGTTTTGTAAACTATAATGGTTAGAAGGATAAGGAGTAAACTATATGAAATTAATGAAGTGCTTAATTAATTTTCCTGGATGTAACGTAATTCTAATTAATATATGGGTTTACATTATTTCATGTCCTTTTATATATCATCATGAACAGTTTTATTGCAGAATACTTATTACAACCAAACTGGAAATCACTGGCATGAAAATAATTTTGCCTGATAGCGTAATAAATATTCAGTTAAAACGACACCGTCTAGATTTGGCTCGTCGAGGCTACTTATTTATGAATTTCAATTTCTTGACTTTGTGTGTTTTTTTTTAATGTCCCTTTTGTATAAATATACTTAAATCAATGTAGGTATCTAAATTCGTTGATGTTTTTGCATTTTGGTGGAAATAGTAAGCTATTAAACCAGCAAACCAAATTTTATAGTACATATATCTTCAAAATATTCGAAGCAGACAACACATTTTTGGAAACAAATTATTAATAGTACAGTGAAAATAGATTTTGACATCATACAAATTTGTAACAGACTAGAACCGCCCCACTGCCACTGCCTGTGTGTCTGCCTGCGTGGAAGAAATCAAAATGACGCTTTTGTCTCAAGGCTTGACAAATAGGCGATGAACTATATTTTGAAGAAAAAAGTGTACATATTTCGATACAATTATCACCCAATCGCCCCTTAATCATTGTTTGCGGAATATCAAAAATTCTACACAAAATCAGGCTCATTGGACTGAAAAACTGGATTTTTTGACGTTTCAGTATTGAAAATATCATTTTTCACTGAAGGAGTGGAAGCGTGATGTGAGTACTGAAAAGTCAAACAAAATCCAGGTTTTCAGTTCAATATGAACATCTTCAAGGGTGCCTACGGTGTCGATGGATTGAAATATCTAGTTTTTCAGTCCAATGAGCCTGAATTCACGATTCGTATTTTCGGTCGATTCGTGTTTTTTGACACATCGAGTGAGGGGTGTAGAAATGCAGGGGGAACGAATAAAAAAAAAAGCACGTTTAAAAATTTGAATACTTATTTCCGGTTGAACTTTGACGCTTATGATATGACAAAGGATTAGAGGCTAGGGATGATTATAAACTTTAAATTATGACCTTAAAATTCCTTTTTATATTTAAATAGGGATGAGTCTGAACAAGAAGTGATTTAAAATAATTTTTTAATTATTATCAGTGCCTATTTTCCAATGAATGAGCCTCAAATTTTTTGGACATCAAACTTACGAATAGACTTTTTACACTGTGTGTAATCACAAAGGTACGTACGACGTACCTGTCAACAAAACGATAGATGAAACTAACGAAAAAACGAATCGTGGAATCAGGCTCAATGTCAATATCGTTTTTTAATGGAATTTGACAGTTGATGGCTTGACAGATGGGGAACGAAGTATCTATATTTTGACGGAAAAGTGTATTTTGATCCAAACGTCACCTTATGGCTCTGAAATAACTTTTTTTTCTGAGCAGTAAGAAAACTTAAAAAATTTCTGATTTCTTAGGGGTTTCATAATTCATTGATATCATAGCCATCCTTCAATGGAATTTGACAGTTGATAGCTTTACAGAGTTCAATCCTAATATTACCCAACTGCCCCAAAAATCATCCATTTCTGGAGTATTAAAAAAACTTTAAAATTTCAGATTTTAAGAGGGTTTTCAAATCATCCAAATTTAATTTTTCCCCATCAAGAACCGAACACCGAACCGAACTGTCTTTCGGTTCATGCTCAAGTTGAACCGGTTTTTTGTCTCAAACTGAGAAAATTTGACGTGAACAATTGTAACAAAGTGATTCTTGAAACACAACAAACAAATTTCAGAACATATAGATTAGACTCAGAAAAGAATATCGTCTAGCATGGGGAGACTATTTCCCTCCATTTAAGTGGGAGGGGCAAGTTTCCAAAAAATACTTATAATGGAAAAATATATTTTAAAAACAACGATAACACTAACAATATTATTTAATATCTCTTTTTAAAGTCAGAAATCCGTTCTTATGTTTTGTTTTTTCAATTCAGTTAATTTAATAAATCATCATCAAGCCCTGTAAACCCGATTGGAGGTGAGGCATAGGGCGCCAACAAATCGTTTTCATCCTGCACGGTCTCTAGCTAAATATTTTAACTGTGGCCACGTCTTTCTCTGGGATTTTGCTTCCGCTAAGACAGTTGATTTCCATGTTGTTCTCGGCCTTCCAAGTGCGTAAGGAGATTTGACTAGATTTCCAAATTAGAGACAGAGTACCAGAGGCAGCACGAGACTTATTAATTCTACTTTTAACGTCCAGATCCGTATCGCCACCGCGCCGCCGCCACCGGTCGCAGAAACAATAATGCCAAGGTAGTTAAACTGTTCGTCTTCTTCCACTGGCGTCTCCTTAAGAATAATACGCTGCTGTGTCGAGCGGCCTGTCAGCATTATTTTTGTCTTTTTGCTGTTTATTCTAAGACCACTCGACTCTCCCTTCACTTTCAGTGTTTGGCTCATCCCGTTCAGCCCACTGATGTTGTCTCCATTGAATGCCCTGTCGCTCAGCTGTACCAACACTGGCCATCGATACATCGTCCATCGCCAGCAGCAAGAGATATTGGAGATAGAATATCCCCTTGTCCCACACCCTGTTGCACTTGGAAGGAGTCGGATAGCTACCCATTGGTGTAACACAAAAGACCTTCGTTGTTGTGAGACTCCCTAATAGTGGCAAGAATTTTTGGGGGAATTCCTCTACCACAACGATCTTCATATATATTCTCGGTTAACTCGATCGAAAGACTACCCACGAACATGAACTAAAGCGGTGATTGAAATTCCATCGACTCTTCAAGAACGATACGCAGGGTGTTGATGTGAATCATTCATGACCGCCCACTGCGTAAGCCAGCTCAATGCCTGTTGAGTATAGACTCGATTCTATCTTTTATCCGCTAGAGAATGACGGTTGCCATTAGTTTGGGAAAAACGGACAAAACGGTGATACCACGCCAAGTGTTGCAATTCTTAAGGTTACCTTTCTTTGTCAGCTTAAATATCTCACCATCCTTCCAGTCTTTGAGATAGCTTTCATTTTTCCAAATTATTTGTATCAACGGATGTATAATACTAGCCGCTGTTACGGGACCAGCTGTCGGGAATTCAGCTGGTATTCCGTCAAGTCCAGCTGCCTTGTTGTTTTTGAGGAGGTTAATTGATGTTTGAATTTCCGATTCAAAAGGCGGTTCGCTGCTTATACCTCTAGGGGGCACTTCAGCACTCTGCTCAATGGAATCCTCATTTAGCAAGGCATAAAAATGGTCCTTCCATCTGCGTAGCTGATTCTCAGCTGATACCAAAAGTGTGCCATCCACATCCATTACACAGGATAATTGGTGCTGCTATTTTTCCCAATAACATCTTTGGATGTTTGGTACAGTTCCCGGATATCTCCGCTTCTTGCAGCGTATTCCGTGCTATCTGCGAGTTCATAGCCTCCTATCACGTCTCACACAGCGAAAGACCGTCTTATGTGCAAGGCGGATAGTCAGCTAATCTTTGAACATCAGCTTCGGCATTTATTTGCATTTTTAACGATTAGCGGGGTTCGATTTTATCCCAAGTGTCTTGGGATATCCAAGAGTCTCTAACTTACGTCCGCTTGGGTACAGTTTCGGATCCAGCCTCCATAAAAACACTTCACCACACATCTCATCAATTGTTGAGTTTTGAATTCCGTTTAATGGCGACTATTTGTTGTTAAGGTGGTGACATAGTTACGACAAATGTTGGGGTCATTTAAAGCATTCGTATTGAATTTTTGACTCCTTGCTGCATCCTGCGCTTCTCTTTGTACGGCAGCGGTGCGTATAGTTTGAGACTCATCAGAACCAAATGGTGGTCGCTTCCCACATCGGCATTTCTTATACTTCGAATGGAACATTACACATCGCACTAGTATTACAATACTGTAGTAACTCAAAAAATGCCAATTTTGAGATAACACTGTAGTCAAAGAGTGCAAGAAACCACGTAGAGATGGCAATAAGAGTCATTGTTTCGGATTTGCATCATCTTTAGTTGCAATCGAAACTCGGAGAAGAAAGGATAGCCTCTTTGATTTTAAACCGAACTATTTTGAGTTGGAACGTTTTTGCTGAATCAGGTATGTTGAAGTTAGTAAATTATTTCAAGTTGAAACTCTTTAGTAGATTTAAATGTTAACAAAAAATTGGGATAATTCAAGTTATTACCCTATTATTGATTCACAAAAATGCGATTTAAAGTATTATTTTAAGTTACTACGTTCTTGACGGTTTATTAAGCAAATTTTGACTTATAGCCTATTGAATACACCGTAAAATGAGGGGTATAAAGGAACAATTACGTGCAAGGGTTTTTATTATTGAATATGATTGTTTGGCCCATAAGCATGCTTAAAACCGAAAATGCTACTAAATTCACCCATGCGTTTTTGGGAGAATGGTCACACTGGCCTCTTTTCAATATTTTTGGTGTAACTTGAAAACTAAGCCGAATTTGACAATTTTACTTATAATACTTTTTGTTCAAAATTAAATTTTCTATCTGAATGGATAGTTCAAAAATGTTTACGAAAAAATTTAAGCAGGAAAAGTTAACAAAAACCAACCTAAGAAAAAATCAAAAAATCAAGGATATCTAAGTTTTTTAATAAATTGTGCATAACTTTTCTTGAAGCAAGGATAGGGTCAAGACATGCACGGACAAAATAAAGTAGAGACTAAAGGCCTTAATAGGGCATGGTCAAAAATTAAAATTTGTTCAAAATTGACAGAGATATTCCCATTCAAACCTTATCATTTCTTATAATTTTTCCTAGTTTTGGCCCGAAAGTCCCCTTTTCGGTACAATATGGCAATATTCACTTTCGTAAAAATGTTCGAAATCAAAATTTTGATATAATATGACATTAGAACAATAGAGAATTTATAAAAAGGATGTAAGTTCGCAATTTCGTTTTTCGGAGATAAGATTTGGTACTAGGTGCTAGGAACGTTAAATTTGTCATAAAGTACCAAAAAATAGGCTTTCGGACAAAAACTGCGAAAAATGATAAGAAATGGTAAAGTTTGAATGGCTGTATCTCTGTCAATTTTCAAATAATATGGCTTTTTTAACATGTCATATTAAGGCTGTAAAACTCCAGTTTACTTTGTTTACGCATGTCTTGAGCGTATCTTTGCTCCGAAAAAAGTTATGCGCAATTTAGAAAAAAATTTAAAAATCTTTGATTTTTCGATTTTTTTTATGTTGGTTTTTGTTTACTTTTCCTGCTTAAATTTTTTTAAGAAATTTTCCAAACTATCTGTTTCGATAGAAAATTTAATTTTGAACAAAAAGTATTGTTTTTAAAATTATCAAATTTGGCTTAGTTTTCGAGTTATACCAAAAAAAGTGGCCAGTGTGACCATTCTCTCAGAAACGCATGGGTGAATTTAGTAGCATTTTCGGTTTCAAGCATGCTTATGAGCCTAACAAACATATTCAATAATAAAAACCCTTGCACGTAATTGTTCCGTTTTAAAAGGTCTATTCAATAGGCTATTAGTTCAGTTTTGTTGAAGAACTTTTACTTTTCAATTTTGTATGATAATTTGTAAACATTTAAACAAATACTTAATTGAGAATAATAGAGTTAGAAATCACGCATGCAATAATATTAATGAACAAATTGTCAAGTCGTCACTTTCCCTTTTTTGAAAGATATTTTGAGTTACTACGTTCTTGTTGACATATAATGTTTATGGTGTTTTGCTCAATACATTACTTCCTTTTTTTGTAGATTAAGAATGCATCGTGCCCGATTACTTGTAGAAATGGCTACAAAAGCCCATACAAATAATTACCAAGAGAAAGAAAACGACAAGCCATACCCCAAAACTTCACCTTCTCCAGTTCTTCAAGAATTAAACAGTGCACCAAGTACATCCTTAGTTCTTCAAGAATTAAACAGTGCACCAAGTACATCTTCAGTTCTTCAAGAATTAAACAGTGCACCAAGTACATCTTGCAGTGTTGAGCAAAGGAAATATTATATTTCCCCTATTCGCACTGATCATAGTGACTTTGATGATTCCGACGCTGACCCTAATTTTATTCCCAGTCCAATAAGAAATGCTCAAGGTTTAATGCACCGTCTACTAACAAAACCACTTACTCGTTCTTCGTCAAGCAGCTCAACTTCAAGCAACTCTTCTTCCAGTAGCTCCTCATCAAATAGCTCGGATGATGAAGCAAATAATTCTTTGAATACCGCTACATTACCTGATGCACCAGCTGTTCAAAGTGCTTCAGAGTTGAATATTGCTCCAGAAGTGCAGGTGGAACAAAGAGGCAGAAAGAGGGTAAGAAATCCAGAAAATTGGAAATGTAAAATTGCAAAAACTCTTCGCAACTCTGGCAAAACGTACCAATCGAATACCAAAAAACAAGTACCTGGCAAAAAGATGGGTCCAGCGTGTGCCGAAAAATGCAGGATGAATTGCAAATCAAAGATAGATGAAATATCAAGACAGAATATTTTTGAAAATTATTGGAGCTTGGGAGAGTTGCAGAAACAGAGAGAATTTATTATTCGACATACAAAAGAAATTAAACCAAAATACCGATACTCATCCACTCAAAATTTTCGACAACTTAATACCGCATTTCATTTCCAGCTAAACCATATACATGTAAGAGTCTGCAAAACATTTTTTAAAAATACTCTAGATATTAACGACAGAAATATTGCTACTGCACTAACAAAAAAAACAGAGACTGGTTTTGTGCACGAAGACATGAGAGGGAAACATGGAAAGCAACCTTCTATGGAACCAGCAGTCTATGAAAGTGTCAAGAGTTTTATCGATAGTATACCACGAATCGAATCACACTATCTCAGAGCGCAGACGTCCCGAGAGTTCATTCAGTGTGATAAATCCTTAGCTGACTTATATCGTGACTATAAAGATAATCGTGAAAAAGAGAACCTGGAATATGCTTCTGCGTCATCGTTTAACCGCATTTTTAACAAAGATTTCAATATTTCATTTTACACACCAAAAAAAGATCAGTGTGATCTCTGCGAAAGTTTTAAAAATGCTGAAGAAGAAGAAAAACAAGAAATTGTAGCAAGTTATGAAAGCCACTTGAAAGAAAAAGAACTGTCTAGAAGAGAGAAAGAAAAAGACAAATCTCGGACCGACAACACAATCGTTGCTGTTTACGACTTGCAAGCTGTGATGCCCATTCCAAAGGGCCAAATTTCAGTTTTCTATTACAAAAGTAAAATCAATTGTTTTAACTTCACTGTAAGCGATTTACATGCTAAAAATGTTGAATGTTACTTCTGGGACGAAACGGAGGGAAAACGAGGTGCCGTTGAAATTGGAAGTTGCATACTGAATTATATAGAAAAAATTACTCAAGCTAATACTGATGAAGAACTGGACTTTATATTTTACTCTGATAATTGCTGCGGTCAGAAAAAAAAACAAATATCTCCTTTCAGCTTACGCCTACGCAACACAAAAAATGAATGTAAAGAGTATTACACATAAATTTCTCATTCGTGGTCACTCTCAAACGAGGGTGACAATGTGCATAGGGTAATTGAAAAACAAGTAAAACGCTTTCTTAAATCTGGCCCAATCTATGTTCCTCAACAATACGTTACTTTAATACGTGCTGCCAAAAAGACAGGGGAGCCCTACAGAGTAAACGAAATGTATCATGACAAATTTTACGACCTCAAATTACTCCAAGAAGAGTGGGGTAGCAATTTTAATATCAACGAAAAAAGAACGCAAGTAAAATGGCACGACATAAAGTTACTTCGTGTTGAAAAAGAACATCCATTATCTTTTTTTTACAAGAACTCGTATGAAGAAGAAAATTTCCAAAAAGTTTTCGTACGGAATAAACGACAAACAGTAAATCCAAATGTACTGTTCGCCACTAATTTGAAACCAGCATACACAGAGAATATTCCGCTTACCGAAAACAAAAAAAAAGACATAAATGAACTTATCGTAAAAAAAATTATTCCCCGATCGTATTACGAATCTTATTTTCAAAAAATAAATAATTAAATTGTTTGAAAAAAAAAACAAAATCAAAAATTCCTATAAATGTATAACATAAACATAAACGTGCCTTATCTACTTAACTTATAACAAGAATGAAATATTTATTTTTTAATTTTTCTGTATATATTATTAATGTATTATTTATTTTTGTTGGTTTATTGTTGAAGTTTAATTTTTATTTTCGTTTTCTTTAAATTAAAATGAGTACAAAATATTGAAATAAAATATGAATTTAATTTTTCTTGAATACCTTGTCTTTGATTATCTGGTTTTATCTCTCAATGTCTTGACTTCTTTGGAAAAATTGTGGCGCTACCTCCAGTAACTAAAAAACTTAACCCAAAAAGTAATAGACAAACTTCACTTAAAATTGTAGTAACTCAAAGTTTGTCAACTATAATGACAGAACTAAAAATAAAACATCTTTCTGAAAGCTTCACTCAGTGCTATATAGTCTTAACTTCAAATTTCTAAATATTTCAACAACCTCTTTTTTTAAAAATGAATGGTTAATAGAAAATAACTTCAATTTAAGACCTTTAACCTATAAAATTATAGTTTTTTTTATATCTGTAACAGGAAGTTACTAATCAGTTTTTCGTCGATTCTGAAAATAGCCGAATTTTGAGTTACAACAGTATTGTAATACTAGTGCGACATATTAACTTCCTCCATCGCTGCTGAACCATAATATGGTCAATTTGGTTTTGCAAAATAGGTGCAAAAAATTCCATAAATAAAAAATAGCTTTTTATGGCCTTTAGTCTTATAAATTGGCGTTTCGTCCTGCTTACTCACTTGGACTCATCAGTGACATAGTAAGGACCTTATACTTAAAAATGTTGGTGTATTTTGGACTTTTGTTCTAATTGAGTAAGAGCATAAGATATTAAAAGACGAAATAGTGATTAGTTTCATAAAAACTTTAAATACATTAGTAAAACATGTTTGACCAAGAGCTGGCTGCAAGTTTTTGGGTTGAACGTATAACCAAAAAAAGAGTATGGGTGTCTGTAGGTGCATTAATTTTGTCATCGAATTAAAATTTTTTTTTTGACGCCCGTGGAAGAGACGATGGGATGAAAATAGCAGTTTTCACTTCATCAATGGGAAATGATGCTCTGTTATTTTCATTAAGTCGACAGAATTAAATTTAAACGGTCCGACAAATAGAACTCAAGATATAGCTAATGTGTTTTCGTTTATTTTCGCTTTTGAGAATGACCCAAAGCGAAGACGGCCGAGATTTACGTATCGCTTTCAAGTCGATCCACCACGCTTTCTAGAATAGGCTCCCAGTTTGTGCTTTGTATAAATTGGGTTTTGACATCTCTATACAAAGACAAAAGCATTTCAAAGATTTCTTTTGGTTTTGACTCAATTTCGAACTTAATTTTGTGCAAATTGGGTGGAAGTTACTTAATTTCGAAATATGAGTGTGAATGCGAAGGAAAGTGATTAGAACTTCAATGTGGAAATCTACAACGATTTCAACTCATGCCCCATTATGAAACCGTATCACGCAATTTATAACAAAAACAAACGAAAGTGTTTTCATTTTGGAAAGAACATCACATTCATCAGGAAATTCTTTAATTCATTCATATATGTATATTTACCACGAAAATAAATTGACTAAAAAATTAGTTCTTAAATATTTATGATTTCTATGTAAACATAGAACATATAAATTTCATCTGCAGTTAAACTTAATAATTTCTTTCATTTTGCTTCTGCAATCCTATGATACTGCTTTTTTGAATGAAGCTTCACCTACATTGTGAGATTGTGACATCTCTTGCATCTAAAAATGTCATCTTTTTGACATGTTTGCTCCAGGGTAGAAGTGTGTGGTAATAATTCATAAAAAAGAACAAGACCTTCAAATAGGTACCTATCTTTTCCTGTGTTTTTACCTTTTGTCCTCGTCCATAAAAGTTTCACGACAGTAGATAGCATGTTTTCGAGATTAATATCCAAGGTTATATTTTTGTTAAATCAACTCGAAAATCTGTGGGAAGATGAGGGATCTATTTTATCATTTTAAACTTTTTTTAAAGAATTTATAGTTTGCATCTTCATCGTCGTGTTAGCTAAAGTAAATTTATGATGACTTGCGTTTTATGCGATAAAAGGATAGACACATATCCCACTATACAATATACCTAACCACAGATGACAGTACAAGTGGCAGTTTACAATCAATTAACAAATATGCCTAAAGATGGGCGCATTAAGTCTCCAAAAGCTTAGAAAATAAATTGTGTCGTTTTAAATTAAACAAAAATCTATAAATTATAAATCTTCATATTGATTTGTATTCTTTTCATACATACTATACACACAACTTGGAGCCCGAAAACCACCAATAATTACGTTTTCTCTTTCAGATAGAAACTGGGGACTTCCACTTAGTATAGCTGCTAACCTTCACATACCTTACAGAATTAAAATAGGCGAAAGTGAGGGTCAAGACTTGATAGCCAATGATGTAGTTGGAAAAGGTAATGATTTCATCATCCACTTAAACTTCTATTTCCAACATTGTTTTTCTTGAACAGTTATCATCGTAACAGCCGATATGAATGATGCTTCAACCCTTCGAATACTCTCACGCTTTGAAGTGCTTACCCACACAAAAGTGCTTTTAATCGACATCATTGCAACATCCTTTAATGCTGAAAATAAATTTTATAAGAACCTGTCACTGATGAAATCCACCTCAAAATTGATGTCCAATTTACTGCTACTCACCGTCCTAAGTGATAAGTACCGTCATTTTCTGAACGTAGCATTTGATGACAATCGCATCGGAACAGTTCAAAATTTTCATCAAATGCGTCGCTGGCAACAAAAAATGCAGCACTCAAGAACAGAGCCAGAGTCAAGTATTCTGCCGGAAAATATCAACTGGCCAATGCGTTTGGACCGTTCCATTCAGCTACAGCAACTTAACCTGCCATTTGAGTGCAAAAACTCATCCGTCACATTGCAAAAAATCACACAAGTCTGCAACGACATTGAATCGTTCATTCAACAGTGTGGCTTGGCAAATCAAACGCATCCCAGAGGACAGATAAATGAATTATGCAATTCCAGCAATGTTCAACTCCCACGGACTGCAGCGAGGATATCAATTCTGCGGAATTTCATAGATTTTTTTCATTTTTATGATTTCATAATTGCTAATGCAGCACGCGGATCAACTGCGGGCAGCATGCAACTTCCTAAATATGACTTTCTCGTGTTGGATATTGTGCGAAGTGCAGCGAATAAGACTGCCAGTCCGTATGAATTCAAATGGAGACCACTGCTTATTTTAGAACAGCATGAAATTAATCTGACATACATAACGCATTCGATATTACCGGGATACAATGATTGGTTGTCACAAAGGACTTCTCAGTTTTGGCATTGTGGCACGATATGTTGGACAATAGTGGCTGTTTGTTTCGCATTTCTTTTGTGCATTGTTTTGGCCAGTGTTGCCGCTGGAATCACTTTGCGGTAAGTTGTTTTAATTCCTATATCTTAATATGCAACACGAACTTGAATATCTAACTTCTATAACTTGAAATATGTACATTAGGGTGGTCGTTAAAAAAAAGGTTATTCCGGATGGGAATAACTTTTTTTTCAGATTTTTATTTTCATTCCCTATAGTCGCTGTAGGGGTAAATTAAATTTCCCGTTTTTTTGGAAAATTCACGTAAAATCTGCCGAAAACTAAGAGCATGTAGGTGAGAAGTAGACAAGAAAAAAATCCTATGGGATAAAAAAAGTTTACTAAAAAACAACGGCAATACTTACAGTAATGTTTTGTAGCTTTTTGGAAAGCCAGAAGTCAATTTTTAAGGCTTGTTTTTAAATTTAATTTTTTTTGCAAAAAATTGTTCAAACTCAATATTTTGAAGAAAAATTATATTTTTTTTTTAAATTATAGGCTTTAAAAAAGATTTTGCTGAAATTGTTTATTCAAAGAACTTTATTTAATGATCATCTATTTAAATGGATGTCTGGCTTTCCAAAAAGCTACAAGACATTACTGCAAGTGTTGCCGTTGTTTTTAAATTATTTTTTTTCTATTTTATGCAAATATTTTATTAAATTGCCTCTCCCATCTAAGCGGTGGGAGATATTACCCCCTCCAATAGGATTTTTTTCTTGTCTGCTTCTCACCTACATGCTCTGAATTTTTTGGCAGATTTTACGCGAATTTCCCAAAAAACCGGGAAATTTAATTTACCCCTACAGCGACTATAGGGGATGAAAATAGTAATCTGAAAAAATTAGGGAACTTTTTTTTCTTCATTTAGAGCTGATTTAGGCCCATCCAAATATTAAAACTCAAAAAAACAATGATAACGACCACTCTAATGTACATACAGTGAACATGTATCTACACAAACACACATAATATCAACAAATCGAATAAATATAGCACAATTTGAAATAGGCCCCATAATTCTGTCTCCCTGCCTGTCTGTCCTTTCCTCTTCATTAGCCTACAAGTTTGAACCGATTTTCTTTACACTTTTTGCACGTTTTTTTGGTAATTATCCCGACACATTTCTTTCATTTATTTTAGAACCAAAAATGACGGTAATTCCCAACGATTTCAAAAAATCTCATTTATCTCAAAAATGGCCTAACAGATTTTTTAGAAAAAAACTCAATAAATTAAATATTTTTTTGTTTCAGTGCAAAACCCTTTTTCAAAAAATAATAAAAATCAAACATTTTTTTCAGAATATACATAGGAGCTAGCAAATACAGTCACTCACAAAATTACTCGGAATAAAAAGTTTTGTTTGTTTAAGCATGAGTTTTTTTTCTGTTATTATTCTTTGTTCTGTTATTGTTGTTTTTCTATTATCTACATTCCTCTTTGTTTCATCTTGTTTATACTCTTTTAAATATGGGAAACAAGAAAATTTAATAGCGCTATTCTACCTACCGTTACTTTTCTTATAATTTCAACAGAGCAAGAAAAATCATTAATATATAGATTTGATAGCTTTATTCCGAATACTTTTGGGAGTGACCGTACATATGTATGTACTTGTACATATGTTCGCCCCAGTATTACATTTTATTTTGATTCAAAATGGTTCTTCGATCAAATCTGATAAGAGGTTTTTTTTTTAGTTGCCAATGCCAACCAACTTTTAGGTCAAAGATTCTTATAACTCAATAATTTTGTAGTCTCAGAATTCAGCTGTCAAAATCATAAATCTTAAAAGGTTTTTCATTGGTAAAATATTATTTTATTTTTGATTTTGATCTTTCAAAAAGCTGATTTTGGCATTTTTTGCTTTCTATTAGGCGACAAAAATTGATTTATTTTTGGTTTAAAATCAATTCTACCGATCTAATATTTTCCCCCACCCTAAACTAATAGGTATCAAAACAATTTTTAACTATCGTCAGTATGCAAACGTGATTTTTTATTTTTAATTATCGATATATATGTATGTATAGGTACTATATGGCAAGTTATGCACTCGCAGAAAAAACTGAACTTGAGATTTTGATCAGACTTGTCATTACGATAGTATGGAAAAGATGAAAAATGTGAGCCTCACAATTCTGTCTGTCTGTTTGTCGTCGCTGTTGTATAGTGGTTTTTGGTGATACCTACCACACGATTTTTCATTTTTTCCTTAGAACAAAAAATCACGGTACCTGCCATACAATTTTTTTAGCAATTTTACATAATCGTTTTTTCTTAAAAATGGCTTCACAGCTTTTCTTTAAAAAAATTCAATAAATTACATTTAGTAAAGGCTTCCTTTTGATGGGAAACCATTTTCCAGCAAATGGTTATTAATGGTACCTCACAACGAACCATTTTTTGAAATTTACCGTTTTCTTCAAAATGGAACTTATGATTTCAATAATTTTTATTTAAATAGAAGCTTCTAAAAATATTTTTTGAATTTTTAAAAAACGTTTCAATTTTTTTTTTTTTGAAAATCAAATGTTTCGAAAACAGCATGATCGATTAAATTTTTAAAATTTCAAATTGTTTTTTTGAAAATCAAATATTTCGAAAACGGTATGATCGATTGTTTTGAAACTCAACACTTAAGATTTTTTTAACACTCTATAATATATTTTTAGAAAAAAATTTACTTTTATGCAAATATAACGGAACCTTCCATACAAAAAGTTAAAAAGCCGTTAAGAACAATATTTTTTCTCAAAAACGGCTCCTATGATTTTGATTAAACTTTTTCCATATGCTAAGAATAGTGCGATCTAGTAACGAAAATTGTAAATTTTTCCACTTAGCAACTATTAGTAGTACCTCTCATAGAATGTTCTTTTTATTTTAAATTTTCTCATTATCAGCCGAACGGATTTTAATTGATTTTTTATATACTAATTTCAAATGAGTTCAAATAATTTAGCATATCAAAATTTTCAAAAAAAAAGAAATTTTTGAATTTTAAAAAAAGTTTCAAATTATTTTTTTTTGTTTTTTTTTTTGTTTAATTAAATTAAATACGTTTTAGAAAGTTAGATACATACCTACATATGTATATTTTTTGAAATTGAGTTTGATAAATAAATTGTTGAACCATAATGCATTCAATTTTTTTTTATAAAATCAGTTTCTATAAATACAACATTTTGGTTTCCAAAGTTGATAAAAGAAACTTCAAGGAATTTGAAGAACAAAAAATGAGCACACATACAAATCTATACTTCAAATACTTCAAAAACTATTTTTGTTTTTGTAAAATGAATCTTTTGAGTTTTTTGTTTCACTGAACCATCATGTATCGAATACAAACAAAATAGCTGCCATTATTATGATGTTTATTACCCTCGAAATATAGTTCATGTCCTAACTTTAAGAAGTGTTGCCAAGATGGCCACACTGACAGAAGGACAAAAGAAGGGTTGCCACTTATCAGCTCAACCCGTCAGGCCGAAATGAAAGGTATGCCCTCATATCGAGCACTAACGCCCCTACTAGTAGGGCTGCCAATTTTAAATGGTTGTATATACTGGACAGCCCCAGTTGAGCAAAACAATTCGCAAATACACTTTTCGTCATATCTTTTTTACTTGGTCGTATTTGAGGACGTTTTATAATTCAAAAGAAAGCTGCTAATCTGCAAAAAATCACTGAAACTCTAAAGATTGGACGTTCAACGTTTATGGTCAACGCATTGACTCGTTGACTTCATCAGAAACATCGTCAATATTCTGTCAACGTAGGCTGTGTCTACGCATGAAACGTTGATCACACGAATGACGACACTTTGTCAATGTTGCCTCAAAATACGTTATCGTGTTATTTGTGTCAACGCAATTGGTACCATCTGGTGTCAACGTATTGAGTATTGACACGTGAAACGTTGACGATTACACTACTTGACCACATCCAAACATATGAACGTTGACGCGGATTTGAAAAGAGCACGACATTAGCCCTGTTTGTTAGTGCATTTTTATCTTCGCTTAAAAAAAAGTAGCATACTAAATGCAATACTCCTGTTTTAAGTGCATTTTTATTTTCGCTTGAAAAAAGTAGGATGTTAAATACAACAACAATTTGGAATAACCCGGTATTGTTGCTGCATTTAACATGCTACTTTTTTTAAGCGAAGATAAAAATGCACCAAAAACAGTGCTATTGGCTGTGGTGTTATCGAACAATACAATGTGGATGGATTTAAAAACCTCAAAAAAAATCAGAATTTTTTGAAGTTTTCTTACTTCCCAGGAAAAAGGTGATCTTAGGACAATTGAGTGACATTTAGATCGAAATACACTTTTTCTGTCAAAATATAGTGTATATCCCATCTGTTCCATTGAAGGATGAATGGATTGATGGCAATTGGGTGACATTTAGATCGAAATACAATTTTCCGGCAAAATATAGTTTGTCTTCCACCTGTCAAGTTATCAACTGTTAAGTTCCATTGAAAGATGGCTACGATGTCAATGGATTAAAAAACATATAAAAAATCAGAAATTTTTGTGATTTGAGGGCAATTGGGTGAAATTTGGATGAAAATAAATACTTTTAGCGTCAAAATATATAGTTTGTCCCTCATATCTGTCAAGCCATCAATAGTCTATATTAAAAATCCCCAAAAATTGCTAAATTTTCGGAACTAAGATGGCACAAAAATCCGGCGTTTCAAGGGGATACGAAAATAATCAACGTACTGACCCTTAAATTCGTTTCAATGAGAGTCTCAACAACGCAGCCGTCAATGCATGGACAGTATTCTGCGTTAACAATCACACGACAAGACAACCTTGGGACAGAATTTTACGTCATTTTCAAGTGAGAGAGTCAATGTGTTGACCATTTACCGTTTAATCATAGCTTTAAGTAATCCTTGATAAAAGTTGCGTGTAATGAGTCACACTTTTCTGAAAATTTGCAATTACTGAGTCACTTATAGTAAAAATGTCAGTGTTCCGTTGACCGACGTATTGCATTTATTTTTGTTATTTACTCGAAATATCAATGTGTGAATTAACTGTTGACCAATTCCGGCTAATTTTATAAATTACCAGATAATTAAGCCATTTTAATTTAAAAAAGTGTTAATATATTTAGCCTTCCATGGTTAAAAGAAATTTTTGTCAACTTAATTTAATTGAAATCACTCAGAATGCGCTCTAGAAATTATGCCTACATCAGAGGAATCTGCTTTCAGAAAACCTTGGGGCAAGTGGCTCTAGTCCAACTCCTTAAATGGTTTTAAACTCATAATGAAGTAAGTCATTAGTTGATTTATTTAATATGACTATGAGTTTATAGAAGAAACATTTAAAAAATCATAAGAGTAATAAAAAAAAAATAAAAACTGTGCTAGTGATAAAAACAAATCTTGTGTCAGTTCATTAAAAAAAAATCATCAACTCTAATTGAACTACAAGACCAAGTTCATGCGACCCAGTTGTTCATTTTATTTTATTTTTAATTTAATATTAAAGAGGCAGTCTCAGAGGAAGTCTCGCGAAATAAACTTTTCATAAGAAGGGTAATAAATAATAATAATATTTTAAAGTCAATTAAGTGGTATCAAATTACTTCAAATGCCAACAATGTTAAGGTTTGGTTGATGTCATTTGGATCTTCATGTTTAAGCCACGCGTAAATCTTAACCATTGTCAATGTTGAAAATGTTTATTTTTCTTTTGGTGCCTTTTGGAAAAGTATGTAGGTAGCACAGTGCTTAGTCCTGTCAGCTATTGATGAATTTCTTGGAAAATGCTAAAAGGGTCTTTAATAAAGATGGCGTACGGCAAACAAAATGTGAGGCTAATTTAAAAGTGTCTTGAGAGTTTTGCACAGAGCTCCAATCTAAATGTTGAGAAAATAGGTGGCGATGAGGTTCCTATCAAATATGTACAACCTTCTTATATCTTGACATCCGCTAAGTAAATTGCCATTAACATTCTAATGACAGAATTATCAGAGATGTACATAAGACCACATTCATTAAGTTCCATAGCAAGCAATAGGAATACAAAAAAAAATTCTGTGATGTTCAACGTTATGAAAATGAATTAATTGTATTTGACTCCTCGTTTTTCTTTCATGTTTAATTAAATGGAAAGGAAACGTGAGCTCATTAGCTGAGAAAATTTGTGGCATATGTACGAGGATGCATGAGTTTTGTTGTGATTAAAGCTACTTTAAAAAAATATTTCAGCAAACAATTTTGAAATACTCCTTTGAATCTTATCTTGGAATCCATTAATTTGCTTTTAATTGATATGTAAACGGAGAAGCTTCTGCTCATTCTCATGTTGATTAAGTTATTTACTAAATAACTTCGTTAATTAAAGCTTTTATATACCTACTTATATAGCATTCCGTTTTTGGCAAAAATAGCAAGTTCATAGGAATCAGAAAAGCTTAACTTGTAAACTGGACTTTGACGAAAGATTTATAGTTGCAAGGAATGAGTTGATATTGCCTTTGACTTACCAGACTCTAATATATCGAGTAACAAACTCATTATAGGTACTTATGTTCCTTATAGCCCAGGAAAATTAGACAAAAAAATGGCCAAACTTCGAAAAAATTGCAACAAAGCTGATTTTTGGTGGAGTGGCTTATTATGACGTCTTAAGCATTTCCTGAAAAGTACCCTAAATTTGGCCCGGGGCTAAATTTTTTAGAGGGGGTGAAAAGGGTTGAAGTTCAGTTTTTTGGGAACTGCTCCTAAACTATCGATTTTATTGAAAAAATGTGAAGGTAAAAATTAAAGCTGATGTTATTTTACACAAAAAATGTTAACATACTTTTTTTCGTAGAACCAATAGTTTCAGAGAAAAACGTTAGAGAACTTCATGGAGCAGTGAGTTAAGTCCAAAAAATTTATAAAATTTTTGCTTATCGTTGGGAAAATTTTGTTTTGTGATTTATGTTTAAGTACAACTCCTTATTGTAAAATCAAGTTTTTGGGGTGGTAGGGGAAAGGGAATGGCCGCCATCTTGAAAACAAGGTTGATTTTGTTTTTGTTTAATAACTCGTTGAAATTGCATTTTTCAAAAAAATGACCAAAAGACAGATTTTAGACGATTAAATTATCTAAATATGAGCCATTAAACAGCTCTGTATGTTTATTAATCTCAAAGTTACAGCGGATCAAAGGTCACCTATGCCTCATATATGGTGGGGATGAAATGACGTTTTTTTAAGGTTTTTCGCTTATTACGAGTTATTAAATAAAAACAAAATCAACTTGGTTTTCAAGATGGCGGCCTTTCCCTTTCCCCTACCACCCCAAAAACTTGATTTTACAATAAGGAGTTGTACTTAAACATAAATCACAAAACAAAATTTTCCCAGCGATAAGCAAACATTCTATAAATTTTTTGGACTTAACTCACTGCTCCATGAAGTTCTCTAACGTTTTTCTCTGAAACTATTGGTTCTACGAAAAAAAGTATGTTAATATTTTCTGTGTAAAATAACATCAGCTTTAATTTTTACCTTCACATTTTTTTAATGAAACCGATAGTTTAGGAGCAATTCCCAAAAAACTGAACTTCAACCCCTTTCACCCCCCCTAAAAAATTCAGCCCCGGGCCAAATTTAGGGTACTTTTCAAGAAATGCTTAAGACGTCATTATAAGCCACTCCACCAAAAATCAGCTTTGTCGCAATTTTTTCGAAGTGAAAGTCTTATTTTCCTGGGCTATTAAATGAGGTCCTATAATTTCAACGGCTTTATTGTGTTTGTGTTAGGCAATGTTGAAAACGTGGCCTGGTTTCTAGACCAGTTTACTTAGGAGTGAACAATTTTGGCAATCGATTTTTAACGTGCCTTAAGTTGTTTAAATATTTTGGTGCAATATCAATACAAAAAATTGAAGAACCATGCAAATGATAACTGGCCAACATTTATGGAGCTAGTCTAGGAACCAATATCGATGCAATTAAAATGTATTTGTATATACTACAATACTTAACTACAGCAGCTCATTTCAAATCACAGTGATTTGCTAACGACTAAGAGTTGTGCGTTTTCTCTTTATGCAACAAAACCTTAGTTAGTGAAAAACTTTTTCCCTTGGTGATTTGAAATGTGCAGCTATAATTAAATTATAATTGTAATGCATAAAACACCTTTCCAACAACATAATGTCTTGTTGTTGTTGGTCTTGTTCTCTTGTAGACCGTTTTGTACCATTATCCTTTGTTAACATTACAAAGTACTTGAAACTTAATAACCTCGGAGCCCGAGTAGCCCAACTGCATTTTAATAAAACTTATTAGACAGTGTTTTGTATGTTTTACACTAAAGTGTTCAACTTATTACATATTTTTGGATGCTTTGTGTTAAATATTTATTTTTTAAGAATTGCAAAAAATTATTTCGTTTTAATATAAAGAGTTGTTTTTTTTAGAGAATATAATAATTTTAAATTGAAATTTTTTTCATCACAGAAAATGTTTTAAAAATCCTTTGGCAGATAATTTTAGGTTTGTTCGTTGAGACCTAGAAGTCACTCTGAGTTTTCTGAAAAACCTGAACTCACCCTGATGAGTGACGACGAAATTCTGTGTTTTGAGACATGGGGTCGCCCTGAACTCCAACTCACCCGCCTGAAATAGAAGTAGGTTTTTTGCTAGTTGAGGTAGCGAAAAAGCTGTAAAAATGACATGAGTTGAAAAAGTAATAAAAGTGCACGAAACGCCATATGAGTTTCTCAAATTGAACCATATCACTGTTTCATAAAATAGTGTTGCCAATTTAAAGTTATCCGTCGTACACCTTTCAAAAAATATCAAAACATATGGTTGGTATTTTAATTAGTTAAGGCTTGCTCGTTCGAACTAAGTTTCAGAAACTTCACTAATTCTTTTTCAAAATATTGAATTTTTAAAAAAAGAAATATTTAGGATTTGTTTCACATGTCTGAGCATAGTTCAGATTAGTTATTATGAAATTAAGTCTGGAAGTCATTTTTGTAATCCTGTCGCATCGCCGCCATTTTTAAAAAATGGCGCCCAACCTGTGCTCCGGTCGGGAAAGCCAATTCCTGGCACTTCTTGTGGGGGGAATCTTATTTTTACATTTGAAATTTATTTTTGACTTGGTAAAGATGGAATTAGGATTGGGAATTATTTTTTAATCCTGCCGTTTGGAAGTCATTTGGAAAATTGGCGCCCAATCTGGGCCAAGTGGTAAAATAAATGGAAACTCGTAAATTACTTGAAAAATTTCCATTAGGTGTTGAGTAGACGCAACTTTGGGTAAAATATCAGTGTTGACACTTTTCAGGAACATACTTTTTTTAATGTCAACGGGTTGAAATCCACTTTTTTATCGTTTTTAATATTTTAAACATGAAAAAGTTACGGAAACGCCTCTAGATGAAAAACGCGTGATGGGAAATAAAAATTGATATTTTGAAAAATAGGTGTTAAGTGAATACACCTTTTGCTAAAAATTTTAATGTTGCCACTTTTCAAGAACATACTTTTTTAATATAAACATTTGGGACTTAGCCTTTGTTTGGTTGTTTTAAACGTGAAAAACTTGCGGAAACACCTCTGGACATCAGAAGTGTTTGGAAAAATATTGGTTGATTTTTTTAAAGGATAAGTATTAAGTAGACGTACCTGTGGGTAAAATGTCAGTGTGGCCACTTGCCGCCGGCAACAATATTCGTAGTTTCTAATATTTTGAACATGAAAAAAGTTGTGGAAATGCCTCTAGATGCCAAGAGCGTTTTGGGAAAATAACGCTTGACATCTTAAAGGATAGGTATTGAGTAAAAGCATCTTCGCTAAAAATGACATTGTTGCTACTTTTCGGGAACATACTTTTTGAATATTAAAAGGGTGCGATTTCCATTTTTTGTAAGTTTTGAACACGAACAAAACTTCCGACTTTTTTCCCAGCATGCATTTGGTATCTGGAGCTATTTCCGCTTCTTTGTTCACCTTATAAATATTAAAAACTACCAAAAAAGTGGAAATCCCATGCTTTGAAATTTTAGCCGAAGGTGCTTCTACTCAAGATCTACATTTTTGGCTTTATTTGAGAAACTTGTTAGATGGTACGCTCAAACTGGGTGTATGATTCATTAATGACCAGTTAAGTCAAAAATAAAAGTAAATTTTCAAATGTCCAGCAGTTTAAAGGTTGCCCTTAAATTTTTTTCAAAATTTCAAAAAAATTAACTAATTGGCAAAACAACACACTGGCTTTTGCAGAATGCACTTTCCTAATCCATTTCGATGGTAAATTTAATTCTATAAAAAAAAGGTTTTTTTTCAGCACTTTCTCAAAATTTTGCTTCTTTTCGAGTAATGTGCTAAAAACCAAAAAGTGTGCGTTTGCCTCCCTCTCCAAAATACTCCCCGGTTTTCTCATTTTGAATGACCCATTTAATGATTTTTATAATAAAAACCCATGACCGTCTAAGTTCCTTAATTGCCCTGTTTTTAAGGACATAATCAATAGCCTAATAGAAGGGCCCAATAGTGTCAGCTGTACTTAAAACAAAAGTATTCAATTCCTTTGAAGATTTTATTTCTATAAATTAATTTTAATGTATGCTGTTGTTTGACTCGATTTTTAAAGAAAATTGCTCCTCAGCTATAGTTGTTTTTTTTCTGCTAAACAAACTTATCTTGAGGTCTTTCTATCTATTCTTAAGTACCTATACCATAAAATTGAATGAAAACTTATAAAAACACTTTGGATACCAAAATACAAAATCCACCCTAAATCCACACAAAATCGAATTCGTTCTTTTAGTCACAGTGATTATATGTAACAAATAAACTTAATAGAAGCTCGTTATTATTTGACCTTTTTTATTTTATTTGATCTTCTATCGGTTCAGTTAATCTCTTAAATAACTTTATTTTGTTTTCATCTTCTTTCTCGTTTTTATTTGCAGAAATTATTTTCTCCGGAAGCGACTTTCTAAAGGACCAAATAAAATTGTTCTGTCGGCAAGTGATTTTGTGTTTCCGGTCGATTCTAGGAGAGTAAGTCTTAAGTCCAATCATCAGTATATAGTACCTATATCGTTTGTTGAAGTCACTTGAATTCATACAAAATGATTGTGTAAATTTTATCTTTGCTTTTCGTTACAGGTGGACGAGGGTATCGAAGCAATGTTATGTTGTTGGTTGCAACAACTTCAAGAGTTCGGTGGACCCGAAGTCGATAAACCAGATTTACTCAAAGGATCAATTGGATCTTTGAAAAATTTTGGTCTTGCATTGGCTGGAGCTAGTGGTACAGGAGGAGGTGGTGGTGGTGGTGGTAGTCTTGGTGGTGGAGGTGGTGCCACAACTACTACCTCTGTGGGTGGTGGAGCAAAAAACACATCTGGGTCTGGTAGTTTGGCACGACACAACACTGGACTTTTGGATATGAGAGCGAGATATAATGGAGACCTTGTACAACTAAAGGAAATAACTATGAATTGCTCAGCTGAGTTAAAATCAAAAGCAATGGATTTGATGGTAATGGAACATGGATTGAGACATGAAAATGTGAATCCATTGATAGGTAAGCAACGCATTACAATAAGGTTTTTAAAATTGTCTTCAAAAAGTTATCAGTATCATATGTTCCCGTTATACCCATCCATATCTACCTTTGCTTGTAAGCAAATATACTCCGTACCACTTGATTAATAAAAGATATGTATTTTTTTAAATTGTGCGAAATCTTATAAAAATCGTTAAGTAAAATGGGATAACCTTTTTGCGGAAGGTATAAACCGACTATGTTGTAAAAAGATGTTTTTGTCGTGTGTCTATGTACGTTCAGTTGTGCATTGAGCTAGACCCTAAGTAAATGGATGGGTTCACTTCATATTTGGTACAAAGCATTTTTGTTACAATACATTTCATGTAATTTTGAAACAAGGATTTTAGTCTTTTCATTTCTTAACGAAAATGGCTTACATTATTTTAAAAAATGGCGCCCAATCTGTACTCCGGTCAGGAAACCCAAAACCTTGCACTTTTTGGGGGGTGGGGTATCTTATTTATACATTTTAAAAACTATTTTTGACATACTAAAAATTAAATTACCTCAAGATTCTTTTTTTTAATCCTGTCGTTTGGACGCCATTTTAAAAATTGGCGGCCAATCGGAGCCAAATGGTTAAAAAAATGGAAACTCGTAAATTAGTTGGAAAAATGCCATGGTTAAAATAACAGTTGATGTCTTAAAAATATAGGTGTTGAGTAGTCACACCTTCGGGTAAAATATCAGTGTTGACACTTTTCGGGAACATCCTTTTTTTTAATGTCAACGGGTGGAACATTCACTTGTTTGGTCATTTTTAATATTTTAAACATTAAAAATGTTGCGGAAATGCCTCTTGATGCTAAACGCGCTGGGGAAATAAAAATTAATATTTTGAAAAATATGTGTTGAGTAAACGCACCTTCTGTTAAAATTTCAATCTTGCCACTTTTCAGGAACATACCTTTTTAATGCCAAATTGTTGGACTTCCCGTTTTTTGGTTGTTTTTAATGTGAAAAAAGTTGCGGACACATCTCGGGACGTCAAATGTGGCTTGGAAAAATAACGGTTGACATCTTAAAGAATAGTTGTGTTGAGTAGAAGCACCTTTGGTAAAAATTTCAGTGTGGACACTTTTCGGAAATATACTTTTTTTTATTAAAAGCGTGGGACATATATGTTTTTTCGTAAATTTTGAATATTTTGAACACGAAAAAACTTGAAACTTTTTCTTCCAACATGCGTTTGGTATCTGAAACTGTTTCAGCAAACTTTTCTCACGTTATAAATATTAAAAATTACCAAAAAAGTGGAAATCTCAAACTTTACCTTAAGAAAGTATGTTGCCCAAAAGAGGGCAACACTGAAATATCAACCGAAGGTGCTTCTACTCAACAGCTACCTTTTGAGACATCTACTGTAATTATTCCAAGTCACGTTTGGAGTCTGGAGGCGTCGGGTTGGATACCTAACCTATGTTAAACTGTGAAAAAAAGTTGACAGGAATTGTTATCTTAATTTTTATTGTGATGACGCTACGCAATGTTTTCGAAAAGCATAGTTTGATCCCTTAATTGGTTTGTATTTGTAAGACTTTGATAATTTAGTGAGGAAAAACGGTTTGGTGAATAAATTTCAGGAGTATTGATGCTATAAAAGTCCACAAATCTGCATACCAACTATAAAATTTGTTACCAAATTTACTTAAGATTCCCGATTTAAGAAAACACAGTCTTTTATATTTCAGAAAAATAACAATTTAACTCAAGGATTTATTATAATATGTAATAGATTTGAGCAATAAGATTTTAAGGCAAGAAAACAATGTTAATCGAATGAAAGTTAAAAGTGAACTGAACTATAAAGATGTTTGTATATAGCAAGATGATTGAAAGTTTAAGAAATAACAGTACAACTGTAATTAAAGCTTTAATTTTCAACATCCTCCGACCCGCGATCTTTAAGATGATCTGATATTTCCAGAGGGTAAAGCAGCTGAATAGGTCTTCGAAATGTTGATCCATTAGAAACTCGCACCTCGCATGCATGAACCCTTCCATCACGACCGGGAAACACATTTACAATAACGCCCAAATGCCAAAGTGTCTTAGGCAATGAACGATCTTCCATAAGCACAACATCTCCAATAGCCAGGTCGGTTGATCTGTTATATTTGGACTTATGAAACGACATCAGTTGTTGAATATACTCTTTGTACCACCTTCGCTTGAAGCAAGATATAAACTGCAATCGCTCCTTCCACCGTTGACGTACGCCTTCTGAACCTTGACTTCTGTCATCTTCGATTGAAAGATATTCGTATTGTTTAGATCCTTGTGGTCCACGCAAAAGCTGAGCAGGTGTGAGCGGCGATAAATCAAGAGGCTCATCTGCAACATATGTTAGAGGCCTGTTGTTGACCACATTTTCCACTTCGGTGAGAAATGTATATAATTGGTTGTTGTTCAAGGTCGCTTTGCCAACTGCTGCTTTCAAAGCTGATTTAACAACACCCACCATTCGTTCCCAGAACCCACCCCACCAAGGGGCACGTTCAACTATGAATCTCCAGCGTAAACGATGATTTGCCAAGAATCCCTTAAACATTTCATCAGTGAAACTCAGTTTGAGCAACTCCTTGGAAGATTTCTTGAATGTAGCTGCATTGTCTGACCAAATCACCCTTGGTACTCCTCTGCGAGAAATGAAGCGTCGTATACCCAATAAGCAACTTTCGGTAGTTAGATCTGATGTGAGTTCGAGATGGACCGCTCTAATCGATGCACAAGTAAATAGCATAATGTACACCTTACTCTTTTGACCAGATTCATATGTGTACAGGGGTCCAGCAAAATCGAGTCCAGTGACATCAAACGGCGCCGAAAATGTGATGCGATCTCTAGGCAATGGCGCGAAAGGTTGAGTAGCTGGCATCGCTCGAAGAACCTTGCAAATTGTGCATCTCTTCACCTCGGATTTTACTATTTGTCGACCTTTAATTATCCAGTAAGTTGATCGTAAATGCGTTAAGACTGAAGAAACACCAGCATGGAATAATTTTTTATGTACATCGTTAATTATCAGCTTCGAGATATGTGACGATTTTGGCAAAAGAATGGGATGGGCTTGGATTTCCGAGGATGCCAAATGCAATCGCCCACCCACACGAATATGACCACTATTTTGATCTAGAATGGGACTAAACATTAATAATTTAGAATTTAAAGGTATACCTTTATTTTCCTTGAGTGCTGCAATTTCTGTACTAAAATGCAGCCTTTGTACTTCGCCAATCCAATAATTTTCAGCTCGATCCATTTCACTTGCTGATAGAAATGGAACATCTTCATAGGAAGCATAGTCGTCATGGCGTTGTTTTTTCTTGAAGCATTCAATTGCACGAAAACAATAAGCTGTTGTTCGTAAGAGACGTCTCCAGGAACTGAACCTTTTGCATGCAATAAGAGAAGTGTTGATTGTTGTAGATTCCTCTTCCTCATCTTCCCCCACAACAAACAATGAAAGCGCTGAGGGTGTAGTAGATTTGTATTCGCTTACAGTCGGCCAAAGGTTCTGTTCGTTAAATAACCAATCTGGTCCAGAGAGCCATTGAGAAGATTGGATGAGAGACAGCGCATTAATTCCTCTAGTCAATAAATCTGCGGGATTCTGGGAGCCAGGACAGTGTCGCCAACAAGAAATTTTTGTAAGCGTTCGAATTTCTCGGACTCTGTTCTCAACGTACGGCTTCCAACGTTTCTCTTTACCCAATATCCAAAATAGGGCAATTTTGGAGTCCGTCCACAAGAACTCTTCATTAAATTTAATCTGCAAATTCGTGCGCAGGTACTCAAGCAATCTTGCAGCGACCAAAGCAGCAGTCAGCTCTAATTTCGGGACAGTCAATTCATCACGATCGTTGTTCTTGAGAGGTGCTATTCGGTTTTTAGCGCAAAGAAAACGGGTGGTAATGTTTCCATCATCATCTGTAGTTCGCAAAAAGGCTACTGCTCCGAAAGCATGTTGACTGGCATCGGCGAAAATGTGGATCTGTGTATAACCTTCTTCATTGAAAACGCAGCGTGGAATCATCAGTTGCCCTAACTCACTGACATCTGCACAGCAATCAATCCAAACTTTATCGAGTTCTGATGATAGTCTTTCATCCCAGTCTAGGTTTTGTCGCCAAATCGATTGAAAAAGAATTTTCAACCTAACCACCCAGGGACCTAATAAACCAAAGGGATCATATATCTTTGACATTACCTTCAGTACGTTACGTTTCGTCCCATCCAAACCGTTTGCCTTCAGAAGAACTTCAATTCCATTTAAATCCACGGATAATTCATCAGCGTCAACGAACCAACAAAGACCTAGGACTTTCTGCATTAATGGTGGAGCTATTTCCGATGGGTGACTATTTCGCACTGACAGGCTGTTGGAATTCCACTTACGAAGATGCATAGAACCAGCTTTCATGATTTGAACTGCCTCATGACGTATATCCATAGCACTTTTCTCGTCATTCACACTTGCAACAAGATCATCGACGTAAAAACATCTGCGTAAAATGTCAACTGCTCTGGGATATTGTTCTTTTCCATCGTCTAAAATTTTGGATATTACTTCTCCTAATATGTTTGGGCTGCTGGTCACACCAAATGTCACTCGAGTCATGCGATAGGCTTGCACTGAGAAATCTGTTCGCGTTTCATTCGGATTAAACAATTCTTTGAACCAAAAAAATCTGTGGCTTTCTCGATCAGGTACAGCCAAAACTATTTGGAGAAACGCCTTTTCAATATCAGCAGTCAATCCTATTTTGCCACAGCGAAAGTTAAGTAAGACCGTCAGAATCTCAGGCAGAAGGTTGTTGCCCACCTCCAAATGATCATTGAGCGAGATATGATTTGCTGCATGCGCCGAAGCGTCAAAAACAATTCGCAGCTTGGTAGTGTCTTTGTCTTCCCGGTATACAGGTCTATGAGGCATGTAGTATACACGACCCCCTCGTTCGTCATCCTCCACTCGTTCAGCCAAGCCACCGTTAATCATCTCCTGCATTGCTGCTTCATAATCCTGAAGCTTTGACGATGCTCTTAACTTTCGCACTAGTGATTGCATTCGATAAAGTGCCCCAATACGATTGTCATGGAGCGAATCCTCTATGTCTTTCCAAGGGAGTGATGCCTCATATCGATCTGCAACCTTGCGGATAAGTGATTCTGTACTTCGTGTAGTAATTTTGTCGTTCGTTATCCCAATAGTTTCAAGTCGCCAAAATTGTTGAAGATCCTCACAGGCACAAACATGCAAACAAGTTACAGAAGAAAGATTCACGACAGCATCTGAATTATTTGAAATGACAGGAGACTTACCTTGCAAAGTCCACCCGAGAACAGTGTTTATTGCTGTTAGCTCGGGTGTAATCCGTTTGTGTTGTCCAGTTGCAAGGAACCAATAATTGTCTGCTCCTATTAATATGCTGATTCCATCTTCAGCATGCAAATTTTTGAGACTAACATCTGCCAGCTTCAATTCTCTAAGCGTTTCGAGTCTTTCATCTGGCGCAGACAAAACATCCACACAGATTTCGGGTACCTCCTTAGATCCACAGCAACGATTCTGTTGTCATATTGGTTACGTAATACAACTTGTACCTTATTACACTGCATACTAGGTCTAGGTTCTTTGCTTCCGAATGGAATAATGTTAATATTTTGCACTCCGATGATATCCAAATCAAGTTGACGTGCCACGCTAGATTTTATAAATGACATTTGGCTCCCGCCATCTAATACCATTCGACAGTACAATGATTTGCATGAATTTTTCTTTGAAGCAAATGCGAAAGCAGTTTGTAAGTACACGGTGCTAGCTTGCGGTAATTTATTATGAGCATGAGTGGTGTACAAGTTAATTGATTGCTGCGATTGAATTGATGACGTCTTAGTATAATTTTGCGATGATGGTGAAGGAGCTGTACTTTTCTTGTCTGTAGATGTAGATTGTGTATGATGGTTTGGATCACACATTGACGTTGCGTGTCGCCCGTTACAATTCTTGCACACAAGTTGAAATCGTTTTTTGCATGTCTTGGAATAGTGCCCCTTTCTACAACACCGGTAACATCGTCCGTCTTCTTTTAGCATCTGTTTCTTTTTGAGTAAAGGAAAAGAGCTTTTGCAATCAGATGAATAATGATCAGAGGCTTTGATGAATTTCAATAAATATTTGACTTGCTTATCACCAATGTCTTTAGTGGAGGAAACATCAGATTTCGCTGATGAAATATCGTTATCGTCGTTTGTATCAGCCTCTGGAGAAAAGTTATCAGAAGAGTCATCGTAATACCTGTGAAAATCAACTCTCAATTCATTGGGTATGCAACGAAGTAGGACACCTTTAAGCATGACGTAATAATTTGATGATGGAATTCCGAGAGCAGCGAGTGATCGAGTGGATGCTAGGACGGAATTATAAAGACATCTCAACCCTGTGGCGTCAACTTTTGATTGAACTGGCTGAATGGATAACAAGCATTGCATATTATGATCGACAATTTTTTCTTTATTGCCATACTCTTCTCTGAGAATGTTTATTGCCGTCTCATAATTCAGTTCGCTTGGTGTGAGACCTATCAAAGTATTCGCTGCCTTACCAGTCAAAGCGGCTTCTAGGTAGTTGAACTTGTCAACAGTAGAAAGAAATAGATTATCATGTACGAGTGTTCGGTACTGTTCCCAAAACGGTATCCATTCTTTGTAGTCGCCTGAGAACTTTTTTGGTTGCAGCTTTTGAAGTTTTACTGCAAGCATTTTACTTGGAGGGGAAGTGGTGACGTTATGCGATGAAATGTTGGCGGTAGCATCGTTGGCGGGACCATCAAAGGGTGGAACTGAGGGCGACAATATCTGCTTCTGATTTTGTTTAACCTTATTCAAACGAATTTGCAGCCTTGTAATCGTTGATACCGCTTTGTCATCATATTCAGCTATAGATTCTGCTTCTCGTTCGAAATCATCCGCTTTTATTAAGGAACGAACATCGCCATTTGCCTTGCGCAAGCTTTCATGCGCCGCTGTCAAACGATCTAAGAAAACGCTAAGTTCTTCCTCAATGCAATCTAAAGCATATGATTCCGTGTCATCTTTTACTTGACTTATATTCGATTTAAGGAACTCGCCCGCACTATTAACGATCTTCGTTACTTGCCCCCGATATGTTGCACGACTTGCCAAATCCATTATCGAATGCGATAGAATAAATCACGTGTTATTTCAACCGTTCGTGTCTCTTCCCGGGTTTCGGCACCAATGTAAAATTTGTTACCAAATTTACTTAAGATTCCCGATTTAAGAAAACACAGTCTTTTATATTTCAGAAAAATAACAATTTAATTCAAGGATTTATTATAATATGTAATAGATTTGAGCAATAAGATTTTAAGGCAAGAAAACAATGTTAATCGAATGAAAGTTAAAAGTGAACTGAACTATAAAGATGTTTGTATATAGCAAGATGATTGAAAGTTTAAGAAATAGCAGTACAACTGTAATTAAAGCTTTAATTTTCAACACCAACGCTAGTCATGCATTCAATATTTCCAAATAAACAATAGACCTATTAAAAGACCACAAAAGGTAGTTTTTAAGTAATTTCTTTAAACTAACTGTGAATGGTCATAAGAAATAATCTGTACAAAGTTATAAAAGAATCTTGAAAAAAACTTTATTCGAATTTCCAAAACTGTTCTTGAATTTTTATGAGGTCATTATTTTCTGAGATTCGTTATCAAAGTATCTTTTTTCATTTAAAGTCAGATAAGCAATGCACAACGAAATTGTGAAAAAAAAGTTATCTGATAATAAATTTGATTGACTCAAAAAAAAAAAATATTCATGAAAATGAAGACCTCCAAAAAAATAAAACTAAAATTAAATTTTTGTCTCGTGTCATTTCTTGCAAATAAGGCAATAACGATACTTTAAGAAAAATTATTTGTAAAAAAATCTCAAAACAAGAAATATAAAGCTATAGAATGCTTTTTGTTTCAACTCAATACCACCATCAATATCACAAAGATACTGGTTTTTCAAAAACACTAAAAAATTGAAAAAAAACTTGTTCCTTTAATTTTTTTGACTAGTGACTACCTAAGTATAATCACCTTTGTTAGGTTTATATTTTGCGCATATAATAACATTCAAATAATTTTAAAATTCTACTTTACAAAGGTACAACAATATTAAAGCAAAGAATTACATATACGTTTTACAATATGGTGCACGCTTTCTCGTCAACGTTATCAATACATTATTGAACCATCATCAAACTTAACATCTGTAATGCCCAGCTGTGAACGTAATAGTTCTGAACTATCACAAGAGCAATTTCTGATATTCCAGTCGTGCATTTTATTTAAAATCAACTTTACCCTGAGAAGTAAAAAAAAGCAACCTTTTCTATTTTGAAGCAAAAAATGCACACACAGAGTTTTTTTTCAAGATAATACTTTTTTACGTGCATTGATTTTAAAAGAGACAGTTTGAAGTTGTGAACTTATATAGACAGGTTGAGAGACAGGATGAATATTTGTGCTTCAAAACAAAATCAGAGTGGAGGAAAACAAAATTGCAGAAACGCCTCCAGATGCCAAACGCGTGTTGGGAATATAAGTTGCAAGTTTTTTCATGTTCAAAATATTGAAAAATAACAAACAAGTGGAGGTCCCACCATTTGACATACAAATAAGTATGTTCCCGAAAAGCAGCGACACCGACATTTTACCCGAAGGTGCGTCTACTCAACACCAATTTCTTAAGACATCAACAGTAAAAAAAAACAGGTTAATTACTCGGAAAATCTCCATGGTTAAAATCATGGAAATAATCCGAGTAATTTAGGCATTTTTGTACCAATTGGCTCAGATTGGGCGCCATTTTTCAAAAGGCAGAGTAACAATAATGTCTCCCAAGTTTTCATCCTTAGCATGTCAAAAATAAATTTCAAATATAAAAAGCACAAGGATATTGGTTTCCGTACTGGACTACAGACTGGATGCCATTATTCAAAAAGGCGTCCAAGTGACAAGACTACAAACTCCCAAGTTCATCCTTCGTATGTAAGAAATGAATTCCAACCATAAATAAAAGGTTCCACAAAAAGCACACACTAATCGGTTTCCTGTCCCGACTAATAAACGGCTTAATCGATTTTCAATAAACTTAGCGCATAGAGTTCTTTGGTCCTTCCTAGGGCTGGTCACGATTCCAAACTAAATGAAAATTCTTAAGTATCGTCTCGGTATCGTTAAAATCGAAAAATGTCCGTATCATCTCGGTCTCAGTCTCTGAACAGAATAGAGTGCAGCAACTAGAGCAGCAGCTGAATAGCTGTTAAAAAATGTAGTGCGTGATTTTTTTTACGCACCTACATTGTAGCTGTACAGCTTTAGCCTAGTTTACAGTTCCCGTGCGCAAAAAAAATCCTATGCAAATATTCTCGCATGTCAAAAATAATTGAGGTGAAATGCAAAATTAATTGTTTGCATGATTGGTTTACAGTTTCATGCAAAATAAAAAACCATTGCTGTCATGGAATGTCATGCAAAACAATGGACCGGCAATTGTTTTGCATACGAAAAAAGTGTGGTGAATAAAATAATTTTTTTTTGGATGGTCGGTTTACACTTCAAAACAAAAACAATATATTCAACTCTAGGCATTATTGGCATGCAAATGGTTTTCGCATCCAAAAATAATTATTTTCCACTTTTAGGCCTATAGTTTATTAATTAAGTGTTAATTAATGCCTCAATGGGTGGCTTAAGCCAAGGCAAACGCTTTCGCCTCGAACACTATTCAATTTGATACACAGATTAGGTGGAAAATCGTTTTGAAAATTTTGATTTTTTTTCGCATGGGAACTGTAAACTATGCTTTTCTGACATTTTTAACTGTTTTTAGTAAAGTATATACATTAGGGTGTGTCATTTATTTCAACTTTGGAATTTCCACATCTAATACCTCCAAAAAGTTGCTTTACATATTAAAATTAAATTCTTCATTTGAAATTTTCGTTTAAGTTATTGGCTTTGGCTCGCTAAAAAAGCTTGAAAAGGACACCAAAAACGTTTGTTTTAGGCTATTGATTATGTCCCAAAAAACAGGGCAATAAGGAACTAAGACGTTCATGGGATTTTATTGTAACAATCTTCAAAGGGGTCATTGAGGAAGAGAAAACCGTGGAGAGCTATTAAATGAGAGGGTGCATTTTGGAGAAAGGGGTGCAAAAGCACCCTTTTTGGTTTTTTGCATATAACTCGAAAACGGTGCAAAATTTCGAGTTATTTCTGAAAACCTTTTTTGTAGAGAATACAATTAACAAACGAAATAGATTTTTGAAAAAAAATTAAAAAATTTTTAGTTAGCTAAATTTAAAAAAAATCATAGCAAAAAAAAGTGCAAAATCGCATTTGTTGGTAAAATATGGCGAAAAAACGTTTTTTAATACTTTTTTGATATGGTTATTTCGTAAAAGTTTCCTTACAATAAAATTGGAGTGTCATTTTCTTTTTCAGTGACATAAAATTAGCCTATAACATTTTTTTGGATAAGTAAAAATTGATTTAAGAAAAAATTATTAATATCTGCCACACTTGAAAATTGTATAAAAATACAATTTTGAGTGATTTCGAATTTTTAATTCAAGTTTGTATTGCCTTAAATTTTTTTCTTTTTAATTGTTTGTATACTTTATGCAAAATTATTTTAATTAGTTTAATCAGCTCAGATTAACTATGACCATATCCAAGCAATAGACAGAAAAAGTAGTTTTCGAAAATAAACCTTGTTGTTTAGCGAGCCAAAACACCATCTAATTTCAAAATTTTTTCATATATTCTTATTCCTACGATTCTAATGCAACTTTTGGCAGGTATTAAATTTTAAATCTGAACAGTATTTTTTTCGCCATACCAAAGTGACACACCCTAATATACATATGTACATTGAATCTCATATCTTTAGAAACTTTAGCAAATTCTTTTAGTTTTACAAAAAAAATACCAAAACCGTTGTAAAACACAAAAGTAACGACTACAGAAGGAGGACGCAAAACTAAAAACTGCTCTCCTGTAAAATGTTGAAAAAGCAGATACGTCAGTTCGAGAGAAGAGGACGATATGTGGGTTAAAGTGATTTGTAAACTCTTTTCAATCTCTCATAAAGACGTAAACCAATTTTAGCTTCTTTTTCATCATTATTAATTTTTATTTTTGTTTTCATTTTTATTTTCGAAACTTAAATGTCAGCTGCATTGTGGGCGCGTAGAAAAAAAAATCACGTACGACACTTTTTGACAGCTATTCCAGCTGCAGCTGCAGGTTGCAGTTGCAGCACTCTATTTTGTTCAGGCAGTTACCCAGCTGCATCTGCAGCTCCGTCTGCAGCTGCGTCGTGTTGTGTTCAACATTTTGACATTTGACAGCTATTGCAGATGCAGCTCCATCTCCATTCTGTTCAGCCAGTAAATCAGTGTCGTCTCGGTCTCGGTTTCGTATAACCAGGTCTCGTTTCGGTATCGGTATCGGCCTCGTCTAGTTTCAGTCGCAAAATTTAAAAAGAAATCCAAGACTTGGTTACATGTCCTTGGGCTTGCAGTTGAATACGCTTGGTATTTTTCAAGATTTATTACAAAAATCTTTAGAAACAAATAATGCATAATGAATGAAAGAAAAGAGTTTGTTTTTATTCGTCTTCAGTTATAGTTTCCAAAACAAAGGTCTAAATGAGACTGTTCTATGCTAAAGTGAACACAAATGCCAAGCCAAACGCATTTTTTTCCGCCAAAGAAAGTCAGTGACACTGTTTTGGGCGGAAAAATATCGTGGTGAATATAAAATGTATGTATTTTCCTTGGGTTAGTTCACAGTTCGTTAGAAAAATTTTAAACGTAAAACATTTTTTTTGCATAAAAATTATTCCTAAAAGAAATATTTGTAGTTTTTTTGCGTTGAGGAACTGCTAACTGCACACTTAGCTTAAGCAATTAATGAATACATCGACAAAAACCGGTTCTATCGGTGCTATTGGTTATTAAATAAAATTGGTTTGGTACAATTGATACAAATATCGTTGGAGACGTTTTAGGGAAATCAGGATACTAGGAAAAATAAGCGTGGCAGTGGGTTGATTTCAACAAAGTTTTTTCACCCACCTAAAAAGTACCCGATCTGAAAATGTTATTCAAATCCTTGGGTTCCGAGAAATGAAGCACAAGATAAAATGGGCGTGCTACTTTTCTCTTACCTTATTTTCTAAATCTTCTCTTTGCTTAAAGCCTAGCTTACAGTTCCCGTGCGCAAAAAAAAAATCTATGCAAATATTCTCGCATGTCAAAAATAATTGAGGTGAAATGTAAAATTAATTGTTTGCATGATTGGTTTACAGTTTCATGCAAAAAAAAAACTATGCTGTCATGGAATAACATGCAAAACAATGAACCGGCAATTGATTTGCATGCGAAAAAAAGTGTGGTGAATAAAATATTTTTTTTTTTTGATGGTCGATTTAGACTTCCGAAAAAAAAAATACATTCACCTCAAGGCATTTTTTGCATGCAAATGGTTTTCGCATCCAAAAATAATTATTTTCCATTTTTAGGGCTATAGTTTGTCAATTAAGGGTAAATTAATTACTCAACGGGTGGCTTAGGCCAAAGCAAACGTTTTTCGCCTTGAATATTATTCAACTTGGTGCGCAGAATAGGTGGAAAATCGTTTTGAAAATTTTGATTTTTTTTCGCATCGGAACTTTAAACTATGCTTAAAAGAAAAAACTGAAAATTTCATTCAAATCGTTAAGTAAAGCCATTTCCATGTTTCTTGTAATAATTAATAATAATATTAAAAAATACATTTTTTCTGTCGATACCAAACGATACTACCGAGAGTCTCGGTAATTTTCGGTCCTTAAAGTACTGTATCGTCTCGGTATCGTTTTAGATGCTTTGGTATCGTCTCGGTATCGTTTGGGTTTCCGATATCAAACGATATTCCTCCGAGACAACCAAAAATAACGGTATAGTTTTTGGATTTCTAAAAAATATTTTTGTTTTTGAAAACTCAATAGGAATTTTTAAAGTTTTTTAAAACTTCAACACTCTTTAGAATATTCTTAAGGAAAAAATTTATTTGTATGCAAAATAAAAATACCTTATCTACTCGAGAAATGGGAGAAAGTACTTTCAGTTTTAATTTTAATTGATCAATAATATACAACTTAATATTGTTCGCGAAGCGTCGGGAAAATTAATGGATTAGTCTTTTAATTGCTTTAAAAAAAAAAGAAAGTACTTTTAGTTTTTTTGAATTAGGTCAACTTTAAAATATTAAACAACATGTATACCTACATTTCAGTACTTCTCATTGAACTGTACTTTTTTGTAATTTTTGATTTTTTTTAACATAAGAAGACTGCATAATTAAAAAAACTACCCGAAATTGCTACCTAGATACTCATAATTTTATTGGTGTTAACTATGTACATAGTTTCATCTAAAACGAGTTATTAATTCATAAAATTTCAATTTTCAGGTTGGTTAAGCGATCCCAATCGCAATGCCATGGTCTTTGACTACTGTTCCAGAGGCAGTTTGCAGGATGTTCTAATAATGGATGAAATAAAACTCGATTGGTCCTTTCGCCTTAGCCTGCTGACCGATTTAGTACGTGGTATGCGATACCTTCATTCCTCACCACTACGATTCCATGGTAATCTAACATCTCGCAATTGTGTGGTGGATGCACGTTGGGTTCTAAAAATAACCGACTATGGAATCTCATCGTTCTACGAAGCACAAGGAATAACGCCCCCGAATAAAAGCCCCAAAGAACTACTATGGACAGCTCCGGAGCTTTTGCGCAATTTAAAAGGACATAATCGTGGTGGCACCCAAATGGGTGATGTATACTCTTTCGGAATTATAATGCAGGAAGTTGTGGTTCGAGGCGAGCCTTATTGCATGCTGTCACTGTCGCCGGAGGAAATCATTGCAAAAATTAAAAAACCACCCCCACTGATACGGCCGTCTGTTTCAAAGGGTGCTGCACCACCAGAAGCGATTAACATCATGCGTCAATGTTGGGCGGAAACTCCTGACATGAGACCGGATTTTAACTCGTAAATGAATTATTCAGTGTCTCTAAACCTCTTTAAAACAACTCACAATCGAAATTTTCAACTAGAGCTCATTTTGTTTTTGTTATTACTTTTTTTGCAGTGTGTACGAGCGCTTCAAGATGCTTAACCATGGCAGGAAGGTGAACTTTGTTGACACAATGTTTCAAATGCTCGAAAAATATTCTAACAATCTGGAGGAATTAATTAGAGAACGCACAGAACAGTTGGATATTGAAAGGAAAAAGACTGAACAGCTCCTTAATCGTATGCTTCCCAGGTGAGAAATGATAAGAATGTTAATTTTGTGTGAAGATGGAATCTTTGCAAATCTTTTGCGGTAGATGCGAGTTGATTGCAGTCGTTTAAGTTAAGAACGAGCAAGTAATTCAAATTATTTTTAATTTATTATGCTTGTTTTGAAAACGAAACGAATTCGGGGAAGGGGGGCAGACACTCACCGGGTGAAAAAATGCGCCGAATGGGGTTTGTGTGTGGGATGGAAATTCTGTTTTAGATGTGGCATCTGGCATGTAGAATATGGGTAGTTATCAAAATAAAGTGGTTTTGACACACTTCATTTTAATTATTTTAATGATAAAATTATTTAACAGTGGAACAGCCCTCATTTGGTTTTGGTACGTTTGGCTTGTGGCTCAATTAGTAACAAAACAGAACTTTTTTGCAATGAAGTTTGGGTTTTTAAGCTTATTAACAGTTGGTACTCAGACACAGATTCAAATTAAAAAAGACAAGGTGATTCTGAAAAATGTGAATGAAGTATGGAAAGCACTATGAAATATTTTTGTTTTTAAAATAAAGTTCATGTATGTAGGTGCATAGTATAGGTAAGGAATATTCATGTAGCGTCGGAAAACCATATTAAACACCGGAAAGTTTATGACGTCGTGAAAAAAAACTGTAAAAATTTGTGTGGAAAATCTTTTACAGTGAATCGTAAATTTTTCGACACGACTTTGTGTCGTAAACTTCTCAAATGAATATGAAACACGTGGAAGGTATTTGTATTGGTATAATGACGTTTTATGTATTAATTTGACAATAACCAGGAAACCATTTAAAATTTAAAAAAATAAATGAACTCAACTCGAAGAAAATAAAAATAAGATGTTGAAGTGGAATATAATTTAAAAAAGATAATAACATTAAAGGAAAAATAAAACATTTTAAATCAGATATGGCGTCAGCTGAATCAGATGATTGGTTCATCACGTCGATTACCGCATTTGCACAAGCAGTCATTAGAAATGCCTTCATGATACGTTTTTTGTAAAATTTGAAACAGCATGAATACCTTTTCATAAAATAACTCTAGAACATTTTATCAAATTGGTCATATAACTTTGCAATCAATAACTTAAGCAACATATTCAAAAAAAAAAAGATGAAAGACAAATTATAAACGGTTGATTTTTAAGATACAGTTTATGGTAGTACAGTAATTTAAATAATTTGTATCTTCAGTTAACTCACTAAATTTGGTGGCTTAACTCAAATTTACCGAAAGAATGTTTAAATGTTGAACTAAAAATTAAGGCGACTTGCACTGAAAACTGAGCCCAAGAACGTGAAGTAATGCTACTCATTTAAAAACACATTGTTTGCTTTATTGCACTTTATGATACTAATCATGGACACTTTTGGAAAAGCATCGTGTGTTAAAAATTATATTTTGGCTGGAAAAATAAATATGGCTAAATGTACCAGTTATAGACTTATGATCTATATGCTTACTTACTTAAGGTAGCGCTATAGTCCGGGGTGGATCAAGGCCTCAACCAACAAGCTTCTTCCAGCCAGTTCTGTTTCTAGCTAGCTGTCTCCAGTTTCACACGCCAAGTTGGTTGAGGTTCTCTTCCACTTGCGTGCGCCACCTTTTACGCTGTCCACCTCTACTGAGCTGTCCCACGGGGTTGGATTCAAAGACTTTTCGGGCCGGAGCATTAAGGTCCATTCGCTCTAAGTGACCCAGCCATCTCAATCGTTGGCTTTTCACTTTTATGGTTACGTCCGTCGGTCGGGCTACACCGACAAATGTTCGTTGTTGTATCTTCTTCTCCATTCCCCATCTATGCAGACGGGATCTCTCAAAACAGCCTAACGCGTTCTCATCCACAGTTAACAGTGTCCATGCCTCTGCACCATACATCAAGACCGGGATGATAAGCGTCTTATACAGGGACAGTTAAGTTGCTCGAGAGAGGGCTTTGCTTCTCAATTGCCTTCTTAGCCCAAATAAACAGCTATTGTCAAGAGTAATCCTTCGTTTGATCACAGCACTGGTATCATTCGCTGAGTTTATAGCGGATCCTAGGTAGACAAAGTCGAATTTATCCTTGATGCGAATTGTCATGAGGCGCTCGTTCACATAGTTTAAACTCAAGACTTCTTGCCTAAGTCTGCCTCTAACGACGAATCCACATCTAATACGGCAAGTAAATACCTATAATACGAAAGACCATTGCAGTAGCGGATCTAAGATTTGACGGTGGGGGGATAGGGGAAGGTTGGGGCTAATTAAATTTTGTTTGTAGGAAACTAAATTCTCTACACCCAAAAAAATAATTAGTGTAAATAACCAAAAAATTCGTATATCTTACGAAACTTTCGTGGTGCAAAACCACGAATAACTTTCGTAGTTTGTACAAATTGGCTTTCGTGAATTAACAAATATCATTTTTATTGCATTTGTATATACTACGAAACTTTCGTATTCATACAAATATTGTGAGCAAAAATTTAGTTCAATTAACGAAATATTTTTCAAAAATTTTGTAGAATATACGAAATGCTTTTGAATATTTTGTATATTCTACGAAATGTTTTGATTATAAATCTAGTACAAATTATTTGTACGAATATTAATGTATTTGTGTGGCCTCTTGAGAACCAGAGGCCTAGCGACTTTTACTTCTTATGTATAGGCCCAACTATAATAGGCATAAGCAAACAACAGCTTAACTTAACTTAAGTGTAGCTAGTCAACTATAATGGAGGGGTCCTACAATTCTATGCCGAGCTCAAAAGAAGTTGATGAAACCCACTTTCATGAAAATTGGAGAACTACTCTTTGGATGAAATGTTAATTCCCACAAGTGAAAGCAAAAGATGGAATTTGATACTGGAAGCTATACAAAATAAAAACAGATCAAATAAAGTTCATTAATTATTACATATTTTCAAAATTACTTACCCCCAATTATCTTTCTTTACCTTCAAACAATTACAGGGTTGAAACACAAATGATGAAAATGTCTACACGTAATCAGTACATAGTGAAATATATATTCAGCATGTTTTGAGTAACGAAAAATTTTGTAAATTTCCAATAACATTCGTACTCTCTACGAATTATTTTTATATTTACTTGACTGTTCTTTTGATGAATTTACAAATGTTTTGTTATATTAAGAAATCATTTAGCATTTCCCCTATTTCATCCAGATTTAGTAAAATGAACGAAATGATTTGTAAATATAACTTAAATACGTTCAAAAGAAATTTACGAAAGGCCTTTCGTTAATTGTACAAATGGTTTGTAATAGAAATTTTTGGCGTTCAATTTTTCCTACGAAATATTTGTTCAGTTAACTAAATTTTGTAGAATGCACGATAAAAAGTCTTACGAAATTATTTCGTAGTGATTTTACGAAATATTTTTTTGGGTATACGATTTATTTTAATACTTTTTACCGGTAAATTGAAAACAAGGAAATTATAGCTAAAACTTTAGTATTTTTTCTTGCATGAACATAAAGACAAAAAATAATGCAGTGCTCAAAAGGCAGCAAAAACTTTTGGTCATTCGTCAAAAACATTAGAGATTCTACCCCTTCATCGGCTTCTACACTCATTTACAACGATAACGCTGTGAAGGTGAATCTTCTTCACCCTCCAACTATCGGCCAATTGCATTAACATCCCTTCATGTCATGAAAACGCTGATCAATCGTCAGCTTAAGAAATATTTAGAGGAACGAAAGCTTCTTAATGACCGGCAGTATGGCTTTCGAAGCAATAGATCTACTGGTGATTTGATGGCATATCTCACCGAAAAGTTAAATTAATCTTTGCATCGTTTTGGAGAAAGCAAAATTATTGCGCTCGATTTTTTGCCCGGGCGGCAAAAGTTGAGGGCGGAAAAATTGAAAAGAATGTAGTTTTAAGACATTAAATTTAAGTATGTTTGCATAAAGCTATAAGTACTAGCGTAAGAACTGACTTATCAGATCATTGAATACCTAATACCTTTTAGAAGAAAAAAAATCTTTAGTTTAAAATTTTTTGTTTGTAATAAATTCACAAGTACCTTAATAACTTTGAAATATAAAACAAAAAATTATTTATATTTTTTTTTTTTTCAAAAGTTTTTGTGTTAAAATAATTATTTTTCAAAAAAAGCATAAGTAAACAATTTTATTTAAAAAAAGAAATTAGGGGATGGGTTTTGGGATTTAAAAATGGGGAGGAATTACGTTTTTTCAGTTTGTTTCTTGAATATTCTCAAAAAAAAGTTTGATTATTGTTTTTTTTAACTATTTCTAATAAGGCTTATTCTTTTTATGGCGCACACAATTACTGCGTATTTTTTTTCAATTAAACTAAAAAAAAAATTATTTCCATTTAAACAGAAGGCAACAATTATTTTAAGTTCGATGCTAGAAAAATACATAAATATGTATAAACCGACCTTAAAGCATTTTAATCTTTATCTTCTCAACTAGAAACGATTTTGATAGATTTCTTAGGTCAGTAAAAAAAATATTTAAATGATGTATGTAAGTACAGCTAGGGTGGTCCTTAAATTGGACATTGTCTTAGATAGCCCTCATTTGATTCAAAACATTGAAAAATAATTTCCCTAATTTTTTCAGATTTTTATTTCACCCCCCTGGTCTCCCTTTTTCATCTTCAAGGCACAAATAATGGGGTTAGGTTGACTCTTATAACACGCGAAAAAAATCAGAACTTATAGATTAGATTCAGACGAAAAAAAATCGTATTGGAGGGGGTATTTTTCCCCCCTTTCAGGCGGGAGGGGTAATTTTCTAAAAATTTGACCCAAAATAGAAAAAAAATATAAAAAAAAACAACAGGACCACTTGCAATGGCACGCTCTACCTATTTTTAAAGCCATGAATCCAGTCTATAATATGTTTTTTAAATCAAGCTTTTATTGTAAATAGTTAAAAAAAAAAATAACTTTCAAAATCTAAAAACAAAAACAAAAATAACAATTTTTTAGGTTTGAAAATAATTTTTTCAGAAGCTATTAACAATAAAAACTTGATCTAAAAAACATACTAGAGACTGGATTCATGGCTTTGAAAAAAGCTATAGCATGCCATTGTAAGTGGTCCCGTTGTTTTTTTAATATTTTTTTTCTATTTTGGGTACAATTTTTAGAAAATTACCCCTCCCTCCTGAACGGGGGGAAATAGACCCCCCTCCGATACGATTTTTTTTCGTCTGAATCTAATCTATAAGTTCTGATTTTTTTTCGCGTGTTATAAGAATCATCCTAACTCCATTATTTGTACCTTGAAGTGAAAAAAGGGAGACCAAGAGGGTGAAATAAAAATCTGAAAAAATTAGGAAATTTTTTGTTCTCTATTTAGAGTCATTTGATGCCTATCCAAGATGGAATTTAAAAAACCCAATATAAGGACCCCCCTTATGTACACACATGCACTCATAAAATTTAATAAACCTGTTTAGAAGCCCTAGTATACTAACATATTGATATGAATATCACACAATTCTAACCACATCGCATTCATGCCAATTTAAATTATAGCCTACATTTGTAAAATTTGGTTAAAAATCGCTCAATCTCTGCAGTGAGATATGGTTTATAAGGTGTCATCACAAAGGACGGCAAATAATTTTTTTGCCCAGGGCGGCGAAAAAGCTGGGTCGGCCCGTGATTACTGACCACCTCTTGAACGATCACAAACGCTTAGCTTAGATTTCCTAAGACGGTGTAAGAATTTTGTTTCCCTTTCTAATCTAGCAAAAATGTATTAATTTAGCCCAAAGCTAGAGTACAATTCTCATATCTGGGCTGGTACATCCATCAAAACATCTTTACACCCGCTAGATATAATTCAGACAAGAGCTTAAAAAATTATCGGTGACAGATCAATTTTGGAAACATTTTTATTGCTCGACCATTGACGAAGCGTCTCTTGCCTCTCATTGTTCTATCGCTTTTTTAAAAAGTGCTCTAGTGCTGCATTCCTCCCCTTAAACAATTTAGCCGTAAAACACGCTCAGCCAGGAATGCTCACCAGTATACCCTTGAGAATAACTTTGGACGTACCGTAAAATACAGAGATTCTTTCTTCAGCCGTACTACGCGAATATGGAATTCCTTACCCAGCTCTTTTTTTCCTTCCCATTTTGATATTCACACGTTTAAGGCAAATGTGCATCGTTATCTCCTACTTTATTCTTCTACTATTTTCTAAACGCTCGCACAGTGTTAAATATAACAGTTCAAGGGTATTCATAACCCCTTGAGTGTGTGTTAACAATAAAAGAAAGTTAAATTAATACAAAAAAAAGTATCAACCCTTTTATTATATTTTATCTGGAAAACTTTAGTTCATTTTTATCTGTAAATTCTTGATTTTCAATTTTACGGCAAAAAGTATGTTAACATAAATTGTAGAAAATTTAACTTTCTATAAAAAAAATATTTAATTTTTTTCTTGAAAATCTTGAAAACAGTTAGTTTCAAGATATCCTGGAAACACTTTTTCAACCCTTTTCCAAAACCAAATGGGGGTTCTTCCAGTGGCGGATCCAGAGGGGGGCTATAACAAAAATAAGATTATGGCTATAAAATTTCTATGTGAGCTGTGTTTTTCCAAGCCCTAGAGAAATTGAACGAATTTTTGGGGCTGAATAATATTGTATGTTAGCTGTGTTCTTCTTTCAAAGCCCAAGGGGAATTGCATGAAAAAAGGAGCCTGAGATACAAAAAAATCAAATACACCAACGTAGGCTCTTTTTATTCTAAGCCTTAAAGGTATTAGACACAAAATTGAAGTTTAGGGCTAAAGCTTTACGAAGCGTTTTCCTAAAACTGATAGGCCTAACAAATTTGCATAATAGCTGGTGGTTTTTCCAAGTTCTAAAAAAATTCGACGAAAATAAGAAGTTAGAGCTAAAAAATTTTGCATGAAAGCTGTTGTTTTCCCAAGTCCAGGGATTTTGAAAAAAGTATGAAGGTTGGCGGCTTAACAATTTTTCATGTATGCTTTGTTTTCTCCAAGCCCCAAGGGAATTGGGCAAAAAAAAAACAAGTTTAGGGCTAAAATATGCATACCTAAATTCTGTGTTTTTTTTTTTCAAGCCCTTCCCGCGAAGGGCCCAGCATTCCGAGTGAAATTAGATAAAACAAAATTTCAATTCACTTGGAATTCGTTTTCGAAATGTTAAAATCAGCTGTAACGGATAATTTGTGTGATTCAACCTTATATTCAGTTTTTTTTTCTGTAAAATGATATATGTATACATATTTTGTTTAAATATGGACCCAATACAATTATGAATAATAAGAAAATAAAGGGCATAAAATCGAGGAAAAATAGGTCAAAGAAAAGTCTTTTTTTTGCATAAATTATGGCAAAATAGTATCTTTCCGCGAATTCTTGTGTTTTTCCCCACAAAAATTAAGGCAAATAACCTTTTAACTTTAACTCACATATTTTTCAAATTTTCGTACAAATCCAAAGAATTCGAGTTGAACACGAACTTTCAGGTTCGAAATACCAATCCACATAGTACATAGACTTAAGTCATTTTATGTGGAAATCAGAACATCAAAAGTCACTATTTTTCCTTGATTACCTATCTTTTTTGCCATTTAGAGCATTCTCTTCTAATGAAATTAAATTTAAAGATTTAGATAGATGAGAAATGCTCCTTTTGTTTCAATTTTTTCACTTTACGTTTTTACGGATATTAGGTAAGGGTCAAAAACGAAAAAAAAACAAACGTTGGCACTGTTACACTTTCAGCTTTATTTATTAATTTTCTTAGACGGTTACTTGTTAGAAAGGTTCACAAAAGTTCTTAAAATGTCTAGTTAATCACATCCTAGGCGGCCAATTCCATTGTGTAAGTTAAAAACAAACTATAAGTTGTCCTTAGTGACAAAGTTAAAGTAAGAAAAAGTATAAATACGACTGTATATGTATGCTAGGGTGTTTCATATTTCCAAAGGTGTGATTTTTGGCTGACTTTGCTCACGCCCCGAGTCTAAGTGATGTCAAAGATATGTATGCCAAATTTCAAGAAGATTGGATAATATTTAGAGGTTGCGCATTTTGATCACTTTTATCTGAAACTATTGAGTTTTCTAATATTGAAGTCCTTTGTATTAAAGGGCTTCTCATGCACTTAAGTGCATGATGGCCTAAATTATTTTGACTTTGAGGGCATCAGTTGATTGTGGCTCATGAGCATAGACCTGCGACATCAGAAAACCCCAAGAAAAGTTTAATGGGGGCAAATCTCACGATCTTGGTGGCCAATTCACGTCACCTCCTCGAGAGATAACCCTATCTTACAGTTATCGTTTACTATGTAAAATGTCTATTGTTACATAACTGTGTAATACGCAGTGCTGTCCTTTCTAAACAATATGTCACATATTACATCCATATAATCCAATTTTGGCCAAAAGAAATTGCTTGTCCTCTATTTGTAGGGATCTCTTTTGATTAAATTACCGAAATTGACTGCATGGGGTTCACCTATCCCCTTACCCCTGCCCTAACTGACGCAACTAGTTTGTTTTTTTTTGAAGATCAACTCACCGTTAAGGGTGATGGGAGCTAGACTTTTATGTTCTTATAAAAAAAAAACACATCTTCTCTAAAAGCTGCAAAAAATGTAAAAATCCTATTTTTTGCCTACTTTTAAAAAAGTGATCAAAATGCGCAACCTCTAAATATTCTCCAATCTTCTTGAAATTTGGCAAAAATATCTTTTTTGTCAGAGAGACTCGGGGAATGAGCAAAGTCAGGTAAAATTTAACATTTTATTTTGTGCCTTATAAAATGAAACACCCTAATGTATGCATTTATAAATCCTACAAAAATATCTTAACAACTTTTTTGTACGATTTGTCGTTGTTGAAAAATTGGTTAAAGCGCCCTTTTTTCAAAATAGCCCCCCCCCCCCCCCCCCCACAGCTAAATCCTAGATCCGCTACTGGGTTCTTCAACCGCGAAAATCATACTGACCTTTCCTATACACATCAAAAGAAAAAGCCTTGTCCTACCGAAAATGCAAGGTGCGGCCAAAGTTTTGCAACATTTCAATGGACTGTGTATAGGTTTCGTTGGGAGAGTTTTCGGTAATACTTCTCCGTAGAAAGCACAATAGTACCACTTGAGTACTTGTAGATGGTCTTGGGAGGCTTGGATGTTCAACTATGGTTCTGTTACTTCTATCTAGAGAAGTTTCATCTTCATTTCTAACCGGAATTTCTCTCTACTGGAGGTGGTATTGGTAACGTTTCCTCACACGTACACGGATAAACAAGGGATATAAGTAAATAAATTGTTTCAATTGTCCCCCGAAAAAGTGTTTCAACTGTCCACAAACCACAACCTCTTCTTCAATAACAAAAAAAAACCTAAATTTAACATAAACAACACTGACACACCCCGGTAGTCACTTTGTTGTATTCTACACTCTTTACTGCGCACAATAAAAAACACTCAACAATCAATCAACAACAAAATAGTACTCCCACTACCAAAAAAATATAACGGAACAAAAAAACTTACTTTTGCTTGTCTAAAATCTATAGAGCTTCTTGTGCACAACCCAACCGAGTAACGAAAAAAGCAAGATGGGATAATCGCAAAAGGACTTGTTCTGGTTCATCTTCTCTCAATTCTCATACACATGGCGCGAACGGCTTATGAGATAATTTTGAATGAACAACAACAACCTGTGTGTGTTACCACCAAGTTTATAGTCTGGAGTTATAGCTATTTCAGGAGAGCCACCTCATCAGACTCCTTTAGTGGTTCTTAGTCTAGTTATGCTCGTATTAATTGAAAAACTCTTTGCCGTCATATGGGAGCGAACCATTAACCTTGCGATTCAGAGGCCAATGCACTACACACCGCGCCACTGAAGCCACATGGTTAGCTCTATCCCAATGCAGGTTTCGTTGTTTATCAATAATTGCAACAGCGACTAACATTTTTATTAACACACACAAGCTTGCTATTGTTCAGTCGGTTTCTTTCTTATTTCCCCATGCACCGATTCGTATGCCAACAATTCGTTGGTCATTCAAGAGGGGGGATGAGTTGAAGAGAGAGCTTATTAGCCCGATCATCCTAGACAAAATTTGACTATATATCAAAGTTAAATGAAGTACAAAATTTTTTGATGCAGTTTTGTTCCAATGATAGATAAGAATATAAAACCACAGTTTTACACCAAAATTTGTAATGGCGTCTAGGGTAAAATGGGGTAAAACTAAAAAAGGGCCAATTCTAAACGGGAGTTTCTAGAATTTTGTTTTGTTTTTTTGTCGATAGATGTTAAAAATATAAGAAAGTCATGCATATATTTTAAAATTCTAAAAAAAACTTTAAAGGAGTTATGATTGTTTAAAAGTTGAAAACAAGAAAATAGTTATTTATAAAATAGTTCACCAAAAATCAGAAGTTCAACCGATTTGGATTAAATTTCTATTTTTAGAAAGATAATAAGAAAAAAAATTAACCATATTTAAGGATATTTTGATGCTCCTTTTCTACAATTTTTTTTTTATTTTTTTAAAAAACATGCTTTTTTTGTGTCAATTTTTGACACATTTTTTCCTATATCTTTCTAAGGGGGTGGTCAAATTTTCACAGCACATACATAATGTTGATTTAAATTTTTGAGCAAAATTTTGATTTTTCAAAATACCGTTAAACAGAGATATTTACATTTTACAGTTAGTTTAAAAAACACATCATATGTCTGGAGTTTATGAATATATAACTTTTGTTTTTTTTTTGTTAGTTAAAAAGTTTAATATCTTTTTGTTATTCAAATATATAATACATAACTGTAAATGCTATACAAGCTTCACAAATCGAGTCGAAAATCGAAAAAAATATCACCTATTTTACTGTCTTTTAAGGGTAATAACCAAAAATAATAATAATAAAAGATTATAACGGTTGATTTTTCGTGAAAATTTTGTCTTTCCAAAACTTAGGTATTTGCATTTAACAGTTAGTTTGAAGACAACTCATAACTCTGGAATGCAGTAGCGTATACAGGGGGGGGGTTATATGGACTAAAGCCCCCCCCCGGGCTATATGGACAAAAGACCCCGGGCTATATGGACCCAATCCCTTCCCCACAGGTGATTTAAAAAACTCAAAGGGAGGGGTGGGGGCTATATGGACTAAAGCCCCCCCCGCATCGAAGTTGATTCTTTAAAAAATTCATTTGAAATATTCAAGGAATGATCAAGAAAGCCTCGAACTCATTTTTGATCATTCCTTGTGTCGTCTGGTGTATTTGAATATTTCAAATGAATTTTTTAAAGAATCAACTTCGATGCGGGGGGGGCTTTAGTCCATATAGCCCCCACCCCTCCCTTTGAGTTTTTTAAATCACCTGTGGGGAAGGGATTGGGTCCATATAGCCCGGGGTCTTTTGTCCATATAGCCCGGGGGGGCTTTAGTCCATATACCCCCCCCCCTGTATACGCTACTGCATTCCAGAGTTATGAGTTGTCTTCAAACTAACTGTTAAATGCAAATACCTAAGTTTTGGAAAGACAACATTTTCACGAAAAATCAACCGTTATAATCTTTTATTATTATTATTTTTGGTTATTACCCTTAAAAGACAGTAAAATAGGTGATATTTTTTTCGATTTTCGACTCGATTTGTGAAGCTTGTATAGCATGTACAGTTATGTATTATATATTTGAATAACAAAAAGATATTAAACTTTTTAACTAACAAAAAAAAAACAAAAGTTATATATTCATAAACTCCAGACATATGATGTGTTTTTTAAACTAACTGTAAAATGTAAATATCTCTGTTAAACGGTATTTTGAAAAATCAAAATTTTGCTCAAAAATTTAAATCAACATTATGTATGTGCTGTGAAAATTTGAAGTTTTTAGACCTCCCCCTTAGAAAGATATAGGCAAAATGTGTCAAAAATTGACACTAAAAAAGCATGTTTTTAAAAAAAATCAAGAAAAATTGTAAAAAAGGAGCATCAAAATATCCTTAAATATGGTTAATTTTTTTTCTTATTATCTTTCTAAAAATAGAAATTTAATCAAAATCGGTTGAACTTCTGATTTTTGGTGAATTATTTTATAAATAACTATTTTCTTGTTTTCAACTTTTAAACAATCATAACTCCTTCAAATTTTTTTTAGAATTTTAAAATATATGCATGACTTTCTTATATTTTTAACATCTATCGACACAACAAAACAAAATTCTAGAAACTCCCGTTTAGAATTGGCCCTTTTTCAGATTTACCCCATTTTACCCTAGACGCCATTACAAATTTTGGTGTAAAACTGTGGTTTCATATTCTTATCTATCATTGGAACAAAACTGCATCAAAACATTTTGTACTTCATTTAACTTTGATTGAATTCCTAGATTTATCGGGCTATATGAGATATTTGTGTTGTTTCAACCGTCCTGTGTGAATTTTTGTGTATTCAAAATTTTGACAGCTATTCCAGCTGCAGTTCCAGTTGCAGCTCCGTTTCCATTCTGTTCAGCCAGTTAAGAATACTTTGTCGATATCAAGACTTTATCGGAGTTAGTCCTAAAAGTTCGTCAGAGAGGTCACATATCTTTTAATCTTTTTTTTCGAACTTTGTTAAGGGTGTTTTTTTTTAGACGTGTGGTTTTCAAGAATAAATAAAACGCATATAATTTAATGTAATGGCCAAGAATTTAGATTTATTATAAATATAAGGGTTTGCCATTATGTTTTAAAAATGATTTCGGGCAAGCGGCCGGCCGCCTCGGCTGGCTCGAATAAATTCCAGCCGAGAGGCTCACTTTTTGCAGCAATTGAGGCCGTTTGTCATCAATAACGCGTTGTTTTAACAAAAGGTCGTCAGGCATGAAAAAGTCATTAATCATGGCTCTATACCGTTCCCTATTGACTGTAACATTATGGCCGGCTGCATTTTTGATCGCAGCGTGCGAACCGAAACATTATTTTGGTAATAAATTTGCACGATTTGCAAACGTTGTTCAGGAGTAGGTCTATTTATTATGAAATGGCAAACCAAACCGAGCATAAATCAAGTGACAGCTGTCAAAAGACCTACTCTGAAAAAAGTATTGCCAGATTGAAAACCACACGTCTAAAAAAAGCACCCTTTACATATATAATTTACTTTTTTCAACTATATTTTCTGATTTTTGGCCTTTCTGGATATAAGGTTTCCTGGGTTTTCGGGATTCTGGGATTTTGGATTTTCGGGTTTTCGGGGTTCTGGATTTTCTTTAGGTTTTCTGGTTTATTGAATACATCCTAACACAGTAAGAATACACTTATAAGTCTGTGATAGATCTACATGATTAATTAATTAATTATAATAATAATAATAATTATAATAATAATAATAATAATAATAATAATAATAATAATAATAATAATAATAATAATAATAATAATAATAATAATAATAATAATAATAATAATAATAACTATAAAACAAAAACTTAATGTTCAAATAGCAAGGCAAAGAAAGTACAAATTATCCAATAAAAGACGTGAAAATAATAAAAAATTTAATACAAACGAAAAATTCTTCTACAGAGGTCTCAGAAAGACAACATCATCGAATACCGAAAAAGATACTTACCCTAATAAAGAAGACACTGAAAGCTACTGGTCATCTATATGGTCCAATCAAGAAAACCACAACATTGAAGCAAACTGGATCAACGAAGAGAGAAGAAGATACCAGCAGCTTGAGGAAATGTCAGCAAACTACCTAACATGCGAAGAAGTTAAAGGAATTATATCGAAGACGCACAACTGGAAATCACCGGGACCAGATAAAATTCAAAACTTCTGGTTCAAAAGACTTCCTGCGTTGCATCAAAAACTTACAGAACTTCTAAACGATTGCATTCAAGACCCAAGGAGATTTCCAAAAGACTTCACTAGTGGTATTACATACCTTCTTCCGAAAGAAAAGGGATTCAGAGGAGACCCTTCAAATGGGCGGCCAATCACCTGTCTGCCTACTATTTACAAAATTATGACAGCTTGTCTCAACCACCTAATAAACAATCACTTAACGCAAAATAATATTATCTGTGAAGAACAAAAAGGATGCAGTAAATATGCTAAGGGGTGTAAGGAACAACTTACCATTGATCAAACCATATTAGAACAGACATTCAGCCAGTCCAGAAATTTGAATGCATGCTATATAGATTACCAAAAAGCATTTGACAGTGTACCACATAGCTGGCTAATAGAGGTTCTGAAGATTTATAAGATTAATTCAAATATAATTGAATTCTTAACCTGCAATATGAAACAATGGCGAACAAGTATCCAAATTTCTACGGATAAAGGGATGATAAAAACGTCAGATATCAACATAAAATGTGGAATTTTTCAAGGAGACTGCCTTTCTGCTCTTTGGTTCTGCATTGCACTCAATCCACTTAGCAATCTCCTGAAAAACAGTAAATACGGATACAAAATAAAAGGTGGTTCTAACCAAGAAATACTGAGTCATCTTTTGTACATGGATGACCTCAAAATATACGCCTCGACAAGACAAAGCTTAGACCACCTAATAGAAATCGTATCAATGTTTAGCAAGGACATCACCATGAAATTCGGTCTAGAAAAATGCAAAAGAATACATATCAATAAGGGAAAAATATCAAGAAATGAAGAAGACCAAAACATTGAAAACATTGAACAAATGGAAGAAAGAGATGTGTATAAATACCTAGGTATGGTCCAAAATAGGCGCATTGACAAAAAAACGGTCAAAAATAATCTAACAAGGGAGTTTACATCACGGATACACAAAATAGCTAAAGCCAATCTAAATGGGAAAAATCTAATCAAAGCCATAAATACATACGCGGTTCCTGTCCTTTCATACAGCTTCGGCATTATAAAATGGACAGTCACTGAAATTCAATCGCTGCAACGAAAAATAAGAACAATGCTGACAGGCTATAAATTTCATCATCCCAAATCATGCTGTGAGAGAATGGTAGCATCAAGGAGAGATGGTGGAAGAGGGCTAGTAGATCTCCAAACTCTACATGACAACCAAATAGAGTCTCTTCGCCGGTACTTTCAGCTTAAATCAGACAGATCTCGGCTTATAAAAATAATAACTGAAGCAGATACAAATTTAACACCTCTCAACCTGAATGGAAGCTTCAACCGACAAGCTGAAGACAAAACTTCAAGGGAACAAAAGTGGTCAATAAAAGCTATTCACGGCCGATTCTACAGGTCCATTAACGCTGATAATGTTGATAAATTTATGTCAAACAAATGGCTATTGAATGGAAACTTGTATGCTGAGACCGAAGCTTTTATGATCGCTATACAAGACCAAGTAATCCCAACGAAAAACTACAGAAAGACTGTCATAAAAGATCCAAATGTCACCAATGATACCTGCAGAAGATGTATGAGTCAAACCGAAACCATTGACCATATAATATCAGGATGCACGAATCTAGCCCAAACAGAATACACACGAAGACATAACAACGTCGTGAAGATCCTCCACAAGAACCTGCTCAGTAAATATAAACTTCAAGGAGATGAACTACCCTACTACAGATATAATCCACAACCAGTTATAGAAAATGAATACGTCAAGATATACTACGACCGAACAATTTACTCAGACCACACGAGACTCCATAACCGCCCCGATATCACAATTCTTGATAAGGATGAACGTAAATGCTTCTTCATTGATGTTGCAATCCCGGCTACCAGAAACATGAGCCGTACATATGCAGAGAAAATAAGCAGATATGCTGAGCTAGCAGTTGAAACTAAAAGAAATTGGAACCTTACGGAAATCAAGATCATTCCAATAATAATAAGTGCTGAAGGTGTAATTGACAAAAATCTCTGTACAAATATGAACATCTTTGGATTCCGACTTACTTACTTACTTACTTAAGGTGGCGCTACAGTCCGGGGTGGACCAGGGCCTCAACCAACAAGCTTCTTCCAGCCGGCTCGGTTTCTAGCTAGCTGTCTCCAGTTTCGCACGCCAAGTTGGTTGAGGTCCTCTTCCACTTGTGTGCGCCACCTTTTACGCTGTCCACCTCTACTGCGTTGTCCCACGGGGTTGGATTCAAAGACTTTCCGGGCCGGAGCATTGGTGTCCATTCGCTCTAGATGACCCAGCCATCTCAGTCGTTGGCTTTTCACTTTTGTGGCTAGGTCGGTGTCGCTGTACAGCCCATACAGTTCGTTGTTGTATCTTCTTCTCCATTCCCCATCTATGCAGACGGGACCAAAAATCACCCGGAGAATTTTCCTCTCAAAACAGCCTAACGCGTTCTCATCCACTGTTAGCAGTGTCCATGCCTCTGCACCATACATCAGGACCGGGATGATAAGCGTTAGTTGCTCGAGAGAGGGCTTTGCTTCTCAATTGCCTTCTTAGCCCAAAGAAACAGCGATTGGCAAGAGTAATTCTTCGTTTGATCTCAGCGCTGGTGTCGTTCGCTGAGTTTATAGCGGATCCTAGGTAGACAAAGTCTCTGACTACCTCAAAATTATAGCTGTCTATAGTGACGTTCTGTCCGAGACGTCGGTGTTGGGTGTCCTTTCTTGTGGACAGCATATATTTTGTTTTGCTTTCATTCACCGTTAAACCCATCTTCTTGGCTTCCTTCTCAATGCTCACAAAAGCACCACTGACATCACGCTTTGTTCGTCCGATTATGTCAATGTCGTCAGCGTAAGCGAGTAATTGGACAGACTTTTGAAAGATTGTGCCTCTGGTGTTGACGTGAGAGTTTTGCACTATTCTTTCAAGAACGATGTTGAAGAAGTCGCATGACAGCGCGACGCCTTGCCTAAAACCTTTTTTGACATCAAAGGTGTCGGTGAGGTCTTTGCCGACCTTGATGGAGCAGCGTGCATTCTCCATCGTCATCCTGCACAAACGGACGAGTTTGGCAGGGATGCCAAAACTAGACATTGCTCTATATAGCTCGTCTCTATAGATGCTGTCATACGCGGCCTTGAAATCGATAAAAAGGTGGTGGGTATCGATTTGGAACTCCTGGGTTTTCTCCAAGATCTGCCGTAGTGCGAATATTTGGTCGATGGTGGACTTCCCTGGCCTAAAGCCACACTGATATGGACCTATCAGGTTGTTGACGAATGGCTTCAGGCGTTCACAAAGTACGGCAGAGAAGATCTTGTAGGCGATATTAAGAAGACTGATGCCTCTGTAGTTGGTGCAGTCCAGAGGATCGCCTTTCTTGAGGATCGGGCAAACAATACTGAGGTTCCATTCATCGGGCATGCTTTCTTCCGACCATATTTTACAGATGAGCTGGTGCATACTCCTAACCAATTCATCGCCAGCCGCTTTGAATAGCTCAGCCGCAAGGCCATCAGCTCCAGCAGCTTTATTGGACTTAAGTTTAGATATGGCTATCCTCACTTCGTCAAGATCGGGTGGACGGAATTGTTGGCCTACGTCGTCCAGGTTGAATGGTGCAATTTGCATGGTAGCGGAATTCGGTTCGTCATCGCCGTTATACAATTTGCAGAAATGATTTTTCCATATCCTCAGCACCGACTGCGTTTCCACCACGATGTTCCCCTGATCGTCCTTGCAGGCTTCGGTTCGGGGTTTGTAACCTTGGGAGGTTCTTTTTACTTTTTGGTAAAACTTCCGAACTTCATTCCTGCAGTGGCATCCCTCTAATTCCTCGATCGCGCGCTTCTATTTCCTTCTGAGAAGCTTGTGTTCCTCTTTCCTCTTCTGCTCGTAGAGCTCGCGGGCAGCTCTGCTCCTTCTATGCAGCGCCGCTTTGTATGCCTGTTGTTTGGCTGCATGTACTTGCCGGCATTCCTCGTCGAACCAGGGGTTTCGCTGTGGTGGTCGTGCGAAGCCCAGCACGTCAGAGGCTGCATCTCTGATGGCTTCCTGGCAGTTTTTCCACTGGTTCTCGATGTTTGCAGTTGGCGGCAAAGGACCAGTTAAGAGGGCGCGAGAGACTCGATCGGAAAAGGACCTGGCGATTTCTTGCGACTGTAGCCGTCCGACGTTGAACTTCCTGACAGTATTTCCCTGTTTTGGCTTTGGTCTGGATATCCGTAGCATTACCTTTGCTACAACGAGGTAGTGGTCCGAGTCAACGTTGGCTCCTCGGAACGTTCGGACATCCTTGATACTGGAGGAGTGCCTTGCGTCGATCGCAATGTGGTCAATTTGGTTGGCGGTTGATTGACCAGGAATTCGCCATGTCCCCTTATGAATATCGAGATGCGGGAACTGCGTACTAGCTACCACAACGTTTCGCCCCGCAGCAAAGCCGATTAGCCTGAGTCCGTTATCGGAGGTGGTGTCGTGCAGGCTGTATCTTCCGATTGTGCCACCAAAGACGTCTTCTCTTCCTAGTTTGGCATTAAAATCACCCAAGACAATTTTAATGTCATAGCTAGGGTATTGCTCATATGTCTTGTCCAGGAGCTCGTAGAACTCGTCCTTGGTGTCGTCATCTTTCTCCTCTGTGGGGGCATGCGCGCATATCAGGCTGATGTTGGCGAATTTAGCCTTGATGCGAATTGTCGTGAGGCGCTCGTTCACATAATTGAAACTCAAGACCTCTTGCCTCAGTCTGCCTCTAACAACAAATCCACATCCAAAAAGACGCTGCCCTTGTGGTCGGTAACAGTCACCGTAGTATACATCGCAGTCTTTCAGTTTTCTTTTGCCCGGCCCATCCCATCGCACTTCTTGGATGGCGGTGATGTCTGCTTTGTAGCAGTCTAGGGCCTCCGCTAAATGTTCGGCTGCACGTGGTCTATAGAGAGACAGAACATTCCACGTGCAGATCCGAAGTTCGTTGTCCTTATTTCGTTTGCTAGGTTCGTCAACAGTAAATCCGTCCGTATCCGAGGCTTGTTGATGCTTCGCAACTAAAAATAGCTTTACGTGGCCGGGAAGTCACCCCGACGGCACGACCCCCAACCTGGAGGACCAGACCCTATATATATAACTCCAAGGGCGGGGAGCCGGATTAACCGCTCCTTATAGGCCTGAGCTCCGAATATGTCGTAGTAGCCCGTATAAGGTGTTCACTAAGTAGTTCAGCCTAACTGGAACTGTAGACGCCACCGTTGATTCCATCTTGAGAATTCTTCCGCTGCCGCCTGGATGAAGGAGAAGTGCCTTAGTGGGAACACTCCTCCCCCCCTCTCTCGTTTGCTGCCCCCTAAAACCGTCCACAGGGATTGGAACCCCATCTTCAGTTAAAGGTACTAGGCACCCGATGTTCACCGCGGGGAGGTGAGAGTAGGAGTTGATAGACAGAGGTTCGCTTTGAAACAAAGCTTGTGGACGCTTGTGTCCTCTTGAATGCACATGTCTACCCTTTGAACATTTGGATTCCGACAAAACCTCATCGATACTATGCAGAAGTCAGTCATCATCGATACCTGTCATATCACCAGAAATTTTATGAACTAAATTTTATGGCGAAAACACTGCTGCAATATATTTTGTTTTAAGCTAAGGCTTCCAAAATGTATCGTTATACCCATTAAGGAGAAATTTAAAAAGCAATAAAAAAAATAATAATAATAATAGTAATATTTCATTTATAAAAAAAAAAAAAAAAAAATATTCCACATGTTTTCCATAAACCAATTGTTTAAATACAAAAATTTAACACTTCATCGTAGATGAAATATTCAAGTTAACTGCGCAAGTTCATATACGATCCATTCGTATATTTGTCCATTTTTCAATGGAATAAGGATAAGGAATAGTAAATGAAAATTCATAAATACGAAATACTATAGTTGAAAAATTATAACTGATCTCACACAATAAAATCATAAATATTTAAAAAGATTCAACTATTACTTTTAATACATGATTAAATAATTAAAAATTATTTTTATAGTTCCGTCGCTGAGAAGCTAAAAATGGGTCTCGGAGTGGATCCGGAAGAATTTTCCGATGTGACGATATATTTTAGTGATATTGTTGGTTTTACAACAATTGCGGCCCATTGCAGTCCTGTGCAAGTTGTGGACCTATTAAATGACCTGTATACAATATTTGATGCAACAATAAATGCCTATAATGTCTATAAGGTTAATTGAATTAATTTTCTTAGAAACAAAAATTCTATTTAAATATAATGCATTTATTTTTAGGTGGAAACCATAGGTGATGCATACATGGTGGTAAGTGGACTCCCAGTGCGAATTCCTGATCATGCCGAACAAATTGCGACTATGGCTTTGGACTTGTTGCATCAAAGTGGAAGGTTCAGTGTCAAACATTTACCCGGAGTTCCATTACAATTAAGAATTGGACTTCACACAGGTCCCTGTTGTGCAGGGGTCGTAGGCCTAACTATGCCTAGGTATTGCCTTTTTGGAGATACTGTGAATACTGCATCACGAATGGAATCAACAGGTTAGTTTGTTATGTCAGAAAAACAACATTTATTGGCTATGCATAAATTCTTATTTAAAGGCTCATCCTGGAGAATACACATGTCTCAAGAGACCAGAGATCGTCTTGAAGCTACGAATAACTACCAAATAGAGCCGAGAGGTTTAATAGAAATCAAAGGCAAAGGTCTGATGAACACATTTTGGCTATTGGGGAAAAAAGGATTCGATAAGCCACTTCCCATTCCTCCTCCTATTGGGTAAATATAAAAAATTCTGCTTTAAGACTTTTAACTATATTTTGAACTTATATTAAATTTAATGCTTAACAGAGAGTCACATGGGTATGATGAGATTTCTGGTTCTCTTCCATTTTATTGATTAACAATTTAATTTCTCTTTCAGCCTTGATGAATTCTTTATACGAAATTCGATAACATTTAAAGGTCTAGCTACCAAATCACGTAATAGTACAAATCCCTCCTCAAGTCAATCCTCTTTATTGGCTGGTGAAGCTGTTGAAGTTAAAGTCGAAATAACTCCACCCTCAAATGCAGACTCGAGTGCGTATATGGCGAATTCTTATTCACTTGATTCGAATTCAACAAATACGATTGGTCCAAATATGTCGCTGATGCCTGAGTTTCCCACCAAAACACCCAGTGCAAGTCCAACTTCTCGCAAAATCAATGACATTCAACCTGATCAATTATTGAATCCCCAGAATTTCAATAGACTGCCAGGTTCTTCGGGAGGATCTTCGTCACGTTTATACAAAAAAATCGAAGAAATGATCGATTTGAGTTCACCATACAACCATTACAAGTGCTTAAGTCCTAGCGAAAGCAATTTGACACAATTCTATGATGGTAAATATATGTATAGCTGTACAAAATTTGATAGCAAGCCAGGATCAAGTCGTCTTCTAAGGCGGCAATTCAGCTTGGATCGCGATGACGGTACTCAGACTACTGTATCGCTGCCGCTATCAACGGGGACAACGACTGCGGTTGTTAAACAGACAACAATGCTAGAGATTCCAACATTGCAAGAAAATCGCTGTAGCCCCAAGTGTACGTTGCCGCGGGTGCACAAGCTTAGTTCTACATCAATAGCGCAGGATCTGGAAAAAATAGAGGAAATTCCACTATCTCCAGCCTCGTCACAGCATCATAGTAGTCTAGATAGCAATATGAATCGAAGTCCCCCACTTTTTGAAGAAAATAGAATGCCAAGAACACCGAATATGAGTGTTGAAAATAATGTCAGAAAACAACAAGAAGTTACGCTAACAGTGGAAACTTTGATGACTAGATAGGAAACAATTTAAATAATTCTCTTTCTATTTCATTTTGACTTATACTGCTTGAATATAATGGTGTAGCTGTAGCTGCAGTATTAAGAACTGTCAAAATTAAAAGTTACGGAAACAACACAAATAGTAGCTTGTTTTTCTACACCGTTGTAGACTTATCGGTAATGAGCAATTTAAAGCTACAGCTACTTTCCATCGTATCCATCAGCCATTAAACAACTCTATTCTGTTATACCTCACTGATACTGATAAAACTATTCAAATTGTGATCTTCTTCTAAAGCCTAGTACATATTTCCACGGGAAGTGAACTATCGCCAGTGGAGAAAGTGATTTTTTGACATTTCTCACTGGTACAGACGAATGTGTTGTGAACGTTTGTCGTTTAAAACCGTAATGCCCCAAATGACTTGTAATTGAACTGTCAACTGTTCACCAAGAGTGTCTCCTGAACGAAAAATCTCCACACAGGTTCACGAGCACGTTCACGGGTGAATAAAAATGCAAATTGTGTATGTATTAAGGTACGACATGATTAACAAATATAGCCTAGTATATACTTGTTAATCATGTCGTGAATCCATACAAAATTTGCATTTTTATTTACCAGTGAGCGTGCTCGTGAAGCAGTGTGGAGAGTTTTTTCACGAGCAATTCCCGTGGAAAATGTACGGGAACTCTTGGTGAACAGTTGACAGTTCGATTACAAGTCATTTGAACGTCAAACGTTCACAACACATAACACATTCGCAAGTCTGTACCAGTGGAGAAATGTCAGAAAATCACCTTTTCCACTGACGATTGTTCACTTCTCGAGGAAGTATGTACTAGGCTTATGTACTAGGATTAACCCCAAAACTGAAAGGAAACGTAGATTTGACATTTTGGAGATTTTTTTTTACTATCTCCACTAATAGATTTAAATTACATAAAGAGGCTGAAAAGTTAACAGTAGGTATACTTTATGCATTCTCTAATTTTGTAAAAATGGTATGAAGTTTTTTTTTATGTTTAAAGGTGTACAAGTATTCAATACAAAATTTAGCACATACATTTCGTCTTCTAAGTTTTTATGATAGCTAAACCAATCAGAGAGAAAAGTTAGAAATACTGATATCTGCAATGTTGGAAAATATTATCGAATCACAATCAGAACAAACCTCTCACAAGGAATCACAACCTTGCAGGAGCTTGTTACTTGTGAGATGTGAGCCTTCATTCAAATATAGGGGTTTAAGCTTAGTTTTCTTAAGATAGCAATGGAATTTGATGAAATAGAAATAATTGAAATGGATTAATTACTAACGCACAGATTAAGGTACAAATTTTTAAAATGTGATTAGGAATGTAAGCTTCTGAAGAAAATTAAGTTTTGCAAGGAGATATTATAGTTTTAAGTATATAAGAACACTTTCAATTATTATCAAATTCGTTAATTCTTATTTATATATTTTAGAAACTTTAGTTAAATTTTACCTCTTTTCCTTAAATTATTTAATTGAAGAATAGCGGAAATTAAAACAATGCGTTAATATGTTGTAACTTTTGAATCGTAAATGGTATTTATAACAAATCAGAATGACAACAAAAAACAAAAATAAACCATTTTAAAGGCTGAATCAAATATTGGCTTAGTAGGTAGGTATATAAGTACATAATATAATGTAAATGAAATACATAATTTCGTGTTCTTAATATTTATATGTATTTAAAAAAAAAGAAAACAAATCAAGACAAATTTATTATTTGTTTGTAACTTGGGTTTGGGTTGCCATACTGTTAGGTATTTTACTTTTGACTTTTACTTTCCCTTCAGAATTGAGCAAAAGCTATTTTCTCATTCCATTGGATTTCATAATGAGTAAATGTCTAAGTGAAACCAATCGAAAATAATATAGCTATACATTCAACTCTACCTAACCTCTGCACGTTGTAATAATCTTAATCTTGTCCTCGCAGTCTAGCTTGAACTTGCCACGTAACAAAATCCTTCAAATGAAAGTTGTGTCGCATTATCCCCCCAGGATAAGATTAGGTTAGGTTAGAAGGATTGATGGTAAGGCAAGCCACATAATCTCACTCGGATCTTCGTAGATCCATTGCGCTCCCCAGGATAAAGGTAGGTAGGTGTGTGGAGGCGGAGGATTTGTTTTTGAGGACAAAATTAACTAATAATTTTGTCCCTATAATCATCCAAAGAAGCTTCTCATAATCATTTCTTGCAGTCATACATATAAGCATTATATAATAGTCCATAGAGTTAAAAGGCACTCCTATTGGACCTTTATGGAGTTAATTCAGTTGCTCCGAAAAACACTTACTGGACTCAATTTAGAGGTCTTATAGAAGAAGGTGAACAAAAATTCACAATTGATTTATATTTATTTATTGTTATTATTATTATTATTATTATTTTTTTTATTTTATATTATTTTGTTGCTGATATTTTATTTGAAAGTTTTTATCTGAAATGCAATCTTAGAATTTATTAGATATTATTTTTATTTTTATTTAAGTTATAAAATTACAAGGTTTTTGTAGGATTCGAACCATGGTCCTCTCGCACTGAAAGTCCACCACGCTAACCGCTCGGCCATGGAAGAATTTATTTTGGATGAAAAAGAACTTATGCACTTTCTCCACACTGCTGGTTTGTGGCTATACTCTTTTGTATACCAGATGTGGTTTGTGTTGTCACTAGTATAGCAGAAATGGTTTGTGGCTGCACCTAAGCATACCAATGCAAGCAACAAAGAAACATTGGTATATCTCTTCTATCAAGCTGATATAACTTGCACCAGAAAATATTTAAGGAATCAGTAATGCTCCAATAAGGTATTTACTTCCCGTCAGAGGGTAATAGGAGCGCTATAGAAACAAATAACACTTTAATGTATGAAATGCAAGGCAATTTTGTTAGTTGGGTGGGAGGCCTCCTTGAACCATCCTGACTTCTTTTCGTCGAAAAAATACTCTATGAGGGCTTCTTTTCTAATTCTGGCTATATTGGGTCATTCACTAATGAAATGGGACTACCCGGCCTCCACGTCTTCATCTTGACACCCTCTACATGAGTTCGATGGGCTGATAGCTATTCTACTCATTCATGTGGGTTCCCATTGAGTTGTGGCGCGTATAAGGACTCCACCTAGGAGCGATAATTGAGGCCTGCCATCTTGAGTAAATATTCGATTTTTTTCTTGTTAGGCTAAAAATTCTTTGAAAATCGACAAGTGTCAAGCGGTGGCCATCTGAAGTCTGCTGCCTCCAGAATATTATGGTGAATTTTACTTTTCCTGCTCCAGTGGTATACCGATGATTCGATCTGACTCGGATCAAGAAATGATTCGTTTTTGGCGAGTTCATCTGCCATTTTATTCCCGAAAATACTACGATGTCTTGGGACCCATATAAAGGCTACTGTGTTTGTTGCACCTAAAGATCGCAGTTCAATTCGACAACGGTCTACCAGTTTGGACTTTATAGTAGCTGTGTTTTTTTGTATGTCCATAGGTATGGAGTTTGGCGAAAAAAATGACATCGGGGCATTTCAACATTTCGCTGGCTCAAAACTATAATGTTCTATGTCAAGCAAATCGAAAAAAATGAGTTTTATATATCGAAATTTTCGTCTCGTTTTCGGCTTTAAGGAAATGTATGTTTCATTTTTATTTTTGACTTAATGACTGTTTTACACCCCTACGAAATATTAAATTTATGAGGATTCTTAATACTGCTCAGAATTAAAATGTTCTAAGTTAACATAGAACAATACATCTCATTCAAGCCCAATATCAGTATGCATACTTTTAAGTTACATAGAACATTTTTGCAATTGAGTACAACATAGAACATTATAATATTGATTATTTAAGAAGAAAATAAAAATATTTTAATATACATAGAACATACTTGTTGAGTTTTTGGTTTCATATTTGGTAAGGTCACGTATTATTCTCCAGTGTCCCTAATAAGAATTTCTATTAAATATTTCTTAATAAAATATCAAAACTTGGAGTTATGTAAGCAAAGTAAGTACTGACTATTAAAAATTGGAATTTTTTCCAAAATTCTTCTACTTTAAGCCATTCTATTCACGAAAGCTTTTGAGTTCGAGTTCACAAGGAATTACTTGATTTTTCACTATAAAACCACATTTATTCAAGTTTTCCACTATACCACCCTTAGCTATGGAAATATTAAACTCAAATCTAATTTTTTATTATTACAAAATCGTATTTTAAATATGTTTTAACGAGAAAAGCCGTATTAACATACCGTAATTGTTGAAAACAGACTAATTTCCAATATATTCATGTGTATCCCACTCAGTTTTATAATGTTCTATGTACGACATAGAACACAAAATTTACAAAAATGCCAACCAAATAAGAAAAGTGTTCTATGTTAAAATTAAAAAGTGTTAATTATTTCGCTATACAAAACGAAAAATGGAATGAAAGTCCTTAATTCAATAAAACTTGTAAATACAAATAATACTGTATTGTTTTCTTTTTGAAAAAATGATAATTTGATATTAAATAAGCAGCGTAAAACTTTGGGCACGAATATCTCTGAATGAGGGTACCTTAACATAGAACGTTATAGTTTTGAGCCAGCGATTTGTTTACCTTTTGCATTGGTCTACCATTTTGTTTTGAATTATCTTACCAACAAACATTTGACATTTCTATATAAATCATCGATAACACAACGATAAATCGTAGTTTGGCATTACCGTTTTCATCGGGACAAAAGTTAACTCCAGATAATTATCTGGACTTATCTAACTATATTTGGACATAGTTGTTGTTGTATTTATCATGTAAATTGTTTTGCTTTGTTGTCGTTTTTTCACACAATTTTATTTGGACATGTAAACAACCACAACTAGTGATTGAAGAAATAGCTTAAATTGCCACCTGGCTATCTGTGAAGATGTCTAATTACTATTGACCACTTCATGAGAGGCAAGATGTTTCGCACCTTCGCAAACTGCAAGAACTTCCGCTTGAAATACACTGCAAAAGTTTCGAAGCTTTATTTATCTGTGTATATGTGGGTTTTTGAAGTAGATGCCTGACCATACCCTTCCCTCCGTTTTAGAATCGTCAGTAAACCATGATTTACATTAATATCCTGTGTTCTTTCTAGAATTCTATAAAAATCTATTTGCGGTGTGACTAGTCGGCTTGAACGTCTATGTCAGTTAAGTTCATTATGGTTCTATGACCGTAGTGGCCCCCTATCCTATTATTACACTGTTTTAGCACTTTTGGGCCACCAGCTCTTTAACAAACAAATCAAGCGGGGTTAGTGAAAGTACATGTAATAGGGCTGCCGTAGTCGTAGTTTTTCATAGCACTGGTTGTGCCAATACATGCAAGTCTTTGAATTGTGGTCATAGTTTTTAAATTGGTTTCCTTTTCTAAGGCTGGCCACCAGACCATGCATGCGTACGGTAGAGTTGACCTTATTATGGCTGTGTACATCGAATAAATGGTTCTGGGGCTGGGCCTGGGACTCTATTTTATTATGTTTCCTCGTAAGCACTACCAGTTCTGTCTCCAGTGGGTTAACGATAAGTCTACAGCTGCTGGCCCAATTGCTGAGCTTGTCAAGTGCTGTTTGTAGGAGCTCACATAGAGTAGGAACATTTTCCCCAGGCCATATTAACACGATGGCATTGGCATATGCAATCCATCCATTTTATCAGTATCGGATCAATGCTGGCATACCTTAGGGCTTGTTGGATTGCAGTCTTATCAATATTATTGAAGGCCCCTTCTATATCAAGGAATGCTGTGAGTGAATTAGTGAATTTTTTGAAATGGATTGATTTTCGATCGTGCCAACCACTTCATGAAGCGCTGTCTCAACAGATTTGCCCTTCATGTAAGCATGTTGGGCCTGTGAGATGACACCATCATTCAGCTTAAGGCGTATATGAATTTCAATTCGCCTTTTTTTAACGTTTTGAGAAGAAAGAAGGATAGGCTTATAGGCCTGGAATCTTTCGGCTCAGTTTGGGTGGGCTTGCCAGCTTTCAGAATGAAGATGTCATTGACTTCTCTCCAGCTTGAGGTTTAGCCAACCCCTAAAAATGTCCAATAGAATTGGAGCAAGTATGTTTTAAGAACCCTGGAGCATAATCGGAATTATTCCGTCTGGCCCTGCAGACTTTTATGCAGAGAAGGACCCCCAGGGTTATAGAAGAATGTAATCTTTTGTGAATGCAATCTTTTATGACTTCAATTAAAAGATTGCATTCATTGACTTCACATTTTACATTGCGACTTCAAATTCTGCAATCACAGCAACATTCAGTTCACAGCAATCACTTGAGTGCAATCCTTGCATTCATTTTCATTTAAATTTTTTTTTTTTATTTACTTGATTTCTTTTGAATCACATTAAATGATTTTATTTATTCGTTAATTCACTGAGAGCCGTTTGCTCATACAAAACTTAATAATTTATGTTTAAATTAAACACAAATATTCACCCAATTCGTCGAAGAAGAACTCTCCGATGGTATTTTTCCTAATTCTGGCTAGACTGGGGCATTCACAAAGGAATGAGACCTCTTCCACCTCGTCGTCCTGATGCAAAAGTCAGATGCGCTGATGCACATTCTACTCATGTGGGTTTCCATTGAGTTGTGACCCATAAGAACTCCAACCATCAAAGGCAGTTGAGGTCTACTGACCAAAGACTCATTGAAACCAGGCAGGCATCAATCGTTGACCATCTGTCGTTAGCGGTTTTGAGGAAGCTTTGGTGAATTCTATACTTTTCCTGCTCCAGTGGCATAAGCACCCGGGGTACGATTTGGCTTTGGTTCGCGATGAACCGTTTTGGGCTAGTTCATCAGCCACTTCATTTCCATAAATGTCCCGGTATCCTGGGACCCATCGGAGGGTGACTAAATTTGTTTCGCCAAGCATTCTTAATTCACTACGGCGACGATCAACCAATTTTGACTTCGTGATAATTGACGAAATGGCTCCGATTGCCACCTGGCTATGAATGAGGATGTCAATGTTTTGATTCGTTAGTTCACATGTGGAAAGATATTTTGCGGCCTCGTAAACTGAAAGCACTTCTGCTTGGAAAAGACTACAAAAGTTTGGGAGCTTCAATGATATATTTATGGGTGGAGTTTCTGAGAAGATGCCTGACCCTACCCCAGCGTCCGTTTTTGAACCGTCTGTAAATATCGATACGTGATTTGCGTTAAAGACCTGGTCTTCCTTCCATAATTCTCTCGTCGAGATTTCTGTTAGTGCGACTGTATTAAAATCTATGGACGGTGAAATATAGTCTGCTTGAATGTACATATATGTCAGTTAAGTTCATTTTAGTTCTGTGGCCACATTGGCCTTTTTCCCAATTTTTACGCTCTTAAAGTCGTAGAGCACTTTTGGACACCAACTCCTTCGTGGACAGATCGAGTTGAACGAGTGAGAGGAAAGTTTCTAGGGCTTCGGTTGGTGTGGTTCTTATGACAATAGTTGTGCCACTACATGCCAGTTCCTGAATTTTGGTCATGGCCTTAAGATTTATAGCCTTATCCAAGGCTGGCCACCGAACCAGACAGGCATATTTTCCTGATCAAGTAATTACATATGGTGTTTAGATAGTGACGAGCGGCACTCGAACAAAGTGGGTAGACAGTTATAAATTGTGTTCATTATTTTAGCCAAATACCATTAATGCAATTAAAACATGACATATGACAACTGGTAATGCAATCTTTTTGTTCTCTATTGTCCTCTTGAAAATAAATCCTGGTACGCAGATGTAGACAAAATTGATCTACCATATATACAATTTTTCCCAGGACAAATTTTATCTCGGACTTTTTTCCAAGCGGTACGCAACTCCAGCGCAAAATTTGACAGTTGTAACCGCTGTACGTGAAAACGTAAAAGAAAGTCTCTAATTAATTTTGCGCGGAGAAAGAATGTTCGAAGGCTCTGCAAATGTTGTTTAGCATTGTGCATCTGCCATATGATTCCGCTTTTGTTTGGGAGAGCCTTAACAATTTATAAATAACAGTGTGGCCTAAAAGAAGATAAGGACTGGATTTATATAATCTGTAGAAGGTAGGACATCACGAAAAATTTAATTGGATTGCAAAAAATACATTTTTTTAATCAAAATCTCACAAATTCAAAGTTTAGTTTAGTAGTTTGCGGGACTTCGTTATTGCGAAAATATGAAAAGCGGGATTTCGTTATTGCAAGATTTCGTTACGAGAGATTTTGAAAGCGAGATTTTAATTTGGGATATTTCGTAGGAAACCCGAAAATGAGAGCCAGCTGTAAAATAAAATTGAAAATTTAAACAGAAAACAATTTTTTTTCTCAATGTATTAATTTATTGAATGCTATTTTTAAATAGATAATTGTACCTGATTATGAATTAAACATTTAATTGATACAGCAAAACCTATTTTTTATTTGTGGCAGTTACTAAGTATGACTTTATTAAATATTATAATTTACTCACTTAAGATAATTATTCAATTGAATTTGTATTGTTGCAAAGCAATCAATTTATTATTTATTATTCTTCTTTAATGTTCCTTAAGCTAAGCTTAATACTGAAATAAACTGTGAAAAATTTTATTAAAAATGTTAGTAAATCTAGATTCTTACTTCTCATTGAAAATATTAAAGTGTATTAATTAATTGAATGAACTAAGTAAGTATAGATAGGTGACAAACACTTTAACAACTATTAATTTTGTGTACCTATTGGTTAAAAATGACAATCGTTGATAAAAATTAATATTGAAAATGATAAGTTGATATTTGATTGATAAGTTAAGTACCTACAATTTATTTCAAGTTTATTCTAGTAAATTTTCTGTAGTTTTTAATTTTATAAACATAAATAAATATTGAAATTAAACAAAGAGAATAACAGTAGGAAAAATAATTGTATTTTATTTAAATTAACTTCTAATTAGTTATAAAATAAATAAATAACTATGTCATAGACATTTTTTGATTTTTAGTAACAATTATAATATATGTAAATGTATGTATACCTACTTAATATTTAATTTTTTGACTAAATAAAACAAAAATGTGTTTTGTTCTCAAATATAATAATTGTTAGTTCTAGGTAAAATTGTTAGACCTTGTTAAGTAATCTAGTTTTAACGCATTTTATGTAAATACATAAAATATTTATACTTAAAGTGATAGTTAATGTTGTTATACACTTTTCTCCGATTTTATAAAAATAAAAATATATGTAATACAAAAAAAGAATGTGTGTAAGTAAATGTTATGAAAAATAGTTGATAAATTTTTAATAAATTAATAAAATGTTATTTCTTAATGCAATTTAAATGCATTGTTAAGTAAATAATAAATAGACATGTATATATGTTACTATAAACCGTCAAATGTATACCTATGTTATTGTATGTAATTAGTTAATTTAATATTGTTTTTTTTTTTGTATATTAATACAAAATAAAAGAAAAGTGTATTTACTAAAGTAATTTTTTTATTCTTTGAATTTATCAGGAAGTTTCATATTGATTGTGGATATTATCGGTATTTGCCCTGTTGACTTGCAGGATTTAGAGCATGAGTGGGGTCAGGCTCGGATTTTTGATACAGGTTTTTCGACACTTGAGTTTAGTGGTCCATTTGGAGTGTAGTTGAAATATTATTGAGATAACACACAAATAATTGCCATTAATGTATTAATTTCAATGCAAAAACAAATGAAAGTGAATAAAACGAGTACAAAATCATATTTGTACTTGTTTTCTTACTAACTTTAGGTGGCGCTACAGTCAGGGATTCAATGAACAAGCTTCTTCCAGCCGGCTCGGTTTCTAGCTAGCTGTCTTCAGTTTCAAACGCCAAGTTGGTTGAGACCCGCTTCCACTTGCGTGCGCCACCTGTTAGACACACTGTCCTCCTCTACTGCACGGTCCACGGGGTTGGATTCAAAGTCTTTCCGGGCCGGAGCATCGATGTCCCTTCGCTCTAGGACCCAACCATCTCAGTTGTTGGCTTTTCACTTTAGTGGATAGGTCGGTGTCAATACAGCCCGTACAGTTCGTTAATGTATCTTCTTCTTTATTCCCCATCAATGCAGACGGGATAAAAAATCACCCGGACTATTTTCCTCTCAAAACAGCCTTAAGTGTTCTCATCCACTGTTAATAGTGTCCATGCCTCTGCTCCATACATCAGGATCGGGATAGTAAGAGTATTATACAGGGATACAAAATTACCCGGACAATTTTCCTCTCAAAACAGCCTTAAGTGTTCTCATCCACCGTTAATAGTGTCCATGCCTCTGCTTCATACATCAGGATCAGGATAGTAAGAGTCTTAAGCGTGGTACACATTATCAAACCTGAGCGTCACGCGTGTTGGATATCAAACCTGCGTGAAAAGTTTCGCGTACACACTTATCAGTTATGTTGGGCGTCAGGCAAAGAAATTCCACTACTCTCAGAAAATTGTTTCTTTTTATTTTGAGGCTATTTCCGCCACGAATCGTGTTGATTCCTTTTTTACAAGACACACGAGATTTTTCTTATTTTGTTTGCACTTTTTCCACTGATTCGCTATAAAAATTCTTGTTTTGTTCCGTGAATGACGGCTCATGAATGAATGAATGTACACATCATCGAGCAACCACCCAACAAACCGAGGGTTGTCACGCAGTATCAAAAAATTTTGTGAGCAGGCAGTTCTGAGTGTCAAACCATCATTCAGCGTGTACACATTGTCAGTTCGGTTTGATATCCAACATGGCTGACACTCAGGTTTGATAATGTGTACCACGCTTTACACAGGGACTCGAGAGAGGGCTTTGCTTATCAATTGCCTTTTTAGCCCAAGTAAACAGCGATTGACAAGAGTTATTCTTCTTTTGAAATCGTTCGCTGAGTTGATAGCGGAGCATAGGCAGACAACGTGTCTGACCACCTCGAAATTAAAGCTGTCCACGACGTGTTGGGTGTTCTTTCCTGTTGACATTATACTAAACTTGGTCTTGCCTTCATTCACCGTTAAACCCATTTTCTTGGCTTTCTCCTGAATTCTCACGAGAGCACCACTGACATCACGCTTTATTCATCCAATTATGTCAATATCACCGGCGTAAAAATTCACTTCTGTGATAAGTGAAATTGTTGTTGCCATTATATAAGAGTCCTACAACAACGCAAGGTGTTTTGTTTTGCACAATGGGCAGCTATCCGACTCCTTCGTAGTGCAACAGGGTGTGAGACAAGGGGATGTTCTATCGCCAATTCTCTTCCTGCTGGCGATGGACGACGTATTGACGGCCAGTGTTGATACAGCTGAGCGACAGGGCATTCATTGGAGACCGTTCGAAAGGCTCAGTCATTTAGACTATGCCGATGACATATGTCTGCTGGCAAATAACATCAGTGGGCTGAACGGGATGTGCCAAACACTGCCAGTAAAGGGAGAGTCGAGTGGTCTAAGAATAAACAGCAAAAAGACAAAAATAATGCTCACAGGCCGCTCCACACAGCAGCGTATTATTCTACAGGAGACGCCAGGTGAAGTAGTGGAACAGTTCAACTACCTTGGCAGTATTGTCTCTGCAAATGGTGGTACGGATCTGGACGTTAAAAGTAGAATAAATAAAGCTCGTGTTGCCTTCGGTACTCTGTCCCCAATCTGGAAATCAAGTCAAATCTCCTTACGCACTAAGTTGAGATTCTTCAAATTCAATGTCAAATCCGTGCTGTTATATGCTTCTGAAACCTGGAAAGTCACGTCTATCATTTCGAAGAAATTGCAGGCTTTTGTGAATCGCTGTCTTCGCCATATCCTAAGGATTCGCTGGCCACAAATAATACCAAATGAGGAATTGTGGTGCAGGACTAGTCAAGAGCGGCTGGACGTCGACATAAGAAAGCGTAAATGGCGTTGGATTGGTCACACACTGAGGAAACCAAACAATGAAATTGCAAAGCAGTCCTTTGAATGGAATCCTCAGGGTTCACGGCGGGTTGGAAGACCAAGAACAACATGGAAATCAACTGTCTTAGCGGAAGCAGAATCCCAGAGAAAGACGTGGCCACAGCTAAAGTACCTTGCAGCAGACCGTGAAGGATGGAGACGTATTGACAACTGGGCTACGAGTTGTGGTCTAGGAGTTAACCAGAGCAACACTGAATTAATGCTACTTACGACCAAAACTTAAATGCAGCCCTTCACTCTACCTCTACCCTGACTAAACGGTCAATCACTCTCGCTATCCTCCAGTGCGAATTATCAAGGTGTTATCCTGAACCCTAAATTAAACTGTAAGCAAAATATTGAAGCACGGATCAGGAAGGACTGCATAGTTTTCTACGCCTGTAGCAAAACCTTTGTTAAAAAGTGGGGCCTTCAATCAAAGATGATCTTGTGGACGTACACAGCCATGGTACGGCCAATTCTAACTTATGGATCGATTGTCTGGTGGCCCGCACTTAACAAAGCATAGAACATCGATAAACTTAAAAAGATTCAAAGAACAGCTTGCGTTGGTACCACAGGGGCTCTTTGATCTTGTCCAACGGATGTCTTAAGCGTTTTTCTGCACCTTTTACCACTTGATCTAAATAAATAAATAAATAAATTAGGTGGCGCAACAGCTCATGGAGAACCAGGGCCTAGTGACTAACAACTCACAACCATTCCTGTGTGCGTGTTTGTTGGCAGGAATGGAGGGGACCTACAGTTTTTTGCCGAGTCCGAACGGCTAAATGAGAAGCACTTTTTCATGACAAGTATACTCTTGGAGGATTTGTCAGTTCCTCGCAAGAGGCAGTACCTCGAATAAAACATTTCTGTTTTTAGGTGGCACGGCTGGGAATCGAACCCACACCTTCGGCATGACAGTCCTACGCACTAACCATCAAGCCACGAGGTACTACATTACCACTTGATCTACACATTAAATATCTAGTGTCTTGCAGTGCATTAAGACTCAAAGTATCAAATTGCTGGGTTGCCAAACCTTATGGTCACAGCAATATTACAAATTTGATTCCCACTGAAATCTTTTCGACTCCCACCGACTACTGCGCCCCTTCAGTGAGCCTCAGTAAAGATTTTAAAGTTATTTTCTCATCTAGAAAAGACTAGGATGAGACGCGCGCAGTGACGAGAGATTTTAACACAACTATTTAAACTAATGGTTCGAAGATGGAGTGCGGTGTTGGTTGAGGAATGTTCTCCGAGACTCTAGACATCTCTAGGTCCTTTCGGTTACCTAATTTCTCAAGTGTATTCCCAGCCGAATTACTTGCAATTAGGGAGGAATGCAAGATAGGTTAGGTTAGGTTGAAGTGGCTGTCAGTCATGAAAACTGACACACTTAGACCATAAGTTGGCCCATTGTGATACCACAAGAATCTGGGAAGCCTTTTTCCCTACTCGATGAACCATTTGGAGCTTCTTATGAAGCGTAACAGACTACCTATGTCAACATTTACTAAATCACTAGGATCATTGAAGTAGAAATCTCCAAGATGGAGTCTTCGCCTATGAGATAGAGCAGGACAAGTGCATAGAAGATGAGGAATCGATTCTACCTCTTCCTCGTCCATACAGCTTCTGCAAAAATCGTTAGAGAATACGCCAAGACGCGTTGCGTGCTTGCCTATAAGACAATGTCCGGTTATGACACCGATCATGGAGCTAATGTGCAATCTGCTTATAGCCATTCCACACTATCCCACTGAGTATTAACACATGTCAAAAAAGTGTGAAGGAATCATGTATAATAGTGTGGAAACAAAATATGAAATTTCATCACACACAACTTGACAGCGCATCCGACACGATTTGACATGTGTTAATACATGAAAATATTTAGGATCGGTTCTAAAACCATCACACTTTCTATCCCACTTGGGTGTTTGAGGTTATGGTGAAACTAATTTTTGATGTAAGTGTGGAAGGAAAATATGAAAGTCAGTTACATCACACAAATTTGGGAGTCGTATGAAAATTCTTCCCACTTTATTCTGACATGTGTTAATACTTTGTGGGATAGTGTAGAGGCACTTTTAGAGATATCAAACATTTAGATCGCTTAAAATCCATTACTGGCCAGATTTGTTTTGTTGCCAAGCAAGTGGTGATATTGTTCCACCTAAGGTTTGTTCTCTCTAAAGCATCTTGCTTCAGCATAAGTTTACATGTAGCGATGGGAATACCAATATCTGCCTTACTAGGTAGAAGAGGTAGAGTTGTTCCATATTTAGCGAGTTTGTCGGCCTTACAATTACCTGGAATGTCTCTATGCCCCGGCACCTAACACAGGTGAATGTTAAACTGCTGCGCCATCTCCAGGAGAGATGAACGACAATTTAGGGCTGTTAAAGAGTTAGTAGAGACCGATTCCAGAGATTTGATACTTGCTTGACTATCCGAGAAGATGCGGATATCTGTAGTTGATAACACGTTTTCTTTCAGCCAAGATAAGGCTTCTTTGATCGCCATAAGTTCCGCCTGAAACACGCTACAATGATTAGGAAGACGGAAGGAGAGACTTAATTTTAGTCTTTCTGAGTACACACCACCACCCACCCCATCATCAGTTTTCGATCCGTCGGTGTAAATATGGATTGATTCATCTTCCAAGAGAGCCGTATCCTCCCAGAGAACTCTAGAAGGAATGCTGACTTGAAAGTTTTTGCCAAACTGAAGTTTTGGGATGGTGTAATCAGTGCGACTTGGGATTGATCCGAATGAATTCAGAATGATGGAATGGCCAAAGTTGTTGTTGGTCCATTGTGAGGAAGCTTTAAGGTGAATGCTGTATTTGCAGCCACTTGTTTGCTGAAAATATTGAGGGGTGTCAGATGGAGCAGAACGTCTAGAGCAGCGGAAGGTGTCGTACGAAGTGCTCCACTTATGCACAAACAAGCAGAGCGTTGGACTTTGCTCAATTTGTCGCAATTTACCGCTTTATCCAGAGCAGTCCACCATACTGTCACTCCGTAAGTGAGGATCGGTCTAATCACCGAAGTATAAAGCCTCTAGAGACCTTTGTTGCTTTGACGTGGAGTCGCCGCTGGTCTGCGCATTGGCTAAAATGCACTGAGCCCATTTTATCCTGGCGTCCAGCTCCGTCTTCCCTTCGACCTCCAGTTTTTTATTACCAAAGGTATTGAGAATCCTAGGAGCTGTCAGCCTGACCGTATAGCTGTCCTTTGACTGCCTATTCTGCGTATTTGAAGGTAACGTCTTCGGGGGAGAACCCTCTCCAGTGGTGGGAGGACCATTATTCACAACCCTTACACCACCAAGTTGGGCTCCCTCCCGAGACGTACTCGGGAGAGGTTCACTCTCTCTAGAAGTGGTCGGACCGTTATTCACAACCCCACCACTACTGAAATTAGGTATTGCTACCACCTTACTTCTCTCGCTGGAATCTGTATCAGATGGGGGACCATGTCTTGCCACAACCACCCCACTGAAACCGACCCCAGGAGTAACGGCAAACAGCTTTGACGCCGTGCTGCCGCCCGGTTTCGAAGGAGAACCGGTCTCACCATCTATCCTTGTTTTTGTCTTTTGTTTTGACATACAATTATTTTGGACCCAAAAGTAGCGAATAAAGGTTGGTCACTCTACACAGAGATTCGCATATGTAGAGAAGGCAAGCTGATCCGAAAAGTGCCAAAAGTCGGATACTCCGTTAACGACTGAGCTAGTATTTTTAATTGGGCCCCCAGCCAGGCTGATCATCGGCACGTGTCGTGTATCACCTTCGATCGAGCCCAATAGGAAAATTGGGGTGGGTGAGGAAGGGGATATGATTTGATAAGAGTGGCAGACAGCTATTCGCCGTACTGTCAAGGAAAGGAGTTATGTATACAGGAAAACACGTCGAACAGCGATACGCCGTACCGATATGGGGGAGATCTCGTTGAACAGCTTTTCGCCGTGCCACCGAGGGGAATAACGTGGACAGCTATTCGCCGTGCCGACGAGGGACAGGGATTGGGTGTGGATGGGATAGGTGAAGCGCCCTTTGGTTTCAGGACTCATCTGGAGTTAGACTCGAGAATCTTTGACCTTACTCAGCTTCTACAACTCGTCAAGTTCGACGCTCAGGTAGAAGAGGAATGCAAGATACTTAAACTAGACCCAAACCAAAATCGTAATACAGCTATCCTAACAGGCAGTTATTAAAACCACTGTTTTGACTACATTATCCTCTAAATTGGTCCAACAATGCCGTGATTTGCTCGCAAGCCTAAATATCAACCTCAAAGTTAGCCTTATATGGCCCGCCTATAATAAATCTCGAACAACTGATCTGATATGTAGATCCAGGCAAGACATAGCCAGGGTCGTTGCAACTTGTACTGGGCCAGTAGGAGAACATGAAGCGAGGCTGGGTGTTCCGTTCAATTGGTGTAGCTGTGGGGACCATCAGGAAATGGAAACAGTCATCCACTTCCTTTATAGATGTCCTGCTCTGGCCAGAATGAAAGCACAGTCATTTAGTGTGGCTTTTCTTGATGACCTTAACGAACTTTCCGAAATGAACATCAAGGATATGATCTACTTTCTTAACGCGACTAAATGGATATAAGATGAAAATTGGATGCTTCTTTATCATGTTCCCGTGCGGACTCCCAAGACCGTGAGGCACCGGAATTCGGATAACTGATGCAGGGTTACTCAATGACCTAAGGATCATACAGTTGGATCGATGGCGCTATCTGCCTAGCTTGGCATAATGTAGTTGGATTCGGGGCGGGACGTGACCCAATTGCGTAAATGTCTTTTCACCCACCTCCTGTCGTTTTGTGCTGGCTCACAACATACCCTATTCACATATCCATTATGATTCAAACCAAGGAGCATACCTGGTTTCGCTGGGAACATCACGTAATGCGAAGTGAGCTGACGGAGGCTCACGGTGATGTCGCATCCAGTCATGGAACTTGATGAACCCCTCGGAAATCGTTATTCGTGCTTTGAATAAACCAACAAACTGCCTAGTCTTTTTTTGCTGCCAAAGCCGGGCGTGGAAGATGACCCTCAGAGGGTCTATGTCCACAAACCCCTACACTAATCCACTGGTATCAAAACGGCGCACTCCAGCGCTAATTGGGTCACCTAGCGAGTACAATGCTCATGGCCGCCATTCCTACCTACCTACCTTGGGAGGGATGCCAAAACTAGACAATGCCCTATATAGCTCGTCTATATATGCTGTCACAAATAATATCAAATGAGGAATTGTGGCGCAGGACAAGTCAAGAGCGGCTGGACGTCGACATAAGAAAGCGTAAATGGCGTTAGATTGGTCACACACTGAGGAAACCAAACGATGAAATTGCAAAGCAGTCCTTTGAATGGAATCCTCAGGGTTCACGGCGGGTTGGAAGACCAAGAACAACATGGAAATCAACTGTCTTAGCGGAAGCAGAATCCCAGAGAAAGACGTGGCCACAGCTAAAGTACCTTGCAGCAGGCCGTGAAGGATGGAGACGTTTTGTTGACGCCCTATGCCCCAGCCGGGGTTACAGGACACGATGATGATGATGATAATATATGCTGTCACACGCAGCCTTGAAATCCATGAAAAGGTGGTGGGTACCGATTTGAAACTCCTCAGTTGCCGCAGTGCGAATATTTTGTCGATGGTGGACTTTCCTACCCTAAGGCCAAGACTTATCAATTTATGGGCATGCTTTCCTCCGACCACATTTTGCAGATCAGCTGGTGCATAGTCCTTACCAATTTATCGCCTTCGCCAGCCACTTTGAATAGCTCGGCCACAAGGCCTACGTCATGGTTGAATGATGCAATCTGCATGGCAGCAGAGTTCGGTTCGCCATCGCCCTTATACAATTTGCAGTAATGATTTTTCCATATCCTCAGCTCCGACTGCGATTCTACTACGATGTTTCTCTGATCGTCATTGCAAGCTTCAGTTCGAACCTTGTAACCCTGGGAAATTGATTTTACTTTTTGGGAAAACTTCCAAACTTCATTCCTGCAATAACACCCCTCTATTTCCTAGAGTTCTTTCTTTTTCCTTCTGAGAAGCTAGTGTTCCTGGGAAGCTAGTGTTCCTCCTCTTTTGCTCGTAGAGCTCACGACGTGGTCTGGTCCTTCAATGCAGGGCTGCTCTGTATGCTTGTTATTTAGCTGCATGTACTTGCCGGCATTTTTCGTCGAACCAGGGGTTTCGCTCTGAAGGTGGTGCGATGCCCAGCGCGTCAGACGCAGCATCTCTAATGGCTTTCTGGCAATTCTTCGACTGGTTCTCGATGATTGAAGTTGGCAACAAAGGACTATTTAAAAGGGCGCGAAAGGCTTGTTTGGAAAAGCAGTGGATTGCCGACTGTGAATTGGGAAACTTAAAATGCACCAAGCAGCTTCGTTGCTGCTGACGTGCTGACCTGTTCGGAATTGAAATATTTCATCCCTGCGTACATCCGGATTAGAAATTGACTTCAAAAACTTAGTAGAAAAGTAATTTCTCAAATAGAAAAATATATCCAAAACAATCAAACAGAAAAACATTTACTTACTCGAAACGTAAGTAGAAATTTGCAACACCGATAATTGAATTAAGGTCTATTTTCGATAAATTCTCGCAATAAGTCGTTTAGTTTTCTTTTTATCACAAACAATTGCAAGTAAAGTGACTTAGTTGTTACAAGTTTTTGGCAATAGCTATGCTTCATAATGAACTATAACAATATTTTATAAGCTACTACCGCCTTTAATCCATACACCTACATAAATAATACTCATTTTACAAGAATATATACATCAATCATAGTGAGTTTATTATAAAATTAGGCAAGATTTTGTTCACAAATTCTTCAAAATATCCCTTATAACATTTTTAAACATTCCAGAGACAAAGCTCTCATATTTTCGCAGCGAAAGGTTTCTCAATCCAAGCAACAAAGATCCAAATCGAAACCAATTTGACTGATGTGTACAGTAGCGGGCAAGTGACACTAAAGCAGCATTGGCATAAGATTCCAGAAGAATGGCATTTTTAACATTTGATGCAAGTTCTGAAAATATATTCAATACTTAATTTCTAAGAAATTACTTGTATTGTATCCGTACCTTTTCTGCAAAGAATTAAAGTCTGCAGAAAGCTTAGCTCCATCATGTCTGCATGCAAATCTCGTGCATCATTTAAAACTTGTTTCAAATTGGCATCGGCACATGACTCAATTAATCCACTGATATCTAATGGCCAATGGGATCCACTTAACACAAAACATTCACTCCATACATTTGCTAGAATAATGTCCTGTTGTCTTGCTTCAAGCATCCGAAAGTGTTCATTGTTCCTGGCTTGCTTGACACATGTCACTAGAATTTGGGCCAAAATTTGGTAATGAACCGTATTACTGGAAAGCACAGAACCATCACAAATGACAACATTACACGTCCGGATTTTTGTCTTGTTTCTCCTAAATCCCATTTCCAGTTTTGCTCCATTTCGGGGTCCTCTTTCTTCTTGGACAGCAGTTACATTCATTCCTACGAATAAGCATCGTTGAAGTCGGCAAAAGGGACACCAGTTTCTTCGAGCTCGATCAACAATGCAATTACCTTTGCCAGCGATACATGTGTACAATGACCCTTTACGAACACTCCGCTTAAAGAAGCAGGAACACCCATCACAGCAGGTGACACCATAATGCTTCCCAGAGCTATGATCACCACATACCTGACACGGCTGTACCGAGTAGTCTTGCACACAAATATTTGTCTCACCGAGAGCTACGGACATTCTATAAGGACAACCTTTATCTAGCCACGACTAACAAGTGTGTCCTTTTACATGCTACACCTATTTATATGCTGCATAAAATCCCGCTACTGAAAAGACACGGGACATTTAACAACTGTCAATCACAGCAAACAATGTACCGTTTGAATAAATAAATTGACGTTAAGTTTGATTCCAAGTGGCACTCTACTGCATTCTTCATTGTTGTCTTCTACCACTCAGTCGACTCCTATACAACAAATTGATAACCTACCTGCCTGAGTGGTTGAGGTCCTTATAACTACAAAAGTTGTTGTTAAACAGTTCATTATATTTCGTTACGATTCCTTTAGCGACCACATCTACCCAGTTTGGGGGGGTGCGGTGCCAATCACGTGGGTGGTGTCGGTTTGATTGTCGACCGCGATGATTGTCAACTATATTGAATAGCTAACCATTAGTAAGGCTGCAAATTAAACAGTGGGTGTGTGTTTGACGATTAAAGGCGGAATCAATAAAAATATCTACTACTTGGATTCATTATTTGCTAACTGTGAATAAACGGAAAATCAGAAACGTTTGAAATTATCTGTCAGAACGGTTAAAGGGTGTGGTAAACTTTGTTGTTAATTTCTTACACCGACAATATAGAAGTTTTATAAAAGCTGACATTTATGTTAGACTTTCGATTTCGAGTCATGGGAGCTACTTGAAAGGTATGAGAGGCTTGAAATTGAATGAATGATATATTGGTTTTGTTTATAAATCATATACACGTAATGTACATAAGAAATCAACAAAATTAAATGAGAGATGAGACATTTTATCAGTATACGCGTAGTTTGTAGTTTTGCTCTCGAAAATTACCTCGGAAGAAACTACCACGGAGTTTGTTTTGGAAAAAATCACAGAAAATTCGCCATCAAAATTCTGCTGTTTTTTCCAAAGAAAAAAAACGGAAACTACTGGCATAATTTGTTGTTTATCCGGGATTTTTTCCTATGTTTTTTGTTCCATATTAAAAAAAGGGAAAAAATCCCAGGAGGAAAAAAACTCAGACAAATTTTCCAGGCATATTTCCAAAATGATAAAGGAAAAAAATCCGGAAAAATGTCTGCCCTTTTTTCCATAATTAAAAAGGAAAAATATCCTGTTTTATGTTTAATAAATAGTCTTTTAAAAAGGAACAATTACGTGCAAGGGTTTTTATTATTAAATATGTTTGTTTGGCCCATAAGCATGCTTAACTGGGTTAAGAGAAAGACCGCTTTTCTCACACCAAACATTAAAATTGTCAACATCAGTATGAGAGATAATGTGGTCAGGACTAGAACGTATTGTTTTAAAAAATTTCATATTATCAGCATAAATAAGAATATCACTAAAGTGTTTGCATGAAGCAACATTATTTATAGCAAGAATGAAAAGTTACGGACCCAGATGGCTTCCCTGGGGTACACCCGAGTGAGCATTAAATGAGTTTGAAACGACGTTTCTAAATTTTACTTGGTAAGATCTATTCTCATGGTATGATTATCCATGCTATAACAAAAATCGGAAAACCAAAAGCTTTGAGTTTGAATATAATAGTCTAGTCATATAATTGTGTGTTTACCATGCAAACTGTGGGGTAGTTTTGATTTTGTCGCTCCTTTATGTTTGCGGGTGTGCTGAATCCGAATCTGAAGTTTGCCAACAAAATTTCGTGACGCAACATGGAAAAAAAAGCAAAAAATTATGCAAAAATGCATTACTTGGGAGTTTTCACTAATGGTTCAAAAACTACCAACTATTCGAAAATTACATCAAAGTACCATTGAAATTTCCAGTAAATCTCTATTCAAGGTTTTTTTCTGCGACAATCCATTTGGACTCAAGCGCTAGTCGAAAATTGATGTATTTTTACTGTTTTCGAAAATCCACTCGAAAGGGCTAAGAAATTACTTTGTGTGACAAAATTTGAACTTTTGTCTATGGGCCTATAATTTTTTATATCTGTTTTTTCGCCCTTTTTAAACGTTGGTGTAAGAAACTATTTCTTCCATAAATAGGGAAAACTGCCTGTCTTAAAAGAAAATTCAAACAAAAATTCAAGGGGTTGAACTAGAATATGTTTACACTTTTTCAATACTATAGGCGGAATTCCATCTGGACCAGATGAGTAATCATCATTCAATGGTGAGGGAAGTTCTAAAACAGTACTCGGTGGTACTGGGATATTATTGCAGGTAGTTTGGGCATAGGTATGTAAATCTCTAAAATAATCTCCGTCAACATCTAAAGGCTTGTCATCTTGTCAATAAAAGAATTACGAAAGCTTTTCATCGTACAAAAAAAACATAAATGAAATTTGCCGGATAACCATCTGAGTTTTTTTTTTCAAATTAACAAACCTCCAAAATGCCTTTGGGTCATCCTTTAGAGAGAACACCCCATTTCGTTTACATGGTTAGTGTATAGACTTTTTTTTAAAGAGTTTTAAATTCTTCAAAAAGGGTAATGTATGAGTTGTGGTCTACTGGTGAAAGAGTTTTTTTAAGTCCATGCTTTGTTTCTTTTATTTCGGAGTGCTCTTAGCTCTTTTGTATACCATGAGTGGCAAAAGTTTCTATTTTTTGATACTTTTAAAGGGATAGTATTATTAATGCAGTTGTTAAGGATAGAATAGAAATTAAAAACTGCTTCGTCAATATCGCCACACACTGATATATTCTCAATACCAGACCTAACAATTGCATCTGAGAGCAACTGAAAGTGTGGGTTTCTGTTTTCAGTAAGGTTATTTCTCAAGTCAAAAAAATATCCAAAGGAGAATGATAGTTATCTATGTTAGTAATTCCGGAACTAGATTCTAGAACCAGAGTACTATTAGCGTCTGAAGAAAATACCAAATCGAGAATTCAATTTTTAGAGTTTTTAATACAGCTTATTTGCTGTAAGTCAGTTGAAATTATTGCATCAAGAAGCAGTAACTCATTTTGAGAAGAAGTTAAGGAAGCCCCCCCTAGAATGTCAAGTCTTTACTTTTGTTCTTTACATTCATTTTATTTTAATGCCCAGTACTACGATCTGGTTCAATTTTTAGAATAAGAAAAGAAAATTGTAGGTATCGTACCAACCTACCACTGATGCAATTCAATTTTTGTCACTCAATAAATCGAATATCCAACAAATAAATGTTTTTCTGCCTCTCATGAAATTAGTATGTTAGCGGTTATCTACTCAAGCCGTAAGAGCATTAGGTATTTGAAAAAAGTGTGCTAGAGAGATTTTGTAGGGAAGCACCAAGAAGACTACAAGTTCTCTTGCGAGAAAAAGAATAAATTCAATATTTAATACAAGGTCTTATTTTGTAAGTCTATTTTATAAGTTTTTGTCGGGTTACGTACAAATGACCGACAAAAACAAATGTCGACTTTAATCGACTTTTCTGTAAGTTGAATTACCGACTTTGTTTTTACCGACTTATTGAAATGTAAACAGTTTGAAATCTTGATTTGACATAAAGTCGACTGCCCGGATAAAAGTCGAGACAAATATCGTCTTGTCCGTATTTTTCAAGCGCACACTTGAAAACACCATTCCCTAAACTATGATCTGACCAAAATTTCGACTTTCAAAATGTCGACTGTTGAAATCTCGATTCATTAAATCTCGATCACTGCCGACATTTTGAAAATCAACATTTTAAAAAGTCGGTCAAATTTGTGTCTATATTTTGATCTGTCGGTCTTTTAACCAGTCGAAATTATTTTTATCGAGATTTTAAAAGTCGATCTTACGGAGTCGATATTTAAACAAAACTTTGGTACAAATTTGTAGCAAATTCAATTCTCTTCAACTTATCTTAATGCACTTTTTACTTTTATCAAAAGTGCATTAACATAAATTGAAGAGAATTGAATTTGCTACAAATTTGTACCAAAGTTTTTTTCTAAGTCTTATTAAATTTAAGTTTCCACGGAAAGCTTTTCAGAACTCATTTTTCAATATGGTGGCCAAATGGTGAGGCTTTCAACACTTAAAATCGAGTTTTATACTTGTACTGAACCCCCTTACACATCAAAAGAGAAAATCTTTGCCCAACCCACATTGGGAGGTTATTTTAACATTTTAATAGACATTTTGCGAAAATGTTAAAAGCTGCTTTATTAGATGATGTCAAATTTTATTGGTTATTTTGTTAATACACAAGCATGTGTTATACCATTTTCGAAAGTGCATTAAATGGACAACTTTTTTAAGTAATTGGCCATACATGTTCTCATACAATTTTAATTTATTAGAGGTGGTCAAACTTTTTTGAAAATAAATTTGTGTACTGAAAAGAATATTTTAAAAAATAAAAATAAAAATAAAAAAAATGCAATAACTACTATTAAATTTTATCATCTATCTATTACAACAATCATTCTATAATATTACAAAAATAAAAAAATAGCAAAAATTGATCATCCATGGTCGTAGCGTTCACGTATTTGAGGAAAGTAGTACGTGTTAACAACTTTTGGAAAAAACATCATAACATAATAACCACTAGGAAAATATTTTTTTAATATTTTTTTCTATATTTGTTTTTTTGCTATAACCAGTTGCAAGGTTATCCATTATTTACAGGACACCCTGTATATGTAAAATAGTAAACAAATTAAAATCTTAAGAAACATTTTTCCTAGACTATAAAACATCCTCTTTAGAATGAAATTTAAAATGTTTTCTGTAATAAATTCTGACATTATAGTCAAATTGCGTGAAATTAATAGCATACAAAACACACTGGCGCAGAGCAAATCATACTTTTTGCACTTGCCATTTAATTAAAATTTTAATTTACGCTATTTTCGTCATCGTCGCTGGAATTTTTAGCACTCAGCTATTGCTCCATCATATCGTCTCGATTCGATGAATGACTAATTTAATTTTTCATTTCACAAATTTGAATTAGAACTCAAAAACTAAAGCCTGGTTTATACTTCAACGCGAAGTGAAATAAAATTTGAAATGAAACATCAATAATTAATGAATCAAAGTTTTCAAAAAAATAATTTTCGTCATAATGTTTGGTTTCAAAAAGCCAATCGAGTTGCATTTGTTTCGAGACAAATTTGTTCCTCCTTGTCACCAAAATAATTGCATTTAGTTCTTGACAGTTTTTCACGCCTAGGATAAAAAGTAATTTTTTATATGAAAACTACACTTCGCACGAAAGTATAAACTAGGCTTAAATTAGTAACAGGAACAAATATATCACGAAACCACGCGTATGCTGAAACTGACCTATGGGAGCAGCGAGCCGAACGAGTCCGTCACTCTGCACTCACTTCGGCTTATTATATGAAGATACTAAGAAGTTGGAGGGAGCTCAGGTAACCGCGGCGTTTTTTACGCTCGTTTAAAGGTTGAGTATAGGTCCATTGAACCCACGACTGCAGTTAAGGTTTAAAAAAAAATTATTTTGATAAATAAATAATATTTTTATATATCTACACGGTTAAAAATTCTGGGGTATTTTTTAATACAGCCTTTGTATTACAGCCGTATTCAATACAGAAAATATTACTTTTTAATATTCCATAAATATTAAAGAAATTTTCTAATAACTTTGTATTACATTCCAATAGATTAGTATTAAAATTGTTATTTTTAATACCAAAAAGATTAAAAAGTAATCGAATGAAATAAAATAAAATCTTTTGGCATTAAAATTTAATAACTTAAGTATATGCGTACATATTTAATACAAAAAGTATTGAAATTTAATACAAATTGTATTTAAAGAATCGGGACGCGTGTATTTTTAATACAAAAAGTATTAAAATTTAATACAAATTGTATTAAAAATATCGGGACTGGTGTATTTTTAATACAAAATGTATTAAAATTTAATACAAATTGTATTAAAATATTCGGGATTCGGGATTCGTGTATTTTTAATACAAAAAGTATTAAAACTTAATACAAATTGTATTAAAAATATCGAGACTCGTGTTTGTTTTAATACAAAATGTATTAAAATTTAATACAAATTGTATTAAAATATTCGGGATTCGGGATGCGTGTATTTTTAATACAAAAAGTATTAAAATTTAATACAAATTTTATTAAAATAGCAAGATGCGTATACTTTCAATACAACAGTATTAAAATCTAATACAATTTGTATTACAACAGGAAGCCATTGCAAGCAAGCATCAGCCATATTTAAATATGAATATGAAGCATATGTTTTTAATACCAAAGTATTAAAATTCAATACAAATTGTATTAAAACAGCAATAAAACAATAAATAAACAATTTAAATATGCATTATTTTGAAGGCGCGTTGATATATTTCGAGGTAAAATATACAAATTAGTAGATAAAATTTCAATCGCATTAAGATTTTAGTTCTCATATATGTGAAAAAATAAATATAATAATGCCACCATTAATTGACTTAGAAGATAAATACTCTTAGAAAAAAAGTCTTTCATTACTTTTATTTTTGTAATAAATTTTGTATTAATTTTCATGAAAAGGATTTAAAAATTAAATTTCAAGAAATAAAGTATTATATTATAATACCTTTGTATTATTAAAATATAATACAGATTTCTTATTCCTTTGTAATATCGATATTATTAAGTTTTAATATATTTTGTATTAACTTCCAAATTTTAATATTTGTCAAGTATTAAATTTCAATAAATTTTTGGTGTTGTCATATATGTAACCCAGAAAATATTAAAAAGTAACCCCAAAATTTTTAGCCGTGTAACGGGTGCCTGTTAATTATATGCCATTCAATTTTTTGCAACAATGACTTATTTAGAATTTCAATTTTTTAAAGGTAGGTACATTTTACTTCTGCCCCCCCTAGCAAAAATCCTGTGGGCGCCCATGTGCATAGTTAATTTTAAACAAACCAGTTCAAAAGACAGATTGAAAGGAACAAAATAGAAGAAGATGTAAATTTATTTCGAACTGCAACTAAAACACCGCCTCCCACTTCTTTTGGTTTATCAACTTGACAATCTTTTCTATAAACTAAGAACTCTTGATTAAAAAGTTCCGTGTCCAAGAAACTAGAATTTTACCAGGTGTCTGTCAAAACAAAGATGTCATGTGAGAATGCTTGGCAGTTCATATACAGGGTGTTCCGTAATGAGTGGATAATACTGCAACTGGTGATAGCAGGCCTTATGACTGATCAGAAAAAAAATAGAAAAAAAATATTTTTCTTGTGGTCTCCATGGTATAATTTATATTCGAAAAATGTTAAAAAATTCAGGGTCTCCTAAAATACCTAATGACAACGGCCAGCCATAAAGGATTCTTATCATTTTTGTATTTTTATAATATTCTTGAATAACCGTTCTAAATGATGGGTAGTAAATTTTAACACCAGCTGATGCATTTTTTGTGTTATAATTTTTTGAATTTATTTTTTTATTCAAAAATAATTCAATATTTTTTTTCACCAAAGTTTGAAAAATAATAAAGGGAAAAAAATGTATGAGAACATAAGTGGCAAATTTGGTAAAAATTGGCCTGTTTAATGTACTTTCCAAAATAGTATAACACATGTTTGTATCTACAACCATAACCAATAAAATTGGCATTTAATCTACTAAAGTAGTTTTTAACATTTTATCAGATGAAATTAAGTTAAAAAGTTAAGTAAACACTACGACGACGAATGAATAACTCATATTGTTGTTTTAATTTTTATTGCATTTAAAAATAACCGTTCTTAAATAAAGGCAGTAACATTTAACACTAGTTGCTGGATTTTTTTAAATAATTTTTTTAATTAATTATTAAATATTTATTTTCTTCAAAGTTTGATGACAACAAAAATTGAGTTGTAAGGACAAGTCAAAAGATATACCAGTGTCACTAATATGTCTGCTAAATTCACTAACTAAAATAATAGTATGCACTTTCAAAAAGGTTTTGATTTAGGTATGGGAAATGCGATAAATAAAAACAACAGTATTAAAAATTATGATTTATTTGTATTGTTAAATAAATGTATATCAAGTGTTCAAACTGTCACTGTGATACGGGGAATGCAGAGGAAGCGCTAACTCAGCTGCAGCACTCTATAGAGAGCGATATCCAAATGCGCGACATCCGGATTATCGAGTGTTCATCAGAGTCCACCAATGTTTTTCAGAAGGACGAATGCCTGGTAATGGACTGGGCAGCACTAGCGGAGGACGTTTACTGCGAGAAGAAATTGATGGTATTGTGCTGAATGAAATTGAAGCAGATTCAACTACATCAGCACGGGTGATTGCAAATCATCAGTTCATAAGGTTAAGGTATGGCAAAAATATAAATTTCGTCCTTTTCATTTCACGCGCGCGTCCAGACTCTGCTACCAAGAGATTTCCCCGCAAGAGTTATTTTTTGTCAAAAAATGTTGGAAAAAATTCACGAAGATCCGGAGTTCTTCAAAAAAATATTGTGGAGTGATGATTCGTCTCTTAAAAGGAATGGATCAACTTGACAATAAATAAATGTATATCAAGTGTTCAAACTGTCACTGTGATACGGGGAATGCAGAGGAAGCGCTAACTCAGCTGCAGCACTCTATAGAGAGCGATATCCAAATGCGCGACATCCGGATTATCGAGTGTTCATCAGAGTCCACCAATGTTTTTCAGAAGGACGAATGCCTGGTAATGGACTGGGCAGCACTAGCGGAGGACGTTTACTGCGAGAAGAAATTGATGGTATTGTGCTGAATGAAATTGAAGCAGATTCAACTACATCAGCACGGGTGATTGCAAATCATCAGTTCATAAGGTTAAGGTATGGCAAAAATATAAATTTCATCCTTTTCATTTCACGCGCGCGTCCAGACTCTGCTACCAAGAGATTTCCCCGCAAGAGTTATTTTTTGTCAAAAAATGTTGGAAAAAATTCACGAAGATCCGGAGTTCTTCAAAAAAATATTGTGGAGTGATGATTCGTCTCTTAAAAGGAATGGATATTTCAATATCCATAGTTTACATAGCTGGCAACTGGAAAATCCAAATTAACACGCGAAGACAGATCGCAGTACCAATTCAAAATCAATTACTGGGCAGGTATCCTGAATGGACAAATTATAGGCCCTTTTGAATTACCAGGCAACTTAGATGGTGAAGCCTATATTAATTTATTGCAAACTAATTTGCTAACACTATTGCAAGAAGTGCCCGGGGAGCTAAGGAATTCAATGTGGCTTCAAAACGATGGATGTCCTGCGCATTATGCTGTAAATGTAAGGAGGTACTTGAATCGAACGTATCCCAACAGGTGGATAGGCTGTCTGGGCCCAATTTTGTGGCCACCACGTTCGCCAGACCTAAATCCTTTGGACTTTTTCTACTGGGGGTACCTGAAAGAAATGGTTTATACTAAACCAATTACATCCATTACGGAACTGCGTCGTCGTGTTCAAGACGCTGTGATGAAAACAAATGAGCGCCAATATGCTCGGTTTATTGAGAGGCCCTTCATTAGAAGATGCAGATTCTGTATCACAGTGAATGGGGGACAGTTTGAACACTTGATATAATTATAATTTTTAATACTGTTGTTTTTATTTATCGCATTTCCCATACCTAAATCAAAACCTTTATGAAAGTGCATACTATTATTTTAGTTAGTGAATTTAGCAGACATAATAGTGACACTGGTATATTTATTGACTTTTCCTTACAACTCAATTTTTGTTGTCATCAAACTTTGATGAAAATAAATATTTAATCATTTTTGTATTAAAAAATTAATTAAAAAAATTATAAAAAAAAATCCAGCAACTAGTGTTAAATATTACTGCCTTTATTTAAGAACGGTTATTTTTAAATGCAATAAAAATTAAAAAAACAATATGAGTCATTCATTCGTCGTCGTAGTGTTTACTTAATTTAGTAACTTAATTTCATCTGATAAAATGTTAAAAAACTACTTTAGTAGATTAAATGCCAATTTTATTGGTTATGGTTGTAGACACAAACATGAGTTATACCATTTTGGAAAGTACATTAAACAGGCCAATTTTTATCAAATTTGCCACTTATGTTCTCATAATTTTTTTTCCCTTTATTATTTTTCAAACTTTGGTGAAAAAAATATTGAATTATTTTTGAATACAAAAATAAGTTCAAAAAATTATAACACAAAAAATGCATCAGCTGGTGTTAAAATTTACTACCCATCATATAGAACTGGTTTTCAAGAATATTATAAAAATACAAAAATAATAAGAATCCTTTATGGGTGGCCGTTGTAATTAGGTATTTTAGGAGACCTCGAATTTTTTGACATTTTTCGAAAATAAATTATACCATGGAGACCACAAGAAAAATATTTTGTTTTATATTTTTTTCTGAGCAGTCATAAGGCCTGCTATCACCAGTTGCAGTATTATCCACTCAATCACGCTTTTGAAAGGCGTTTTCCTCTCCTCTACCTGGTGGTTATGTACCAACGGACACTCCTCCAACGACCAAGAAATACTCACCGACTTTTCAGGCTATAGCCTGCTGAAACTCTTCAACACCCTTAACGGGCTTGAATTAACATGGGATGTATCATAGGTTTCTTTTCATAGGGTTCACAATCCCTAGGGTACCACAATGGATCTACATTGATCTAAGTGTGACGGTAACAAAACCAACTGTCAGCCCATTTACCTAACCTAACCTAACCTAAGGATCACACATTTTAAAGGTGTTATCTTCTCAGCCGGGTGATTATGTGATGACAGACATTCATCGAACGAACACATAAACCAACCACTGACCTATCATACCCATCTACCAGACGTTGCATGGAGCCACTGCTCCTACGGGCCTGATAGAGGGATGATTCCTCAAGTGGGGGCAAAGGAAGAATCACGCTTTTGAAAGGCGTTTTCCTCTCCTCAGCCTGGTGGTTATGTACCAACGCGTCTTTAACAAGAGCTTCAGAGGGACAATTATTAATATCGCAAATTGAATTGAAAAACTAACGATGTGTAACTATTTTAAAAGAGGAAATGAAACTATTTTCTTTACTAATTTTTGTACACTTAACGGAAGTGTTGGAGTTAATATCTACTATAAGTCAGCCCCGGATTTATGGGGGGGCAAACCGGGGCCTGTGCCCGGGCGGCAGCTCACAGGGGCGCCAAGTCCATGTGACTGAAAAAATTGAGAAATGCGACGCTTATTGAAATTAAATGAATTGAAATACGGCAATGGAATTGTATTTCTTCGTCAACAGTTTCCGTTAGCAGTTTTTCTATTATTATTTATTTATTTAAAATAACTTAAAATTAAAAAAGAAACGAGGTATAATACATTGTTGAAGGTTTTTCTGTTGTTTTTTAACAATAGTTTTCACAAAAAATCTAAATACACACAAATGTAGAAAATCAAGTGCTCTAAAAAAAAACTCTTTAGTAAATTTTTTTTCGTTCAGATGAACAAAAAATGCGATAAACGCTGAAAATGATGTCGATAATTTTTGGAAACAAAAAATTGAAAAGGTATTTTAACCTACAAAATCAAATAAAAATTTTACTCTCCGAGATAATTGAATAGTGCCGCGAACTTGGCTGGGCACTACCGTGCCCTTTGATTTACCTTTTTCAACATCCTTTTTGCAAAATGGTGGATAACACAAAATTTCCCACCAGCCAGAGACTGCTCTCACGCGTATCAAAGAACCAGCCAATCTAATAGCGTTTTCGTTTGGTCGTCCGGAAGCATTCCGAATGCTTCTGAAAACGTTCGTTTGGCACTAGATGACAGTTCTTCTTCTGAAAAGAAGAGAAAAACGATTCTGGATTTGAAGAAAGAATCAAAACCAGAAGCACACATACATGCGCACAATTGAAACGTCAAAATTGTCAAAGGTAATTTGTTTGCTATTTCGTTTTGGACTTTCGATTGTACATTATACAAATTTTGGAGTTGAAAGGAACCAATATTATAAAAAAAAATCGATAGAACAAACATTTCATCCACCCCATTATCTTTATGTTTATACCATGATGTTTAATTTTTGCTAAGATAAGGAGTTTACTCAAAGTAAACATCCAAGGTGGAGACATTCGTTGCTGTTATTGAGGAATGTCAATATTCCGAGAAACTGCTGTGTGAATGTTTCATCACCCAAATGCAACAGCCAAGTGCACAAATACAACCAATCCCAAACTTCAAAATAAAGAAAAGGGTTGCAATTTGTTCGTTTGGCATTCTGGATCGGAAAGCTCCGGAGGCTTCTTCCGGAATACCAAACGAAAACGCTATAAAATTACTTATGTTTTGACGTTGCTTAGCTCTCGTACTATTAGAGTTTGAAATTGGCCACGTTCAAACACGGACCTAAAGCAATCTGGATAGGATTGTGTTGTTGTAATCCCTTGTTAAAACACAGCTGATGACGAAACAGCGGTTGGCAGAAAAGAGATCCCAAGCTATCCTAAAAATTTTAGGATACAACGCTATCCTATGAAGAATGTCAACAACAGCTGACTGGCGTTCAGACACATACATGGATACAAAGCTATCCTAGATAGGCTATCCATTGAAACTTGAACGCGGCCATTGTGTGTGTCAATTTAATTAAAATCGTTCAAGGAACAACGAAGTTCTAATATGCTAACATTTTTTGAAAGATCCTGTTGTAAAATATTTTTTCTGTTACAATTCTGTATCAGCTATTATAAAATAAAAAAATTAAGTTAGGTGGCACAACAGCTCGTAGAGAACCAGGGCCTAGTGACTTACAACTCTCAACCATTCCTGTTTGCGTGTTGTTGGCAGGAATGGAGGGGACCTTCAATTTTTTTGCCGAGTCCGAACGGCTAAGTGAGAAGCACTTTTTCATGACAAGTATACTCTTGGAGGATTTGTCAGTTCCTCGCAAGAGGCAGTACCTCGGATAAAACATTTCTGTTTTTAGGTGGCACGCCTGGGCATCGAACCCACACCTTCGGCATGACAGTCCTACGCACTAACCGTCGAGTAAATTTTATTGCAATCTCTCAAGAAAAAACGCTGCAAAATGATGACATATTTTAGAAACATCCTATTTTGAAAATATTTTTTCTGCTATAACTCTGTCTCAGCTATCACCTCTGTCAATTTCATTGAAATCGCTCAAGGAACAACGAAGTCCCGCGGATTTAAAAACTTTTTTTCGGAACTTTGTGCTTCGATACTTTATCTTGCGTAACTTTGGCTTTTCGAAATTGTGTCCTGTCGTGAAATTACATTTTTCTTTCTTTTGTGAACGGTTCGAGATTAGATCTTCAATAGTTCTCCCATGACAAATTGGGGAACGAACCATATTTTACAGATCCTTGCAGATTTGATTCGAATGAAATCGAACTTTATTAGGAACCAAAAAATAAGATTCGTGATAAATAAAATTCTTTTGAATTGTTCACGAGAGAACAAATCATATTTTATCGTTCTACGAACCTTGGTTGGGTATTTTTCTTATATATTTTCTTATCTATAGTAATAAGTTGCTGAATAGGTATTGGCTGCACTGCACATCCATTAAAAAGTTTTATTCTCCCAGTGACAAAAAATCCAACCAAGCAGATATGTGCTTCTTTTCATTTCTATCGAGAACGGCAGGGGCGCCGAAATCAAGTTTTGCCCCGGTTCGGAAAAATCGTAGATCCGGGGCTGCTATAAGTAGATACAAAATGGGAAATTATATCATCCGGAACGATATCTGGTTCCAAGCGTGAAATAAAAATAGATTTTGGCTTAGAGACTGCTTTTATTGGCTTAAAATCAATGCAAACATTTGGTACAGTTACACAATCCATGTTAGGATCAACCGTCACTGAACCTTGATTCAAGACTTGATCGACAAAAGGCAATTCCAAATTATTGTTATTCTGGTGACTGGGATTGTTTTTAAGATTTGATCGTTTAGGGGGGTGGGCCGGAGTATTTAACAAGTAATGAGTTTTCGCGACCTCTTTTGTTATTATTTTTCGGACCTGATACTAACTTGTCCAGATGAGCCTGCTTGGGCAAGAAGATCCTCTTCATCATTGTTTGTAGTTATAATAACGGGATAAGGTTCATGGACTAAGTCATCAGTAGAAGTTGCGCTATTAAGCATGTCGTTTTTGAAAGTAAATGAGTAAACACTAGATACTGCATTGTTAAAATTAATAAGCAGTTCTTCAAATCACTTTGATAGTTTTAAAATATCTGCCTTAAAAGAAGTCATTCTAAACGCCAATTGGGAAAAAGAAAGCTTACGACAATCGGGACAGTATCAAAATGCAAATTTAGAATCGGATATCTTTTCAATGAGTGCATTGGTTGACCCTTTGCACTTTGCGTGGTAGAGATTACCACAAGGCCCAAAACAGGCAAAACTAAGCTGAATTTGACAATTTTACACTTAAAGCTTTTTGTTCAAAATAAAATTTTCTACCGAAATGGATAGTTTAGAAAATTTCATACAAAATTTTAGCAAGAAAAGTTAATAACCACCGACATAAAAAATTGTAAAATCAAAAATTTTAAATCTAAATTTTATCTAAATAGCGCATGACTTTTTTCAGAACAAACAAACACTGAAGACGTATTTATACAAAGTATAGTAGAGTTTTAAGGCCTTAATATGACATGCTAAAAAATACATATTATTTGATAACTGACAGAGATATAGGCATTCAAGTTTTACAACTTCTTATCATTTTTCGCAGTTTTTGCGCGAAAGCCTATTTTTTGGTATTTACGACAAATTTATTCCTAGCACCTAGTACCAACTCTTATATTAATCGGACCAGCCGTTCGGTCTGTAGGTCTGAAAGCATTCCAAAACTGCGGAAAAACAAAATTTCGAATTTACATACTTTTTAAATATTCTCTATAGTTGTAATGTCATATTATATCAAAATCTTGCTTTCGAACATTTTTGCGAATGTGAAATTTCCATATTGTACCAAAAAAGGGGCTTTCGGGCCAAAAATGCGAAAAATTATTAGAAATGCTAAAGTTTGAATGGACATATCTCTGTTCATTTTGAACAAATATAACTTTTTGAAATGCCGTACTAAAGCCTTTAGTCTCTAACTTATTTTGTCTACGCGTCTTGACCCTATCTCTGCTTCAAAAAAAGTTATGCACAATTTAATTAAAAACTTAGAAGTCTTTGATTTTTGTATTTGTTTTAGATTGGTTTTTGTTTAATTTTCCTGCTTAAATTTTTTTATACATTTTTTAAACTATCCTTTTCAATAGAAAATTTAATTTTGAACAAAAAGTTTTAAAGGTAAAATTTTCAGATTCGGCTAAGCTTTCGAGCTATACCAAAAATATTGAAAAATGGCCAGTGTGACCAATCTCTCAGAAGCGCATAGGTGAATTTAGTAGCATTTTCGGTTTTGAGCATTGTTATGAGCCAAACAAACATATTATTCAATTATAAAAACTCTTGCACGTAATTGTTCCTTTATACCCCTCATTATCCGGTCTATTCAATAGGCTATAAGTCAAAAATCCAAGTTGATCTAATGCTAAGAGTACACGGCATGTAAAATGCAGCATGTGCATGCACAGTGACGTCATTTGTACGTCATATATGTGTCCCAATTGCCGCATGCCGTGTAATCGGCATGTTTGTGACTGCCACATGTAGTGAACATGCACATGTGAGCTGCATGTGACATCAATGCCACATGTAAGCATGCGGCATTTTGGCATGTCGTGTACTTGCTCAGCGCATGCTGAATGTGACCACATGGGACATTTTCTCGATTGTTGCATGCACATGCGGCAAGTCCCAAACATGCGCCAACGCGAATTTCTGCTGCCACATGTTTTGCATTTTTCATGCATGCGGAATGAATTATTGTCATTTGGCGGAGCAATATTCTAGCTTAAAGGAGCCTGGTGGTTGGCTTGGAAGCCTGAGAACGGTCTCACGGCGGTTTCTGGACAGTAGAAGTGGGGGGTGGGATGTCATGAGGCATGAAGAAAACATAAATATCTGACTCATGAGTCTAATTTGTTGTTTCAATGCGCAAAACATTGAATTGTATTGTTTCTATGTGTTTCGAGGCGCCTCAAATATTCTAATGTAGACACAATGAGACTCACGAGTCCGGACTCAATTTTCCCAATCTAAACAGGCTCTACTCTCTCTTTGGAATTCAACCCAATCCATTGATTCTGCATATAAAGGTAGTTCAAAATAGATTGATGCCATTTCTTCTTCGTTAATTTCAACATCATTTGAACTCAACTCCAAACCTGGTTTCAAAATAGTTGCTTATATAAACATAGTAAAAAGTAAACAAACTCAAAACACAACAAACAGTCCATTCCGAGCTCCGACATTAATATTTTTGGTACGATATTTTAATTTTTCAGTTTTGCATTTCACTTTATTTATTTTATTTATATTGCGTGCGGCGCGGCGGCGTGCAGCGTATTAAAATGGAAGAAGAATATTTGGAATTTTTGGAAGATTGTAAGCAGAGAGATGGTGACAACGGGGATAATGCCGATTTCATGCTACCCAGTGGACAGCCAAAAAAACCGCGCCGTTCTAGAAAATCGGACACAAAACGAAAGATAAATCATAAATGGCAAGACTATGAGATCGTTCGATTGATTGCCATAGTTGAAAAACAACCAGCACTCTGGGATGCCGGCTCGGTCGCTTATAAATTATCCCGTTTGGACGGTTGGAGCGCCGTAGTTGATGAGCTTGCCATCAACGGTGTTGACGTGGAAGAAGCAAAGACCAAGTGGTCATCCCTCCGCGTGACTTTCAAGCATAATTTAAGCAAACTCCGAGAAAAGAAATCAGGTCAAGGTGCAAGTGACTGTAATACCGTGGTATGGCGACATTTTAAACAATTGATGTTTCTGGAGGCTAGCACCGTTCGTCAATCAACTCCTTCGACTTCAACATTGGAATTGGTAATTTTAATTTTCATAAATATGTTCTTTCTGTCTCGTGGCATCAATTGGACTAATAGTGTATTTGTTTTGATTTGCAGCCAGGTTCCCTTACAGACAGCTCGGTTTTGGATGATTTTCTGGAGCTGTCTGAAATTTCACCAACATCGGAAATTACAGTTGGCAAGCGCAAAAAACGCACGGTTCAAGAAACGTCAAAGACATACTCGTCACAGGCACCATCGACCAGTTCTTGTGAGACCGCTGCACTTTTGAAGACTGCGGTGAATGCATTGCAAGCCACGGATAGAAACTCGGCCTTCTGCGAACATCTCTTGTTCGAAATGCAAGCCCTTTCAAGCACCGACGCATGTAACTTGCGACGGACGTTGAGCCAAACATTATGGAGTTTTTTGGCCAATCTAACGGCGAATGAACCAATGGGACCACCGGTTGGACCTAATACAAGTGCTCTCACTGAGCAACAGAAACGCCCAAAATCAAACGTTCAACAGTCCACCCATGATGAGTTCATCATCCTTGACCCTTTGGATAATTCTTCTGACTGTATACTATTTGGGGAGTGTTAGTAACTTTATCAGTTATTTTTTCCGTCCATTAACTGTATAACAATAAAAAATAGCATGAATGCTCAATTCCACTGAACATGATTCTAGTTTTCATTACTTGCTCATAGCATAGGGCGTATGTATTATAGCTTCGTGTAGAAAAAAATTCGAGGTTTTAATTTAATCAAATATTGCGACGATGCGAAAATCCGAAAAGGGTCTGTTTGATAATCAGATAGAGAAAAGAAAATGATGCTACTACATCAATTACACCAGCTAAATTTACCATTTCATTCTACAATTAAATCAGTACATTTAAGATTTAGAAAAGTTTTTATCTTTTATTTCATAATTCCAGTTGTAAATTTGAAACAGACAATGTAACTGAAGTAGTTGTAGGATTAAGTTGTATGATGTAGTCGTTGTGTAGTTGATGTAGCTCTCTTGTAGTAGCACTGAAATAGGCTCCTGATGTGTCATGTGTGCATTGAAGAATTTTCAAAGATAAAGATTTTCCTTTTCCTTTTAAAACCTATTTTCCAAATTTGTGCTTGAAGTCTTAAGTTTTTTTCGAGAGTTCTGTATAGTTCCAGATTTTAGTTAACTAGTTGTTTCGATATTACTTTTCTACTTAAAACTTGGCATATATTTTAGATTTCATTACTTTTTTTGGCTGACTTTTTACGCACATGTTTCTTGTAATTATAAGAACTTGGCTCTTTTTTAACGTTTATGTTTTTGTTGTGATTGAGATAACAGAAAAATGAATGGCATTAATGTACCTATTTATATCAATGCAAAATTTATATAGTTGAATTAACACGAGTACTTACTACGCGTATCTATTAAAACAAAACTACACATATATACATGCAAATAAACAGACCAAACCCCGCTTTCAACATCACATGTAAAAGTAGTATAAAAACAAAAGTTTGTTTAAATAAGATTTATTAATTTATAGCAGGAGCAAACATTTTTATTTAAATACAAGTTCAAAGGCGTTCGTACTGCCAAACGATATCGCCTTCGTCGACGAAGTACGCCGCAAATTCTTTTTGAATTTCTTTAATGTCTAGTAATGACTGTGACTGGTCTCGCACTGCCTGGAGAGGAAGCATTGTTGTGTCGTGGGCACGCCAATCACCCAGAGTTAAATTCCCTTCCTCGTCGTAACGGTCGAACGATGATTTTGGCGCGTATTTCGTCTTATTTGTCGTTAACAAAAAATTATGAAGGACGCAACAGGCGAGCGTTACTTTTTTAGTCTTATCGGCATCTAAATGTATCGGTTTTCGCAGCACACGAAAACGAGCTGACATAATTCCAAAAACATTCTCGATAATGCGACGTGCGAGGCTTAGGCGGTAGTTGAAGACACGCTGTACCATCGTCAAACCACGTTGAGCGTATGGCTTCATTAAATTTTGCCGCATTGCAAATGCATCGTCCGCAACGAGCACATAAGGAACTGGAATTTCTCGGCCAGGCAGTGGTTTTGGAGAAGGCAAAGAAAGCTGGTTGGTGTCCAAAGCTTGACCAAAAGTGCAGCGGTTAAATACGCCACCATCGGAGAATTTTCCATTTCGGCCGACGTCAATGTACAATAGTTTGTATTCAGCGTCGGCGATTCCCATCAAAACGATGCTGTGTGACCCTACAGAATAAGCAATAATAAGTTTCATGGAAAATTCTTCCACTGATTCATGGGTCATACATACCTTTTTAATTATAAAAAACACTACCGGAATTCGGAGGTGCCACCATCACCACGTGCTTTCCGTCTACAGCACCAATGCAATTCGGAAATTGCCATAGCTCATTAAATTGTTGTGCCACTGCTTCCCATTCACTTTTTGTTTTTGGTAGCTTTCACACAAAAATGGACAGAAACTTGATTAAAATAATTAAAAAGCGAATAACGCGCAATCACTCACTTTCACATAATCGTTGACTAGCACTTTGTAGATCGCATCCAGAGCTTCTGGAATAATACGTGATATGGTCGTCTGCGGAATGTGACCTAAGTGACCTAAAACTGTCACCGGTGGCCAAAAAACGCAGCGTCAGAACCAGCCGATGCGAGGCGGGAATGCTCAATCGCATGTTGGTATCGGTTTTTTCGATGTGTGGCCTTACTAATTCCAGCAAATGATCAAATTGATCCGCCGTCATACGGACAAAACCTTTGTATAGCTCGGGTTCATCGGCACGCAATTCTAGAAGTAGATTGTCGCAAAATCCATCAGTTTTACGACGGAGCACCCACTCCTTTGTCCAGATATTGCGATTGACCTTTCGTTGGACAATTCCTGAGAGTGAAAACTCTTCACGATCGGCTTCCTCATGTTCCAAGGAATGAGCTGCCAAAATAGCAACCGCAGCCCACTTTCTTTTCAACATTTTAATTAATTTTTCACAAACTCAAAAATTTTGTTTAATTGCATAGTACGTCAACTGTGGATTTATCTAATATGTAATGTACTCGCAAGCCACATGCACATGCTACTTTTGTACTCATGCACATGTGGTATACACGCAGTTTGCCGCATGTCGTGTACTTGACATGTTTTTTGCTCGCATGCACATGCGGCAACAATACATGTAGCCATTCTTGCCGCATGCAAATATGCGACTTTTGGGACAGGTTTCGCATATCGTGTACTCAGCATGTTTTTGCACATGAGGTCAATGCCACATGTTACAAACATGCAACACATATGTTGCAGTTTTGGGTGACGTCAGTGCCGCATGTGAATGCGGCATTTTACATGCCGTGTACTCTTAGCATAAGAGTGCAATATGGTCAGGGTCGTGTCTAGAAGTGGGGGCAAATGGGCAGATGCCCAGGTGCCTTGCCTTGAAAGGCGGCGGCCTTACGTCGAACGGCAAGCCCGCCGCGTGCCGTAAAAGAAAGCCATGTCATGAAGGCCGTTACCCGGAGAGCTTGCTTTGAAAAACTATAAATTTTATTTGAAAAATTATATCGCTTCTACCTACAATTAATCAGTTGAAGAGGATTGGATACCATAGGTCAGTTTTTTTACTCGCACGCCGGATCCCGAAGTATCCCAAATCTACCAACGTTTTGGTAGCCGCCGGAGAAAAAGTTTTTATTGCGTTGTTCAGTGGGAAGGAAAATGAGTCACTGAATTCTTTGCGATAAAGCAACTTTGTTAAAACGTCAAAAAAAACTAAGTTTAATCTATCTTCATTGCCTCCTAGCAGGGTTGCCGCTGAGGAATTTGAAAAAGTCGCATAAAAATGGTCACGAAGAAAAAAAAGTCGCATTAACAAATTTTTTGATAAATAACAAAAACAAAAATCTGAAAACTGACCATAACAAAAACTCAGTTCTTATATTCAATCAAATTCTGTTCACCTTCACAAACACATTTAAATCTGTAGTTTTCGTATAAATATTAAGTCTAAAAATTTATTTGCTTCTTCACATCCATGGTTCACTTTACATAGAGTTAGAGCCTAAGCTCGTTAACCAATTTTCTTCAAACCTTATGTACATATATTCTTTTAAGAGCATGTTCATAAATATTTTAATTTTGAAGAAAATCTGTTAACTCGTTTAGGCTATAGCTTGATGTAAAATAGACGTGAGTTTTCCTTATCATATTTGTACCAATCACCTTGCACCTATGTTCAAGCTGCTTGGAACTTAAGAACTTTGGAAAATAGCAAAGTAATTACAGAAAAAAACTATAGACAAAAAAACATTGATTCCAAAAAATTAATAGTTTTTAGCAAATCCAAAATTTCTTTTTTTCAAAATTTTGACATGCAATATTACTAACGTCTTAAATATTCTTTTAAAAAAAATTATGAATAAAATCGTTGGAGCCGTTATTGAGAAAATCAAAGACATATGTTCCCCTCCAGCATTTTCAGTTTTGGGGGACGAAATAGTTTTTCAGATAGAAAATTGGGACAGTCGCTCCAAAAGGGGGACGTATGGTAACCCTGCGTTAGAGCTGTTTTTGACATATACAAGTTTTTCCTTAACGGTAATATGGCAAGTACCGTTATTTTGAACCGAAACCTCTAGGGAATCACCAAAAAATCTTGACTTCAAAATTTGAAGAAATCGTTTCACAAGTTGAGGTAGAAGTATACAGACAGAATTCTGCCATACACTTATTTGGGGTTCTCTATCATCGTAATGACATATTTTATTATAAGATATCTTAATTTTTTTGTCTGAACATTCGTGCCATATAGACAAATATGAAAAAATGTGTGGATTTCAAAACTTAATTACTGGACAGTTACTGTACGTTTATATGCAGAACATAGAAAAATCGAATTGAATTTTCAAAATATAGAGGTAGCAAGATTTGACACAATTTCACTGACCGTCTGCGATCCCGATGAACCAAGCCGATTTCAAATCATATCATATACCTACATGTGTTTTCGGAAATCGGAAAGTTATTTTCTAAAAATAAACCATAACCTTGTCCATACAATTTTCTAGAGATGGGGTCAGAAAAGTCGAAAGATTTCTAAAAAAGGGTAAAAAGAGCTAGTTTTTTAAAAAGTCGTCTCATGGTCGCAAGAGGCAATAAAAGGGGTCAAAGTGCGACTAAAGTCGCACAGCGGCAACCGTGCCTCCTAGTGCAGCAGCTGCTCGGCAACACACATTCCGTACCTACCATCAAGTACAGACTTGGATCGATGTTCACCATGACCCACTAAAATGGGGTTGGAAGAAAAATCCGAGAGGATTAGAGCCAGTTACAACCACTCAGGATCCAGCTCCACAAAGCATATTGCAAACTTTATCTTGCAAATGCAAGGGCCAGTGTGGTCGAGCTTGTGGCTATCGGAAATCTGGTCTGAATTGTTCCTTAATATGTTTCTACTGCAGTGGAAAAACATGCGAGAATGTTCATTCCTTGCTAAATTTACTGGAAGATTAAGACGCATGTGAAAACATTGAAGAAACTACCAATGACGATCCCAGCAGTACTAACAACGTTAATATGATCATTGATGTTCGCACGCCTAGCCCAAAAAAAAAGGAGAACGACATGAAAAAACTATGCCACATTGAGCTATCGATAGGCTGATATAGAAACGAAAACGATTGAATTATACCTCCTGGGGACACCACATTAAAAAAACTGCCCCGTAACTCTACTTCGGTGGTGGTGTGGAAAAGAGTTTGAACTGTTTCTTTAAATTTCATAATAAACATAAAATTTTCAAACGTGAGTAAATTTCTTTTTTTTTTTATTTTCGCAGGATATTGGCCAATTTGACAGGTTATATTTCCTACAGTTTTTGTCGCACATAAAATTTAAATATATACCAAAATGTTGGAAATAAAGTGATCTATAAAAAACAACTTAAGTATTTTTTCGATCAGATGAACATGAGACTAGATAAACGTTAAAAACCATTTTTACTTCAAAATCTCGACAGTTTTTCGTCGATAACTTTTTTTGGAGAGGTTTCAAATTTTTTTCTCAACAAAAGTTAAAGAAGATATTTTAACGTACAAACCAAAAAAAAAATACAGCTCTATATATGATAGGAGCCGAGAAAATCGAGTTCACGCTTTCCAAAGCCTTTTTCAAAATGGCGGACAACGCATGGGCGCTTTTTGTTCGAACTTTTTGGATTTACACTCTCCAATAGGTACTCTCTAAGAAACAAAAAAAAAATTCGACGCAGTATTTTTTGTAGATATTTCGAATTAATTAATTTAATTTTACTGGACTATTTCCCTGCACGAGATACCTATGCCCATATAAAAAATAATAACACCCATTGAGACCTTTCCAATAATAATAAATTGAATTCATATTAACTAAAAAGTAACTGTCAAAAAAATACTCTCATTCATCATCATCATTCCCCCAACTATAATCTGCTCAAAATGTCAAGTTTCAAACTGTTGACTTTTGAAATGTCAACTGTTGAAATCTCGATTCATAGAATGTCGATCACTGTTAAAATTTTTGTGAAATTTTCTTTATGTTTTGATCAGTCACTTTTAATAGTATAATAATTAGGTTAACGAAATTATAAAAACGACCTTCGTTGCCGATATTTATAAAGCCGACATGGTATTCCATCCTTTTTAGTTGGTCAATATAATAACATTAATAATTTTTTTATTAAAATTCGTAGTTTTTCAAAGTAAGTTCTCCGATTGACGGCCTTTACGACATGGCGGTGGCTTCATTTGCGGATGATTTGTGAGGTCCAAATCGCAAATGCATTTGCGACATTCTCGCAAATCGTGTGAACACTCACAAAAATCATTTTTTGACAATTTTCGAGTATTTGCGACCGTCACTTACATTTGCGAACACACGAAAATGGAACACTGCAAATGCGCGCATTTGCGATGAATTTTGTTTTTGTACTTGAAGTTACTGGCATTGGTTTTAAGTATTTTTAGTATGTAGGTATTTATTTAGACCAAAAACCAAAGTTTGAGGAACATATTTCTAAAACTCTTAAAAAAGTAAGCATAGCAATCAATATCCTCTACCCAAAGTGATTCCTAATCAACTCGAATAAAATGATTATTCACAAAGTAATATTTCAAGCAATCCTTTTGTTTGGGTGCCAAGTATGGGGAAATTGTGCAAAGTGCCAACTTTCAAAATTGCAAATATCCCAGAACAAATTACTGAAACTGATGCTTAACCTAACTCGATACCCCTCCACCTCAGATTTACATGAAAAGGCAAATGTTGAAATGATTTCCCTAAGAATCAATAAGCTTAATAATAACTTTTTACTAAATTGTGAAGCCTCTGGCAATCCGTTAATCAACCAACTGATTCCTTAATCATATTTCTGACGTTTTATGTAATTTTTTATTTGTTAAGCTATTCAATATTTGTTAACTTCAAGTATTACTCTTGTTATTTGTTATTTGTTTAACTGACTGATTCACCATGTACCTATATAAATATCTATTTATTAATTAATTAATTAATTGACTTATTTATTTATTTGTTTAATTACTTATTTATTTATTTATCTATTTATTTATTTATTTATATGCTTATTTATGTATTTATTAATAAATTAATTTGTTTATTTATTTAATTACTCATTTATTAATTACTTAATTTGTTTACTAATTTATTCATTTATTTGTTTTTTTTTGTATTAATTAATATATTAACTTATTTATGTACCTGTTATTTTAATTATTTGTTATTTAATGTTTATTGTTTTTGTTAATTTATTTATCTATTTATTTATTTGTTAAATTATTTATTTATGTTTATTTATTTATTAACAAAATTGTTTATTTATTTCTACTAACCCTTTACTAATTTAATAAGATATATTTATTTATTATTACCTACTCATTAACCCAAATTTCACCAACAAAAGCTTCATAACTAAAGTTCTGAAGTTATATTTTTATCTCGAGTCAAAATGTACCTGCCCTTTCATTTTTGAATTGAAGGTTTTGCTTGTATTTTCCTTAAAAAAATTTGTATCTTTATCAATCATCACTTAAACTCAATATAAATTAATGTACTTATTCAGTATAAAGATATTATATTAGTATCAAATATCTGTATGTAAACTGTGCGGTAGCTTACCAAATGTAAATCTATGTACGGAAAATAAAAATATATCTATCTATCTATGATCTGAATTGGATTTGCACTCGAAAACACATGTATTACAAAAACAACACAAAAGCCTACTTTGATTTTGGATTTCGATCTACAAATCCATATTGATCACACAACCTAAGCATTTTCTTGCAAAAATTAGTTTTTTCTCTCACTTAAAGGTGGTTTTTTTTTGTTGAAAATAGGGAGAAAATAGAGTAGAGAAAAAATACAGAAGCCAACAGATAAACAGAGATAGGTATAGCCGTGCCACCTAAAAACAGAAATGTTTTATCCGAGGTGCTGGAGTTCCTCTTGCGAGGAACTGACAAACTTGTCATGAAAAAGTGCTTCTCATGTAGCCGTTCGGTGTTCGGATTCGGCAAAAAACTGTAGGTCCCCTCCATTCCTGCCAACAACACACACAGAAATGGTTGAGAGTTGTAAGTCACTAGGCCCTGGTTCTCCACGAGCTGTTGCGCCACTCTATTATTTTTATTTTTAGGTATAGGTACATATAACATTCTCGTCGAACTTGGATCCTCTTTATTTTTTTATGATAATCTAATCCGGATCAGATTTGGGGGATAATAAAATGCAGCTGCTATATTATTACAGATGAAATACAAATTAAATTAAATTGAATTAATTTACAGTTGTTGACTATAATATAAAAATTCTGTAAAGTAACAAAGAAATAACTTTTGTAAGCAGAATAGTAGCATCGTACACAAATCTAAGGTCTAATTAAACTGCGCAGGTTGTCAAAACTGAAAGTGAATATGGCTGTGAACGTGATGACAAAAACACACGTAAAAACAACAACAAATATTGAAATTTGACAAATTTTGATATGTATGCGCAGAACTGAACAAAACTCAGAACTGTAATGATATTTCCTTTAATATGTGTACTGTGGTTTAGTAGATATGTACATAATTTTAGTAGCATAAGCTACCGAAAATATCATGAATATAATTAATATCAAAATATGTAGGCAAACCTACATTAAAATATAGGTTTTTAACAACTTTCTTTCAACTTTATTTGAACATTTTACGATCATTCTCATTTTGACAGTCGTTTTAGTACATTTAACTCTTGAAAGCTTTCAGCATCTGCCTCACGGTGCAGCGTAAAATTCGGGGATCCTGAATGTAAGGAATATCTAATACAAAATTATATTAGCCGTTTCACTTCCCATACGACATAATTTTTTGAATGAAAACAATTATGCCAGGCATACCTCCATTTTTTTTTAATTTTTAGTTTTAAAAATAATACCCCCAGCCATTTAGTGCCTCTAGATTCCCCCCAACGATGACAAAACAAAAAAACCCCAAACTGGCAACCCTGCCTATATCAATGGAAAGGTCTCAATGTCCCTGAGCTCGCGTGAAGAATTTCAAGCATTTTCTGCGATTTGTGATGGAAGCGGTGTTACTTGCAGAAGAGGAAAATTACGAAAAAACACAAGGAGGAAAACAAAATCTGCTAAATAATTTTCTTCACATCTGAACACTTTTGTTCTTCACGTGTAAGCAAGCACAATGAGTGCTATTTTTTCTTGTGTGGGTATAACAGTCTGTATAGTGTTATAGCCAAATAAAGCGCAGTGCAACATTACAGACATCTCGATACCGCTCAGAGATCTCAAGACCGTTGATGGACCTCAAGATCGTTGAGGGATCTCAAGACCGTTGAGGGATCTCAATACCGTTCAGAATATCAAGGGCTTTCAGAATCTAAAGGCCGCTCTCATCCCGCTCAGAAATCTCAAGACCTTTCAGAATCTCAAGGCCTTTCTGACTCTCAAGGCCTTTTAGAATCTCAAGGCCTTTAAGAATCTCAAGACCTTTCAGAATCTTAAGGCCTTTCAGAATCTCAAGGCCGCTCAGAAATCTCAAGGCCGCTCAGAATCTCAAGGCCACTCAGAAATCTCAAGGCCTTTCAGAATCACAAAACCGTTCAGAATATCAAGGTTGCTCAGAAATCTCAAGGCCGCTCAGAATCTCAAGGCCGCTTAGAAATCTCAAGACCTTTCAGAATATCAAGGCCGCTCAAAAATGTCAAGATCGTTCAGAATCTCAAGGCCGCTCAGAAATCTGAAGGCCGTTCAGAATCTCAAGGCCACTCAGAAATCTCAAGACCTTTCAGAATCTCAAGGCCTTTCAGAATCTCAAGACCGTTCAGAATCTCAAGGCCGCTCAGAATCTCAAGGCCTTTCAGAATCTCAAGAACTTTCAGAATCTCAAGGCCACTCAGAAATCTCAAGGCCGATCAAAATCTCAAGGCCGCTCAGAAATCTCAAGACCTTTCAGAAATCTCAAGACCTTTCAGAATCTCAAGGCCTTTCAGAATCTCAAGACCGTTCAGAATCTCAAGGCCGCTCAGAATCTCAAGGCCTTTCAGAATCTCAAGACCTTTCAGAATCTCAAGGCCACTCAGAAATCTCAAGGCCACTCAGAAATCTCAAGACCTTTCAGAATCTCTAGGCCGCTCAGAATCTCAAGGCCTTTCAGAATCTCAAGACCGTTCAGAATCTCAAGGCCGCTCAGAATCTCAAGGCCGCTCAGAATCTCAAGGCCGCTCAGAAATCTCAAGGCCTTTCAGAATCTCAAGACCTTTCAGAATCTCAAGGCCGCTCAGAATCTAAAGGCCGCTCAGAAATCTCAAGGCCTTTCAGAATCTCAAGGCCTTTCAGAATCTCAAGACCGTTCAGAATCTCAAGGCCGCTCAGAATCTCAAGGCCGCTCAGAAATCTCAGGACCTTTGAGAATCTCAAGGCCTTTCAGAATCTCAAGACCGTTCAGAATCTCAAGGCCGCTCAGAATCTCAAGGCCTTTCAGAATCTCAAGACCTTTCAAAATCTCAAGGCCACTCAGAAATCTCAAGACCTTTCAGAATCTCAAGGCCGTTCAGAAATCTCAAGGCCTTTCAGAATCTCAAGACCTTTCAGAATCTCAAGGCCGCTCAGAAATCTCAAGGCCACTCAGAAATCTCAAGACCTTTCAGAATCTCAAGGCCTTTCAGAATCTCAAGACATTTCAGAATCTCAAGGCCACTCAGAAGTCTAAAGACCTTTCAGAATCTCAAGGCCGCTCAGAAATCTCAAGACCTTTCAGAATCTCAAGGCCACTCAGAAATCTCAAGGCCTTTCAGAATCTCAAGGCCTATCAGAATCTCAAGACCGTTCAGAATCTCAAGGCCGCTCAGAATCTCAAGGCCTTTCAGAATCTCAAGACCGTTCAGAATCTCAAGGCTGCTCAGAATCTCAAGGCCGCTCAGAATCTCAAGGCTGCTCAGAAATCTCAAGGCCTTTCAGAATCTCAAGACCTTTCAGAATCTCAAGGCCGCTCAGAAATCTCAAGGCCACTCAGAAATCTCAAGACCTTTCAGAATCTCAAGGCCGCTCAGAATCTCAAGGCCTTTCAGAATCTCAAGACCGTTCAGAATCTCAAGGCCGCTCAGAATCTCAAGACCTTTCAGAATCTCAAGGCCAATCAGAAATCTCAAGGCCTTTCAGAATCTCAAGACCTTTCAGAATCTCAAGGCCGCTCAGAAATCTCAAGGCCACTCAGAAATCTCAAGACCTTTCAGAATCTCAAGGCCGCTCAGAATCTCAAGGCCGCTCAGAATCTCAAGGCCACTCGGAAATCTCAGGACCTTCCAGAATCTCAAGGCCTTTCAGAATCTCAAGACCGTTCAGAATCTCAAGACCACTCAGAAATCTCAAGACCTTTCAGAATCTCAAGGCCGTTCAGAAATCTCAAGACCGTTCAGAATCTCAAGGCCGCTCAGAATCTCAAGGCCTTTCAGAATCTCAAGACCTTTCAAAATCTCAAGGCCGCTCAGAAATCTCAAGACCTTTCAGAATCTCAAGGCCTTTCAGAATCTCAAGGCCGCTCAGAATCTCAAGGCCTTTCATAATCTCAAGACCGTTCAGAATCTCAAGGCCGCTCAGAATCTCAAGGCCGCTCAGAATCTCAAGGCCGCTCAGAAATCTCAAGGCCTTTCAGAATCTCAAGACCTTTCAGAATCTCAAGGCCACTCAGAAATCTCAAGGCCTTTCAGAATCTCAAGACCTTTCAGAATCTCAAGGCTGCTCAGAATCTCAAGGCCTTTCAGAATCTCAAGACCTTTCAGAATCTCAAGGACGCTCAGAAATCTCAAGGCCACTCAGAAATCTCAAGACCTTTCAGAATCTCAAGGCCGCTCAGAATCTCAAGGCCGCTCAGAATCTCAAGGCCGCTCAGAAATCTCAGGACCTTCCAGAATCTCAAGGCCTTTCAGAATCTCAAGACCGTTCAGAATCTCAAGACCACTCAGAAATCTCAAGACTTTTCAGAATCTCAAGACCTTTCAGAATCTCAAGGCCGCTCAGAAATCTCAAGGCCACTCAGAAATCTCAAGACCTTTCAGAATCTCAAGGCCGTTCAGAATCTCAAGACCACTCAGAAATCTCAAGACTTTTCAGAATCTCAAGACCTTTCAGAATCTCAAGGCCGCTCAGAAATCTCAAGGCCACTCAGAAATCTCAAGACCTTTCAGAATCTCAAGGCCGCTCAGAAATCTCAAGAAATCTGAGCGGCCTTGAGATTCTGAGCGGCCTTGAGATTCTGAGCGGCCTTGAGATTCTGAACGGTCTTGAGATTCTGAAAGGCCTTGAGATTCTGAGCGGCCTTGAGATTCTGAAAGGCCTTGAGATTCTGAAAGGTCTTGAGATTTCTGAGCGGCCTTGAGATTTTGAAAGGTCTTGAGATTCCGAAAGGCCTTTAGATTCTGAGCGGCCTTGAGATTCTGAACGGTCTTGAGATTTCTGAGCGGCCTTGAGATTCTGAAAGGTCTTGAGATTTCTGAGTGGTCTTGAGATTCTGAACGGTCTTGAGATTCTGAAAGGCCTTGAGATTCTGGAAGGTCCTGAGATTTCCGAGTGGCCTTGAGATTCTGAGCGGCCTTGAGATTCTGAGCGGCCTTGAGATTCTGAAAGGTCTTGAGATTTCTGAGTGGCCTTGAGATTTCTGAGCGGCCTTGAGATTCTGAAAGGTCTTGAGATTCTGAAAGGCCTTGAGATTTCTGATTGGCCTTGAGATTCTGAAAGGTCTTGAGATTCTGAGCGGCCTTGAGATTCTGAACGGTCTTGAGATTCTGAAAGGCCTTGAGATTCTGAGCGGCCTTGAGATTCTGAAAGGTCTTGAGATTTCTGAGTGGCCTTGAGATTTCTGAGCGGCCTTGAGATTCTGAAAGGTCTTGAGATTCTGAAAGGCCTTGAGATTTCTGAGCAGCCTTGAGATTCTGAGCGGCCTTGAGATTCTGAGCGGCCTTGAGATTCTGAACGGTCTTGAGATTCTGAAAGGCCTTGAGATTCTGAGCGGCCTTGAGATTCTGAACGGTCTTGAGATTCTGAGCGGCCTTGAGATTCTGAACGGTCTTGAGATTCTGAAAGGCCTTGAGATTCTGAAAGGTCTTGAGATTTCTGAGCGGCCTTGAGATTCTGAACGGTCTTGAGATTCTGAAAGGCCTTGAGATTCTGAAAGGTCTTGAGATTTCTGAGTGGCCTTGAGATTCTGAAAGGTCTTGAGATTCTGAGCGGCCTTGAGATTCTGAACGGTCTTGAGATTCTGAGCGGCCTTGAGATTCTGAGCGGCCTTGAGATTCTGAAAGGTCTTGAGATTTCTGAGTGGCCTTGAGATTTCTGAGCGGCCTTGAGATTCTGAAAGGTCTTGAGATTCTGAAAGGCCTTGAGATTTCTGAGCAGCCTTGAGATTCTGAAAGGTCTTGAGATTCTGAGCGGCCTTGAGATTCTGAACGGTCTTGAGATTCTGAAAGGCCTTGAGATTCTGAGCGGCCTTGAGATTCTGAAAGGTCTTGAGATTTCTGAGTGGCCTTGAGATTTCTGAGCGGCCTTGAGATTCTGAAAGGTCTTGAGATTCTGAAAGGCCTTGAGATTTCTGAGCAGCCTTGAGATTCTGAGCGGCCTTGAGATTCTGAGCGGCCTTGAGATTCTGAACGGTCTTGAGATTCTGAAAGGCCTTGAGATTCTGAGCGGCCTTGAAATTCTGAACGGTCTTGAGATTCTGATAGGCCTTGAGATTCTGAAAGGCCTTGAGATTTCTGAGTGGCCTTGAGATTCTGAAAGGTCTTGAGATTTCTGAGTGGCCTTGAGATTCTGAAAGGTCTTTAGACTTCTGAGTGGCCTTGAGATTCTGAAACGTCTTGAGATTCTGAGCGGCCTTGAGATTCTGAACGGTCTTGAGATTCTGAAAGGCCTTTAGATTTCTGAGCGGCCTTGAGATTCTGAAAGGTCTTGAGATTTCTGAGCGGCCTTGAGATTCTGAACGGTCTTGAGATTCTGAAAGGCCTTGAGATTCTGAGCGGCCTTGAGATTCTGAAAGGTCTTGAGATTTCTGAGTGGCCTTGAGATTTCTGAGCGGCCTTGAGATTCTGAAAGGTCTTGAGATTCTGAAAGGCCTTGAGATTTCTGAGCGGCCTTGAGATTCTGAACGGCCTTCAGATTTCTGAGAGGCCTTGAGATTTTGAGCGGCCTTGAGATTCTGAACGGTCTTGAGATTCTGAAAGGCCTTGAGATTCTGAGCGGCCTTGAGATTCTGAAAGGTCTTGAGATTTCTGAGTGGCCTTGAGATTCTGAACGGTTTTGAGATTCTGAAAGGCCTTGAGATTCTGAAAGGTCCTGAGATTTCTGAGCAGCCTTGAGATTCTGAAAGGTCTTGAGATTTCTGAGCGGCCTTGAGATTTTGAGCGGCCCTGAGATTTCTGATTGGCCTTGAGATTCTGAACGGTCTTGAGATTCTGAAAGGCCTTGAGATTCTGAAAGGTCTTGAGATTTCTGAGTGGCCTAGAGATTCTGAACGGCCTTCAGATTTCTGAGAGGCCTTGAGATTTTGAGCGGCCTTGAGATTCTGAACGGTCTTGAGATTCTGAAAGGCCTTGAGATTCTGAGCGGCCTTGAGATTCTGAAAGGTCTTGAGATTTCTGAGTGGCCTTGAGATTTCTGAGCGGCCTTGAGATTCTGAAAGGTCTTGAGATTCTGAAAGGCCTTGAGATTTCTGAGCGGCCTTGAGATTCTGAGCGGCCTTGAGATTCTGAGCGGCCTTGAGATTCTGAACGGTCTTGAGATTCTGAAAGGCCTTGAGATTCTGAGCGGCCTAGAGATTCTGAAAGGTCTTGAGATTTCTGAGTGGCCTTGAGATTTCTGAGTGGCCTTGAGATTCTGAAAGGTCTTGAGATTCTGAAAGGCCTTGAGATTCTTAGCGGCCTTGAGATTCTGAACGGTCTTGAGATTCTGAAAGGCCTTGAGATTCTGAAAGGTCTTGAGATTTCTGAAAGGTCTTGAGATTTCTGAGCGGCCTTGAGATTTTGAGCGGCCTTGAGATTTCTGAGTGGCCTTGAGATTCTGAAAGGTCTTGAGATTCTGAAAGGCCTTGAGATTCTGAGCGGCCTTGAGATTCTGAACGGTCTTGAGATTCTGAAAGGCCTTGAGATTCTGAAAGGTCTTGAGATTTCTGAGTGGCCTTGAGATTCTGAACGGCCTTCAGATTTCTGAGAGGCCTTGAGATTTCTGAGCGGCCTTGAGATTCTGAACGATCTTGACATTTTTGAGCGGCCTTGATATTCTGAAAGGTCTTGAGATTTCTAAGCGGCCTTGAGATTCTGAGCGGCCTTGAGATTTCTGAGCAACCTTGATATTCTGAACGGTTTTGTGATTCTGAAAGGCCTTGAGATTTCTGAGTGGCCTTGAGATTCTGAGCGGCCTTGAGATTTCTGAGCGGCCTTGAGATTCTGAAAGGCCTTAAGATTCTGAAAGGTCTTGAGATTCTTAAAGGCCTTGAGATTCTAAAAGGCCTTGAGAGTCAGAAAGGCCTTGAGATTCTGAAAGGTCTTGAGATTTCTGAGCGGGATGAGAGCGGCCTTTAGATTCTGAAAGCCCTTGATATTCTGAACGGTATTGAGATCCCTCAACGGTCTTGAGATCCCTCAACGATCTTGAGGTCCATCAACGGTCTTGAGATCTCTGAGCGGTATCGAGATGTCTGTAATGTTGCACTGCGCTTTATTTGGCTATAACACTATACAGACTGTTATACCCACACAAGAAAAAATAGCACTCATTGTGCTTGCTTACACGTGAAGAACAAAAGTGTTCAGATGTGAAGAAAATTATTTAGCAGATTTTGTTTTCCTCCTTGTGTTTTTTCGTAATTTTCCTCTTCTGCAAGTAACACCGCTTCCATCACAAATCGCAGAAAATGCTTGAAATTCTTCACGCGAGCTCAGGGACATTGAGACCTTTCCATTGATATAGGCAGGGTTGCCAGTTTGGGGTTTTTTTGTTTTGTCATCGTTGGGGGGAATCTAGAGGCACTAAATGGCTGGGGGTATTATTTTTAAAACTAAAAATTTTAAAAAAATGGAGGTATGCCTGGCATAATTGTTTTCATTCAAAAAATTATGTCGTATGGGAAGTGAAACGGCTAATATAATTTTGTATTAGATATTCCTTACATTCAGGATCCCCGAATTTTACGCTGCACCGTGAGGCAGATGCTGAAAGCTTTCAAGAGTTAAATGTACTAAAACGACTGTCAAAATGAGAATGATCGTAAAATGTTCAAATAAAGTTGAAAGAAAGTTGTTAAAAACCTATATTTTAATGTAGGTTTGCCTACATATTTTGATATTAATTATATTCATGATATTTTCGGTAGCTTATGTTACTAAAATTATGTACATATCTACTATACCACAGTACACATATTAAAGGAAATATCATTCATCATCATCATCATCGTGTCCTGTAACCCCGGCTGGGGCATAGGGCGTCAACAAAACGTCTCCATCCTTCACGGTCTGCTGCAAGGTACTTTAGCTGTGGCCACGTCTTTCTCTGGGATTCTGCTTCCGCTAAGACAGTTGATTTCCATGTTGTTCTTGGTCTTCCAACCCGCCGTGCACCCTGAGGATTCCATTCAAAGGACTGCTTTGCAATTTCATTGTTTGGTTTCCTCAGTGTGTGACCAATCCAACGCCATTTACGCTTTCTTATGTCGACGTCCAGCCGCTCTTGACTTGTCCTGCGCCACAATTCCTCATTTGATATTATTTGTGGCCAGCGAATCTTTAGGATGTGGCGAAGACAGCGATTCACAAAAGCCTGCAATTTCTTCGAAATGATAGACGTGACTTTCCAGGTTTCACAAGCATATAACAGCACGGATTTGACATTGGATTCGAAGAATCTCAACTTAGTGCGTAAGGAGATTTGACTTGATTTCCAGATTGGGGACAGAGTACCGAAGGCAGCACGAGCTTTATTTATTCTACTTTTAACGTCCAGATCCGTACCACCGTTTGCAGAGACAATACTGCCAAGGTAGTTGAACTGTTCCACTACGTCAACTGGCGTCTCCTGTAGAATAATACGCTGCTGTGTGGAGCGGCCTGTGAGCATTATTTTTGTCTTTTTGCTGTTTATTCTTAGACCACTCGACTCTCCCTTCACTTGCAGTGTTTGGCACATCCCGTTCAGCCCACTGATGTTATTTGCCAGTAGACATATGTCATCGGCATAGTCTAAATGACTGAGCCTTTCGAACGGTCTCCATTGAATGCCCTGTCGCTCTGCTGTACCTACACTGGCCGTCAATACGTCGTCCATCGCCAGCAGGAAGAGAATTGGCGATAGAACATCCCCTTGTCTCACACCCTGTTGCACTACAAAGGAGTCGGATAGCTGCCCATTGTGCAAAACAAAACACCTTGCGTTGTTGTAGGACTCTTTAATAATGGCAACTATTTTTGGTGGAATTCCTCTACCAAGCAACGATCTCCATATACATTCTCGGTTAACTCGATCAAAGGCTTTCTCAAAATCCACGAACATGAGGTAAAGCGGTGATTGAAATTCCATCGACTGCTCGAGGACGATACGCAGGGTGTTGATATGGTCGACACACGATCGACCACTGCGGAAGCCAGCTTGATGCCTCTTGAGTGTAGACTCGATTCTATCCTTTATTCGCTCGAGAATGATGGTTGCCATTAGTTTTGGGAAAACGGACAAACGGTTTGTTCAGTTCTGCGCATACATATCAAAATTTGTCAAATTTCAATATTTGTTGTTGTTTTTACGTGTGTTTTTGTCATTACGTTCACAGCCATATTCACTTTCAGTTTTGACAACCTGCTCAGTTTAATTAGACCTTAGATTTGTGTACGATGCTACTATTCTGCTTACAAAAGTTATTTCTTTGTTACTTTACAGAATTTTTATATTATAGTCAACAACTGTAAATTAATTCAATTTAATTTAATTTGTATTTCATCTGTAATAATATAGCAGCTGCATTTTACTATCCCCCAAATCTGATCCGGATTAGATTATCATAAAAAAATAAAGAGGATCCAAGTTCGACGAGAATGTTATATGTATACCTAAAAATAAAAATAATTGAGTCGCGCAACAGCTCGTGGAGAACCAGGGCATAGTGACTTACAACTCTCAACCATTTCTGTGTGTGTTGTTGGCAGGAATGGAGGGGACCTACAGTTTTTTGCCGAATCCGAACACCGAACGGCTACATGAGAAGCACTTTTTCATGACAAGTTTGTCAGTTCCTCGCAAGAGGCAGCACCTCGGATAAAACATTTCTGTTTTTAGGTGGCACGGCTATACCTATCTCTGTTTATCTGTTTGCTTCAGGGTTCCCAGATTGAGGGGAAAAGCACCACTTTTGCTGATTTTATAATGAAAAAGGGGAAATCGAGGGACAAGCTTAAAAAAGGGGAAAAAATTCATAAAGGACAAACTTATTAAATGAAGCATTTAAAATACATTTTTTATAAAAATTAAATACTCAAAAACATTGGGAATTATTGCCTGAATTCAAAGACTTGCTATATCAGGAGGAAAAAGAAATTGCAGCATCAACTTCAGCTGTTTGAGCATTTTGTAAATGAAGATATAAAGTTGGTTTTTAACTATTTTTTATAATAAAGGAAATTCTTTCTATTAGGTACCTACATATACAATGCACAAATATTACTAATGTTTCTATGTTACTTTAAGGTTATTACTTAAATTAAAACTGTTAACAAATATCTAATTTTTATTTTTGTTTTTATGCCATATTCATGAAAAGGGGAAAAAAAGGGGATTTTTTTTGGAGATTAGGGGAATAAAATTGGGTTTGCTGATAAATACAGGGAAAAAAGGTTATGAAAGTCTGGGGACACTGGTTTGCTTCTGTATTTTTTCTCTACTCTATTCTCTATTTTCTCCCTATTTTCAACAAAAAAAAAACACCTTTAAGTGAGAGAAAAAACTAATTTTTGCAAGAAAATGCTTAGGTTGTGTGATCAATATGGATTTGTAGATCGAAATCCAAAATCAAAGTAGGCTTTTGTGTTGTTTTTGTAATACATGTGTTTTCGAGTGCAAATCCAATTCAGATCATAGATAGATAGATATATTTTTATTTTCCGTACATAGATTTACATTTGGTAAGCTACCGCACAGTTTACATACAGATATTTGATACTAATATAATATCTTTATACTGAATAAGTACATTAATTTATATTGAGTTTAAGTGATGATTGATAAAGATACAAATTTTTTTAAGGAAAATAGATACAAGCAAAACCTTCAATTCAAAAATGAAAGGGCAGGTACATTTTGACTCGAGATAAAAATATAACTTCAGAACTTTAGTTATGAAGCTTTTGTTGGTGAAATTTGGGTTAATGAGTAGGTAATAATAAATAAATATATCTTATTAAATTAGTAAAGGGTTAGTAGAAATAAATAAACAATTTTGTTAATAAATAAATAAATATAAATAAATAATTTAACAAATAAATAAATAGATAAATAAACTTACAAAAACAATAAAAATTAAATAACAAATAATTAAAATAACAGGTACATAAATAAGTTAATATATTAATTAATACAAAAAAAAAACAAATAAATGAATAAATTAGTAAACAAATTAAGTAATTAATAAATGAGTAATTAAATAAATAAACAAATTAATTTATTAATAAATACATAAATAAGCATATAAATAAATAAATAAATAGATAAATAAATAAATAAGTAATTAAACAAATAAATAAATAAGTCAATTAATTAATTAATTAATAAATAGATATTTATATAGGTACATGGTGAATCAGTCAGTTAAACAAATAACAAATAACAAGAGTAATACTTGAAGTTAACAAATATTGAATAGCTTAACAAATAAAAAATTACATAAAACGTCAGAAATATGATTAAGGAATCAGTTGGTTGATTAACGGATTGCCAGAGGCTTCACAATTTAGTAAAAAGTTATTATTAAGCTTATTGATTCTTAGGGAAATCATTTCAACATTTGCCTTTTCATGTAAATCTGAGGTGGAGGGGTATCGAGTTAGGTTAAGCATCAGTTTCAGTAATTTGTTCTGGGATATTTGCAATTTTGAAAGTTGGCACTTTGCACAATTTCCCCATACTTGGCACCCAAACAAAAGGATTGCTTGAAATATTACTTTGTGAATAATCATTTTATTCGAGTTGATTAGGAATCACTTTGGGTAGAGGATATTGATTGCTATGCTTACTTTTTTAAGAGTTTTAGAAATATGTTCCTTAAACTTTGGTTTTTGGTCTAAATAAATACCTACATACTAAAAATACTTAAAACCAATGCCAGTAACTTCAAGTACAAAAACAAAATTCATCGCAAATGCGCGCATTTGCAGTGTTCCATTTTCGTGTGTTCGCAAATGTAAGTGACGGTCGCAAATACTCGAAAATTGTCAAAAAATGATTTTTGTGAGTGTTCACACGATTTGCGAGAATGTCGCAAATGCATTTGCGATTTGGACCTCACAAATCATCCGCAAATGAAGCCACCGCCTTGTCGTGAAGGCCGTCAATCGGAGAACTTACTTTGAAAAACTACGAATTTTAATAAAAAAAATTATTAATGTTATTATATTGATCAACTAAAAAGGATGGGATACCATGTCGGCTTTATAAATATCGACAACGAAGGTCGTTTTTATAATTTTGTTAACCTAATTATTATACTATTAAAAGTGACTGATTGATCGACATTCTATGAATCGAGATTTCAACAGTTGACATTTCAAAAGTTTGAAATTTGACATTTTGAGCAGATTATAGTTGGGGGAATGATGATGATGAATGAGAGTATTTCTTTGACAGTTACTTTTTAGTTGATATGAATTCAATTTATTATTATTGGAAAGGTCTCAATGGGTGTTATTATTTTTTATATGGTCATAAGTATCTCGTGCAGGGAAAGTGTTATAGCTGCACGAGATACAGACTTATGCTTCTACAACAAAAAATCTCACTCATTTAGACCTCTCCAATGACATAAGTCAAAAAGTATTACAGCACTGGGGACGCAACTTGTACAGGGAAAGAGTTATATTGTAGTACAACAGTTATTACGGGTTCTTATACTTTCTCTGCATGAGATACAGATTGTTAGCTATACAACAAAAAATAGCACTCATCGGGACCTTTTCAATGATATAGGTCAGAAAGTGTAAGTGTGTTTCCCCGATGGTGAATACAAGTTGGCAGGACGGTGGGGTGTGAACGTCAGCCGCCATCTTGGAAAACCGTTTTATCAAATATATCGTAAGCCGTATATCGCACGAAAAAAAGTTAATTTTTTTGAAGCTAGGTTAGGTTAGGTTAGGTTAAGGTGGCTGTCAGGAAAACTGCTGACACACTTAGGCCAGAATAGGCCCATTGTGATATCACATAAAGACTGCGAGATGATCCTCGCTAATTAAACCAATTGGAGCTTCTAATGAAGCGATGGAGACAGTGAATGTCAATTTTATTTAAATCACTTGGATCGTCAAAGAAAAAACTTCCTAAGTGTATTTTACGTCTTTGAGAAAGAGCAGGACATGAGCAAAGAAGGTGAGGGATAGTTTCTTCCTCCTCTTCGTCCATGCAGCTTCTGCAGAAATCATTTGAGAAAACGCCGAGTCTATTGGCGTGTTTGCCTATGAGGCAGTGTCCAGTAATGACACCAATTGTGGAGCTAATATGCAATCTACTTAGAGATAACAAACATTTCGAACGCTTCGGATCCAGTTTTGGCCAGATCTGTTTCGTCGCCAGACAAGTAGTGATACCTGTCCATCTGCTGTTTGTTATCATCATGGAATCATGCTTAAGCATAAGTTTACAAGTAGCAATTGGTATTCCAATTTTCACCTTGTTAGGTAATATTGGTGTAATAGTTCCTAGCCTGGCGAGTTCATCGGCTTTGCAGTTTCCTGGAATATCTATGTGTCCCGGCACCCAGAAAAGGTGAATGTTGAACTGTTCCGCCATCTCCATTAGAGACGATCGACAATTTCGGGCAGCTACGGAGTTTGTAGAAACGGCGCCTAGTGATTTAAGGGCAGCTTGGCTGTCTGAGAAGATACGGATATTTAATGTAGATATTACGTTTTCTTTGAGCCAAGATAAAACTTCTTTTATCGCCAGGATTTCAGCTTGGAACACGCTGCAATGATCAGGGAGACGGAAGGAGAGACTAATGCTTAGTCGTTCTAAGTACACGCCACCACCCACCACCTCCTCAGTTTTTGAGCCATCCGTGTAGAAATGAATTGCTTCATCTCTCAAAAATTCCTCATCATCCCAAGTGGATCTTGTTGGAATTGTGACCTGGAAATTTTGGCCAAAAACCGGCTGAGGGATGGTGTAGTCGGAGTGTTTAGGGATTGATTCGAATTTGTTCAAAATAATGGTATGGACAATAGAGTTATTGGACCATTGAGAGATGGCTCTGAGACGAATAGCTGTGCTCGCTGCCACTTGTTTAGTGTATATATCGAGGGGTGAAATGTAAAGCAGTATGTCTAAGGCAGCGGAAGGTGTCGAACGGAGAGCTCCGCTGATACACATGCAAGCTGATCTCTGCACTTTGCTTAACTTATCTTGATAAGTATCGGTCTGATGACCGCTGTGTATAGCCAGTGGGTGATATGTGGGGACAAGCCCCATTTGGTTCCAATAGCTTTTTTACAGGAGAAAAGCGCCACTGCGGCTTTTCGGACTCTTTCTTGTATATTTGGTTTCCATCTCAACTTTTTGTCTAAAATCAGACCTAGATATTTAGCTTCATCTGAAAAGTTGAGTTGGATACCATTTATTGATGGAGGGTCTATATTCGGAATTTTATATTTCCTTGTAAAAAGGACAAGTTCAGTTTTGTGGGGATTTACACCTAGTCCACATCTGTCTGTCCATTTAAGTAATTTGTTGAGAGCGGTTTGCATTAGTTCTATAATTATTTGAAGATGCTTTCCCGATATTGCAATGGCAACGTCATCAGCATATGCAATTATTTTGAAACCATCTGCTTCTAGATTAACCAATAGTTCATTGATTACGATGTTCCATAAGAGTGGGGATAGGACCAGTGGCGGATCCAGAGGGGGGGCTATAGGGGCTGAAGCCCCCCCCCACGGCTGATTCAGAAGAGAGTTAGACAAACAAAACATATGAGCTGTGTTTTTCCAAGCCCTAGGAAAATTGAATGAGTTGTTGGGCCGAACCATATTATATGCAAGCTGTGTTTTTTTTTCGAAGCCCCAAGAGAATTGGATGAAAAAAGACGATTACATACAAAATAAAATATATCTACGTAGGCGTATACGTATTTCAAACCTTAAAGGTGTAAGACAAAAAGTTGAGGCTTGGGGCTAAGCCTTTACGAAGCGTTTTCCTAAGCGTGCAAGGGGATCAGATAAAAACTATAACACTGTTAGTGCTAACAAATTTGCATAATAGCTGTGTTTTTTTCCAGGCTTTAAAGAAATCCGACGAAAGTAAGAGGCAAAAGCTAAAAAATGTCCATGGAAGCTGTTGTTTTCCAAATTCCAGGGAAACTGGAAGTTGGGGCTTAAAAATTTGTGTGTAAGCTTTGTTTTTTTTAAGCCCCTAAGGAATCGGACTAAACAAATAACAAGTTTGGGGCTAGTAACTATGCATTCCTAAATGCTGTGTTTTTTTCCAAGCCCTTATATTAAAACTGGTGAGGTTGACTCTCATGTTATTATTTTAACCTTGATTTCCTTGGGTATCGATATTTCTTAAAAAACAAATTAAGTTTGACAAAACGAATGAATGTTAGCTTTTTCTTAAATTCTTCTTAATATTTTTCGGACTTAGCTAAGCCCAGATAACTTTTGGGGCTTAAGTTTAAAAACTCAGTTTCCAGTGTAAAAAATCACCCTGATTACAGAATCCGACGAATGAGTCAGGCCCAATTTTGACATTTGGATCATAATAAAAATGTCAAAATTCAGTCTGATTCGCTCCGCAGTTGGACGGATGCTATAGGTAATCGGGCTGAATAACGTTGATATGGATAGTTTGCATGATAACATCAAAATATTAATTTAGAAATTGAAACTTATGTTTTTATTTCAGATTATTTTCGTGTGCCGAAAGATATTTTGACGATTTCAAAGACTGCTTTAGGACGAAGCAATTTTTGATCTTAGTTTCTTTTTTGATTTCCTTTATGCTCTAACGAAAGATTGGAGACCTCTTTCCGCGAGCAATATTCATTAAATGAAATGAGAAAGAATTTCAATTCACTTCTAACTCGTTTTCGAAATGTAAAAATCAGCTGTAACGGTTAATTTTTTTTTCTTTAAAAAGCGTAATATACATTTTTGTTTTAATAAGAACCCCATACTCGTATAACTATAAATAATTAGAAATTGAAGGGCAGAACAAATTTTTAAATTTGAACTCAGATTTTTTTCAAATCTTCATCAAACTGTAAGATTTGAATTGACAAAAAATATGAATGGAATTCGCACTTAAATTGTTAATGATCGGAATGTTGAACACGAATTTTTATTCATTTTAATTTTAGACTTTAAACTTTTATAATCGCGATTGTAAATATTCATTTTAATTTATTTTATTAATTTAACGGACTTACCGCGATAATTTAATTCAAAAAATTGAATTGAAATTGATAGCCCGACGTTTCGACAATTTTTATGTTTGAAATACCAATCCACATGGACTAAAGTCATTTGAGGTGGAATAGGTACAGAACATCCAAATTCATTTTTTTCCTCAAATTTACAATGATTTAGGTAATTTATTGGAACAGCTACTTGTACAAAAAATTTGCAACTTTTTTGTAGGGAGCTTAATTACCTTTCTTTTTTGCCATTTATAGCATTTTCTTCTATAGGAATTAAATTTTAAGAATTAGATAGGTGAGATAAAAGGGCGTACGCTGGATTTCGATTAGGTGGGAGCAAACTCATTCAAAAAATAGTTTTATGACCGAAATCTTGCTTTAAAATGTTTTCATCAAAAGAAGCAAAATTGAATAATATATGAAATATATTTTGATAAGGCAAGCCCAAGCACATCTAGCTGCCCCCCTTGCATACGGTCTTTTGTTTCAATTTTTTTCATTTAACGCTCATACGGATCTTACGTTGGTGTCAAAAACAGAAAAGAAAAGTTTGCACTGTGACTCTTTTAATCTTAGTTATTAGATTTTTTAGACGTTTACTTGTTAGAAAGTTTCTCAGAACTTCTCATTAGTTGGAAATAAGCTTTATTTCAATATGTTAATAAAATGTCTAGTTAATCAAATCATGGACAGCCAATCCTAGTTAAAAAATTTTAGGACAACAGTAACCTACAAAGTTTATCAATAACTTTTGGCAGGTAGACGGCTGCCTAAAGTTAAACCGAGTACTTTAGGATGAGGTTTTTATAAATCCTACAAAAAATATTCAGATTAAAGAAAGGTACCTACCTACTTATTCAAAGTTCCTATAAACGCGAAACGGGTTAAAGCGTCTTTTCAAAATAGCAGCTGAAGAGCTTACTAATTAACAGGTGTTCCATTTCCAATCATAAAATTTTGCAGAATTTTCCTATAAAGTACCTACATATATTTTTGCATTATACAAAATCTTTTTTGATTCAGCTGCCGACTAGCCTACTTTCTGAGAAAGGAAAATTTGGGTTGGTAGGGCATTCGTATGATTAAAGAATTTTTCAAAAGATGTGTCTGAAGGAACTCCAAGCCCCCCCCACAGCCAAATCCTGGATCCGCTACTGGATAGGACTCCACCTTGCGGTGTGCCTCTGTTGACAGATCTTCTAACAGAGAAGTCACCTAATGTTGAGTTGATTATTCTACTTCTCAACATGAGGCTGATTAACTCCCTAAGTGAGCTATCAACGTTCAAGTTCTCAAGCGCGGTTAAAATTGCAGTATTGCTGACGTTGTTGAAAGCACCTTCAATGTCTAAGAAAGCAACCAGGGTGTATTCTCTATGATGAAGGGAATATTCAATAGTACGTACCAAACTATGCAGGGCCGTTTCTACCGATTTCCCTTTGCGGTAAGCGTGTTGTGCCGGAGAAAAAAGATTAGGTTCTATGGCACTACGCAGATGGATATCAATCAGTCGTTCTATGATAGGCTGATAGGTCTGAAATCCTTTGGATTTACATGAGAGCTTTTACCCGCTTTGGGTATGAATACAACTTTAACTTCTCTCCATAAAGATGGTACGTATGCTAAGTTCATACATGCTTTCAGAATTATCTCAAGGATAGGGATGATGATGTCTGAAGCCATTTGCAGTTCAGCTGGTATTATACCGTCAGGTCCAGCTGATTTATATGGATCGAAGCTGTCGATTGCCCATTTGAGTTTCTCTCTAGTAATCAGACCAAGTTTATTTATTGTTATATTGTTAGACTCTCATCATCATCGTGTCCTGTAACCCCGGCTGGGGCATAGGGCGTCAACAAAACGTCTCCATCCTTCACGGTCTGCTGCAAGGTACTTTAGCTGTGGCCACGTCTTTCTCTGGGATTCTGCTTCTGCTAAGACAGTTGATTTCCATGTTGTTCTTGGTCTTCCAACCCGCCGTGCACCCTGAGGATTCCATTCAAAGGACTGCTTTGCAATTTCATCGTTTGGTTTCCTCAGTGTGTGACCAATCCAACGCCATTTACGCTTTCTTATGTCGACGTCCAGCCGCTCTTGACTTGTCCTGCGCCACAATTCCTCATTTGATATTATTTGTGGCCATCGAATCTTTAGGATGTGGCGAAGACAGCGATTCACAAAAGCCTGTAATTTCTTCGAAATGATAGACGTGACTTTCCAGGTTTCACAAGCATATAACAGCACGGATTTGACATTGGATTCGAAGAATCTCAACTTAGTGCGTAAGGAGATTTGACTTGATTTCCAGATTGGGGACAGAGTACCGAAGGCAGCACGAGCTTTATTTATTCTACTTTTAACGTCCAGATCCGTACCACCGTTTGCAGAGACAATACTGCCAAGGTAGTTGAACTGTTCGACTACTTCAACTGGCGTCTCCTGTAGAATAATACGCTGCTGTGTGGAGCGGCCTGTGAGCATTATTTTTGTCTTTTTGCTGTTTATTCTTAGACCACTCGACTCTCCCTTCACTTGCAGTGTTTGGCACATCCCGTTCAGCCCACTGATGTTATTTGCCAGTAGACATATGTCATCGGCATAGTCTAAATGACTGAGCCTTTCGAACGGTCTCCATTGAATGCCCTGTCGCTCAGCTGTACCTACACTGGCCGTCAATACGTCGTCCATCGCCAGCAGGAAGAGAATTGGCGATAGAACATCCCCTTGTCTCACACCCTGTTGCACTACAAAGGAGTCGGATAGCTGCCCGTTGTGCAAAACAAAACACCTTGCGTTGTTGTAGGACTCTTTAATAATGGCAACTATTTTTGGTGGAATTCCTCTACCAAGCAACGATCTCCATATACATTCTCGGTTAACTCGATCAAAGGCTTTCTCAAAATCCACGAACATGAGGTAAAGCGGTGATTGAAATTCCATCGACTGCTCGAGGACGATACGCAGGGTGTTGATATGGTCGACACACGATCGACCACTGCGGAAGCCAGCTTGATGCCTCTTGAGTGTAGACTCGATTCTCTCCTTTATTCGCTCGAGAATGATGGTTGCCATTAGTTTTGGGAAAACGGACAAAACGGTGATACCACGCCGTGTTGTTAGACTCTATTGAGTCAGAACTGCGTATATTTTGGGAGCTACCTGGGAAGTGAGTATCTAATAGCAAGTCGAGTGATTCCTCACAAGAGTTAGTCCAAGAGCCGTTGATAGTTTTCAGGGCACTCGGCATTATGGGGTTTGACGAGAGGATTTTTCTTAATCTTGAAGCCTCTGAGGAATCTTCTATTTTGTTACAGAAGGTTCTCCAGGAGGTTCTTTTATTTTTCCTCAATTGTTTTTTATATGTCTTAAGGGATTCTTTATATAAGTCCCAGTCGGAAATTTCTTTGGAATTTTTAGTTCGGTTGAAAAGTTTTCTACATTCTTTTCTAAGCGGTTCCAGCACTGGGTTCCACCAGTGAGGCTTCTTCTTTCCTCTTATTTGGATAAGAGGACAGGATATGTTCATTGATTTGTTGAGAGCTAAGGTAAGATCATTGACTTTATTGTCAAGATCTTTTCTGCTTTCGGGGATACTTAGAAGGTCAGGTTTAATTAATCTGCTAAGAGTATCTCTATATTTTACCCAGTTAGTTTTCCGATGATTCCGGAAAGCTATCTTTTTTGTAGTTTCATCGTTTAGATTGAATTGTATATACCTGTGATCAGAAAAAGAGTGCTCTTCTGATACTTTCCAATTCGTGATCTTTTGATGAATCGAGTCGGAGACAAGAGTAATGTCTAATACTTCCTGCCGGTTTCTGGTTATGAATGTTGGTTCATTACCGATGTTGCTTACAATGAGGTTAGTACTTAAAATCAAAAAGTGACTCACCTCGATCGTTTATGTCGGAGCTACCCCAAACTGTATGGTGGGCGTTAGCATCACATCCAATAATGAGGCAGACGTTTTGCCGTTCAGCATCAGCGGATTGCTTCGAGTCTAGATCGGTCAATGGGATGTTTCCAATGACTTTCACTATTCTCTCTGCGGCCCGTCTCTCGCCACGTGAGGCATTTTTGTTTCTCTCGCTGGTGGAAGATGAGCTGTATGTCACAGGTCTGCCATCAGGGAGGGAACCCTCCACCGTCTTCGGACGGGGTCTGCTCTGACCAGAGGTGAAATCGCATGTCGCAGATATTTTACTTGCCAGAACAGCCCCCTCCGAACCCGTGAGAGGTCTTTTTGAAGGAGTGGTAATACAGCCAAGCGTCATGGCAATATTCCCACGGTTTTGTATAAGGAGTGTTTTTTCTACCGTACCCGTTGGGAGTTGACCACCGCCAGCAGAAGAGAGGCTGACAGTCGCAGTCTCACCACTACTAACGCTGGGCAAACCCACCGAGTACGGATTGTGTGTAGTACTAGCAGGAGGTACACCTCCTCCTTTGCTAGTACTAGCGTCTAGATTGTGAGTCGTTCCATCATTCCCAGGAGTGCCTGGGATGATGGTCGGCTCAACAATCCTACCGCTCTTAATTTCTTCTTTGCTGTTGCTGGAGTTTTCTTTGATCGCTGGCGACTTATCCTCACCTGAGGCCAAGCCCTCGCCGGCAGTCGCGACACCTGCCGACTTTTGAACGTATATCCCCGTTCGTTTTGCTTCTTTCTTTTTACTTAAATCCATATTTTGCCAAGTTTTCCAACATTGAGGTTTTTTTTTAGTTATGTTGGTTGTGTGGCTCTACAGCTGGATTGTTGGAGAGCCCCACATAAGCACCACCACGACAAGGTCAACTCATAGGGGGTGTTTTTGAAGCTAATATTGCATTCTTTTATTTGCTTTTCAAGTTGTTTTCGTAAAAAGTATTCGAGAAATTAAATTTTTAAACCAATATATTTTTGAAAACAATCAATTTGAAAAAATGTACAATTTTTGTTTCAAAAATTAATTTAACCTCTCAAAAGCTTTTCATTACTTAAAAAAGCAAATAAAAGAATGGAATATTAGCTTCAAAAAAATATACTATTTTTGTTCGAACGATGTACGGTTCACGAGATATTTAATAAAACGCTTCTTACAACGTGGCGGCTGACGCTTGCACCTCTCGTCCCCCCAACTTGGATTTATATTCGGCGGACACCCCCAAACATATTCCATCAGGTCAGAAATAAATTGCATTATAGTACAGGTAAAGTTGGATAAATAAAAAAAAAAATTAGTACCATCATGAAACTTGGTGAAAACATTTCATGTATTATGAGAATGAAAAATCAAGAGTCTATTAAAATATTTCACATGGAAGGGTGTTTTTCTGAGGGGGAGAGGGGGTGAAATTGTGGTGTATCAAACAGAAAAATTAACTTTTGTGCAACCTAAGCATATGACACATGTTTTCAAGGTTGTTTTTAATGCTGAATGAAATGACACCAAAACCAAGTCGATGCGACCTCCATGGAAAAAGTTATTGTCATTTTTAGGTAACGATGACTATATTTTCAGTATAAAAGTAAAATATAACCGGGAACCAGTTGAAAATAATGGTCCGTCGATGAAACTTTGCATCAATGGTTCATTTGTCATGAAAAGCAATAATAAGAAGAGTCTATAAAAATATCTGTTGTTAAAGGGTGGTTTTTTGGGGAGTTGGGGTAGTGGTGTGATTATTACCATAAAACCCATGACAAAAATGGTACCCCTCCGAGAATTTGTTAAAATGTGCTATGGACTAACAGAATGAAGAATCAAAAGAGTCTATAGAAATATTTTGCTGGGAAGGGTGTGTTTTTTGAAGATAGTGTCTGGTTATTTTTCAAAAAAATGTAAAAGGAATGGTACCTTCAAGAAACTTGGTAAAAGTCTTTCATTTACTACGAGAATGAAGAATCAAAGGATTTTGCCAAAATATCAAGGGAGAAAGGGTGTTTTTGTGGGTTTGGGTAAAGGCTGTTATTCGTTTTTGGAAACAATTTTTGTTTTTGGAAAAAGTATTATAGTTGCCTTCACCCATTAAAAACATCCTTCTACCATAGATATTTTTATAGACTCTTTTGATTTTTCATTCTGGTAGTTCATAGCACATTTTTATAAAGTTTTATGAGGGTACCATTTTTGTCACGATTGTATGGTAATAATCCCATCATAACCCCAACCTTCACCCCAACCCTCAAAAAAACACCCTTTAACAACAGATATTTTTATATACTCTTCTTATTATTGCTGTTCATGACAAATGAACCATTGATGCAAAGTTTCATCGACAGACCATTATTTTCAACTGGTTCCCGGTAATATTTTACTTTTATACTGAAAAAAATATAGTCATCGTTACCTAAAAATGACAATAACTTTTTTCACGGAGGTCGCATCGATTTGGTTTTGGTGTCATTTGATTCAGCATTATAAACTACCCTAAAAACATGTGTCATATGCTTAGGTTGCACCAAAGCTAATTTTTCTGTTTGATACACCACAATTTGCCCCCTCTCCCCCTCAAAAAAACACCCTTCCATGTGAAATATTTGTATAGACTCTTTTGATTTTTCATTCTCATAATACATGAAACATTTTCACCAAGTTTCATGATGGTACTAATTTTTTTTTTTATTCGAAGGACTTTTCGTACTATTTTACCTGTACTATTAATGAACCTACTTTTTTTGCTCTGGCTATTGGACTACATGCTTAAAACTGAAAATGTTACTAAATAAATTAAACCTTGCGTTTCCGATAGACTCTTCAAAGGTTTGTTATAACTCCGAAATTAAGCCGAATTTGACAATTTTACAGTCAAAACTTTTTGTTCAAAATTAAAGTTCCTATCGAAATTTATGATTTAAAAATTTTACTAAATTAAAAAAAGTTCACAAAAACAAACCAAAAAAAATCGAAACATCAAAGACTTCTAATTTTTGCACCTGCACGTAACTATTTTTGGAGCAAAGATAGGAACCAATTATGACCCCTATTATGACTTGCGATTCGCCGAGTCGAACGTTCGACTGTCACTATGTGGTATTACCGTTCGCGACTCGCCTAAACTAACCTTAAATTTGGAAAATTTTAATGTCATTCAATACCTTTAGCAAACGTTCGTCTCTATCGTCGATGTCCAACTTTGATGACTTTAAAAAATAAAATCAGTTTTTATTTTTGAAATGGCGAACGTTCGAGTTGAGTCGCAAGTCATAAAAGGGGCCATAGTCTCCAGACAGTCACAAACTAAAAGCTAAAAGCTTTAATATGATATGTTCAAAAAGTAATTTTTAATCAAAATTGACAGAGATACGTGTACCCATTCAAACTTTGCCATTTCTTAAAATTTTTCACAGTTTTGGCAAATTTCAAATTCGTTATATGACATAATAGGTCTGTTCGCGTACCTCCCAAAACTACGAATTTAGCCCAAAGTTCTGTCAAAGCTCATATAAAAAAAAATAAAATTCGTAGAAATTCGTAGTTTTGGGAAGTACGCGAACAGACATAATGATTATAGAAAATATTTAAAAAGTAGGTATAAGCCCACAATTTTTTTTTAAATGCTTCCAGACGGTTCCGTTAAATAACTCCTCAAACTAAAAATGAAATAACTCCCCAATTTTTTTGACATTTTGAAATTATACCAAGTAAGAAGATAAAATAAATCCCCATAAACGCATAAAAAAGTCCTCAAACAAAAAAAAATAAAATAAGTCCAGAGCTTTCATATGTATGTACACTAAAGTTTATCCAACAAAAATGTGCAGTACAGGCAAGATAGGGCGTTTGCCTCGCATTCTGCCTATAGCAGATTGCATAAATCTGTCCTTCATTAAAGCTCTCTCAGGGTTGTCGTAGCGTTTTTTTTACATGAACCCAAATATAAAAGAATAGTATGTAGGGTTACCGCACTTTTTTTATATAGAAATTTTAATTTAATGTTTTATTTATAAAAATTTGGTTTGTCACGTCAACAATTTCTTTTTTCTTTTCGGAGCTTAAGTCTTTTGAAGTCTTCGAAGCCATTTCGAACAACTTACATAAAGCACCAAATACACGACTTAAAAATACAAATTGCACAAAACTCTAAAAAAACACACCTTTTCACAAATACACGAGTTATAAATACAAATTGCACAAAACTTATACCCGTCTTAAGATTACAAATTGCACAAAACTTAAAAAATACACCTTTTAAAAATACAATTTACATACAAATTTTACTTTACCTCGTGTAACGAAAATTTATACAAATAATAATCTCCTTCAAAGAAAAGAGCTTAAAATTTTGTAACTGCATTTTAACGTATTTTTCACACATTAAAATAAATGCAAACGATGAAAAACACTCCACGATAACACTCATCATTAAAAACTTTTTTTAAAGCTCTAAAATCAAAAGCACCTCGACAGAAACTCAAGGAAAAAAAGCTGAAGGAGTTACTAAATAGACACGGGTAACTCTGAATACACATCAATACTTTGATGGGGGTTGAATAGCAGCAGCCATAGGCCACAGCCACAGCAATTCAGTGCACTCTCAGATGTGCGCTCAATAGGACGTTGGGTCTGCGTCAGCTGCAATCCAAAACTTACGGGCGGGCAAACACTTTTTTATGGAGGAGTTCTTTCAATTTGGTATGGTGCAAAAATATGCACGTTACTGATTTTGAAAAAGCTTTCCCATAAGACGTGTACTGCACATTTTTGTTGGATAAACTATAGTCAACAAAATTAAAGGAACAAATTTTTTTTCAACTTTTGTTAGCGTTTTTTGAAGAGCTTTATCTTTGTGACGAACAGTCGTATTGAGTTGAAATAAAAAGCATTTTACAGCTTTATGCTTTGTGTTTCGAGATTTGTTTGCAAACAAATTTTTTTGAAGTACCGTTATTGCGTTATTGCAAAAAATGAGACGAGATAACAAAATTATTTTTTTTTATTTATTTTGAAGGTCCTCATTTCTATGGATAAATTTTTTTGAGTCAATTTAATGTCATGATCAGATACCTTGTTTATTCAGCTTCAATTCAGTTTTTTTGTTGTCGTACGATTTTTTTTGACATGGTTTATTTGACTTTGAATGAAATAAGATACTTTTAGCCTTGATTACCAATATCTCAGCAAATAATGATGTTATAAAAAATTCAAAGACAGTTTTGGAAATTTGAAAAAGCGTTTTACAAGATTTTTTTAAGGTTTTGTAGAAATTATTTTTTTTTACCGTTCACCGTTAGTTTAAAAAGAGTACTAAAAACTGACGTTTTGTGGTCTTTTCGTAAATCTTCTTTTTTCTTTGCAAATATTGATTGCATGGCTTGCGTTGGTATGCAAATTTATAGACTTTTAAATCATCAATATTCTTGTAAATTTTCAAATTGATTCATCGAACCGTTTTTCCTCACCAAAACTTCAAAGTCTTACAAACCAGGTAAAGGAACAAATTGTGTTGTTCCTAAACAATGCGTAGTCGTCATCAAAATGACAAGAAAACTGTAATTCCAGTGGATTTTTTTCACAGTTTTGCATTAGTTAGATACTTTTTTGAATTGAAATGAAATAAAAAGTACACTTTTCGAAAAAAAAAAATTAAAAAAAATCAAGTTTTTTTGTTTGAAAAATTTTTGAAATAATTTTTTTTTTTTGTTTAATGTAATTTTTATTTCATTTCAATTCAAAAAAGTATCTAACTAATGCAAAACTGTGAAAAAAAATCCACTGGAATTACAGTTTTCTTGTCATTTTGATGACGACTACGCATTGTTTAGGAAGTTTTGGTGAGGAAAAACGGTTCGATGAATCAATTTGAAAATTTACAAGAATATTGATGATTTAAAAGTCTATAAATTTGCATACCAACGCAAGCCATGCAATCAATATTTGCAAAGAAAAAAAAAGATTTACGAAAAGACCACAAAACGTAAGTTTTTAGTACTTTTTTTAAACTAACGGTGAACGGTAAAAAAAAATAATTTCTACAAAACCTTAAAAACATCTTGTAAAACGCTTTCCCAAATTTCCAAAACTGTCTTTGAATTTTTTATAACATCATTATTTGCTGAGATATTGGTAATCAAGGCTAAAAGTATCTTATTTCATTCAAAGTCAAATAAACCATGTCAAAAAAAAATCGTACGACAACAACAAAAAAACTGAATTGAAGCTGAATAAACAAGGTATCTGATCATGACATTAAATTGACTCAAAAAAATTTATCCATAGAAATGAGGACCTTCAAAATAAATTTAAAAAAATAATTTTGTTATCTCGTCTCATTTTTTGCAATAACGCAATAACGGTACTTCAAAAAAATTTGTTTGCAAACAAATCTCGAAACACAAAACAAAAAGCTGTAAAATGCTTTTTATTTCAACTCAATACGACTGTTCGTCACAAAGATACAGCTCTTCAAAAAGCGCTAACAAAAGTTGAAAAAAAATTTGTTCCTTTAATTTTGTTGACTAGTGTATATAAATTTTTTTTTGTTTAACGTTAGAAATTAAGTTCATGAGTCAAAAAATTTAAGCAGCTAAATTCATAGGGTGGCCCCAGATGTGGTAAATGATTTTCAAAGCTTCTTCACGCAGTTACTTAGAAATTCATTTTTCTGTATTCCTGATTTTAGATTTGTCCATTGTTGTTTGTATTGATGACACACAAATCGAAGAGAAATCTATTGCAATACATTAAACAGAATATCTTTGGGGACTTATTTCATTGTTGTATTTAGGGACTTATTTTTCATTATAAAAGTACCCCATAATTTAAAAATGAAACTAGTTCCCAAAACCCCATGAAATAAATCATAAATCCCCAATTTTGTCGAGTTATTTAATTTTCAGTTTGGGGAATTAATTTATTGGAGTGTTATTTCATGGAGCCTACCAGACCTACGGATTGAACGGTTAGGCTGATTAATATAAGACTTGGTACTAGGTGCAAGATATGGTAGTTTTTTGTTTTTTGAATATGTTTTATTAAAGCTTTTAATTTGCTAAGTATACATATCTTGAGCTTATCTTTGCTCTGAAAAAATGTATGCGCAATTTGAATTTGAAATCTTTGTTTTCGTTAATTTTTCATACTAAAATATTCTTATACAATTTGTTAAACGATCCATTTCGATAGGAAAATTGATTTTTGAACAAAAAGTTTTATTAAGTGTAAAATTGTCAGATTCGGATTAATTTCGAAGTTATGCCAAACACATTGAAAAGTGACCAGTGTGATCATTGTCTCCGAAGCGCAAGACTGATTTTAGTAGCATTTTTGGCTTATACCCAAAACAAACATATTCAATAATAAAAAGAAAAACCCTTGAACGTAATTGTTCCTTTACACCCCTCATCATTTTCGATTATCTCAAATAGCCTATAAAATGTTTAATAAAACTTTGAATTTTTATAACTCTGGTAATATGTACTAATAATTGATACATAATATGTAATAATAATGGCACAAAGGAAATCTTTAATTTTTATTATTTAAATCTAATATTCAGTACAAAAGCTATATAAATCCCTCTTTTAACCAATTGCGGGAAATTGATAAAAAATGTTTCTTAATTCCTATAAGTAACGAAATAACTATCTTTTACATGCGTTCATTCATTCAGACAGGATTGTGGCCAGTTCTTGGCTAAAATTAAAGTGCAAACAAAATGCCATCACCGGGTATCCCATGTATAACAGTTATAATAGTTATATGCATTTCTGTTTTTTTATCCGCTTAGTAGAGATGTTTATCTTAGCTAACTAAACGAAATTGTTGCGCAAAAAAACACACCCATTTTCAGGAAAATTTTATTCAAAATTAAATTGCCCACGACATGGCTTTGATATCCACATTTCTTCATTTGTGTTCATTATGCAATCATGATATATAAATAACTATATTGATGTTTCTTGAATATTGCAAACAAGGAAACAAACCCCCGCAGAAATCAATCATCATCGCTAGCGTCACTTGCACCAGTAGCACTATGGTGACTCCCGTCATCTGCATCTTCATCATCGTCGCCTTTCTTCTTACTACTGACTTCAGCCTCAGAATGTTCGGAGTCATCATCTGAATCTCGCAGAGCTTTTGTAACCTTATTCTTGTCAATTTTTTTATTACGTCTCCCCTCAAAGTCAGATCCTTCGTCTTCATCTGACGAGTATATGGCAGAGCCCTTGTTGGTGTCTGCTGTTGCCGCTGCCGCTGCGGCTGCCGTTGAACCTTTCTTGTATTTATTCTTTATAGCACTAAGTGAAATAGCATTTTCATCATCACTTCCTTCGTCTTGATGGTATGAGGCATTGGGTCCTCCATGGGATTCATGACCACTAGCACCGGCACGACCACTTTTCTTCGGCTTCGGTTTATTTTGATTGCGCATTGCTTGACGCAGTTTCTCTTCTTCTTTTTTCAAATAATACAATCGATCGGTGGTGGGATCCTTTCCAACTTGTGTAAGAATTTTGATACCACTAGTTTTAGTGGAACGATCTGCCAATGACATTGTCATCTTTTTGTGAGTAAACGATTCAGTTGAATGTGGTCTGAACGTGAGTTTAGTACGGAAAACAGCTTGACCTTGTAGACCAGTACCTTGGCGGATAAACATGTGGTTGTGATCTCCGTGCAAGGGTTGTTTGTACACATCAAATGTTTCATTACCAAGATGCAACGTCATACTTCCATCTGACCAACGCACGAATCGTGCATTCGATTCCCTCTTCATTTCCCCATGGTTGTCCATGAATTCTCGCCAGCGAATGGTGTTACTCACCTTCAACTTAATTCTTTGTCGACCTTCCTCGTCCATTGTTTCCTCTTCGTCGATTTCGTCTTCATATGTCTCTGGATCAAAAGGACGAGTATCTACGGACAGGAAATTGGGTAATTTAATGAAATGGATTTCTTTTCCAAGGTCGGTAACAATTCTAGGAATTTCAACATCGATTCGAGTTTCCGGTATTGGCTCTGGTTCATCTTCTTTTTCTGGTTCCTTTGATTTACTTCGAGCGTCGCGAGACCTAGATCTTGAACGTGAACGAGATCTAGCAACTGAATGTGCGGAACTAGAACGAGATCTCGTTTGAGATTTGGATCGGGAGCGACTTTTTCTAGCTTCACCTTCTTCGCCCTCGGCATCAGATTTTTTTTCATCTTCATCGGAAACACTGATGTCATCTGCATCACCAAAGAGCTCGTTTACATCGCCAGATGTAGCTTGTGTTTGAGGCTGGAATACAAGAAAACAATTTTGTTGTTTGCAGATCAATTATTTTACTTCCGATGTACATAGATAGATAGAGGGCGTTTTTTGCATTGAAAACAAAATTTGTTCTCAAGTAAATACCTTGTATAGGATAAAAGCAATTAAAAATTATTGGAAATTCTTGGTTTATTGTAACGTACTGTCCAGCCAAGAATAACAAGGTCGTAATGAACTTAGACAAAATGTACTGGCCAAATGTTATTTCTTGGTTTTGAATGGTACAGTGATTTTATAAATTGAATACAACGCCAATTCTGCTCTCTTTATTTAGGATCTAGAGATCATTTGACCTAATAAGCCTCAATTGTTTTGTTCTATACATCAAGATTAAAATAGTGTTTTTCAGGCTATTGTGTTAAGGGCACATGGACTTCAATTCATTTATTAAAAATGGGAAATGATGCTCATTTCTTTTAGTCCACAGACTTTTGTTTTAACAATCCGAAAAATAAAACTCAAGATATGAGCTTTTGTTGTTTTTTTTTTTTAATACTCCAAATATCTCTTGATGCACCTGAAAAGCTTATACATACATATCTTGAGTTCTATCAATCGAACCGTTAAAATTAAATTGGACTTAAAAAAATGGCTGAGCATTATTTGGGAAGGGTACAAAATCTCGAATGCCAAAATTACAAATTGCAAAAAAAAACTGAATCCCGAATGTCAAAATCCCGAATGGCCAGAATTTGAGATAAAATCCCGAATTTTAATACTTGTTTAGTACTATTTCATTACTTTCAAAGGAACCGAGCTGCTATTTTTGGCTTGACTTCTTCATTTTGCGATCTCAAATGACAAAAATCTCAAATGCAAAATTTTCAAACGAACAAAAATCTATAATAAAAATCACGAATTTTATCACACTAAAGGCTCCCCCAAACCAATGCGAAATATTCTCCGACGACGCGAAATCATTCACAATAATACAAAATATGAAAGATACACAATGCTAAACAACAACAAAAAATCGCCTTTGCGAATGATTCGCTACGAATTCGCGTTGGTTTGGGAGAGCCTTAAAAACAATTTCCTCAACCGATTTTGAATATCAAAGTCAACAATCTACGTATCTACTTATAGGCACAAAAAAGTTCAATTGGAAGGTAAGAACCTCAAATGGCTTAGTACTGTTTTTGGATTTAAAAACCACGCGCGCGATCAAATCACCGATTTGGGCGAGATTCAACGATGATTTAAGGTAAGGTTCAAGTAGGTTATAATAGCCAACTACATGCTTGAACCATCGGTGAATCTCATTTAACTCCTCGAAATCGGTGATTGAAAATTGCTTAACCACAGATCAAAATTTGAACAGTTCCTACAACAGGTCCAAAGCTGCCTTAAATCCCACTAAATTCTCACTGTTTCCAAATTCAGAACTTACTTACAAATGAAATATGTTTCTATATAAAAAAAAACTTTGGAGGACTTGAGTTTTCATTAAAGGAAAACGATATACAAAGCTTGATTCAAACGCTCTTACCTCTTCCTCGCTATCTGTGTCTATTATTTTAGCCTTCTTAAGTTTGGTTTGGATTTCTTTTTTCCCTTCATCATTGTCGTCCGAGTCGCTTGAAACAACCTTTCGTTTTTTGGCAGATTCCTTGTCACCAACTTCACTGCCAGACTCAGAACCACTGCGGCTCTTTCTTGAAATTGGAGTCCCTGACTTGGAACGGGATTTTGATGCCGAACGACTGCGAGACCTAGATTTTTTAGTGACCGGAGTTTTTGATCTGGGACGCGCTTTCGGCGAGCCAGAGGGTGAACGCGAACGAGACGCTCTAACTTCAGGTGTGTGACTTCTACTGCGGGATGTTCTTATTTCAGGTGTATGACTTCTACTCGGTGACCTTGACCTCGAACGTGACCGAGATGTTGACCGTTGTCTGTCATCGATTTCTAAGTTTGGCGACTGCGAACGGCTATCTTCGTCAACGTTGGGATTTACAGAGCGCCGACTATGCCGACTGGGCGAACGACGACTACGATTGCCATCAGATTGTGGTGTATGTGGGGAAGCGGAACCATTCGAGCTGTTGGAATGCCGACTATCATTAGATCCCGACCGACGACTGTTTGGTGTACCCGACCGAGATTTTTTGCTTTGTGGTGTACCCGACCGAGATTTCTTGCTTTGTGGTGTACCAGATCGCGAACGGTCACTACCACTTGCTGATTTAGGACTCTCTGGAGATCTAGTTAATAAAATAAACAGTTAAATATAGCATAATTGTTGTTTTATTTAGTTTAATACTAACCCTGGAATTTGAGCATCATCTATTCGCCCCGGTGTACGAGCTGTTCTCGGAGATGGAGTTCTGCTGCTTGAGCCTGAATCAGAACCTGTGAAACAAAATCATGTATGCAAATAAAAATAAAATTTAGTTTTAAAATCAATTTCTACCACTATCTGAATTATCTGCAGCCATTTTATTATGGAAAAATTAAAATGCTTTTCTTTTTCTTTATCGAACGTGCAAAACAAACCAAAACTTTGAGTTTGACAGTAGCATAACTTGTCAAATCCTCAAATCAGACAGAGCCAAATTAGTGATGTGCTGATAAATCGATAAATTAATATGTGTCTGAGATGTCCTCTCTCTCTCCCAAACCAACGCGAAACATTCGCCGACGATAGTTTTTTCGTTTAGCGTCGTGTGTTTGCCATATTTTGTATAAGCAAAGTACTTGTGGGTAGATGAAAACCCTAATCTAGTACTACCAACTCATGTGCGAGTAGATACATTTTACATGGGAAACCAGTTTGATGTGTTCCATTGAAAAAAGCTCGCCACCTCCAAAGGAAAACGCCAATTATTGTTATCAATGATTCGCTTATGATTTCGCGCCTTAAGTATCTCTTGATATTTTTAAAGAAAAGGATGTTAAAAAGTTTTAAGTTCATAACAAGATATCAAAAATCACAGACAACGAATTATTTTGATAAAATGATACAAAAGTCTAAAAAAAGTTTTGTAAATTGAGGAAACAAAATGCAGACCGTGTTTGTGCGCATGGTTTATTTCAAATAAAATTTAAGAATCCGTGGTAGTTTGAAAGAGATATAGAGGCAGTTAAATGAAAAATGATAAAAATAATAACGTGAAAACACCGAAATTCATCATTATGGCAATTATAGATATTGCAATACTGCATTCGCTGCGAATTCTTTCTTTTTCACGTTAAATGAGTAGAGAGAATAGAGAGTGCGTCACTGTGAATCCAATAATGTGAGTTCCATAATCGGCATGATTAAATTGACTGTTCGGATATAAGAAAGCAAATTTTGATAGAGTTTCGTTTCAACCTCAGACAATAGCGTTCCAATATATAGACAATTTCGTCAATATTGTTTTCTTTCGATAGTCAAAAGTTAAATATCATAGAATTTTTGTACATTTTGCATCAAGAAGATTTAAGAGGAACTTTGGGACCAGTATTTGAACACCAGTTTCTTCTTAATATTCAAGGAAACTCATGTATCTACATACAAATTTGTTTCCTTTGTTTGAACATTTTTGTTCAAATTCATAATGCCTTCTATAACCAGTTGCAAGGTTATCCATTATTTACAGAGGACACCCTGTATATGGAGTAGGGCTCACTTAATACTTTTATTTGAACTTAATTCATTCGCTCCACTTATACAAAAGAATATTGTTTTCTATTCTTCAAATTCAAAATGATTATTTTTTGTTTAATTCAATTAAAAGTTCAAAAGTTCACTGGTCGGACAAGCTTTATTTGGTTGCAATCAGTGTTGGCATTAATCAATTAATTTTTTAATCAATTAATTAATTTGATAAATTTCATTCAGATTAAATTAATTATGATTAAAATAATCATGATTAAAAAATTAATCTTAATCATGATTAAATATGTTAATCATTAATCATTAATTGATTATGTCATAAAAATATCCTCGTAGTATCCTTTTGCATACACCCTAAAGAACCAGATACTTAGTTTATCGGTCTGGCTACTGCCATTTGATCGAACAAACCTTTTTTCTATATATCTCACATTTTCGCCTGTGATTGGTATCTCTGCATTTTCAAATGGGCACACAAAAACTTGAGAAGCGCAACCGAAAACACCCATCGTTTAAGAATTTATAAGATAAAGATTGACTAAAAAGATTTGTTAAATTAAAACTATAATTTTTACCACAACACAACCAAGTTTATCCAAGTTAATGATTAAAATCACTTGTATTAGAAAAAGTTAAAGATTGGTTTTTATTTTCTAAGAAAAGGGTCACAAAAAGTAGTGACATTTTAAAAATTATAAGAAAAAATCTTTTTGTCAAAGTTAAACATGCCGGTGACACGCTCTCCAAAAACTATTGAAGTAGGCGAACCTGAAGGAAACCAGGAACATAATCCATCACGAGGACAGGTAGAGCAACCCCCTCCAGAAGTTCAGCAGGCACCAGCGCCAAGAAGACGAGCAACATGCAACATATGTGAGGAGCCCTACAACGAGGAAATGATCTTTTGTGATGGGGTATGTAGAAAATGGTTTCACTTTTTATGTGTAGGTCTTAGTAGTAGTCAGGCCGATGAGCTAAGTAGATGGGTATGCAATGATTGTTCTGAGGGTTATACAAAGCGGGTAGAGGTCTTATGCAAGGAAGTGTTGACACTGTACGAGGTGGTGCAAAAAACAATCGACACAAAAAAACGAAAGACAGTGATTCAAGCCGCGTTAATTAAGTTTTTGCAAGCAAAAGAGAAGTATATCTCCCTCTCCCAACGGCCTAACTGAATAGGCTTTCTGATTTCCTTAAGACATTTGTAAAATTTCGTTAAGCATAAAAAGGAGAATATTATAGAACTTCGAAAATGATTTCGGAAAATCTTCTTGGAGGCCCCGTACGCAGATCTTTTAAAAGCTTCAAATTCTATACGATCCATAAGAAGTTTTAACGAGCGCTATTCGAAATCTTAGTGAAATTATGGCTTTGACAGCTTCAGAAATGTTTCTATAAAAGTAAACACGCAAGTGTAATAGAAAGTCTTATAATAGCTATTAGAAGCCGACAATACAGCTCTTACAGATGTTGTAGGAAAATGGGGGAAAAAATATAATTCTTTTTACTTTCAATTTCTTTTGAGTGATTTTTACCGCATTTAATGTTTGTTAAACCTGAAACTATTATTTGTTTTCAATTATTTGTAAATTAATGAATTGGAAATAATTATAAAACACAAAGATTTTTCTTACCCGTCTAGGAATCGAACACGGAACTCCTGCGTAAGAGTCCATCACTCTACCCACTCAGCCATCTTAGATATAAAATGGAAGATGCAAAAACTTAATCAGTATTTTTCAGTCCTACATGCTGGCTCCACTAGACATGAACGATGTCCAACATCCAAACCACAATCCAATCAGCAAACTGATTTGTATGGATATGTCACTGCACGGACATGGATTTTTGAGACTCCATTGTTTTTTTTTTAAATATGTTCATAATCCAACCATGGCTCATGCCCAGTGGAGCCACCATGTTAATAACAAATTTGTAACCCATTCACACAAAGAAACAAGATGTACAAGATTTTTTTTTTCAAATCGCTTGTTTATTATTGAAATTAAAATCTGAAGAGCTGAGTGTTTGTTTTTAAATTCAATCGCCCATTGCCTGAGGTTAAGTCTAAGCTTTTGATTTTTTCATCTTCGTCATCGCTTTCTTGAAAACATTAATCATTAAACTCATGTGTGTTATCCCTCATAAAAGTTTCGCCTCTCATGCTGGTAGTGGGGTTCATATCTAAGTACAGAATGAATATTTATATTTAAAAGAAAATTATAAACAGAGAAACAATGAAACACACTTAAATCTTCTGGCTCTGGAGATATTTGATTTATCGATGAAATACTTATTAAATCTGAACTTTCTTGCCGTCACATCGTTGTCTTTCATTTGCATTCTTTTGAAGATCTAAGTTACGAGCTCTCTGGAGTATTAAGAAACGTCTCACCGCAAGAGATCTATAATAATTTCCCGACTTTTAAATTTTTTCCACGAAGTAGACATATTCACGCAAAAAAAATTTCACAAACAATTTATTCAATAAACGAAAATTTATCAATGACTTCATTAAAATGACTTTGACAGATTTGAGTCTATTTAGCATAGACTGACATTTTCTATTATGGTTCGTTAACAAAGTCTGAGAAGTCTGCGAAGTATTCGATAAGGCTTCCAGCAAATTGTAACCGAAACCTTTTAAAGACAAAGTGACAGGAGCTTCAATTAAATTACTCTATACAATCTTTATAAAGTGACAGCTTCATGTTTCTTCGTTATTGTTATTAACAGAGGTCTATCCGAATCAAAGACGCTAGTTTCGTTTAATTTTCTATAGATCTCTTGCGGTGAGACGCTGAAGGAGCAGCGCCTAAATCTGCAACTGAAACAAGATATTGTGAGGCAACAACATGAACTTGTGGAGCAAACATCGAATTGGGATCTCGACTCTGAGGCTGAAGGCGGCAACAAAGATGACGACATCACAGAGCAAGTCAACAAAATTACGCTAAATCCTCAAGCACGTGAATTCAACATGAGCAACAACACACGTAAGCAATCAAATCCTCGTACTCAAGAACCAACAATCAGCTGTGAATATACATCAACATTCAACCAGAGGCAGATAGCTGCACGTAAAATTTATAAATCGCTTCCAACCTTCACAGGTGAATTAGAAGAGCGCTATTCGAAATCTTAGTGAAATTATGGCTTTGACAGCTTCAGAAATGTTTCTATAAAAGTAAACACGCAAGTGTAATAGAAAGTCTTATAATAGCTATTAGAAGCCGACAATACAGCTCTTACAGATGTTGTAGGAAAATGGGGGAAAAAATATAATTCTTTTTACTTTCAATTTCTTTTGAGTGATTTTTACCGCATTTAATGTTTGTTAAACCTGAAACTATTATTTGTTTTCAATTATTTGTAAATTAATGAATTGGAAATAATTATAAAACACAAAGATTTTTCTTACCCGTCTAGGAATCGAACACGGAACTCCTGCGTAAGAGTCCATCACTCTACCCACTCAGCCATCTTAGATATAAAATGGAAGATGCAAAAACTTAATCAGTATTTTTCAGTCCTACATGCTGGCTCCACTAGACATGAACGATGTCCAACATCCAAACCACAATCCAATCAGCAAACTGATTTGTATGGATATGTCACTGCACGGACATGGATTTTTGAGACTCCATTGTTTTTTTTTTAAATATGTTCATAATCCAACCATGGCTCATGCCCAGTGGAGCCACCATGTTAATAACAAATTTGTAACCCATTCACACAAAGAAACAAGATGTACAAGATTTTTTTTTTCAAATCGCTTGTTTATTATTGAAATTAAAATCTGAAGAGCTGAGTGTTTGTTTTTAAATTCAATCGCCCATTGCCTGAGGTTAAGTCTAAGCTTTTGATTTTTTCATCTTCGTCATCGCTTTCTTGAAAACATTAATCATTAAACTCATGTGTGTTATCCCTCATAAAAGTTTCGCCTCTCATGCTGGTAGTGGGGTTCATATCTAAGTACAGAATGAATATTTATATTTAAAAGAAAATTATAAACAGAGAAACAATGAAACACACTTAAATCTTCTGGCTCTGGAGATATTTGATTTATCGATGAAATACTTATTAAATCTGAACTTTCTTGCCGTCACATCGTTGTCTTTCATTTGCATTCTTTTGAAGATCTAAGTTACGAGCTCTCTGGAGTATTAAGAAACGTCTCACCGCAAGAGATCTATAATAATTTCCCGACTTTTAAATTTTTTCCACGAAGTAGACATATTCACGCAAAAAAAATTTCACAAACAATTTATTCAATAAACGAAAATTTATCAATGACTTCATTAAAATGACTTTGACAGATTTGAGTCTATTTAGCATAGACTGACATTTTCTATTATGGTTCGTTAACAAAGTCTGAGAAGTCTGCGAAGTATTCGATAAGGCTTCCAGCAAATTGTAACCGAAACCTTTTAAAGACAAAGTGACAGGAGCTTCAATTAAATTACTCTATACAATCTTTATAAAGTGACAGCTTCATGTTTCTTCGTTATTGTTATTAACAGAGGTCTATCCGAATCAAAGACGCTAGTTTCGTTTAATTTTCTATATCAAGCTTTCAAACGACTTTAAAGAAGCAGTTATTGAAATCATGACTTCTATTAGAAATTTATTTTTGATGAAAGCTTTATAGAAGCTTTATACATATCCAGACTTGCAGCATATCGATATTTCTGAGCTAATAGAAGCTTTATACATATCCAGACTTGCAGCATATCGATATTTCTGAGCTAATAGAAACCGAAATGTTAGTTGGGAACTGGAGGTTTCGTTGATGGCAAGGGAGTTCCACTTCCAACTCCAAGGCTGGAAGAAAAATCAGACGAGGAATTATCTGAAAAGCAATCGACTACGTCCAGATGCAGTTCAGCCACACAAGCAAGACAAAAGATGCGTTTGCTCGAGCAACAACGTGAGCTACTGAAGGAGCAGCGCCTAAATCTGCAACTGAAACAAGATATTGTGAGGCAACAACATGAACTTGTGGAGCAAACATCGAATTGGGATCTCGACTCTGAGGCTGAAGGCGGCAACAAAGATGACGACATCACAGAGCAAGTCAACAAAATTACGCTAAATCCTCAAGCACGTGAATTCAACATGAGCAACAACACACGTAAGCAATCAAATCCTCGTACTCAAGAACCAACAATCAGCTGTGAATATACATCAACATTCAACCAGAGGCAGATAGCTGCACGTAAAATTTATAAATCGCTTCCAACCTTCACAGGTGAATTAGAAGAATGGCCAGTGTTTAAACGAATGTTTGAGCAATCAACACAAGAATGCGGCTTTTCCAACGAAGAAAATTTAATGCGTATCCAACAATCTCTCAAAGGGAAAGCAAGACACGAGGTTGCAAGTCAATTGTGCGAACCATCATGCGTTCCAGACATCATGGATTGTCTAAAACTAGCATTCGGGCAGCCCATAGTCATTCTCAATGCACAAATTGGAAAAATAAGTAAATTTCCACCTGTGAGAGGAGACAAGTTGGAAACAATAATTCAATTTTCAACAGCAGTTACCAACATGAATGCAGTAATGAAGGCATCGTCATTAGAAAGTCAATATGACAACCCTTTATTGCTAAAAGAACTGTTGAAGAAATTAAATAACGACATGAAAATGAAATGGGCTTCATATGCTTACGATATGAATGTCTCAGGAGTTTTAGCATTTGGTTCGTGGTTGAAAATAGAAGCAAAAAAGGTGTACTCAATATTACCATCTACATCGTTCGAGAGAGAAAAGCAGCCACCTAAAAAGGAAAGCAGAATTAATGTTCATGTGTTAAATAATTCATTCAATAAATGTATAGTTTGTTCTAATAAATGTAAATCGATAGATTCTTGTGTAGTTTTTAATAATCTTTCTACAGCTAACAGGTGGGAAAAAGTAAAGGAGCTTAAGCTATGCCGTCAATGCTTAACTGTCCATAGGATGAAATATCCATTCAATTGTAAGAAGGCAGTTAAATGCAACGTTACTGGTTGTAGTCGTAAACACCACCCCCTCATGCATTTAGAAGATAACTCACAGAATAACTTACCCGTAGTCGAATCTTTACAGAATAGCCATGCAAGATTGGGTGATGAATTTCAATTCCAATATTTGCCCGTAATATTACAGAATGGAAATAAAAAGCAACAAGTAATGGCCTTTTTAGATGGTGGCTCCAGTGGCACTCGTATCGAAGAGGAGGTAGCTGAACAGTTGGGGTTAACAGGTCCGAATGTAATTTTGAATTTAAAGTGGACAGCCAATGTCAGACGACAAGAAGAATCAACGAAGGTTTCCGTACATATCTCTGGTGTATACGAAGGTGCTAAGAAATATATAATCCCTGAAGCACATACCATTAAGGAACTCAACTTGCCAAAACAAACTTTGTGCTATGAAGAGTTAGCTAATAAATATAATCATATACGAGGTCTACCAGTTTGTTCATACAAATCAATGCAGCCCAAAATAATGATTGGTATAAGCGATTGGCACTTGGCAGTTCCTATCAAGACAAGGTTAGCTGGACATAATGATCCCGTCGCACAGAGTGACATTTCGCTCATTTAGCGGGATTAAATTAATAACGCTCAGGAATAAATGTTTTTATTCATTTTTTTTTTGCTTATTTTTATTAAAATTGTTTATAGAAAAGAATGTAATAAATTATTTAAACATATTTATAAAATTTTTGACAAAAAACAACATAAAAGAACCGACAATTTGCACGTTTTTTACTCGTTTGGTATGTCTAGCAATTGGAGCACTTCATTTTCAATTACAATTTCAATTTTTTTTTTTTTGGGATGCATCTTATGCTTGCCAAAAATGGATCTGATGAAATTAACAACCTGTTTAGAAGATCTGTGTTTGTGTCGATTCGCGAAGTTTTTCGGGTGAAAAGTTCTCTAAATTTTCTATTTTCCTTATTCCTGGCTTCTTGAGCTTCCTCCGAAAGTTGGCCGATTGGAAGAATGCAAGTGGCAATTATTTGTTTTCCATGAAACAAGACCTTGTGCACACTAACTGGCATTTAATACCAGCCATATTTTTTTAGATAAAGTTCCCTTATTTCTGATGCGAATCTCTCGAAGGCATTTAATTCAATTGGGAACCCAGACCCAAGAGCTTCTAAAATGACATGAAACTTTTTGATAATTGCTATGTCAATACCTGTAATTTCGGCAGTTTTTACTTCATCCCTGAAGAATCGTCTAGCCGTGTTCCCATCTTTCGTATTGCCTGACTGTTGAGTGGGCATATCAACCAATAAACCAGTTTCACTTCTGAATCTCTCTTGAATTACTTTTTTTCTGGTTTTGACCTTTTCTTTAGCATCTTACCTGCCAAACTTTTACATCCAGTCTATACGCAATGTGAAGTACACATTCCATAAATCGGATCCAAGAGTGAAGAGGACTTAATCCGAAGGACATTGCTAGTTGGTCCACAGACTTCCTCGAAAGATTGGCTGGGTTGTTCATTTCGGAAGGTTTTGCAGCGCAAATGTAACAGGTTTGTGTTGAGGACGTAACAGATGACAAAGCAGTACATATTTTGCCATCGATCATGGTAAGTAAGAAAACTGGCTTGACTAAGATATGCAAGCTGTCCTGGTTTATCTCAATAGGCAATATGGTGTCAATTTGCTGTTGAATTGAATCTACTTCACGTTTGATCAATTCGGTTGATTCTTTTGCAAAACACAATTTAATAGGCCTGCAGTACCTTGTTGATGATGGGGCTGGGTTTTGCCAAAGTACTTTTTTCGTTTCTTCTTGTAAGAAAAACATTTGGATGGGCACCATCGAGACACTGAAAAGATTTTCATCGAAATGATCACCTGATGAAAATTTTTGTTTGTATGCCTTTTGTTGAGCACCTGTTTTAAAATCATCAATAGAATTTAACACGTCTTTTTGAGCTAAACATATACGCTCAACACTATGATTCAGTAAGCCTTGTAAACCACATTCAGCAGAGGATTCGCTTACAGTTCTGCTATCTGGATAGCACTTTGTTTTAGCCTCTTTAATTTTGTGGTAAGAGGGTAGTAAATTGGAAACATTTTTATTTATTTTCTGGCGTATTATGTCATATTGATGAGTGGATAGCTGTGCGTCTGTTATCATTGCTAAAGCTTCATCTGCAGACATTGAAATGCAGCCAGAAGTATTAGTTTCCAGTGTTTTTCTCACAATTGAACCTTATTAATGATACAAAATGACAACAAAATAATTTGACTTAAATTTTAATAAAAACAAACCTCTTTTTGGAGAACATATTGACAATTTCTTAATTGCAATAGCAGTATTTCTTTTCCCTGCCCTCCTAAGGTTTAGTTCATTCGCAGTTGATATTTCCTTAGCGCTAAACGAATCTAAAAGGTTTTGTACTTTTCTCTTCTTGCTTTTTTCACAGCATTCATCAAAAATTTTTCTTGGAATTTCATCTAAAACTGTTTGTGGGAGTGTTAGGGTTTCGTTTAACCACGAACAATTAGTGCTTTCAAAGCGATCTCGATGGCGACCACTTTTGGCCATCTTGTCGTCAAACCTCAAGCATAAGTTTCTTAGGGCTATTTTTATTAATTTAATTGCATCCTCAGAAAACGTAGTATTATTAAAGCAGCTCATAAAAAAAGAAAAAACTGCATCAAAGCGCTTAATTTTTATCTTAGAAATCCAAACATCATAAATTTGTTTTTTCGTAATTTCAGTAGCCATCCTAAAAAATTAAAAATTTAGTATGGGTGTCGCACCTGTGCGCAAAAAGTCAAAACACTTTTTGGTTACCAACATACATGGCTTTACAACAAATAGGGTCTTCAACTTAAATAACACTGAATAACTATACTTTTGCTCTAATGAATGCGTAAAATCGCATAAATTTATCAATATTTTTTGTTTTCTCCCCTCTTTAATTTAATTAAAAGTACCCGATGTCCAAAATTAACTTACCTTACTATTTATTGAGATTATATTAATTAATTAAAAATAAAACTTTCAATTAAAATCACGCGATCCACTTGAAAAAAAATGTGCAACACTTGCTCTCACACCTAACCTTCTTATGAGTAATTGAACACAACTTGAACTTTGAGATCATTTTTTTTTTGCTGCACTTGGTTCTAACATAAAAATTTGGTCACAGTCATTAAGTGGGAGGTGTAAGCTGCAAGAAAAACCGGTTTTTGTTTACATTCGTGCAAGTCGATTTTTGAATTAAATCCCGCTAAATAGGGAAATTGCACACTGTGCGTCGCGACCAAATGTAAATTGGGATGGTCAGTGTTTGGGTCGAAGCGATCATCTGATTACGAGAGTGTTAACTACCACGTCGAAGAACATCGCGAACCTGATGACGAGGATCTGCACGAGATGATGAAACTGTTTTTCTCCATCGAAACTCTGGGAGTCAGAGTACCCAAAGATGATTTGTCCTCCCAAGAAGATCGCAGAGCTAAATCAATAATGCAAAGTACGACAAAGCTGGTAGAAAATCAATATGAAACAGGCTTGTTATGGCGCTACGACAATGTGGATCTACCAGACAGTTACCCCATGGCTAAATACAGATTGGAGACGCTAAATCGACGGCTGGAGAAAAATCCACAATTAAGAATGGAAATGCAGAATCAGATAGCTGCCTACTTAAAGAAAGGTTACATTCGGAAACTGGAACGAAGGGAGTTGGAAAACCAGCACGAACTCTTATGGTACCTTCCTCTATTTCCCGTTGTCAATCCGAATAAACCAGGAAGAGTGCGAATTGTTTGGGATGCGGCCGCAAAAGTTAATGGTACATCTTTAAACTCATTTCTACTAAAGGGGCCTGATCAGCTTTCATCTCTGCTTGGTATTCTCTTTCGATTTAGAGAAAATTCAGTAGCTATATGTGGTGAAATTTCCGAAATGTTCCACCAAATCAGATTAACATCAGATGATCAACAAGCCTGTCGATTTCTATGGAACGATCGAGAAGATGAGGAGCCAAGCGTATATGTTACCCAGGTGATGACATTTGGAGCGACTTGTTCACCAAGTAGTGCTCAATATGTGAAGAACCTTAATGCTAAACGATTTGAAAGTGACTATCCCAGGGCGGTTAAAGCAATTGTAGATAACCACTACGTGGACGATCTACTCGACAGCGTCGCCACTAAAGAAGAAGCAATCACATTAGCCGAACAGATTAAGAAAATTCACTTAGCAGGAGGGTTTCATATACATAAATGGAAATCAAATTCTCGTGAAGTGTTGTTGGCGCTAGAAGGTTCACATGAAGAGCAGACTGAGCTTGTTAGTCTCAATAAAGAGGCGGAACAACCTACTGAAAAGGTTTTGGGTATGTGGTCGGATACACAATCAGATTCCTTCACATTCTCATTAAAACTGAACAAAGGCAGCAAAAGTGTTTTGAGTGGCCAGCATAAACCGACAAAGCGAGAAGTTTTAGAATCCTTATGTTGATTTTTGACCCTTTGGGGTTAATTAATCATTTCACAAGTTATTTGAAAGTCCTGCTGCAGCAAATATGGCGTTCTAAAGTAGACTGGGATGATGAGATCGAAGATGAGCAACACGAGCAATGGCTGAAGTGGCTTCAACAGCTTCATGAAGTCGAAATCATACAAATTTCTAGATGCTACACAGCAAAATCATCGATATGGGATGAAGCAAACATACATCTTCATATATTCGTTGATGCCAGCAAAGACACCAGTGCAGCTGTTGCATACATGAGAATCCAGTCTGAGGGTAATGTATCGTGCACACTTCTGGGTTCCAAAACAAAAGTCGCACCCATCAAACTTACATCGATTCCGAGGTTGGAGTTAGTTGCCGCACTGATTGGAGCTAGACTTGCGTGTAGCATTCGACAGTCATTGACCAATCCAATTACCAAAGTCTTTTACTGGTCGGATTCAGTAACTGTCTTAAGATGGTTGAGATCGGATGCTAAAGCAACAAAGGGACAATTTGTAGCATTTAGAATTGCAGAAATACAAGAACTAAGTAATATTGGAAATTGGCGATATGTACCTTCAGACCTGAATGCAGCAGATGATGCGACTAAATGGAAGAAAGGACCATCCCTCAATATGCATGATCGTTGGTTTACAGCACCCAAATTCCTGTATGACGATGAAAACGAATGGCCGGACGATATTTCATTGCAACCAAATCCGGATGTTGAAGTCGTTGAAGCAGTTCACCAAATATTCGAACCAGCTATTAATTTCGACAAGTTTTCTAGTTGGACCAAGATGTTACGACTCACAGCATTTGTACATCGAGGTATCCACGTAATAATTAAACGAAAACAAAAAATTAAATATACTAAATATCTTCTGTCACACGAATATAAGAGAGCTGAGATCTCGTTATTTAAATTAATACAAATTCAGTGTTACTCAAATGAAATAAAGTGTTTAAAACAATACTTACCAACTTTAACCAGAAGAGATAAGTGGAACCAGACTACTACACCCCGAAAAGAAGGAGACATTGTTTTGGTTATCGACGAGAGATATCCCCGTAAGTCTTGGCCCAAGGGTAGGATACTCCAAGTTCATATGTCTAAAGATAATCAAGTTAGAAGCGCTACAGTCAAAACTACGGATGGAATATATGATCGACCAGCTGTAAAACTAGCCAAGTTGGACATAGACGGAGATGTACATTTAAGCAAGGCTATTGATCAATGTACCGGGGAGGAGAATGTCATAAAAATATCCTCGTAGTATCCTTTTGCATACACCCTAAAGAACCAGATACTTAGTTTATCGGTCTGGCTACTGCCATTTGATCGAACAAACCTTTTTTCTATATATCTCACATTTTCGCCTGTGATTGGTATCTCTGCATTTTCAAATGGGCACACAAAAACTTGAGAAGCGCAACCGAAAACACCCATCGTTTAAGAATTTATAAGATAAAGATTGACTAAAAAGATTTGTTAAATTAAAACTATAATTTTTACCACAACACAACCAAGTTTATCCAAGTTAATGATTAAAATCACTTGTATTAGAAAAAGTTAAAGATTGGTTTTTATTTTCTAAGAAAAGGGTCACAAAAAGTAGTGACAGATTAACTTGATTAAATTTCCGATAATGATCTCAATGAGCCATGAAATGAAACATGAGGTGAATAAAAACCATAATGTTTTTGACTTGAGTGCCTCCATGCTTACACTAAAGCACAAGTTGTATGAGCGTTCTTAATAGTTTGGTGTTACCACTCACCTAATTTATTTATGTTTTCTTTTTGTATTAAAAATTTTTTAATTTAAAGTGTAATGCTTGATTTGTATTTTTTTTTTTTTTTTTGTAATTTTCAATATTAGATAGACCGAGAGCCCACACCAGTACAGGCGTCGAAAGCTTGACCAAAGATTATTCAAAAAATCAAAATCTTGCAGTCCACAACCAGGGTATATTTTTAGTGATTAAACAGTGCATCGAAAAAAATATGAATGCAACTTCGAGGGTAATATTGTTAGCCGAAATTATGTGTCACCCCTCCTTAGATAAGCTCCTCGGATCACATACCACGGAATCCGAGACCATTTGAGTATGTAGTTATTTAAAAAAATTAAAAGTTCAAAATGAAAAACGGTTTTTTTTAAACAGTCTGGCAGGGCGAAATACACACTCAAATAGGTAATATCGCCAGACAGAATCCCGCATTAACAAAACCAATTTTCTTCAACAAAATTTAGGAAAAAAGTTGTTTTTTCCAAGTTTTTCAAAAAAAAGAAATTAGAGAAAGTTTATATTTTTACAAAATTTTTTCCAAAACAAAAAATATTCCCACCTCTGTCCAGGTCTAGACCACCTCACCCGGTCATCCAAACCCAAAACAAAAAATCCCACCTCTATCCATAATCCAGACCCACCTCTGTCCAGATCCAGACATACCTCTGTTCAGGTCTAGACCACCTCAACCCGTCACCCAAAATATTTAATCTAAGAAGTGCCACCTTTCAAGGGATGCATCTCATTATATGAAAAATCGACTTTTATCTTTAAACGCGATTTGCAGCTAAACTAAACGTCCTAGAGGCATCAAAGTTGACACCTTTAAACTTGATTTGCGGCTTTACTAAGCTTCCTAGCGACTTATAAAATTTGTAAAAATGTACAAACATTTTTTTAATGAAATTTCCAATTTTTTTTTAAGTTGTATTTTCAATAATTTAAAAAAAAAATTATTCTTTGTCCCACTTCCATAACCTTTGCCACAGTCCCCGATCCACCTCCGTCACAGACCCAACCCCGACAAAATAATAAACTTTTTTGTATTTTTTTTTTTTACAAATTAGAAAAAAAAAGAAAAAACTTTTTATTTACTTTTTTACCATTTTTTTTTTAATTTGAACAATTTGATCACGAATATGCATTTTATAAATCGGTAGGACGTTTAGTTTAACCGCAAATCAAGTTTGAAGGTCTCAACTTTGATGCCTCTAGGACGTTTAGCTTAGCCGCAAATCGCGTTTAAAGATAAATCTAGATTTTTCATGTAATGAGATGCATCAACTGATGCATACTAGATTATGAATATGACGCTTTTAGTGAGTTCCATTGCCAATGTCAAGTTTTCTTGAGTAACAGTACATATCGTTCATATTTCAAAGAAAAATTAAAAACCGAAAAAAAGTTTAATTTTTGATTGAAATTTTCTTAAAAAAAAATAAGGAAAATTATATTTTTTTTTTCTTAATTTTTCACAAAAAATTCGAAAAATTTTATATTTTTATACATTTTTTCCAATAATAATTCCACCTCTGTCCTAATCCAAGCCCACCTCTGTCCAGATCCAGACCCACCTTTGTCCAGGTGTAGAGCAATTCACTCCGTCACCCATATACAAAAATTCCAACCTCTGTCCAGAATCCAGATCCACCTCTGTCCAGATCCAGATCCACTTCTGCCCAAGTCTAGACCACCCAAACCCGTCACCCTGCGGCGGGACTTTTGTCTATTTGTAATCGGTGGGATTTTTGCGGCGGGATTCTGTGCGGCGGGATTTCGTTATTTTCCCTTCTATTGTAGCTAAGCCAAAACCTAACGCAAATTACCTTAGCCCTCAACCCCATAGTGTTCAAACAGCAAATGCCTTACTGTGCATCTTTCATCTTTCTAAGACATAGTTAATATTTAATCAAATAATCAAATTAACGATTAATGATTTTGATTAATTAATCTTAATCAATTTTTTTGATTATGATTAATTAATCGTTATCAAATTTTTTGATTATGATTTTTAATCATTAATTTTTAATAATTAATCAGATTAACTTTGGGCCAACACTGGTTGCAATGGTTAGAAAATTCACTTTTCAGGTTTCATTTTTGGCTAAGCAACTTCTATAAATGGGGTATCAAATGGAGGCGACTGTCTTTTTTTGGCTGTTTCGACAAGATGGTTGAGTGTAGAAGTCACAATTCACAAACTTATATAACTGGCCCATTTCCTGCTGGTTCTCACGAACAGTCGCACAATAAAACGTTTTTCACTTTGAACCTTATTGAATTTTTAGAACGGTTTTAGTGGGGCGAACTACACACTAAAATCTGAAGAGCATAGATAAAGTGAAAAACGGTTTGAAAAAAACCATATAGACAACTTCTGAATCTGAGAGCATTTGAGTGTGTAGTTTGCCATACCAGACCGTCCCAAGCAAAACCACTAGGTACAATCCGCCAGTCGTGAATTCCTGGCCATTTTTTTTTTTATTTTATTTTGGAGAATAAATAGGAAGGACAAAGAATGTCAATATGTATGTAGGTCAAATTATTACAACTATTAAATTTTCCACCCATTTATTAAAGAACAACACCTATAAATTTATTACCAAAAACTACATGTACAAATGAGACTGATCTCGTCGTTTTGGAATAAAGCTTTCCGGACAGTCGATTCCTATTTCTGATAAGAGCTTCAATATTGGAACAGTGGACATCGCGTCCAATTCAGATTTATCTGTGTAGGCAATGTACGAACTCACGGGCAAGTTTTTGATGCCCCTGTATGAAGAGACTTCAAACGAATTTAAAATTTACATAACAATCGAAATTTAGTTTATCTTACTTCCGGCTGCAGCACCAACAATAAAATTAGGTGGTTCCAACTCCTTATAAGTCTTAATTCCAGATTTAACTGCTAGCACAAAAGTTATTTCATCTTTAACTGCAGATATATTCTCACTTTTGTACTCAACTTTTGGCTGAACAGTTATTGTGATAACATTTTTTGCTTGGTTGCAAAAGGGCAATAGCAAATTGGCTACTTCTCCACTATTAACAAGGTTTTCTTCAAGCAATCCAATAATTTGGCTTTTGCCATTAAGTTTATGTAGGGAGATGCCTTTGTCACTTATTCTACATAACTCCTGTGAATCTTTTAAACAGATTTGTTCTCCAAATTCGGTAATATTAAAACCTTCGATCAAAACCATTAAATCAACTGAGATTGGGGTTGCCTTAGAAGAAGAGTCCCATTCCAATCTGCAGACAGTTTTTAATAGAAAATCGTATTCAACTTCAATTTAATAAAAATAAATACTTTGTTCGCCCTTCGTAGTCTTCCGCTTCATCATCAAAATCACCCCAAAATGCTCTGGAAGATGGTTCGTTAATTTCTCCAAAATGTGTTAGTAAACAGGACATTTTAAAATTAAAAATATATTTCTCTTTATTTAGAATGTATGTATTTAAATAAATTATTTAGAAAGTAAAATGTATGGAATTCCTAATTCGCCAAAAAAAATGCGGCACTTTTTTTTATAATACCATGATTTGTCAAAAAAATACAAAACAGACCTGTTCGACTTCGAACAACAAGTTCAAGTACTCATTGGGCGCGTTCAATGTTTGAATGGATAGCCTATCTAGGATAGCTTGTATCCATGTATGTGTTTGAACGCAAGTCAGCTGTTGTTGACATTTCTCATAGGATAGCTTTGTATCCTAAAATTTTTAGGATAGCTTGGGATCTCTTTTCTGCCAACAGCTGTTTCGTCATCAGCTGTGTTTTAACAAGGGATTACAACAACACAAACCTATCCAGATCGCTTAAGTTCGGTGTTTGAACGTGGCCATTTCTTCACCCAATTTATTACCCCGTTTATATGCGGATCCAGAACTCAAGTTGGACTAGGGTCGAATTCTCAACACTTGAGTTGAGTGCCCTTTTTGTAGTTGAGCCATTGTATATCCAATCTATAGTATTTTCATGAAACACGATTATATAGGTAGACATTTGGTCGATAGGTTCGCTGTGATCGCCTTACCGAGATCCCTTAACAAAAATTAGTATTACATTTGGACGCATAGATGGCCACGAGCTTTTTTTCTCCATGAGAATACTATAGAATTTATATACAATGGTTGAGCTGAAATGGTATTGGACGCTGTTTAGATTGGGAAGGCTGAGACCAGTTTCACGGCAATTTCTGGACAAGAGAAGTCAGGAATGTCGTGAGGCATAAAGAAAACATAAACATCCGACTCATGAGTCTCATTTGTTGTTGTTTCAATGCGCAAAACACTGAAGTTGTTGTTGATTCTTTAGGGGTATCATTGCAAAAGTGAAACACTTTCTTGCACTACAACAACAAAATATACTGAGTGTCATATTCTTACACTTTTACCCCCATATTAATAAACGGCGGATAACAACGTGCTAGCGCTTATTAACCAGTAATTCTTATTAACAAATGCGTAATAGTCTGTGACGTGTGTTAACGTACAGATAACTTTAACTAGCCAGATTCCACGTATAATGAACGGATAACTTTCTTATTATATCTTTTTTACAGCCCTATTCTGGCAACCTCACTAATACCTCACAAGTCACAATAACCTCATAACTCGAGGTGAAGTTGATTTTGTGACTTTTTTCGTATTCTAGCAAAAACCTCACAACTTGTGACCCTCATAAAAATTTCAAAATTGTGATGTGCTCTTTGGCAGATCATAATTCACTAAATTGATATTCTGCCATTGTATATCCAATCTATAGTATTCTCATGAAACACGATTTTGTAGGTAGACATTTGGTCGATAGGTTCGCTGTGATCGCCTTACCGAGATCCCTTAAGAAAAATTAGTATGACATTTGGACGCATAGATGGCCACGAGCTTTTTTTCTTCATGAGAATACTATAGAATTTATATACAATGATTCTGTCACTCAAAACTATAAAAAGAAGTTAAGGAAAATGGAATTGAATATGATTTTGGTGCATCTTTTGGAAGAAGGCTCATCTAGAAATGAAAGGTAAGAATTAACACACATTTTTATAAAATTAAATAACTATACCTATGTTTTTTAATAAATAACTCATTAACGCCCATATTATTGACTCACTTAATCCAGATTAAAACTTAAATCCAGATTAAAAGTATTTTAAATCCAAACAATAAATCCAATCCCATATTATTCATTCGTTTAATCCAAACTTAAATCCAATTTTTTAAATCCAATATCGATTAATCCAATTGGATTTAAACTGCCCTCCGGAGGTCAGTTTAAGTACTTAAATCCAGATTAAAACACAATTTCATATAATTCACTTTTTCTTGACATTTCAAGCTTCTTAAAAAATTGAAATAGTTAAATTAAAAATTGTTTCTTATAATAAATTAAATAGGTATAAATTTGAACAAGAAGTGATGTAAAAATATTTTTAATTATTATTACTGCCTATTTTTCAATAAATGAACCTCAAATTTTTTGAACGTCAAAGTCATGAATGGATTTTTTTCGTTGTGTGTAATCATGAAGGAACGTACCTGTCAAAAAGACGAAACGAACGAAAAAACGAATCGTGTAATCAGGCTCCAACATAGTGAAGTAAATTAATTAAAGTAAACAAAAAGTTCCACGGGAGAAATTTGACTTTTCACAAATTTGACATTTGGATTAAACGATCTTAATCTGGATTTAATCACATTTTACATCTGGATTAAGGGCATTTTAAATCCATTGGATTTAAGGCATGTTCAGAGTGAATAATATGGACATGGATTTAAATTTTTGGATTTAATAAATCCGGATTTAGTTGTTGGATTAAAAACTTCCTTAAATCCAATTTAAATCCAGAGTGAATAATATGGCGGTAAGATTACAGCGCAGGAGAATGCTAAAGCATACACCACCAAGCCATCCAATCCATTTGGCTCGGTTGGATTTCAGATTGGCTGAAAATCCAAATGGATCGGTGGCCGATCCACCCCACACACGACCGATTTTGGATCGGCACGGATCCATTTGGCTCGTTGGCTCTGTCGTGTATGGCCAGCTTAAGACAGTTAAGGGATATGAATGATCCGTTTGCCCTTCAAGACAAAACTTTTGTCAATTTTTTCAAATTTTCAATCATCAAAATCAAGCAAGTAGTTTTGATATCACAACGTTTTGTATGTAACACTTACAAGAAATTCCCATGATTTTCCATGAATTTCTTGTAACTGTTAGATATAAAACGTTGTTATACCAAAACGACCTGCTTGATTTTGATGGTTGAAACGGTTTTGAGTTTTAATTAATGTGTAACTAAGTTGTTTTTTAAACCATTTCTAACAAAAATTAAAAATTCAAAAATTTTCCATATAAAACTAGTTTCGTCATTCTTCTCAATTTTCAAGAAGAGATGAAACGTGTTCCATATGCAAATTTTTATTTGCCAGGAGTTCGGGATTTCTCCTGGCAAAGTCTATAAAAAAAACTCCAGCTGCTCCCGCGACGCTCGTTTATTTATTTGTTTATCTTGAATACCAAATAATAATTATAAGATATAAATACCAATGTTAAAACATTCCAACGAATTTCTTACCAATAGATTCCATTGTTTATTAAATAAAATAATTTTTTTCTTCTTTTTGAAAACGATAAACGAATTTGTTTTGAAAAAAAAAACTCTGGGCGAGTTCACAATAAGAAAATCACCTTCCTGTGGTGAATTTTTTTGTGAGGTTTCTTATGAGGTTTTTCGCAGAATACAAAATTGTGACAACCTCATAAGAAACCTCACAAAAACAACATCACAAAAAATTGTGACTTGTGAGCATCACAACTCCAGAATAGGGCTGTTAATAATACTATGTTCCCACCAAAACGAAATCTGAGATTTCAGCTGAAAAATTTGGAGTTCTCGACTTGGTGGAGCGGGATTTCATTAAGATTTCGTTGAAATCTAGAGTTTTCATTGAGATTTCGTTGAAATTTCCATGAAATCTTGTTCCATCAACTTGAAATATCAAAAGTTTTGAACCGAAATCCCGGATTTCATTTTGGAACATAGCATAAGAAAAGTTATCAAGCGGACAAGTTGTCTATCCGTGTACCAGTTAACACGTGTGTTAGGGAGCGGATACCAGTTTTTTATTAATACTGCTGTTACACTTTTGCTATACTCCAATCCAGAGAATCAAATAAAGAAGCCAATCCTCAGTTATCAATTTGATCTGCCTACAAGCTGAAACGAACAGCTATGATGATTAGATTTGCAAAGTATTAAAAGCAGTGCAAAACGCACACATAAAATCAATTAGTCATTCAGCACAGGTCTTTTTGTTATTGCAATTCACATCTATTCTTCGACACGAAATGAAATTACAAATGCAACAAATGTAAACAAATGGGTTTTGGAGGGTGAAACGTACGAAAGATTTGCTTCTTTATTTGATATTCTCTGCTCCAACCCTATTGTAAAAGAAAAATACACCATAATAAAGTTTGCCCTTGTGTATTTGATAACTCGCCAAATGTCATTCTTTTTGTCAGCTGATAGTAGTTGTTTGAGAAATTTTGTGAGTTTGCTACAGAGTGAAACTATAGATAAAAGAAGTGCGTTCACGATCGATTGTGAAAAAATAAAATTTTATAATTTTACTAGGCTTGTTGCACTAGATCGTAAATACCCCTTGAGCCTGTTTAGATTGGGAAAATTGAGTCCGGACTCGTGAGTCTCATCGTGTCTACATTAGAAAATTTGAGGCGCATCAAAACACATAGAAACAACAACAACTTCAATGTTTTGCGCATTGAAACAACAACAAAATGAGACTCATGAGTCGGATGTTTATGTTTTCTTCATGCCTCACGACATCCCTGACCCCCCACTTCTCTTGTCCAAAAACCGCCGTGAGACCGGTCTCAGCTTTCCCAATCTAAACAGCGTCCTTATGTGTTTTGAGGCGCCTCAAATTTTCTTATGTAGACACAGTGAGACTCACGAGTCCGGACTCAATTTTCCCAATCTAAACAGGCTCTTGGGCCTGCAACAACGGGAAGATTTATGTCGACTGAAAACAGAATTCATAGGAGACGGAGAGTATAAAATGCCGCACATTCAGAAATCATCCCGTGTGTACAGGACCTGAAATTACAGAAAAGGGTTAACTGCATACATTCAATCCACTTTTGAACAAAAGTGAAAAAATGTCTTGTGTTTTTCATATGAGTGGTCATATCCAACAGACGCGAATAGTCATACAAAATAAACCAGTAAAATGGGTGCTAAAAAAGATTTGATGTTAAATTCGATTGAGAAGATTGAGACTGGTCTCACGGCAGTTTTTGGACAAGAGAACAAGTGACTTTCGTACATTAGGTGTGTTTTTTTTGCAAGCCCGGGGGAATCGGATGAAAAAAACTACATCGGGGCTAAGCGACGCCATTACAGAAAAAAAAATGGAGTTTCCATACAAACTATCGATAACATGTATGAATTCATGCCGGTAACACAGTTTTTATCTGGGCTTAAGTAAAGCCCCGAAAATTCTCTGGGCTTAGCTAAGCCCGAAGGGGCTTAGTTGTTGTTGCTTTTAAAATGTAAATTGCTTAGCCTCGACATCATTTTTTCCGGCCAAGCCCATTCGGGCAAGGAAAAAAACATAGCTATTATGAGCTGCGATTAACGAACTGTGAATTGCGAATGGTTGAGAGTTTTCAAATTTCTATCTATTGGGTTCATAAATTAATTGTCAAATCACTCGCCGCTCTACCTGCTTAAACAACTGGATTCAATAAAGGCAAGTCAGTTGACTAGCGATTAGGAAAAGTTTCGATGTATTAGTAGGTGTGTTTTTTTTGCAAGCCCGGGGGAATCGGATGAAAAAAACGACATCGGGGCTAAACGACGCCATTACAGAAAAAAATGGAGTTTCCATACAAACTATCGATAACATGTATGAAATTCATGCCGGTAACACAGTTTTTATCTGGGCTTAAGTTAAGCCCCGAAAATTCTCTGGGCTTAGCTAAGCCCGAAGGGGCTTAGTTGTTGTTGCTTTTAAAATGTAAATTGCTTAGCCCCGACATCGTTTTTTTCGTCCAAGCCCATTCGGGCAGGGAAAAAAACACAGCTAACTCGCTAGCAACCACTCGCTCGTTCGGCCTCAGGGTTACTCGCTGCTTTCTCATTACTCTGCTTTGAGATCTCAGAAATATGAACCCGCTAGTTAACTGCGAGGTGTGACGCCGACCTTATGTTGCCCATTTTGCAAAAATAATGTCGAATTCCTTTCAACAATTGGAGATCGATTTCTTTTTTGGGTTGAAAAGAATAGGCGTGTTCTTGAAAATGAGATCTCCGACGGCTCAGTGTCAAAAATTGAGCAAGCGAATCCAATATTTTCTTTCCTCAGTTATTTGACAGCAAAATTTCTGAGGAATCCTGTTCAAGAGACTGAGATTGCTGAGGGCTCTGAGATCTCATTTTCAAGAACACGCCTAATTTGTAAAAAAAATCAATTTTTTTATGTGATTGTGTGTGTTGGCCATTGACATAAATTTTGAGGCAAAAAGTAAACAAATTAATGGGCATACAAATACTCAAAAGTGCATTCAGATTTACGCGTCATTTAATACGATTAAAAACAAATATTTTTCCGGGAATAGTAGCAGAAATAGACAAAAATTGTTGTGCGTCCATTAAAGTTAAAAAAAGAAATCCAAAATCCAGCAAAAAACACATCAAATGAGGAACATGTCGGCGAGCGCGCGCTTCATAACATCAATCGACTTTGGACACTTGAAACCGAAGTTCATTGATATTTTTATCACTTCTTATTAATTATGCACTGCCATTTGAAGAATTAAAAACTTTGAAGAGATATATTTGTTTTTAATTTATTTAAACGAACGAGAAACACTTTTGAGTATTTGTAAAACACCGCAGAACAAAATTTTCAACTCCAGAGAAATGTCAAATCTTACTAGTGTGTGTGAAAGTCTGTGTAAATCTTGCTAAAAACGAAAGATTTGATTTGTTTAGAAAAATTGATCTTTTCTTCTAAACAAATCGATTTTTTTCTAAACAGATTTGATTTTTTTGTTGTAAGGAATTTAACATAAGCGTCAGCTGTCACTTTCCATGCACAAATTTTTGCGGCAAAAATCTTGTATCTTGTCTCGTTCGTTGTATCGTTTCAGTCAGATTTCCAATTTGTGTTTTTTTCAGTTAAAATTATTTTATTTATTACTCCAAGTTCGATTAAAACATTCAAAACTCAAATTAAACTTCAATTAAAAACATTTTTACAATTTCCTAAAAATTACAAAAGCTGCTTTCAAAATGGATCATAACAAACCAGTGGACTCGACACAAATACAGAATTTACAAAATTTTGTTCTCGATGCCTTGGAAGTTGTCGAATTCAAATTAAGTAATCAAATCTACAAAAAACTTTCCTGCCTACATTTTTAAAATAAATCTATTTTTATAGTTCGTTTTAAAGAAGACGTTGATGATGACTCCCTCAGCTTTTGTCCCCTGATGGCTCATCAAATTTTTGGCGAAAGTGAAAGCATCTTTGGCTATGAGAATCTCAAGGTTAAGATTTTGTATACAGCAGGACCTTTGCAAATATACATTGGTGTCAAATACGACAAAAAAGTTGAGGATATTTCAAATGGCGATATTAAAGCAGACGATATAGCTAGCACGATTGCATCCAAGCTCCCGGAAGGCTGTTACTTTGTTAATTTGGATGAATTTCTAAAAACCTTGGATAAAGCAGACAAATTTCAACCTTTCGGCGAAAAACTATCCGAGCATAAGTCTGTAGACAGTCAAGGAAATGAACGTTTCTTCGAGATCTACCATTGTGACTACAAGACGCCCTCATTTCTTAAATTCTTTGTAAGGCTGGAAACTTTTGTATTGTGGTTTGTTGATGCTGCGTCCTACATCGATGTTGATGATCCTCAGTGGAGCTATTTTGTTTGGTAAGAGGTTATTAAATTTTTCAATTGCATAGAATTTCTTTAATGCATGTTTTAGCTATGAGAAATATAAAAACCAGAATGATGTTTATCAATATGCTGCGACGGGCTACACTACCGTTTACGAGTACTATGCATATCCTCAGCACATTCGCCCCAGAATCAGTCAAATGTTAGTTCTTCCTCCGTTCCAAAAACTGGGCGTTGGGACAAAGTTCATTGAAACCATCTACAAATATTACCAAGGGCAGAAAAGTGTTATTGACATCACTGTTGAAGATCCTTCGGAGGATTTCCAAAGAATGAGGAATTTCGTAGATTCAAAATTGTGTTTGGAGCTGGACAGCTTTAAAAAAGACCTTGTTACAAAAGGGTTTTCCAAGGACATGGTAAAGGAAGCAAGAGACAGACTTAAGGTTATCTAATGCAACTTATTAAACCACATTTATTTTAAGGTAACTTTCTTTTAATAAATAGATCAATCCTAAGCAGTGTCGAAAAGTTTATGAAATCTTGCGCTTGTATTACACTAACGTGTACGATGTTGATGAGTATAAAGTATATCGCCTGGATGTTAAGAAACGCCTCAATGCCGTCTATCACAAACAATTAAGCGATATCAAAAAAATGGAAAAGGTAAACATAGACACGCAATGGATGCGAGCTACAATGCCAACAATGGAAGAGAGACTCGTACAGCTTCATCAAGAATACACAATTGTTGAAAATGGATATAAACATGTTGTTGAAAAGCTCAAAGCTTAGCAAATCAAAGCATTCACATTTATTTTGTTAGTTTAGTTTTGTGTCATAAGTTCTGTACATAATTACATAAATAATAATATTGTGCGAAAATCAAAAATATAAAATTTTCTTTTTTGTAAGAATAAACAATGAGGTATTATAGGTATAAGGCGCCAGTTATAGCTTTCATTGAAACTCATCATTGAACATTTTAATGATTGATTTTGAGGCGGCTAGAGAGCTAGGAAGAGATAAGGCTCCTGTCTTAATTATTTCTAGTCAAAAAAAGTTTTATTATTATTATATCAACATTGCTAACGGTGTGCCTGGCGATGATTGACTATTCTTATTGGTTTAACATAAAGTTCATAATATACACTAACGCGAAGCTAAATGTTTATGCGGAAGGGCATATAAACTATATGAGCCGTTTATTTTGAAAGTGGTATTAATCTATTTTCCAAAAAAAGTATTGAGATACATATCTGTGTTGTTGGAGAGAAACATGATAACTCCATTTTAAAATTTGCGTCTTTACGTCCACTTTACGTCGAGCTAGAGTCTAGACGGTTGCACCGATTTCCTTCAAATTTGAAAAATAATTTGACAAAGAATATGTTAACAGCTATTCCGAATTTGAACAAAATCGGTTTAAACGTTTTAGACTAAGAGCCCACAGCAGATTTTGGGTGTGAGTGATAGCAAAAAAAGAAGTATAGGCGTTGAAAGCTTCATTAAAAGCTATTCAAATAAAGTGCACGACTGGATCGCACGTTGTGTGGGACTTAAGAACTTTAAAAAATATTCAAGTTATTATAGAAAAAGTATAAAAAGCATTTAAATCGTTCTTTTAACTGTATAAACAGTCTGTTAAATAACTTAGAGCTCAAAAAAAGTATGCCATCTGATTACTTGAAAAAATATAAATGCTTCCTTGTACTAGCAAACTTTTAGAGAAAATTATATCTAAGCGACTCCTCTGGTTCATCGAAAAAAATAATTACCTCAATCTAAACCAAGTAGCATTTAAACATGGTCGCAGCACAATTGACTCATTATTGCACATTGACGAGTACATAAGCTCTGCGTTGTCATGCAAAAACCATGTCTCCATCCTGTCCCTGGACTTTGAAAAAGCATTCGACAGGATTGGCATTCATGTAGTTCTAAATAAACTAGTGCAATGGAAGATCGGACCCAAAATGCTTTCATTTATTAAATCTTTTCTTTCAAATAGGCAATTTCGAGTAAAAGCTAACAATTATTATTCATCCGTATACAAACTATCCAACGGGATCCCTCAGGGTTCTCCCCTTTCTGTTACCCTATTCATAATCGCATATAATGATATAAGCGAAATCATAGGCAAACATAAAAATATAGATCATTGTCTATACGCGGATGATCTGGTTGTACTATCAAAGTGCAACGACAACAATCGCACTAAGGAACTCTTCCAGAACATTTTAGCAGACCTAAATCAATGGTGCTCCCAATCGGGATCCATTATCTCTACTGATAAAAGCAAGCACCTTCACATTTGTAAAAAAAGAAATTGTCCCAATTTTGATATTCATTTGCTATCATCGAAAATTCAAAATGTAGATACATTATCTATTTTAGGCATTACTTTTGATAGTAAATTTAGTTTTAAGAACCATTGCTTATCACTTAAGAAAAAACTAGCTACCAGACTTAATATTGTAAGATTCTTATCATCAAATAACAGTTTTATTCATCCTAACACACTTGTTCTTATAACCCGTTCCATTATATTATCAAAAATCGACTATGGATTGGCAGTTTTTGGAAAATGCGCTAAATCTAATCTCAACATAATCAAACCGACTTACCACTGCGCAATCAGGACCAGCTTGAAGGCATTTGTAACCACCCCGATAAAGAACATCCTCGCTGAAGCAGGACTCCCATCCATCGAACACCGCCGAGATCTTCTAACTGCTCGACTCGCACCAAAGATATGTCAATCCTTCAGATCGCCAATAATTGAAGATGCCAAAAAAATTTTACTTCGTAAAAAAACACCCAAATGTCCCTCTACAATCTACATTGCCCTGAATTATTCCAACACGATTGGCATTCCTCCAACAATCAGTACTCTCTTACCTGGTTACGTACCTCCATGGGAGTTACCAATTAACATTGTTAATTTAAACCTAACAACATTCAAGAAGAGTTCCACAGCTAAGGAAACCTACACGCAAATTTTCTATGAAATAACAGACGAATACCGAAAAGATTCATGGGATTTCCTCTATACGGATGGATCCAAATCCGAAACTGGAGCAGGACTCGCAATCGTAACCGAAGTAGGCGACATTCTATACAGCGCAAGACTACCAAACTACTTTTCAATCTATTCCATTGAGGCCTTCGCTATCATGAAAGCGACAGAATTAGCACTCACAACCACAAATAATTCCGTGATTTGCTCCGATAGCCTTTCTACACTTAAGGCCATCATCAATATACAAAACTGCAGCACTACAATTACTAAAATTCGAAACAATATCTTCAAGAACAAAAAAAAACTCGTTTTACTATGGGTGCCAAGTCACTCCGGCATCAAAGGGAATGAACTAGCAGACTGTGCTGCCAGAACTGCCTCAGAACAATTGAATGTACTCTCAATTCCCCCAACCAAAAGAGATTACCTCAAAGCGATCGACGCCTATTGGGAAAACTCAAGACTTGACGAATGGAAATTATATTCGCATCACTATACCACCATCAACCCAAAAGGAGTTTCATCTTCCTATCCAACCGAAACGACATCCAGAATGAACAAATGCTTTCTCCGTCTTCGCCTTGGACACACTCAAATAACTCAAGCCCATCTTCTCAACAAGGAAAACCCTCCAAACTGCCATCTCTGCCAATCCAATCAGATTTTAACAATAAAACATTTTACAACTGAATGTTCAAAAGTAAATAATATATGTAAATCTTTATTTAATAAGAATCTAACTGAACTTCTGTCAACAATATCACCTGAAAACATTAATAACGTTTATAAACTTTTAATTACGCTCAAACTAGACTCTAGTATCTAACATAATAATTTATTCTGCAGTGTGTGGGGCTGTCAGAGGCTGGACTTTCGTCGAAGTTTTGCTCAGTCGCTGGAAGTCCAGCCCCTGACAGCCCCTACACACTTTTATATATACGAGAAAAAATTGCATCAACAAATTTTATAATTTCCAGCCAAAAGTCTCTGGTAGCTAGCGCTGTTAATTTCCACATTATAATGTAAATTTATTTTATATTGTAATAAATAATAATAATAATAAAAAAATATAAATATATGCAAACAAAAATTTTAAATCGTTGGAGCCGTTTTCTTAAAAATTAATTTTTTATATATAAAATTTTTGTAACATTTTTCAAAAAAAATTTGGTATGCCAATTTTGAGTATATATTAATATACACTTAAAACTGAAATTTCAAAACAATTCATCAACCCGTTTTTGAAATATTGAATTTTCAAAAAAAAATTTTCAATCTTTTTTTAAAAATTAAAAATTTATTTTTTCAAAAAATTTGGTATGCAGTATTATTTATATTTCAACAAAGCTTTTGTGCAAGAAATTTCATTGAAATTGGATAAGCGGTTAATGAGAAAATCAAAAATAAAAAAAACCGTTATATGGCAGGTACCGTTGATAAATGTTTTTGGTGATTTTTTTTCTTACTAAAAGGTAAATCATATCTACAATAATACATTGAATTTTTTTTTATCAAAATCGTCGGAGCCGTTCTTGAGATAAATAAGCTTTTCCTTAACGGTTGTATGGCAAGTACCGTTATTTTTTGAGCTAAAAAAAAAATTTCAATTTCCCCTCTGGAGAGTTACAAAAAAACCTTAAGTTCAAAATTTGTTTTTTAAAACGGTCTGGCCGGGCGAACTATACACTCAAATGATCTCACATTCCGAGATATGGGATCCGAGGAGCTTATTTAGTTTCTAGCACGATGTAACGTGGACAAAGAAAATAAAGAGGAAATAAAAAATGTTCTCATACATATTAGGTTTTCCTATAGCATCTTTTCCATAAAGAACAAACAAAAAATCGATTACCCACACAAATCAAACATCAAAGTTTATTTTTAAGATCACTTCTTCATGTCCGTTTTCACTAGTAAACGCACGACGATTTATTCTTTACAACCCACAACCAGTGAAACAAAAAGTGGTAATCATTCCATTTGAAATACAAGGAATACATGGTATGATATTTGAGGCCGTCAATGCAAAAGTGGTGTAACAAGGGATCCCAGATTGATTGGAAAAGCACCACTTTTGCTGATTTAATTAATGAAAAAGGGGAAATCGAGGCATAAGCTTAGAAAAAGGGGAAACAATTCATAAAGGGGACACAATTTAAATGAAGCATTTTAAATGCAAGTAAATGACCAATGCAAAGTTTCTGAAGGTTTTCTTTCTGTTTGAGCATTTTGCAAATGAAGATATTACGTTTTGGTTTTTACTTATTTTATAAATTAAAGGAAATGATTACTAGTAGGTGTCTAGTACAAATATTTGCAATGTTTCAATGTTAATTTAAGATTAATACTAAAAAATTAAAACTGTTAAAAAATACATAATTTTAATTTTTGTTCTTATGCATGAATATATGAAAATTTTATTTAGGGGGAAATAAGGGGAATTTGTTTGGAGATTAGGGGAAAAAATTGGGTTTGCTGATAAATACAGGGGAAAAAGGTTATGAAATGGTAGAGCAAAGTTATAATCGAAAACCAGGCCTTAAAGGTTAAAATAGCCAATAACTGAAAAAACCGCGAAAATTTCTCGGTTTTTTGCGTCTTTCGCAAAGTTGCGTTCGGCGCTCGAGGTCGAAAACTTGGATTATTGCGAAGGCCAACATCATAAACAACTCATCTAAAAATCAGAACCACCGCACTTGAGGCAGAGCCCTCCCACCCCGAAGAAAAAGGATACTAGACTGAAAACAGTGAAGTTGATCATGTTAATTTCAGTTTTCTCAAAAACTAGAAGTCATTTTAGCATTTGGTTTTCAGTTTTTAACTAACTAAGGGCATTGAAAATCAAAATCAAAAATAGTTCTTAATACCATAAAATAAAAAAAAAAAATAGATTAACAAAAAAAAATCGTCTTTTTCTCAAAATTTTGAGTTTGAAAGTAAATTTTTCAAAAACTATCAGCTAAAAAAACTTTATTTAAAAAAAAAATTAAAGAATGGATTTCTGGCTTTGAGATGAGGAATGGATTTTCGTCCAGATATTACCATTGTATTTTAATGGTTATTTTTCTATTTGAAGTCAACTTTTCTTAAAATTGCCCCTCCCGCCTAAACGGGGGGATATATACCCCCCATCCGGTACTATTGTTTTCTTCTTTTGGCTCAATCTACACGCTCTATTGCTTTGATGCAGCATATGTCAAAGACCATGTTTTTGTTATTATACTGTTTTATATACTACTTGTTGTTTTAAATTTTTTATTGCTATATTTTGAAATGCCGTCCCTTGGAAACCGTTATGTCTACAGAACCGGCTTTGGACTCAAATTGAAGCAAATTTAGTAAGGTTGAATCGTAGAGCAATGTTTTATTCGGAAGTTAAGGCGTAATGGTTAAAATAGCCAATAAGTGAAAAAACCGCGAAAAATTCGCGGTTTTTTGGATTTTTACCAATGTTGCGTTCGGCGCTCGAGGTCGAAAAATCAGATTTAATACTAGGCCCACATCATAAACAACTCAGCAAAAAATCAGAACTACCGGACCTGACGCAAGGTCTAATGTATATAACGGGTGATCTTTTAAGAGGTTTAGAACTTTAAAAAAAAAAAAACACAAAAAATTCGAAAAAATGAATGAAATATTTATTTGAATCGATAGTTTGAACCTTGCAATTTAATGTTTAAAGATAATTTCATGCAAATGTTGACCGCGGCTGCGTCTCAGGTAGCCCATCCGCTGAGTCCAATTTTGGCATACTCTTTCACACATATCGGCCGGTATCTCACGAATGAATGCATGGATGTTGGCTTCCAGTGCGTCAATCGAAGCGGGCTTGTCCCTATAGACATTAGCCTTGACATACCCCCACAAAAAATAATCTAATGGTGTCAAATCGCACGATCTAGGCGGCCAATTGACCGGCCCGAAACGTGAAATTAACTGTTCACCAAACTCGCCTCGCAATTGCGCCATTGTTTCGCGTGCTGTGTGGCATGTGGCACCGTCTTGTTGAAACCACATATCATGCAAGTCAAGAACTTCCATTTTGGGCAAAAAAAAGTTTGTTATCATCGCTCGGTAGCGTTCACCATTGACAGTAACGCTGCGATTCGCATCATCTTTGAAGAAATATGGCCCAATAATGCCGCCGGCCCATAAACCGCACCAAACAGTGGCTTTTTCGGGATGCATTGGTAGCTGTTGCAATGCTTCTGGCTGATCTTCACTCCAAATGCGGCAATTATGCTTATTTACGTACCCATTCAACCAAAAATGAGCCTCATCGCTGAACACAATTTTTCGATAAAAAAGCGGATCCTCGGCCAGCTTTCCAAGAGCCCATTCACCAAAAATTCGGCGTTGTGGTAGGTCGGCTGGCTTTAGTTCTTGCACCAGCTGTATCTTAAAAGGCTTTACGCCCAAATCCTTCCGCAAAATTTTCCACGTAGTGCTGTAACAAAGGCCTAACTGCTGGGAACGGCGCCGAATCGACATTTCGCGGTCTTCTGTCACACTAGCTGATACGGCCGCAATATTTTCTTCACTATGCACAGTACGTAAATGTGTTGGTGGTTTAATGTCCAACAAAGTAAATTTGGTGCGAAATTTGGTCACAATCTTCCGAATAGACTGCTCAGAAGGTCGAGAATGCCGACCATAAAATGGAAGCAGCGCGCGATGAACATTTCGAACCGAGCACGAATTTTGATAGTAAAATTCAATAATTTGCAAGCGTTGTTCATTTGTAAGACGATCCATGGTTAAATTGCAAACCAAACTGAAGCTGTTTGACAGTGACACAAGGTACTAAACACACGTCAGCTGTCAAAACCAGTGTCGCCAAAACCAAACCAGCTAAAAAATCACCCTTTAGTTACTGGACTATCTGGAGAGTTACAAAAAAACCTTAAGTTCAAAATTGGAAGAAAATCGCTTCAGTGGTTTAGGCTGTAGGTTGAGGTACGGACAGACAGACAGACAGACAGACAGGATTTTGCCACCCACTTTTTTCGTGTTCTCTATCATCGTAATGTCATGTTAGATTGTTATCTCGAAATTTTTTTTTGCACGAATCCAAAACTTGCCCTATAGTACCTATATCGCAAGTAAAAAAGTACAAGCATTAGATTTTGTCGTTGCAATTAATTTGTATCCAAATAAAATTTAGCCTATGTTACTCAGGGACATTATATCTTTCCATTTATTAAAGAATTTTAAGGATCGGTTGAATATTTCCAGAGATTACCCCCTACATAGGTACAAAGAAATAAATAAATGTTTCGTCTTTATAATATATAGTACATATTTATACAGGATGTCCCGTAATGAGTGGATAATACTGCAACTGGTGATAGCAGGCCTTATGACTGCTTAGAAAAAAAAATATAAAAAAAATATTTTTCTTGTGGTCTCCATGGTATAATTTATTTTCGAAAAATGTTATAAATTCAGGGTCTCCTAAAATACCTAATTACAACGGCCACCCATAAAGGATTCTTATTATTTTTGTATTTTTATAATATTCTTGAAAACCCGTTCTATATGATGGGTAGTAAATTTTAACACCAGCTGATGCATTTTTTGTGTTATAATTTTTTGAACTTATTTTTGTATTCAAAAATAATTCAATATTTTTTTTCACCAAAGTTTGAAAAATAATAAAGGGAAAAAAATGTATTTTAACATTCTGTTAGAGAATAAAAGCTTTCAAAACTGAACTGTCTTCATTTATTATTTCAAGGTTGAAATAGAGCTATTTTGCCTCTCCCGCACGTAGCGCTAAAGGAAGGAAAGAGAGGGGCAAAACGGACCCCGGGGCAAGAAGGTCCAAAACTCCAAAACAATTTTGGGCCTAGTTTGCAACTCAATCTTATTTTTAATGATGAGAACTCATTAAGAACCTACTTTGCGAACGCACCCCTAAGTTTCATAGATAGAATGAAGTTGGGTCCAGTGAAAAGCATGAAAAAATGAAAACAGACAATTTTCTAAAAAAACATAAACTTTTTAAAAGACTTTCAAACTAACGGTTATTTTGCAACCACAATTGTTGGTTAACCCAATTATAGGCGTAGGAAGGGGGGAGCGGAGGTGGGCAGTGCCCACCTTAAAAAATGAACTGCCCACCTTAGAAAAATCGACATTTAAATTTTTCTAGTTCTACAACCCACCCAAGAAGACAGATTGAAAAACTGTGAATGAAATTTCAGACACGAAAATTAAAATTTTGCCTACAGTTACAGTTGGTCGTCACATAAAAGCAATTCTTGCCCACCTTAATTTTGTTTTTGTTTACACATTGCATCATTATTCGGGAAGCCTCAGCACGCACAAACCTAGTTGAACCGGTTTAAATTACTCTCAACCCGAGTTAGGTTGAACCTTGAAGATGAGTAGGTTTTGAGGTTTAAAAAGCGGAATCATCAAATGTAAGATACTTGGAGTGCGTTCAGATTTAGTACTACGATGGCTTCATCTAGCAAAATATTAAATTATAAAACGAGCTTAAGTAAAAACTTGGAAAAAATATAAAGATTTGAATTCAAAAAATTAAAATCACGAAAAGCTAAAAATATTGCCTGTTTTGTGTACGTCGCCAAATCGATTTTCATGCCACCAAATGAAATTTCAAATCTTCTGTTTGTAGATAAATCGCTACATCTGACAAATTTGGTTTATGAACCGAAACGTAATTCGATTTGATTTGTTTAAAATTAAAGCTTACGGTTCTGTTTCGGTATGTATCAACTCGTTCGTCATCGCCTCAGACTTAACGTAGTATTTGCTCTATAACAAATCAAACCGAATAATTGGAATTTTATAAAAAAATCTAAACCGAGTTGCTTCTAATTATTGCCTGCGGAACAGTAAAATGTGGATGAATTAAAAAACCTCACAAAATCAGAAATTTTTAGTTTTTTTTATACTGTTCCGGAAAAGATGATTTTAGGTCAATTGGGTTACATTTGTTTGGATCAAAATACACTTTTTCTGTGCCAGTACCTACACTCTACAGACAGTACATAGTCTAGTACTAGTCAAATGGTGTTCAAAAGGGACTTGAAGTGGAAAGTTCTAGTGTAATGATTTTTAGTGGCTCCCTTTATGTTTTTGGGGTTGCTGAACACGAATCTGAAGTTGTCTAACAAAATTTTTCATGGCAAATATGAGAATTCGTCCAAAAACGTCAAAAATTTTGACATTTTTTGTATTTTTTCCTTATTACTCAAAAATTATTTTTGTTAGAAAAAAAAAAACGCTTATGCAGAAATAAATACAATGAGATTACCTACAATATTTGTTTATATTATTTTTTTGTACGACTTATGGTTTCTGCGGAAACAGTCGTTGAAAAGCAGCCCAAAATCCTTCATTTAAAAAAAGTTGCATAAACGAGTTTTTGTTTGTATTGTTTTCTTCATTACATGAAAAGTAGATATATATAGTTTTGGTTACAGTTTTTTCCGTTTGATTTTATGTTTTCTTCGTGTCATTTGCTTCCGCCTTTGTTTTCATATATCATTCTGAGATAGATATCAATTTACTTAAATTTTATGTGTTGCAGGCGGAGGATTTAGTTATTTTGTATACTTTCTATACAAAATAATATTGTAATGAAAAATATAGTTGTTTTTCATATTTTTCTTCCAATCCTCGGTACAAAAAATTGATGTCCATCTTACCCCATTCAAAGGTCGCTTTTGCCCCGCTATTGAGGCAAAACGGACTTTTGAGATACATAGTGTTATATTTTTTGTTCTAGCTTTGTATATGCTTCTCAAACCCTTATGATCCTTTGTTATGATAAACTTTAAGGCTCAAGCTATTATTTGCAAACAATTTGATTTGATTTTAAGAAATATTAAAGAAGTAAGAAAGGTTTGAAGCTTAAGTAATCCTTCTTGCCCCCCTCTCCCCTACAATTCCTTTACTTACTCTCATTTTACAAAATTTTCAGATATATGAGATATATTGCCAAACAGAGTTTATCTACAGTAATTTTAATTCGAAGGAAATTTTAATTTACATTGAATAGATTTTGAGAAATCCAACTTCAAAAGTTGTCCCACAGCCACATGTAACGCTTGCAAACTTTAAATCATAAAAAGACCTTGCATTTATTTTTTCAATTATTTTTGGGTTATTTTTAGCCTACAAAAATCCGTTTACAGCGAAAATTATAATTGTTGATTAAATATTGTTCACCTTCAATAATACATAAGTAAACCTACCCTCACACTTAGGTTGTTAAAATGAAGATGCAGTAATGTACCTTGTATTCCGATACAAATAGGATGAAAATTGTTGATAAATCTATTTTAAAGGTAGCAAATAGTGATGGTTTATCTGTGAGGATTAAACATAAAACTATATTTATGGAAATATTACATATTTCTTTGAGTATTTTTATGCTCAGAATGTCAAAAACAGCACTTTTTTAGTGTCTTTTAGGCGAAAAAATATGGGTCGTTTGAGGAAAAATCACTTCAATTATTGAAAAAATCAGTTTTATTAATATTTTGATGTTAAACCTTATTGCTACACATTTTATTATATATTTTATTATATATTTTATTTAATCAAAAACGTGGGTGTTTATAAAAAATAAACTGTAAATAAAAGCATTAACAGCTACCTGAAAACAAAGCACGAAAATGTCAATATAGCTATAAAGTAAATTCAAGGACTATTTTTAAGTCCAAATGAAATGCTATACATAACAAGCATAAATAAATTTTCGGCCTTAAACGAAAGGTTTTAAAATAATGATTTCGTACGTGTCCCGCACGTAACAAATTTGTCTCGCACGTAACGATGAACCTTAATAAATTTTAGTTATTATTTATCTCGAAGTTTTTAGTTTTTTTAATTTAGTCATAGTTTTGAAATGTCTTTAAGCAAATTAACCACGCATTTCCAACTTCAGGTTTCGCTGAACTTGTGCGTTAACAACTCAAACTTTAAACAATTTTAGTTTTTATATAAGAAGGTTTTATAATACAAATTCCATATACTACTGAAATAAATCAGCCAAGTAGAAGACTTAGCATTAAGGATTGGAGTTGTTGAATTATTGATTCAAAATAGCTTTTTATGGCCTTTAGTCCTACAAATTGGCGTTTCGTTCGGCTTACTCACTTGAACTCATCAGTGACATAGTGAGGGCTTTGTCATACGCAATTTGTTTTAAGTTCAGTTCATCTTACATGAATTTTTCAAGATTAGAATTCCTAATCATTAAGCTGGAAGTTTTTTTTGCCCGGGGCCAGGCATAGTTTCTATATAAGAAGGTTTTATAATACAAATTCTATATACTACTGAAATAAATCAGCCAAGTAGAAGACTTAGCATTAAGGATTGGACTTGTTGAATTATTGATTCAAAATAGCTTTTTATGGCCTTTAGTCCTACAAATTGGCGTTTCGTTCGGCTTTCTCACTTGAACTCATCAGTTTTAGTTCTTAATTCTCACACGTTACGCTCAGCTAAATTGAGATTACGCCAATATACTTGTAAATATTAAAAAAAAAAACACGTTACAATGGAATTTTCCAAAAACAGGTTGATAATTTTTTGTGAAATATAATTTTCATATGCATTTTCTTAAAAAAAGATTTAAAAATAATAAAATAATTTTTTAAAAACTCCTGCAAAGATTTAAAAAAAATTGTTTTCATAGGCCCTGAGTAATAGATCCTATAATCTAGCCTTAAGTCGATTTTAACAAAAAATTGACTTAAAGCTAGAGTATTTTAAATTTAGCTACAGGTGCTTCTAAGCATTTAGGAGTGAAATTAGTTTTATATTTCTACGGATTTTTTGTTAAAATCGACTTTAGACTAGATTGGGATCTAAAGGGTGTTTTTTTAGACGTGTGGTTTTCAAGAAGAAATAAAATGCATATAATTTAATGTTATGGCCAAGAATGGACTCATTCGGGTCTTCTTCGATACTCTGCTTCACAGCAGCAATAGCGTCTTCGGTGCGCACTGTACGGTGTCTCTGCTGGGCGATTATGTCTACCGAATAGTGGACGCAGCGCGCGATGCGCGAACCGAACCATTATTTTGGTAATAAATTTGCACAATTTGCAAACGTTGCTTAAGCTGGATTTACACCTTCGTTGTTATCGTCCGTGTACGTTGTTCGTTTTTGCCCGTACGCGGAACAACGAAGGTGTAAATAATAACACCGAACACGAACAACGAAGAAATTCAAAGACGTTTTGAATTTTGGATGAACTTTACTCGTTGTTTGTGGAACAACGTTCACCGAATGAAAAACGAAGGTGTAAATCCAGCTTTAGGAGTAAGTCTTTCCATTATGAAATGGCAAACCAAACTGAGCATAAATCAAGTGACAGCTGTCAAAAAGACCAACTCCGAAAAAAATACTGTCGGATTGAAAACCACACGTCGAAAAAAACACCCTTTATTACTCAGAGCCATACATTAGGCGTGTCTCACCAATTAAAATCTCTGAGCGCTCAGAGATTTTTTAACTGACATAAAAAATCTCACCTGAGCCCTGAAATTTTTTTCGGAGATTACTGGAGACGAACATTTTTTGGATTCATTTCTCCATCTTCTTTCTCAGCGAAAACAGCTGTTCGTTTGACAACCAAGGTTGCAATTTCTCAGTGAAGTGCAAGGACGAAAACGATAAATAAATACAAAATAAAGGTGGAATGTTCATACAAAATGAAAATAAATTGAACTTGGTACTATTTTTCAATCATTTCATAAAGTTTTGTGCTTTTACTTTTAAATATTTTAAGCAAAATTGAAATTTTGTTCCCAGAATTTCAGTACAAGATTTATAACACATGTTTTTTTTATAAAATTAAAGGGAGAATCTTTAATTATATAATACCAAAGTATTCCGCCTCCGTCGACTTAACATTGAGCGCTCAGTGAGATTTTATTTGGTGAGACGCGCCTATTTTAATTTGATGAAGTATTCAGAATGTCATTCTTTTTTTTCACCTTAAACTATTAAGAATTGAAAGTACAGTAACAGTAAGATTATTTCTTATCACACTCCAACAAAATTGAAAAAAGTATTAAAATTGTATGTTCGTTCCTGTAAAATAAATAGACCGAGAGCCCACAGCAGATTTTAGGTGTGAACGATAGCAAAAAAAGAAGTATAGGCGTCGAAAGCTTCATTAAAGACTATTAAAAAAATCAAAGTCTTGCAGTCCACAACTGGGGCCTTTGCGAGAAACAGTGCATCGAAAAAAAAATATGAATGCAACTTCGTGGAAAATCGTGTTAGCCGAAATTGGTTTTCACCCCTCCCTAGACAAGCTCCGCGGATCCCATATCACGGAATTTGAGATCATTTGAGTGTTTAATTCGCCCTGCCAAACTGTTTAAAAAGACCGTTTTTCACTTAGAATTTTGAATTTTTTAAACGGTCCGGTAGAGCAAACTTTACACTCAAATGGTCTCAGATTCCATGATATGTGATCCGAGGAGCTTCTCAAGGGAGGAGTGAAAACCAATTTCGGCTATAACGATTATCCTCGAAGTTGCATTCATATAAAATCTGCTGTGGGCTCTCGGTCTAAAAGGAAAATATGTTAAAATCATTTTCGAAGGAAAAAAGTGCCACATAAGAAGCAGACCGATTTTCATAATGACTTCCAATTCCAATTCAATTTCAAAGCTCTCTGGCTGCTAAAGTTAGGACTAATAGTGGACTAAAGGCTAGTGTCAATACTGTAAGGCTTAACATTTGAAATGTTTAAAATTCGCAAAAAAAAAACACACCGTAAAACCTAAAACGGGAACAAAATTGGATTTTTGCAGGACACATCATCTCAAAAATGATCTGTACTAAATTTAAAGCAAACTGTACGTATAGAAGTCCAGCTATGCCGCATGACGTTACAAAATACGTGGTGCAACGTGCAAATGGGTAACAGCTCATCCGAGTTATTCCAGACGTGTACAGGGTTCAGACAAGGAGATGCGCTATCATGTGATTTCTTTAGTCTAGTGCGCAAGAGTGGTGTTAACATGGAAGGCACTATCTTTAACAGGTCTTCTCAACTGCTTGGCTATGCGGACGACATCGACATTACCGGCCGTTCCAAGAGAGCTGTACTTGAAGCATTCACAGCTATTGATGAACAGGCGAAACGCGTTGGTCTTGAAGTGAATGAGGACAAAACAAAGTATATGCTATCAACAAACAAAGCCTCATCTGTCCATCGCCTAGGACAAAACGTCACTGTTGGAAGCAGTAATTTCGAGGTAGTCAAGGAGTTCAAATACCTCGGAAAAAACATCAATTCCACGAACGACACCTTAGTGGAAATCCGACGAAGAATTACCCTAGCGAACCGCTGCTACTTCGGTTTGGCCAAACAAATGGGTTCAAAACTTCTTTCCCGAAAGACAAAGTGCACGCTATACAAAACTCTAATTTTACCAGTTCTACTCTACGGTGCCGAGTGCTGGACGATAAGTAAAACAGGGGAATCGATCCTGGGCACTTTCGAGATAAAAATTCTTCGGCGGATATTTGGTCCTATATGTGAAGAGGGCGATTAGAGGAGAAGATTCAATTGTGAACTGTACGAGCTGTACCAAGATGTGGATGTAGTCCAAAGAGCCAAAACACGTCGACTTCACAGGCTCGGCCACATCGAGCGAATGGACAACAACGCTCCAGCCAAGAAAATCTTCGAATCCCAGCCCCCAGGTTCGAGACGACCAGGAAGACCGAACCTCCGCTATAGGGACCAGGTGGTCACAGATGCAAGAGCGCTTGGCCTCGACGACTGGAGGGAGCGTACGAGGGACCGCAACCGATAAAAGACCGCATTATCTCAGGCAGAGACCCTTCATGGGTCGGGAGCCGGATAAGTAAGTAAGTAAGTAAGTACGTATAGAAGTACAATCGAACATATCGACGGAAGGTATTGTGAAGACCACGTTTTTAGGCTTTTTACCTTATCGTTATTTAATATTTGATAATAAACTAGCTTTTTTCATCCGAAACCAATTAATTTAATAACGGATAAGACACGAGATACCTATACCTACCTATTGCTAAATGAAAAGAATTCAATACAAATAGATAAACTAGTGCATATTTTTTAACAGCTTCACTCAATTTATTTTACTGATTAATTCAAGATGATATCGTAATGCCTGATTAAAGTTAAAAGTGTTTTCCTACATTTTACCCAGTTAAATGAATGAAAGTGTGAATACATTCACTAAAATTAAAGCTAAGTGGTTTAGTAAACATTATTCATACCTACACAATATAAACAAAACCGGTAAAATTCAGGTTGGTAAAGGTTCTATTTGCATATTATCTTATCATCAGTCAATAAAAAAACTCTCTTGTTAACATCTGACAACTTAAGATAGCTACCTATACAGGTTATGAACCGTGTTTACATTTGCCACCTTTAAATCCTTGTAATATGGCTAATTTTTTGTTTTCAAAAAATCTAAGCGTGACGTTCTTAGAAATTATAACCTTTCAGAATGGTGGCGGCATGTACAATGAATGACTCTATGGACGCATGATTTTTTACATTTGGTATGATAAGCCAGGAACCAGCAAAAGAAAGTAATAAAAGGCTTGTCATTCATTTTAATAGTTAGTTACCGTCTGTGCGGTGTACCTCTACTAACGTAACCAAAATTATTTGCAGGGACCTTTAAACAAAGACAATGAAAAGACAAGTGGTTTTATTGGGTTTGATTTTTCTGCGTCTCGGTAGTGCCGGAACACAACCGATGGAAAATAAATTTACTGCTAAATTAAAAAATGTTTTAGAAAATGAAATTCGAGAATTGGATATGCTTGAAAAACTTTTTAGACTTGAAAAAGAATTCGAAAACGGTGAAAGTAAAAACTGAAAGAAAGTACCTACACCTTTAAATTTAATTCATTATATTTTATTTTCAGCTTATATGTTGGATGAAGACTATGATATGTCAGAAGAAAGATCTCCTTGTATAAATTTGGGTAATGATGGATGCTTGAATGGGTACATAGTTGGAGCAGGTGGAAATAAAGGATTTTTGGGAGGTGCTGGTAGTCCTGGGAAATGATTTTCATAGAAAAAGTGCTCAGTACTGTAACATAATAATAATATAAAATATTTCCAAATGGATCAAATATTGTCGTTTATATCTGAAATTATCGAAGAAACGTTTGATGAAAATTACACTGGTCAACAAGGTTTTTGTTACAGAAACCAGAATATACTTTTCCGTAGGTTTTTGGTGTGCTAAACTCGAATCTGAAGTCAGAAAAATTCTATCAGGCCACCTTCTGGTTTCTGTAAAAAAAAAAAAATAAATTTTGCTAGCCAGTGGTGGTAAAATTTGGTTTGAATTTCCTTAAAAAGATTGGATATGGTTGTTGGTCGTATGAGCCACTGAACTAACAATATTCACACAAAATTGTTAATAGGTTTGGTTCATATTTTTGGTTTTGTTTGTTTCTTAATTAGTTTTTATTGTATAGGATTAGGAACGTGCATACATACATATACACTATCGTTAATATTGCAAAAAGGGGTTTGGGTCAAAATTCTGCGTGTGCAAAAGTTCTGTTTTCGATGTATTCTGTAGAATTGAACACTTTTCTCGGATGATTTTGCTTTACTTCTGCGTCTTTTTTTTTTACCAAAGTGCTTTGTACCTGCACTTAATCCATAACACTATCACTTCCTTAAATTCTCCATGCTACTTCACGGCCTGAAAATTAAATGCGAATGGTAAATTTGGGGAGAGTACGATAACTCAGGCGCCAAGAAATGATAACGGTTTTTAGTAGAACAGTTCAATACAAGAATTTTTTTCTATGGGAGGGGGGGGTCTATCTCCCCCCGTTTGGTCAGTAGGGGCATTTTCATAAAAAAAGTACTTAAAGAATAAAAAAATTATACAAAAATAACGGTAATACTAACAGGTAAGTTTTATACTTTTTTTTAAAGCCAATACTCCGTTCTATTTGCTAGTTTTTAAATCAAGTGAAATCTATGCATGGTTTTTGAAAAAATGAATTTTAAACTCAAAATTTGCGAGAAAAAAGCATACATATAGGTTTAAAGTGTAATTTCTCAAAACTATAAGATTATATATCATTTTTTTTCTGAAATTCGTTGCTCTAATTAATTCTTAATCAAAAACTGAAAACTAGATGATTCTATGTCTTCTAGTTTTTGAGAAAATTGAAAATTACTAAAACTACTACCGTACAAAACTCGAATGTTTGCTCGTTTTTTTTATGATCTAAGTGGGTATGCATACTTTGAACATTTCAACTGCTTTGTATATATTTGCTTAATCCAGATTCTTTAAATGCAAAAGAAACTTTGCATACACCCAACCTCGCACCTACCCCAAATCCTATAATGTGCCCAAGCAGGGGGGTTGCAGGGGGGCAGCATGCCCCCCATACATACCTCACTGTTTATACGCCAGCCGTAATACGTAAGCAAGCAAAAAACAAACATCCCATACAAAAGTAGTTATAGTAATTATCGATTTTTTCAAAAACTAGAAAACATAGAATCATCTAGTTTTCAGTTTTTGATTAAGAATTAATTAGAGCAACGAATTTCAGAAAACAAAATTATACATATATAATTTTACAGTTTTAATAAATTACACTTTAAACCTTTTTTTTTCATGCTTTTTTCTCGCAAATTTTGAGTTTAAAATTCATTTTTTCAAAAACCATACATAGATTTCACTTGATTCAAAAACTGGCTAGTAGAAAAAAGTATTGGCTTTAAATAAAGATATCATACTTTGTTGTTAGTATTACCGTTATTTTTTAATATTTTTTTATATTTTTGGTACTGTTTTTATGAAATTGCCCCTCCCACCCAAACGGGGTGAGATAGACCCCCCTCCCATAGAAAAAAATGCTTGTGTTGAACTGTTCTACAAAAAGCCGTTATTATTTCTTGGCGCCTAAGTTATCGTACTCTTGCCGTAAATTTAATGTCAATGGTACAAATCTAAAGAATAAAAATATTTTTTTTAGTTTCTTCAACATAGCTATATGCAAACACTTTTACTAACTTTATGCTTAGTTAAATTTTGCGTCATTTAGCATATTTCGCAAATTTTTGTTGCTATTTTTGAAAAAACTGCAGAAATTCAGTTTCCATTTCCACTTCTTCGACGGTTTTTTTATTTTAACAATTTAAGGGCATTATGTAAACAAAAAATGTATGCAAAATTATGCTTTTGTAAATTAAGCATCATTTGAGATATTTTTGAACTTTTTGAAATGTACTGTTATTTTTTATTTTATTTTTGGACCTTTAATAGGTTAGGTTAGGTTAGGTTAAGAGGGGCGTGCACAGCACAGAGGCTGTTGCGTACACGGGGGCCTATTGGTCCATTGTGATCCCCTTAGAAAAGAAGGCAGAGATGCACCCAAACTAATGGTTCACATAGACTGGTTCGTTTGCGAACCAGCCTGTGCTTTCAATGAATTTTCTCATGTTTGCTATTGAGACCTGCGCTTAATCCTCCAGTTCCTTAAAAAAACCTGTTTCCAAAATAACGGAGTCGATTTGTTTGGAGGTTTGGGCAATCACAGAGCAGGTGTTTAATGGTTTCTATTTCCTCTACGTCTTGACAGCTCCTGCAGAAATCGGGTGCAAATACACCTAGTCTGATGGCCATTGTGCCAATGGCGCAATGGCCCGTTAGTACACCTATCAAGATTCTAATATTCTTTTTACTCAGTGATAAAATATACCGAGATTCCTTTTCATTAATTCTAGGCCATAAACTTCTAGAGATAACACAGTCGTTCCTAGTCCTCCAGGATTTATTGATTTGCTCTTTTGTTATTAGGTCTATTTTCGTTCTAATCACGCCGATCGGGATGTTTAGTCCCATATCTAATTGGCTGCTACTGTTTCTATTTGATACTGACCCTTTCCTTGCCAGTTCATTTTCTATATCGTTCCCTTCTATATCGCTATGTCCAGGAACCCAGCAGAGTTTGACTCGGTTAGTGTCACAAATATCATTCAGTTTGCCTCGGCATTTTGCTACAGTTTTGGATCTTATAGTCTCACTGGCTAAAGTTTTGATAGCAGCTTGGCTGTCAACGAAAAATGTGATCTCCGGCGAGCTCAGTTTCTTCGTTTGTACCATTTCTGCCGCTTTTTCAATAGCGTAAATCTCAGCCTGAAAGACACTACACTCATGTGGGAGTTTATACGAATATCTAATATTCAGAGCTTCACAAAACACCCCAGCTCCCGTTCCTTCTTCCATTTTAGACCCATCGGTGTAGAATGAGATACCCTGTTCCCTGGTTAGTGAGTTGGGTTCCCAGCCATGCCTTTGGGGTATTAAAATAGAGAAGTGTTTATTAAAATCTATAAAAGGAGGTATGTAGTCAGTCGTCACATCAAGTGCGGCCACTGTGTCATACCTCTGGAGGATAGACCCATGACCATAGGTGCTTTGCTTCCAAGAGCCCAGTTCTTTGAGTCGAAGTGCGCTCTTGGCTGCTGTGCAACTTATGTACTCGTCAAGTGCCGGAAGATTTAAAATAATTTCCAACCCTGCAGTCTCCACTGACTTACCTTTGAGTTAAGCGTGTTGGTAGCTGCATAAAATGTTTGGATTAAGAAGGTCCCTGACATGCAGATCAATAATTCTCTCCAGTGTCTTGAGGAGAAACGAAGAGAGACTTATAGGTCTATAATCCTTTGCAGTCGAGTGTGTCGGTTTTCCAGCTTTTGGAATAAAGACAACTTTAACCTTTCTCCAGCTAGTAGGGACGTATCTAAGTTTGACGCAACTTTTGAAGATTACCCTAAGCCATGGGGTGATTATCTGTAGAGCGTGTTGAAGAAATGTCGGAATAATCTCGTCTGGTCCAGCTGATTTATAGGGTTTGAACGAGTTTATAGCCCACATAATCTTCTGCTCTGTGATAACCTGTTCCAATTCTGGTGTTGATTGTAAAATTACTAAGGAGTCTGGTTGTGAATAACCTAAGATATCAGGACTCTTACAACCAGGGAAATGTGTTTCCATAAAGAGTTCAAGTGTTTCTTGGCTCGAATTCGACCATGATCCATCGGGATGCTTAATGTATCCTGGATTCGTGGGGTTAAAGGTAAGAACCTTTCGAAGTCTCGCCGCCTCACTTGTGTTCTCAATGGATTCACAGTGCCTAGCCCATGAATCTTTCTTGGCCCTTCTTAACTCTTTGGTGTATAAGTTAAGTTCGGCTCCGTATGAAATCCATTTTTCACTAATTTGCTCAGCTTAGCTACATTGAAAAGTTTTCTGACCCCTGTTCTTCGTTTCTTAAGTTCACTGTTCCACCATGGTGGGTTAGTGGGTTTAATGTTACGAGATATAGGGCAGTTTTTTTCAAAGGCCGTTCTCATTTTACTAGTTAGGTTTTGAACAACAGTGTCAATGATTGAGGTTATCGAAAGCGTTTCTTCCTCAGGTGGGTAGATACGTTCATTCAACCATTTTGTGTACTCTGTCCAATTTGTTCTAGTTGGGTTTCTAAAAGGTTTAATATCATTTTGATTTCTGTCTAAAGTAAAGAGTATCCTAAAGTGATCCGAGAAGGATTCCTCAGGTGAGACTCTCCAGTTTACTACAGAAATCTTATCATTATAACTCATAAGAGTGAGATCAAGAATTTCTTCCCTTTTTTTGTTTCGAAATGTTGGGTGATTACCCTTATTACATAACATGAGGTTAGAACAGAGAATGTATTCAAAAATTGACTCACCCCTTTTGTTAATGTCCTTACCGCCCCATTGAGTGTGGTGTGCGTCGGCATCACAGCCCATCACCAAAGGTGTCCCACGTGTTATGGTGTAACCCACAAGGTCGCGGACCGTTTTTGATGGTGGGTCTTCTTCTTCGTACGGCATGTACGTTGATGCCAAGACGAAGTTGCCTTCCTTGGTCTCAACGCTGATTGCCACGTTGTCTCTGTTGCTGTACCTAGATAAAAAGAAAGCGTTAATTGACTTTTTCACTAGAATACAACTTCACCTTCGGACGTGGAGTGGAACAGGTTATAGTTTTTTGACCTCAATCCTTGTACCTGATTCTTACGAATCCAAGGTTCTTGGATTAAGGCCACATCCACGGCCTCTTGAGACATGAAGAGCATCTGGTCGTGCGTTGCTGCTATGGCGTGGTGCAAATTAATTTGTACCACTAGCAGCTTTTGACTCCCCTTTGCCATCATGCCTCCTTACCCTTATGGTTCCGAGACCATATCTCAGCACGTCCCCTTTCTCTTTGAGGAGAAGGTCAGATAACTTGTCAATTACGAACAAGAGGTCCTTCCCTTCCCCGCTAAAGCTCTTCCTGGAATGCAGGAGCTTCCATTCGAGTATGGAGAACTCCTTATTCTGTTTCGCCAGCAGTTTAATCATGGATGAGTCCTCGTGCGTGGCAGGAGGAGGAATCCATATATAAACCTGCTGGCGAAGCGGAATAGATGTGACGGGAAGAACCCCGAGAGAAGCCCCCTCCCACAGTTCGCCAATATTGGCGATTGTGTGAGTGAGGAACTCCCGAGATTTCTGGTCCCCACATCATACCACTTTAACGCCTTTCCGCCATCCAGCTCCATCAAAGGTGTAGTCGTCAGAACTATCACTCTCCGATGTCGCCATCATGGCTTTGAGGATTTCATTCTCCACAAGTAACCAATTTTTTGACGTGATTTTCCCATCTGGATCGTCTCGACTTATTATGGCCACCTGCAGATCGATCGGGGTGGTGTCAAAACTATTGGTTTTAAGCTTTTTAGAGCCTTCAGTTTTGGTTGCCTCCTCCGATCTTGCTCTCTTGGTTGAACCTGGCTTCGTCCCAGAAGAGCTGCCTACCTGTGCTTTCTCATTCCCTTTCAGGTTTGATATAGCGTTGGTCTGCTGTTTCTTACTGGAGGACGCCAGATTCGGATTTGAGCCGGTACGAGCAGTAGAGTTGTTGCCAGCCTGTTCACGGTTTATCTTTTTAGGGATAGACCTAGATGTAGCAGCATTTACTCTTTCGCTGTCCGGCTTTTTAGCGTTCAACTGCTGGGTGGAAACAGTGGGTGCAGTGGCAGACGCTGCCAACTGCCGTTCATAGTTTCTCACCAACTTCCCATGCTTTTTTAGTAGGGCCCTGTCTCTCGGACTGAGAGAAGATGGGTCTTTTTTCTCCGTAGCACTCACGAATCGCTTAGAGGATCTGTAGTTACTGCGTTGCCTCGAAGCATTGAGGGGTGCAGTAGGCTTCAGTGTAGTCTCTTCGTGACTCGAGTCTTCCAGTAACTCGTCCTCGGTTTGACTTCCTATAGAGGGAAGTCTGTCCAAGGTCTCCCTACCGTCAATAGCCAAGCTATCTAGTGCAGGAAGAAGAGTCGCTGAAAGGTTGAGTGCGTTGGATTGTCTTTTTAACACTGGTTTATTAATTTCTTTATTTACAATTGTCACTGGCGACTTAGCATCATCCGAAGCCAAGCCCTTGCCGGCAGCCGTGACCTCTGTCGACACTTGAGTGTATATCCCCACTCGGATTTCATTATTTTGCAAACTTTTTTCCATAATTTATCATTATTTGGATGTACATCCCTGTTTTTTTTGTTGGTTTTACTTAGTTGTTTTTCCCTGCAGCTGGATTGCTGGAGGGACAAACTTAAGCCCCCTCGCCACCGTCAAGGCGAAAACCATGAGGGGGGACCTTTAATAATTTGTTCATGTTTTTTTATGGATTTAATTGAAATTATTGCAGATATCTGTAGAAAAAAAAAAACAAATATATTTCAAATAATGCAAAATTTAACAGTGAGTAAAACTATGTTTTTTTATTTTGTTACATTTTGTTGAGAATTCAATTTTAAGAGTAAAATGTAAATTTTTTTGTTTTTGTTAAAAAATTACAAATTTTACGGTAAAATATGTACAAAAACCATACAATCTTTCATTAAATGAAATATACCCTTATTTTTTTTTTTATTCCACCTATTTTCTTTTTTTCTCAAAAGTTGATTTTTCGGATTCCTCAACGGCTAGAAGCAGGGACTTTTCCTCAAATACTCCATTTAATTTTTGCACAAACCTCTGGGCTACAAGGTTATATCCGTTCAGTTATATCCATTAACTTTAAAGTCATATAAGTATCACTTAAACTTCAATTTATTTCTACATATGTACATACATGCATACGTATCTCGAAAGCAAAACGTCAAGCAATAACGAAACTATTGACATGTACGTATCTTCCAAAGGTTGGTTAGTTCTAATTGAACATTTTATAAACTTTTTACTAAATTGACACCATATGTTGGCTGTTCCCATTTCTTTTTGACCGCGGTGTTATGCTATTGGGTACATACTAGCTTATTTTGAAAAAAAAAAAAAAATAGAACAAAACCACTACAATGCAATAAATTATGCCAACCCCAAAAGCGAGTACCTATATAAAACTTAAAGCCAAAGCAAGAACTAGTGCCGTTTAATCACTTGCAGTGACCACTCCAATTGGCTAATTTTTAATAAACATGCTTGCAGTTGACGTCATCATATTGTTTAGTTAATTTAACGGTATACAAAATTAAACCAACAAGTTAGTAAACGGCTTTTCGTTAATTATTAAGAAATCATTGTGTTGCGAACCTAAAACTCAGATCTTGCGCAATTGGTACATTCAAATTCAGCATCATATGAAGATGCAGCATTATATTTTTCTATTCGGTTGCTCTATATTTGTGTTTGTGAAATTTTTATAATAAAAATTGTGATGAAAAAAGAATCAATTCGTCTTAAAGTACGAAATAAAAGTAATTAAAATGCGCGGCGAAGAAACTTACCGCCGAGTAACTCGGGAAAAACTAGTAGTACGCGGAAATACGACAATAAGAACATTGGACTCAACAACATCTTTTCTACCAGCTATTGAAGGGTGGGTATGAAAAGAACGTAAAATCTGTTAATGCAACACTTTTTTTGGGGAGTGTGACTTAATCGATTTTGATTGTGTTCTTTAAGTATCAGTTGAAGGGAAGGTTTTTCTATTATGTAAACAAATAATGTGGATTGTAATCAAACAAATAATACCTATACGACTTTCAGAGACTTCTCCTCAAAAGTAAATCATTAACTATGAATCCTCTATATTTGACAGCAAATATGTGAAATTTTGCAGAAGGATCAATGCATATTCTTCTAAGATTTGGGAAGCAAGAAAATGTTCTCCCTTGAGGATAATACCATTTACGAAGGCTATTATTGTTATGAATCTTATTAATGTGTTCGTCCATTTAATTTTAAATTTTACCTTGCTTAACATTAAAACTTATTCTTGAGCAACTTATTAGACATATATATGTATATTTTCTCATAGTATTACTTTAACTAACTGCTAGCTTAGTCGAAGTTCTGGGCTTAACCGACCTAAATTTGCGTAGGCTTACACCATGAACACATTCGTTGTTTACATTTGTGACTTTCCATATAGTGATGTTTGTAGAGATAAAAATATCTGCAAGGTCAAGATGATGGGGCATGAGTAAATTCTTTTTTCTTTTAAATACATCCCTCCTTCGTTAAGCCGAATGATATAAATAAGGGATACAACTTCATTTACGAGGTTTCCGATTTTATTTATTTGATTTTATTCAAAGATGATCATTTTGAATATTTCAACTGTGATGTTGGTAAGACGTTTTAAGAAGACTTGGGCAAATAGATGTGCATTCAGTTTGAGGAATTTCATCACCTCTTTACAGAGTGGAGTTGTTATGGAAACAAGATTGATTGTTATAAGCCTGTTCTGGTTTAAAACAAATTTTATTTGAATACAAATAGTAGGTATACAGGTAAAATAGGACAAATAAAACAAACAAATTGGTACCACCATGAAACTTGGTGAAAACGTTTCATGTATTATGAAAAAGAAATTAATTTTGATGCAACCTAATCATATGACACATGTTTCTAAGGTAGTTTTGAATGCTGAATCAAATGACACCAAAACCAAGTCGATACGACCTCCGTGAAAAAAGTTATTGTAATTTTTATGTAAAGATAACTTTATTTTCAGTTTAAAAGTAAAATATTACCGGAAACCAGTTGAAAATAATGATCCATCGATGAAACTTTGCATCAGTGGTGCATTTGTCATGAAAAGCAATAATAAGAAGAGTCTATAAAAATATGTGTGGTTAAAGGGTGTTTTCTTGAGGGTTGTGGTGAGGATTGGGGTTATGGTTGGATTGTTACCATAAAACCTGTGACAAAGATGGTGCCCTCATGAAACTTTATAAAAATGTTTATTATGAAGAATTATGAAGATAGACTGTTTTTTTGATATTGATGTGTCTCGTTAACAGCCACTTATTAGTCCTCTTTATCTTTTGTAACAACAGCCTCTGACTTCCTACCGCGTAAAACTTTTAATATTTCAATAGACCAGAGTATTATTTCTTTTATACTGTTTCGCAATTGGTACCTCATTTTTGAAGATCAATAAAGAATAATTGCAGCGGTTATGGACAGTTTTCGAATCATATATTCAACAGTATTTTCCAAGAAATCTGTAAATACAATTCAAAAGGTATTAAGGGGCTTATTGCGAGAGTCTATTCAGAATAGAATTAAAGTCGAATAGACTAAAAGTACTGTCGGTATTGCGAATCTCTATTTGAATAGATTTTTTTCTACTTGATAGAATTTTTATTTCTATCAATAATTCCTGACCGACTTTCTTCTGATAATAGGATATTTAAAAAAAAAAATGGATAAAAATAAGTAAGTAATAGTGGAATAAAGTTTCAAAATGCAGTAAACTCTACCCTTTAACTTTTTGACGAGCATGGTGGTTGGCGGCACGATCCAATAGCTCAAGCCAAAGAAAATTCAGCCACGCAAAAAGAGGATACCAACCGATAGCTTTAGTCCAAACATTTACAAAACTCCTGGTCGGACAAGCTTTACCTAGTTGCAATGGTTAGAAAATGCACTTTTCAGATTGCATTTTTGGCTTAGTGTATCTATAATATAAGAAACTTCTATAAACGTGGTATCAAATGAAAATAAAAGCTAAAACTGTCCTCTACGATACAAATGTCCGGACAGACTTTTATTGATTTTGCTACGAATCCGACCACCTTTGTAAAATTAGGAATTTTCTTAATACTTTGATAAAAATGAACAAACAAAATGGTAAATTCTTCTTTCTTAACTATTTGATGTGATTTTCCCTAATAAAAATATCAATGTTAAAAAAAGACAATTTTTTTTATAAAAATGGTTGGAACTGTCGCAACAGCGTAAAAAAGTCTGTCCGACCATTAGTATCGTGTAGATAGAGAACAGTCGTAGCTTTCATTTAATACCACGTTTATAGAAGTTGCTTTTATAGGTACACTTAGCCGAAAATGCAACTCGAAAAGTGCATTTTCTAACCATTTCCACTAGATAAAGCTCCCGACCAGTAGTCTTGTAAACGTTAAGACTAAAGATATCGATTGGCATCCTCTTTTTGTGTGGCTGCGATGAGATAATATATAATCTTCTGGTCGCCTCCAAAACTATTAGTGCAACCTGCTTATCGCAAACAAAATTGCCAAAGATTCGTTGAACCAAACTTATTTTCAAAAATTCGAAGGATATTAACGCAGATTTGAGATTTCAATTGAAATTCCAGCCGAGAGCATTATTATTTTTCTGTTTTGAAAGTCGATTCTATTTCAATATTCTACTGTGTAAGGCAATACCAGTTTAGAGTTTAATAGAATAGAAAAAAGTCGAATTAGGCTGAATTTTTTTCTGCGAATGAACCCTATGGTTGGTATTAACGAAGGGATACTACGAACCTTGAACCGGTGCGTTTCGGAGGTATTGAGTGCTTATTTTATCAGAGCTGATTTTTTTTATATGTATCAAAGAAAGTTATGATAAGCTTATTTTGACACTTGCCAGACACCTGCATGCCAGCCAGACACGTTTAAAGGTGTCAAAAAAGTCGTCAAGTTTACGTTATAGTATCAGAGCTGAATTTTATATATGTTCTTTGGGCAACTGTTTCAAGATATTTCCCAAGCTGCCAGACACCTACATACATGGGGACCCAATGCCTGCCAGACACTGAAAGGCCTTTTCTGTATTAATAGTTTTATCGGAACAATAATTATGTATGCCTTGGTCAGTTATAAAATTCATAACATAATTTCTTAGTAGCTGCCAACCAGCCCAAATTTTCAATTTTGCCGCCCTCAACTTTTGCCGCCCAGTGCAAAATACTCGGCTCGTACCTCCTCCTAGATCGGGCAATGCATACATTATAGATTGTTGTAAAGGTTTTCGTTTTGTGCCCTGGATGTAAAAAAAACTAAAAATCGTGCTTGTATATAGTCTTTGGGGTACGTAATCGCTATTTAAATTTTTGACAATTTTTGATTTTTATTTTTTCAAGGGTTGAAATTTCAAGCTTGATATTTTTGTAAATTAAAGAAAGGTTAAATTTTTTTTCTCAAAAACTGAAAAGTTCAGCTGTTTGTCATTTTTGGCTAACTGTTGGTGATAGCTATCACTACACCAAAGCTCATCTTTTCTGAAATCAGTTTTTTTTTCGCATATCTTGCAATGTTTACATAAGAAGCGGGGGTATATCCCCCACTCAAAGTTCAGCTGCTTGTGTTTTTTCGTTTATCTACGACCTCATAAAGGTGTCCACAAAAGCTCAGCTTTTCTGAAATCAGTTTTTTTTAATAACTTGTTTACAAGTTTTGGCGGCTGCCACAGACACACCCACTCAAACGGTCGCTGGCTCCCGCAAACTATAATTTGTTTCTATTTTATGTATTTTTTTTATAAAATTGCCCCTCCTGTCGGGGGGAAATATTACATCCTTCCTGTGAGACTTTTTTCTTGTCTACTTCCGAACCTACAACTCTGAATAATTTTTTGGCAGATTTTAAGCGAATCACCACCTGGTATACAAACAAAAATAGGGAATTCAATTAACCCCTACAGCGACTAATAAATGAAAATAAAATTCTGAAAAAATTAGGGAATATTTTTTTGTTCAATTAGAGCCGATCCAAGTGGACCTTTTTTAACGACCACCCTAATGTACATACAATGCGTTTTAGCATGCCTATTGCTGAAATAGTTTATAAAGATCGAAAATTGTTTTCAGAATGTAGACTGAAAGTGATGGTAAAGCGTTGATTTCATTAACCATTACAATTAGCCCGATGGAACATTTTCTTTTCTTTTTTTGCTTAGAACCACAACGTCAACAAACTATACCAAAACCAAACTTTATCTAATTTTGTCAAGTTTGTTTGTATCTTTCTACATTTTTGGGACAACAATTATTAATACGAACGTTTTTACATAAGTTAGCATACAAAATTCAGGTATTTAAAATTATTTGCATGAGTGCTGGCTGATACCTATAGTGTTCCAAATATTTGAAAGTTCAAGCATAAAAAGTAAAAATAAACTATTCAAAGGATTGGTATTTTTCTTTCTGCCTTTCTTTAACACTTAATAGTTCAGCAAAAAAGAAACCTTTTCGGCTACATTTTATAAATCTTGAGAGCAAAAACACTAAAAATTCCCATATAAAACACGCAACATAATGTAAATGCAAGAAGGTATCCCGTGTTTCCGTGGTACATTTATATACATATTGGCCTTAATCACAATTTTTGCCTGTTTTACCTTTTACCAATTTTTGTAATCGTCTACTATAGAATAGTTTATACACCTTTGTTGATTATAAGTAAGTTCTATGTACTCTTTTAGCAAAACTAACTGAAGATCTATGTTCTGAAGGAATGTGTGTATTTTATTGTCGAAGGACGATTTGATGGCAACCCTAAATTGGAGAGATACATTATTCTCTTGTTTAGCAGTTTTAAAATTTGAGATATATGTAGTATAAGTCAAGTTAAAAGTTCAAGTGAGCTCAACTCCATAATTGCGTTTCGCCCATGTTCGATAGTTGGGCTCATCAGTTATATGACTATCGTACACTTCTAAGACGCAATTTTGTATCGATGTTTACCGACTAATATAAAAATTACAGCATTAAGATACTATGAATAATAAAATTCATAGTATCTTAACGCTGTGATTTTTATATACAGGGTGTCCCGGACCTGAGTGGAAGTATTTCAGGGGGTGGTTCTTTGGGTTATTCTAAGAAAAAAATTGTATGGGGGGAAAGTTGTATCTCCCCTCCCTGAGGCAGGGAGGGGCAGTTTCTGAAACATTGACTTCAAATGCAAAAAAAAACATTAAAAATCAACGGAAACACATTTAATAATTTGCTATAATTTTTTTGAAAGTTAATACTCCATTCTTGTATTTGGTTTTCAAATCAAGTTGTTTAAGCGAATAGTTTTTGAGAAATTAAATTTAAAAGTCAAAATTTAAAACAAAAATTGTAATTTTTTTTTCTTAAGTCGATATTTTTCAAAATTTTACGTAATTAAGGGCATTTTTTGTGTTCAATATTCAATGCCCTCATTATTTTTTAGTCCATTACCGAAAACCAAATGTAAAAATCTTTCTTAGTTTTTGAGAAAGTAAGAAAAAACAAAAGGTACTTTTACCACAAAAGCCCGAAAAAGGGTTAAATTATGGATAATTCATGAATAAATTAATTTTTTCAGGCTTATTCGGGAAAAGTACCTTTTGTTTTTTCTTAATTTCTCAAAAACTAAGAAAGGTATGTTTAAGGATCCAGTGCTTTTTTTTTGCGATTTTGGGCTTCTCCTGAATTTAACCTACCCTGGTCCCAGCCAAATACTACCAATTTTTCCAGATGTTGTGTAAACACCGTGGGCTTTCTCACTGAATTCAAATATCAAAGTCTCGATACTGTGTGGATTCCATTGTGTTACTTTTTAAAAAGGTTTTTTTGTGTCTCCTAGGTATGATATTTAGAGGTCAGGTACCTATATGGGTGACTCAGCAAACTGATACTACTTTAGTGTCCCTCAGCGATATCAGGTATTTACTTAGAATTTTCTCCACTTTTTACAACTGTATAAGCTATTAGTAGGTCATTTGCTCATATAGGGCAAGTTCAATAAAAAAAAAAAATAATAATACAAAATATGTATTGTCATTGTTATAAGTGTTTCCACGGATTTTCGATTTTTCTGGTAAAATTTATTTTAAAACGCAAGACAAGTGAAATGAAAAACAATAACATGATATAAATCCTACTCGCCTTTCTAAGCTGGGAGGTATACCTACCCCTCTGGCCTCTGGGTTTTGGTTATAAGCTCAACAACCAAAATAGCCGAACCCAAATTTCCCATTTATTTGTCAAATCTCAATTTGACTGCAGATCAGCTTTTGACCGCGATAAATACACCACCGGCAGAAGTAGCCAGCCATAATAACCCCTTCTCTAGCCACAGCGTGCCGCGCCGTTGTGGTCGTCGCCGTCGTCCAGTCAAAATGAAACATTTATATCGATTCCCTTGCGTGCGTTGACCACTACACTAAAAGAAAATTCCACCTAACCCCCATTTAAAAAAAAAAACTCCTTTAGAGGCAACCTCATTTTTTTGCTCTCAATAGCAATGGCATTGTTTCCTGATGTACTACAATCGTTATATATAGCAAAGTCGGTGGCGTTTTGATTGCCCTTCGTTGGAGAAAACGTTTCAACAAATTTATTTTGTGGTCATAACACCTTTGGTCAGTTTGTAATCAACCCTGCGGTTATGTGGACGTGTTTGATTTCTATTAAAAGTTGAATCAATTTTGTGAGAAAAAAAATAAATTAATCAATGAGGATTACTAACCCTCAAAGTGTAACAAACGCAATGTTTGGTACAAGTGCCCAGAATTGGTTAGGAATGGGTGGAAATTATCACCCTCATAATGGCCAAGCTGAGGCTGCAAACGGTAATCCTCCAATACATCATCATCCATTCTTAAGAAAGCGCAGTGTTTCCAACTCCAATCCGGCACTAGAGCATGTGGAGTATGAGGTGGCTGTTCCAATTGTGCCGTCCTATCGACACACTCCCTATCATTCGCTATGGGATTTGCATCAGTGGTAATTAATTAAAGTTTAATGTTTATTTGGTTAGACTTAAAAAATAAAATTTTAATAGAGCGGACATAATTGGGATTTTATCGTTGTTTCGTTAAAAATTACAATCTCTCCAATAACAAAAAAAAGAAATATCTATGGCCAGTTCAATGAACCCTATTACCAGCAACATGTTCCTGTAAAAATAATTTGAACTATAATGCTAAAGCTTTAATAATTTCCTTCATCCCGTTTTCTTGGTACTTATACTTAATTTATAAATAATTACAATGGACTAGAATTTCTGAGGTGAATTTATATGCAAGATTATTATTAGTGATATAAAAATGTGGCAGTGAATAATTTTCATCTATGAGTAATGTACTATGTATGCTGAGTTTTCAGAAGATTTATTAGTGCCGGATATTAACAGGTTTTGATGGTACAAAAGAGCAAAAAGAAGTAAACTGCACCTGGTTGTTTGATCCTTTAGACTTTTAGAAACAACAAAATTCAATTTTTCTTACATCAATAATTACTGTTTAAAAAAAGCAATTGACTTAAATTTTTGGTAACTTTAACCACCTATACACGCACCGTGAATAATAAATAAATATAAAAAAAAAAACTTTCAGGATTTGAAGTTCAAGGTTTAACTACATATATCCTGATTCCTGAAAGTCTCACGTTTATATCTCCAGTCAAACATATTGATATTGTGGCCTAAAGAATGCAATTTTTTTCAAAAACTGCAAACTTTAAGCAAAAATTTGTTTGCAAAGAATATGCTGAGCCCATCTATTTCAAATAAAATTTCTTCTATATTATGTGCACTTAATACCGGAGAATTATCAGCTGTGTAGTTCTATTTAACAGTCGTGACACTGACGTCAGTTGAAAATCACATAACAAATCAGAAAAATGCACTTATTTTCAGAACCGTGTTTGATATTGCTTGTGTGGCCTCAATTATTTTTCTCAGCTTTAAAATTTCTTCTTAAACGTTCCGAAGTGTTTAATAGAAACATTTTAAGAGCTAATAACATTTAAGCCTAAAAAAAACGAATTTTCAATCTTTCAACGTGGGCAGGGGTGGCTAGCACATACGAATATTAAATAACGAGGACATCTTTCCTTGGTACCCTTAAGAAGTTCCTCACACAGTTTGTGCCAAATATAAGAAAGTAGACCAATTTTTTGTTTTATTTTGGATGTTTTCATATGGAAGGAATCATAACCAATAACAAGATTGCCTAATTTTTCAAAGGATCCACCTACTCAACAGTGTCAAACTTCGCGTCGTTGAAAAGGTTGTTTCGTTTATTAAATTCCATTCTATAGCCGTTAAGCTCTTAACCGTGGGTTTCAAGCCACCCTGGATTTTTCATGAGGCTTAGCTTAGGTTAAGGGCATCATGACAAAAGGGGCCCCTACAAAAAGCGAAGCACAATGAAAGAACTGAATCCAAACTACCATTAAACTTCATGCAAAATGGATTCATTAAAAAATCTCAAACGTCCCACTCTTCATCATTAAATTTTTTCGATTTGGAATAAGGCGTCAATTCGATTTTATCGGTTCCTGGTAGCCCTAAGAATACATTTTCTTAAATTTAGTTTTGAAGGAAAATATTCTCTTAATCTTTTTGTTACAACCACTTTTGACAACTCATTTCAATAACCAAATATTAAATTTGTTCGTGTTCTTTTTGGGCAAAATTTGGCAGCCTGTCAAATATTGAAGGGAATATTCTTCACTCTCATGTGAGCGTACTCTTCGCCAATAACTACACATTTTTTGCATACACGACCACAAATTTGGCTGTTTTCTCTTTATCTTTTTGTTACAACCACTTTTGACAACTCATTTCAATAACCAAATATTAAATTTGTTCGTGTACTTTTTGGGCAAAATTTGGCAGCCTGTCAAATTTTGAAGGGAATATTCTTCACTCTCATGTGAGCGTACTCTTCGCGACCACAAATTTGGCTGTTTTGTGAGGAGTACCTACATATACGAACAGACTTATTATCGGTCAATTTTTCAAATTTTTCTACTTGGAGAGAGCTATTGCCACGTTTATATTTAACATTCGTCATATTCTGATCAAAAATTTCTATATTCCGTTGTCTCGTATATCTCATTAAAAAAAAATTCCCTAATTTTTTCAGATTTTTATTTTCATCCACTAGTCGATGTAGGGGTAAATTAAATTTTCCCCTTTTTTGCATACTAGGAAAATTTAAAATATTTTACAAATATATTAATGTACTATGTATTTAACAGTCAAATCGAATCATATGTAAATCCATTTTTATAACTAATAAAAATGTTAACCCTTTTTAAATTTTTTTTCAAAACTTTCGAGACTATTTAGAACACTCATGTCTTTTGTTTCAAGATGAACCTTTTTTTATTTTTCTGATTTTATTAGTTTTTAAGTCCAATGAAATAAAAACTGGGGCACCATTTACCCTATAGCCATAGGACCTCAAAACAACAAAAAGAACAATGATGCAACTCAAAATCAATGTGTCGTACCTATTTTATTTGCAGGGTTGTAACTACTTTAGTTTAATTTAATAAAATGCAAAGCTTGATCCTTGATCGCACGTACTTGCTCCTATGTTCAAGTTGCTTAGAACTTGAGTGTTCCGGAGTGAAATGGTGGTTTTATAAATACGATTGTGAAGAGTGTACTTGTCCGATCAAAACGATTACAGCCCTATTATTGACACGATTCAAAACTAGTTTTAACGTAAAACTAGTTCTATATAGTCTGGGAGCCCACCGTAAGATTACCTATCTCATCGCAGCCACGCAAAAATTGGATGCCAACCGATAGCTTTAGTCCAAACATTTACAAAACTGCTGGTCGGACAAGCTTTATCTGGTCGCAATGGTACATTCGTACATTTAGCGGAAAATGCAACCTGAAAAGTGCATTTTCTAACCATTGCGACCAGATAAAGCTTGTCCGACCAGCAGTTTTGTAAATGTTTGGACTAAAGCTATCGGTTGGCATCCAATTTTTGCGTGGCTGCGATGAGATAGGTAATCTTACGGTGGGCTCCCAGACTATATAGAACTAGTTTTGCGTTAAAACTAGTTTTGAATCGTGTCAATAATAGGGCTGTTAATGTGTCTTTGGACAGAAAAACTTAAACATCATTGGAAAAAAAATTATTTCTTGCTCTATTATTTATTTTTAATTATTTGGTAAAATGCCTTTAAGAAAACAAGACTATGGTGAAAATGGTTATTTTGCAAAGCGAATGTAGCTTAAACTATAGCATTTTTTGCAACAACATTTTTAATAATATAAAATTTCATATTTTTGTTTAAAAAACTATTGAAGAAAATGTTTACTATTTTACCGACTAAAAACTTTAATAGGTAATACCAAATAATAATGCTTGTAAAATAAAAAAAAAAAAAAAACACTTTCTTAAATGTCAATTTTTATACCTGACGGTATTTTGTGATCATTTAGTATTTAGTGGATATTCAATTAAATATTCACGAATCGCATTAATTATATAATCATTATTGTATATCATTTGATTTTGAAACTTTTAATTCTTAAAAGGGTTTTTCTGACAGAAAATTTATATAAATTTGGAAGTTAAAATCAGTTACTTTTACAAAATAGTTTTATTATCAATAAATCGTTAATATTTCCAAAAAAAAGCAGTTTATTTTTTGCTCTTAAGAAAAAAATGTCATTTGATAACTTGTAAAAATATGAATACATATATGCAAAACAAAAATCGTTGGAGCGGTTTTCTTAAAAACTAATTTTTTATACAGGGTGTCCCGGGCCTAAGTGGAAGTATTAAAGGGGGTGGTTCTTGGGGTTATTCTAAGAAAAAAATTGTATAGGGGGAAAGTTGTATCACCCCTCCCTGAGGCAGGGGGGGGGGGGGCAGTTTCTGAAACATTGACTTTAAATGCAAAAAAAAAACATTAAGAATCAACGAAAACACATTAAATAATATGCTTTAATTTTTATGAAAGCTAAGACTCTATTCTTGCATTTGGTTTTTAAATCAAGTTGTTTAAGCAAATAGTTTTTGAGAAATTAAATTTCAAAGTCAAAATTAAAAAAAAAATTTTGATTTTTTTTTCTTAAGTCGATATTTTTCAAAATTTTGCGTAATTAAGGGCCTTTTTTGTGTTCAATATTCATTGCCCTCATTATTTTTCAGTCCATTACCGAAAACCAAATGTGAAAATCTTTCTTAGTTTTTAAGAAATAAAGAAAAAACAAAAGGTATTTTTACCAAAAAGCCCGTAAAAAAGGGTTAAATTATGGATAATTCATGAATAAATTCATTTTTTCGGGCTTATTTAGAAAAGTACCTTTTGTTTTTTCTTAATTTATCACAAACTATGAAATATTTTTACATTTGGTTTTCGGTAATGGACTAAAAAATAATGGGGGCATTGAATATTGAACACAAAAAAAGCCCTTAATTACGCAAAATTTTGAAAAATATCGACTTAAGAAAAAAAATCACAATTTTTTTCTTTAAATTTTGACTTTGAAATTTAATTTCTCAAAAACTATTCGCTTAAACAACTTGATTTAAAATCCAAATGCAAAAATGGAGTATATGTAAGCTTTCAAAAAAACTATAGCACATTATTAGATGTATTTTCGTTGATTTTTAATATTTCTTTTTGCATTTAAGGTCAATGTTTAAGAAACTGCCCCCCCCTTCCTCAGGGAGGGGAGATACAACTTTTCCCCCCATAAATTTTTTTCTTAAAATAACCCCAAGAACCACCCCCTTTAATACTTCCACTCAGGTCCGGGACACCCTGTATATAAAAATCTGGTACCATTAAAATAAAACAATTTTTTAGAATTTATTAATATTCATTTATAAACCTTGTTTCACAAAAATTCATCCACCCGTGTTTGAAATAAGTAAAAAAATATTTGATTTTTTTTAAAAAATCAAAAATTTACTTTTTTCAAAATATTGATTGAAATCCGTTAAATCGTTAATGAGGATTTGGAAAATCAAGAAAACAAAATGTACAACATACCTTCAGTAACACATTGATTTTTTTATATCAAAATCGTTGGAGCAGTTTTTGGAATAAATAAGCATTTTCGTAATGGTTGTATGGCAAGTAACGTTATTTTTGTAGCTAAAAAAAAAACAATTTTCCTTCTAGGAAATTACCGAAACGCCTTCAGTTCAAAATTTGAAGAAGATCGCATGATTGGTTTAGGCTGTAGATCAAGATACAAACAGACTGACAGACAGACAGAATTGTGCTACGGTTTTTTTTTCGTGTTCTCTATCATCGTATGCACCTAAGGCCAAGGTTACACATGTTTTACTTTCGTAAGTTACATACTTACGGAAGCAACTTTTGATAAAATTACAAGTGTAAACAGCTCTGTAAGTTACGTAAGCTATAAGTTGAAAGAAAAACTTACAAGTATAAAAACGTTTTTTCCCTTACGGAACTCTCACAGCTTACTCAAACGGCAGTGATAAGTTTTCAAACTAACGGAAGTATTCCTTACTGTAAGTTCATCTGTAATGTAAAGCCTCTTGTAAGTTGCTTCTGTAAGACTTATATAAGTGGTAAGTAAAACTTACATGCGTAATCTTGGCCTAACGCAAATAAAATAAAATACACGACTGGATCGCTGGACAACTGGATTGCTCTAATGTTCAGGTTGTGTGGGACAAGAGAACTTTAAAAAATATTCAAGTAATTATAGAAAAAGTATAAAAAAGCATTTAAATCGTTCTTTTAATGGTATAAACAGCCTGATAAATAACTTAGAGCTCAAAAAAAGCAATTTGATTACTTGAAACAATATGAATATATGCACAAAAAAAATTGAAATCGATGGAGCCGTTTTCTAAAAATTATTTTTTTATATGTAAACTGTTTTGTAATATTTTTCAAAAAATGTTTTAGTATGCCAATTTTGAGTATTAGTCCAGTCAACGAAGGAAATATAAATGCCATAAATCATGCTCTCTGGGTTATTATTTTATGTGGTAGGGGTGACCTCCATGGTATAACAATGTTATTGTCTTACAACATCAATGGTTTTTGATCAATTTACTCAGAAATATCGGAAAAAGTTGGTATGTATATATTGATTCATGGTCATTCCAGGGACGTTATGAGAGCAAGTTATGGTGTAAGGAGGTGGTTGTGTTTAATATGCCCTTATTCAATTTTTTTGATATAATGTTTATTTTCATATGAGAAACACTATTTCTTTAAAGGCAAGAAGTACACAGATTTTTTCCAAGTTACTGGCCAAAACTTTATGAAATAGTTTTTTGACATATTCTAAGAAATAAATTATATAAAAGGGGAGGTGTATTTCCCCCTCTTTTCTATAAGGAGGTGCAAATTCCCAACACTTTGAATGAAAGGCTATAAATAGCTATTTAAAAATAACGGAAATACTTACAATACTGTGTTATACCTTTATTAAAAGCTTAATACAAATTCTTTTATTATATAGAAAATCAAGTTATCAATTTTTGAAAAAATTCTTTTGAAAACTCAAAATTAAAAAAAAAAATTGAAAAATTTTGTTACTTGCAAGTAATAAATTGTCTTTTATAATTTAGTCTTGGTATTAGCCTTAAGTCGAATGCTGGAAACCAAGAGAGTTACAAAAAAACCTTAAGTAAATTTGAGAAAAAAATTGTATCATTGGTTAAGGCTGTAGATCCAGATATACAAACAGACAGGCAGACAGACAGACAGACAGAAAGATGACAGACAGAATTATGCCACCCACTTTTTCGTGCTCTCTATCATCGTAATGTTATATTTGATTGTTATCTCAAATTTGTTTTTGCACGAATTCCAAACTTGTCCTATAGTACCTATATCGCAAGTAAAAATAGGATATGATGCTCTATCATTTTTTCTAAGCATAAAAACCTCAATCTTGACGGTCCGATTAATAGAACTCAAGATAAGATATAACCATTTTATTCGAACCCTATTAAATCCTTTTTTGGAGATTTTATGCAAAACAAATAAAATGCACGACTGGGTCGCACGTACTTGTCCTATGTTCAAGATGCTGAGGGTTTTAGAAGATTGTATATTATAAAAACATGAAAATTATGAGAGATAAATGTTCAGAAGCATGAAATCCGATATTTAAATTAGCTAAAACAATTCCTTAGACATTTTGAGGTGAAAAAATTTACTAATTAAGTAGATTGAATTGTTTTAAGTATACGAAAAAAGTTTAATGAAAATCGTAGGAGCCGTTATTGAGAAAAAATATGGAGTTTTTTACTTTTGTGAGGAAGGTTCCGTTATTTTTACATGAAAGTAAAATTTTTTCTAAAAGCATTTTATAGAGTCTCAAAAAAATCGATCATATTGTTTTCGAAATATTTGATTTTCAATAAAAAAAATTTTTGAAACATTTTTTTAAAATTCAAAAAATATTTTTTCAAAAATTTTGCTACACAATACTTATATTTTTTGAGAGCTTTTGTATAAGAAAAATTATTGAGAAATTGATGTTCCAAGTTCTCAAAAATAGCGAAAAAACGATTTTGGTCATTTTCTAACGGGAATTTCTTGAAAGCCCGTGTAGATAGCCACAAACGAATGAGGGATTTGAATTCAGCATCCAAAAGAGTATTAAAAATGAATCCTCACTGCCTATATTAAAAATTAAATACCGGTTTACGTATTTACAAGCCGTTTTAGTTTTGTCAAAATACTTTTTTCCCTTCACGTTTTTGAAAAACAATTTTTATTTTCGAAACTGTAATTATGAATCTATCTTTTGTACGTGTTTTTGGAATCTCATCTTGATACCATTATAATATATTTTTTCAGATTTTTTCTATCAATAAAACGAAAGATATAAAGAAAAATCCGAAATATTTTTTTTGTCAAAATAGTTTTTCCGATTATTGTAAGAGCTGAGTTTTCAATCATCAGTTAAACGCTCAGTTAACTGTTAGAGGAATAAATATGCGAATTATGATCACTATCTAAAGAACAAATAATATAATAGACTGAGAGCCAACGACATAAAAAGTCAAGTCATTTGCGTAAACTTGTAAGTCATATCAGTAATAGCCTTCAAGGTGTTGAACCATTAGGCGTTTGTCTGCCTACCTAAGCACGTGACGAACAGGTGTAAAATTTGACGTAAATTTATTACATCGATTAATTTAAATGCCTATTGGTCGGTGGGAAAAAGTGTGCATAGATGCAATATTTAGCTTTCAATTTTGAAATTTGTTTGTCGCTTAGAAGAAAGAAAGCGGCAAAATATGCTAAAACATTCAGGTAAACAAGTGATGTTTGGAAACTTCGTGGCTCTTTATCTTCTTAGGGATTCACTACAGACAGATGGGCCTATGACACCAATTATTCAAAATTTCAAGTTAAATATTTCATCTGTGCACACATTTCCCACCGACCAACAGACATTGAATTAAATCGATGTAAATGGTTCAACACCTTAAAGGCTATTACTGATATAACTTACAAGTTTACGCAAATAACTTGACTTTTTATGTCGTTGGCTCTTAGACCATAAGTACATACATTCCATCTTCTGCTAAACTGTCTTTTGAAAAATCGGCCCTTTATAATTGAATTTAATTAACATGATGTTTTATTATTTTTAGAGTCTTCTAAAGTAAACTTTTGATCAGAACAAAATAAAAATACTGCTTGAACAACTTTTCAAAATATGTTTTGATTATCATTTTTCATACCTTATGTTAATATGCCTATTAAACTCTAAGGTTTTTCGTGTTTGCACCTTTTCTTAATTTTCCAAGAGAAGGGTAGGTATACTAGTTTATTACTTACTGCCAATATTGATCCTTAATTTTTTTCCTGAACAAAATTTGTAGAAATATAAATACAATTCATCCTTTGCATATAATTGGAAGCGATAGAATAGAGGGAAAACATAAGGATCCGAGTGTTTTTTTTCTTGTTGCGGCACCGAAGAATTTATGATGTCGTGACTAGTAATAATAGTTAATTGACGCATAGTCAACTCTCTTTTTAGGGGGAGGTTATTGAACTTGATACGTGCTATAGACGCAGATATCAATCAACATGAAGTTCATAGTCAAATTTTTCTCGAAAAAAAAAACGATTTCATGTCTCATGTTGAAAAGGGTAATTATTACTCGCATATTTTCGTCATTCGTTGTTTCTATGCAAATACTGGGAAAGAGCTTTTAAAATAATGTTTTGCCATTATCAGCGATTGTTTAAATATGAATGTAGTATTGTAACTATTTGTTAAACCATTATTCTTTTTTAATAAAATACTGATACCCTTGTAAATTTTTTTTTTTATACAAATGTTAGGCTTTGTGTGTGCTAGCACACTTCTTTCAACAATTAAAAAAAAAAATCTTTTCTTACTCTTGCTCATTTTATTTTATTTATTATGTATGTATTTGAAAATGTTTTTGTGAATGGTATCAACATTTTTAAAGAGGTTACAAAAACATACGGTTTCCCATAGGCACCTCTCTACATGAAAAGTATGGAATCCTAGCATAATTTTCTCCTTTTCGCTGCGTGTAGAAGTATAACAGTTTCTATGGTAAGTGTCCGATTCTTTAACTGGCTTTATCTTTTCCAAATTCAGACCGCTTCTTAAAATTAAATTTTGATTTAAATAAGAATTCGTAACGGTTCAAAATATTTTTTTCCAATTTTTCTTATGCCTACAAAAGTTTTCCCGAAATTAATTACCAAACGTGATTTTTCTCATTTTCAGGGGCCAGATTCTGTAATAAACGAAACGAAAGCGAAGGTTCGTTTTGCAAAAACGAAAGAAATCGTGCGAAAGCGAAAGTTGACATTCCATATCGCATTTCGTTTAATTTATTTGGTTCGCTCAAGTTTGAGAGCCTCTGTTTTTCATTGCCTACTTTTAGGTGCTTTGAATTTGGTTAGAGATGACATAGATGCAGATGGTGAATAGTCGAACACAGAAAAGTGGTGGAAAAGTATAAATAAACATATAATTTAGGATACAAAATTATATATAACTTGAACGAAAGCCTCTACAATTAATTAAGGAGAATATAAGTATCATTTTTAGCCATAGTCGTCTTGATTCATAACAAAGTAGTTCTTTTTTTTATATGGTGGATTTTCATAAATGGTAAAATGTGGTGAAAAACAAGGCACCCATCTCTAGGCCCGAAAAAATAAACGAAAAGAATAAATAAAAAAAAAAAACAATTCTGTTGCAATTTGTAGGGAAGTCATAATTTAGCCAAATAACACTTATCATGGCTTAATTATTGTTATAAAACTATTGACTAATCATTTCTTTTTGGTGTAAAATCTTTATTTATATATTTCATTTTATTTGAGGATGGGTATTTAGTGATGTTTGATATTAATCTTGATGAATATTTGAGACCATGAGTGAAGGTGGTTTGTTCGTTATTGAGTATAATTTTTGTTTCTTTTTATGAAAGTTCAATTCATATTCTTAAAAAAGATTGGCATTTTTATTTAAAGTCTAAACAAGTAAAAAACAAATTAAATATAATTCAAGAAAATTCGAATTTTTTAATTAAAATTAATAATGAAAATTGACATATTGAGCTGTTTTGGATTAGAAAGAGGCAAACTGTTGAAAGAAAATATAGCTTAATCGTTAGAAAAAGTGCAGCTTCTCTTTCCCGGTTACCAGGACCTTCTGGCTGCGTTATGCCAAAGTATTAGGTGGATGAATGCACAGAACCCTGATTTTATTTTTAACATAATTTGGACAGATGGAGCCATTTTTACACGTGGAGGGTTTTTCAATAGCCATCATCACACTTATATCACTTCTGGGCTGAGGAAAATCCTTTCGTTACACGTGCCACACCGCTTCCACATGAATTACCTTTTAAGTTTGTCGACTTAAAATTACCTCAAGAATCCGGAGTTTACGTCTGTGGCGCGGCGACTGTGGGAAACCCTAAATTTAGCTTTTATATTGATATTAATAAGAGGAGTCGTATCGCAATTTTATGTATTTCCTGTGTTGATATTTAATCCTAATTAGTCCAATTGACAGCCAGTAGGTACTTTTGTCTATGAAACAAAATTTTACGTTCTATACAAAAAGTTATTGAGCTAAGTTTACGTAAGTACTTTCATATCTACATCACCAGCTTTACATTTCCCAAACAAATTTGTAAAGAAATTTTACATTTTGCACCCAAAGCTGAGTACCACCCCATGCAGTGTGCCGCCCAAAACCATGGCCCATATGGCCCTAGGGTAAATACGCCACAGCGGTGAGGCCCAAGCACTCAAGGAATATAAGATTTTTTAAGAAGAAAAAGGTCACGAAACTTGGAAGAATTGAGTATGCTGATTTCTCGCTTGTTCAGTTTTTGTTTTTGTATACTTTATTATTAAAGAATCTATATTAATATCGGAAAATGATTCAATATTTTTAATTTATGTATGTATGTTTCGTTTTAAGGTTTTTTATTTGTTTTACATGTTATTCCTATATTTATGTTATTCATTATCTTCTTTGACTTCCCCCAAGGTGAATTCGACTTTTGAACGCTATCAGTAGACATATGCAAATGCAAAATTGTATGTATGTATATCTTACATAATCTCCGGTATTTTCAACTATAGATACTGGGGATTGCCAACTTGTAACAACCATCATAGAGAGTGTGTGTTGACATTGACAAGCAGAATTTGTAATTATTTCGGATACTCGGGCGTATACGTAATCTTTTTTGTATGTATAAATAAGAATAAGATCTTCCTTACTATTTATTGGAGTACATAAAGATAAATTAAAGATGTTATTTTCACTAACTCAAAACACAAATTATTTATATATTTATATTTGCTTATACATTAAAATGCCTTTTCAACGATACATAATCACCCTTATTACGATAGTCGTTTTACTTAAACGCCAGAAAAACGACAAGGCTCCAGAAACGCCAATTGGTGTTTGAACGAAACTAAAGTGTTCTCTCTTCTCTCCGCTCTTCACTATTCTCAACATTTTAAGTGTAGTCGTTTTACTGAAACACCAAATGTAGCTTCTAGAGCTGTGTCGTTTTACTGGCGTTTTAGTAAAACGACTATCGTAATAAGGGTGAATATGTCTCCTCGCTATTGAACTTGTAGACCACTTTTGTCCTATTCTCCTTGATTTTTTTTTTGTTTTATATAGATTTATAAGTTCACTTCTTATAGGGATCAAAATATATTTTAGGACAATCAACTTTTAACTCGTTAAAAATTAAGCGTTGAATTATAACTTCTGAAAGCAGATGAGTTTAAATAAAAGTCATAATTTAAATTTCAGTTCTTCCTCAACGCCGACTGGTCTCTCACATATGGCCAGGATGATGGATTCTTTGATACTTGACCAGTATCCACCGTTTACGTTCACAAAAATTACAACTACTCATCGACCAACAAGAACTGGAACTGTGAAGAAAACTGCTACAACAACCACTATGGGTGGGTTAGCATCAGCTTCTAATCTCGGTGCAGCCCCATCAGGGATTCGACTTAGTTCCCAAAAAAATCGCTTACCAACGCAAGGTAAGTATGAACATATATTAAAAAAGTACACTCAACTCCACTTTCCTCATCAACGCTTCACTGAATGAAGCTGCTTTATTGAAAAATGAAAATTTTGTTTCACAATTCTCATATTAGGCTGCTTGCGTTTCTGAGAAAATGGTCAGCGATTGTATACATATATGGGATAGCTCGGAAACGAAGTCGAATTCGACAATTTTACGTTAAGTACTTTTTGTTCAATACTCAATTAAGTAGTACCTCGTGGCATAATGGTTAGTGCGTTGGACTGTCATGCTCTCAGGTGTGGGTTCGATTCCCAGCCGTGCCACCTAAAAACAGAAACAGTATCCGAGGTACTGCCTCTTGCAACGAACTGACAAATCCTCCAAGAGTCTACTTGTCATGAATAAGTGCTTCTCATTTAGTCGTTCGGACTCGGCAAAAAACTGTAGGTCCCCTCTATTCCTGCCAACAACACGCACACAGGAATGGTTGAGAGTTGTAAGTCCCTAGGCTCTGGTTCTCCACGATCTGTTGCGCCACCCAATTTATGTATGTACTTTATTTACTAGATTTTTTATCAAAAGGGATTGAAAACATTTTTAAGAAAGTGCTTGCAGGACCAAAAAAATCGAAAAATCAAAAATTTCTAAAATTTTTAATAAACGCATAAACTTTTTTCGGAGCCTCAAAACATGCTCGAACGAAATTAAGTAGAGGCTCAAGACTTTAAAGAGCATGTTCAAAAAGTAGTTTTTATTCAAAACTGAGAGTTATACCCAATCAAAACGTAAGCATTTCTTTTAATTTTCGCAGTTTTAGCATAGTTTACAGTTCCCATGCGAAAAAAATAATCAACATTTTTGAAACGATTTTCCACATAATCTGTGCACCCAATTGAATAATATGTTCAATGCGAAAAGCGTTTGCTTTAGCCTAAGCCACCCATTGAGTCATAAATTTACCCTTAATTAATAAACTATAAGCCTCAAAGTGGTAAATAATTATTTTTGGATGCAAAAACCATTTGCATGCAAATAATGCCTTGAGGTGGTTAAAGTTTTCTTTTGGAAGCGTAAACCAACCATCCAAAAAAATAGATATTTGACTCACTACATTCCATGACAAACAATCATAAAAACAATTAATTTTGCATTTCATCTCAATGCGAGAATATTTGCATACATTTTTTTTTTGCGCACGGGAACTGTAAACTAGACTTTTAGACTAGTAAATATTTTCGCATACCAAAAATTATTTAGGTGAAAACAAAATTAGTTTTTTGCATAATTAGTTTAGTTTCATGCACAAAAAACCATTGCTGTCATGGAATATCATGCAAAACAATTGAGTGGCAATTGTTTTGCATGTGAGAAAATAGTGTGGTGAATAAAAAATATTTGTTTGTATGGTCAGTTTACACTTAAAAAAAAACATTTACTTCACAGCATTATTAGCATGCAAATGGTTTTTGCCTCAAAAAATAATTGTTTTCCATTTTTAGGCCTATAGTTTTTTAATTAAGGGTAAATTAATGGCTCAATAGAAGGCATAGGTCAAAGCAATATTTTTCTTCTCGAATATTATACAAAATTAAACAAATGTAGAATAGATGGAAAATTGTTTTTAACAATTTGATTTTTTTTCGCATGGGAACTGTAAACTATGTTTCAGGCACGAAAGCTTTTTTTTTCGGTAGATACAACATGGACCATACAAGTTTTTCTATTACTTCAGCTAAGTTCGAGAATTGTTTTGTTTCGACAAATACAACTTTAAAAAGTAAATTGCTATTTCAGTTAAGCGGGGTTGATTGCATTTATTCTAATATCATTTACTTAATTTATTCAATGATTGCTTCTAGAAGTTCCACCTCAACCAAGATCTACAAGTTTTACAATAAATAACTCCCCACCACTTGGCAACAACAACAACAATAACAACCTTGGTAACCCAAATGCAAGCTCTCTTCCAAATCCCACAGATAATCGATGGATTTCTTCACTTCGTCGAAGAGATCCCGAATTACAACCAACACTGCCTTCGATTAACTTCAGCCATCATGGCAGTTCTAATAATATTGGCCTTGCAAGTACATCTGAGAAACTTCGTTCACGCAGCAATAAAGCTTCAACGACTTCAAGAAAGAGCCGTTCTGTAGAACGAATTCGAGCTAGAAAACTTACTTCACAAATTAAATTAAAGGAAAAAGTCAAGAAGAACTCTGTAGATTTGGATAACTCTAATTCCGATGATCAGGAAGCAACATCACTGGACGAGAACTCAACATCACACAACACACCGAAAGGATCACCGAAAACCAAATCAAAAGTCTTCTCACCTATTGGATTTGAGCCTCATTTGGTAGATGCTCTTGAAAAAGATATTCTTCAAAGACATCCTGGCGTCAAATGGATTGATGTGGCTGGTCTAAATGAGGCCAAAGCTATTCTGCAAGAAGCCGTTGTCCTTCCGATTATAATGCCTGATTTTTTCAAAGGCATTCGTCGGCCTTGGCGTGGTGTTCTCATGGTCGGTCCCCCGGGCACTGGAAAGACAATGATGGCTAAGGCTGTTGCCACAGAATGTGGTACGACTTTCTTTAATGTGTCTTCGTCAACCTTAACTTCAAAATACAGAGGAGAAAGTGAAAAATTGGTACGACTACTGTTCGAAATGGCAAGATTTTATGCTCCAAGCACAATTTTTATTGATGAAATCGATGCATTGTGCGCATCACGTGGAAGTGAAACAGAACATGAGGCAAGTCGACGGTTCAAAGCTGAATTGCTTATTCAAATGGATGGTTTGAATGCATCAATACAGGATGATAAGGTTATAATGGTTTTAGCTGCAACAAATCATCCATGGGATATTGATGAAGCATTTCGACGGAGGTTCGAAAAAAGGATTTACATTACTTTACCCAATGGTAATTCAAATTTATTTTAAATAATAATTTAATTCACTTTTGTACAACTGCCCCTGAATAATTTTAATAATTTTCCTTGTGGAAAATTCTATTTTCATAAATAATCATTTTTTACAGATGAAACTCGTTCGGCTTTGCTTGACCTTTGCTTAAAGGACGTTAACTTATATCCTGAGCTCGATACAAAATATATTGGTGACCAGCTCGAAGGTTATTCCGGTTCTGATATCAGCAACGTATGTCGTGATGCAGCAATGATGTCGATGAGACGTCGTATAATAGGCAGATCTCCATCAGAAATAAAGCAAATTCGTAGAGAAGATGTTGATCTTCCCATAACGCTCCAAGACTTCGAGGATGCTATGATTCGAACTAAAAGGTCCGTATCTGCTGACGATGTTTGCCGATTTGAAAAATGGATGCAGGAGTATGGATCATGTTAGATCATTGAAAAATTATATCATTAATCAAAATGCTATATCGTTATTTTATTTAAAATAAAAAGCGTTTCAATTTTTAACTGATTTGCTCACTGTTATAAGTTAAAATAAGAATTAGTGTATTGGCTTCCAAATAGTATACTAATGCATTTTTATTCAAAGAGCTAAAAGTCAAACAATTATATGAATATACATATTATTATCTATTTTGTTCTGATTTCCAAAATATATGTGCACTTATTTTCCTCTGCTGATAATTAAGAATAACATATTTAGAAACATGATTTTAGTTCTATATTAATTTATCTTAAGCACAAAGTATAAACGTCAATAATACATATATATAGTAAGAACTGTTCATTTTATGCATGTGGTAGCAATCATACATTTTTAAAATAAACCTTTTATATACATACATACGAGAAGTGTGTTTAATTTTGTATCCTTAAATTTTTTACGTAAAACCAGCACCAGCATCGTCAACATAAAGACAGTAGGAACAAATCTTTGGAGCTGTATGGTCAGCTTTCAATAACTGAAATGTGGGATGAGGCGTATTGAGTAAAGGAACCTGTCCTAAAATGGGACAAGGAAAATGGAACATGTATGCTAAAAAGGGAAAACGGTTTCAAAATGATATTAGCATTTTATTTTTATATTATTATCTTATAACTATACATATCTACTAAGAACTTCGAATGCGTCGATAAGAAGAAAGGTAGAACAATAATTCTCGGAGGGGCCTTGAAGTGGTCTGAACAAAAATGAAAACGCTAATGATAATTACCTTTAATATGTGTACTGTGCACTGAAATCAGCTATAATTGAAAGCAGGAGTTTCGTTCCCTTTTGAACGAAGTTTTGATTTTCTTTGTTTTCTTTATTTTAGGGAATCAAGGGTAAAAGGTGATTTCATATCCATAGAAACTATTCGCCGAAAAACAGATTTCTTCTTGCGGCAAGCTATGAACTCGAATTCCATTCACAAACAAATTTAGATCAGCAGCTTCGTGTCAGCGTCCAACAAGAATTCTTGCTCAGTTTCGTTCCTATTTAAATACACTAGTCAACAATATTAAAGGAACAATTTTTTTTTCAATTTTTTTTAGCGTTTTTTGAAAAGCTATATCTTTGTGACGAGTGGTCGTATTGAGTTGAAATAAAAAGCATTTTACAGTTTTATGTTTTTTGTTTCGAGATTTAAAAAATTTTTTTTGAAGTACCGTTATTGCGTTATTGCAAAAAATGAGACGAGACAACAAAATTATTTTGTTTTTATTTTTTTTGAAGGTCCTCATTTCTATGGATACATTTTTTTGAGTCAATTAAATGTCATGATCAGATACCTTGTTTATTCAGCTTCAATTCAGTTTTTTTGTTGTTTTCGTACGATTTTTTTTGACATGGTTTATCTGACTTTGAAAGAAAAAAGATACTTTTAGCCTTGATAACCAATATCTCAGCAAATAATGATGTTATAAAAAATTCAAAGACAGTTTTGGAAATTTGAAAAAGCGTTTTACAAGATTTTTTTTATGATTTTGTAGAAACAATTTTTTTTACCGTTCACCGTTAGTTTAAAAAAAGTACTAAAAACCGACGTTTTGTGGTCTTTTCGTAAATCTTTTTTTTTCACTGCAAATATTGATTCATGGCTTGCGTTGGTATGCAAATTTATAGACTTTTAAATCATCAATATTCTTGTAAATTTTCAAATTGATTCATCGAACCGTTTTTCCTCACCAAAACTTCAAAGTCTTACAAACCAGGTAAAGGAACAAATTGTGGTGTTCCTTAACAATGCGTAGTCGTCATCAAAATGACAAGAAAACCGCAATTCCAGTGGATTTTTTCACAGTTTTGCATTAGTTAGATACTTTTTTGAATGGAAATGAAATAAAAATTACATTTTTCAAAAAAAAAAAAAAAATAAAAAAATCAAGTTTTTTTATTTGAAAATGTTTTAAATTAATTTTTTTTTTATTTTTTTGTTTAAAGTACTTTTTATTTCATTTCAATTCAAAAAAGTATCTAACTAATGCAAAACTGTGAAAAAAATCCACTGGAATTGCGGTTTTCTTGTCATTTTGATGACGACTACGCATTGTTTAGGAACACCACAATTTGTTCCTTTACCTGTGCCTACGTTCTGTAACTCTCGCATCGAAAAAACTGGTCGAGAAACGATGAAAACTGAAACAAAATGCATGAGTTTTGCTCCATTTTTCAACGTTTCTCGACTGATTTTATCGATGCGAGAGTTACAGAACGTAGGTACTGGTTTGTAAGACTTTGAAGTTTTGGTGAGGAAAAACGGTTCGATGAATCAATTTGAAAATTTACAAGAATATTGATGATTTAAAAGTCTATAAATTTGCATACCAACGCAAGCCATGAATCAATATTTGCAGTGAAAAAAAAAGATTTACGAAAAGACCACAAAACGTCGGTTTTTAGTACTTTTTTTAAACTAACGGTGAACGGTAAAAAAAAATATTTCTACAAAATCATAAAAAAATCTTGTAAAACGCTTTTTCAAATTTCCAAAACTGTCTTTGAACTTTTTATAACATCATTATTTGCTGAGATATTGGTTATCAAGGCTAAAAGTATCTTTTTTCTTTCAAAGTCAGATAAACCATGTCAAAAAAAATCGTACGAAAACAACAAAAAAACTGAATTGAAGCTGAATAAACAAGGTATCTGATCATGACATTTAATTGACTCAAAAAAATGTATCCATAGAAATGAGGACCTTCAAAAAAAATAAAAAAAAAATAATTTTGTTGTCTCGTCTCATTTTTTGCAATAACGGTACTTCAAACAAATTTTTTTGCAAACAAATCTCGAAACAAAAAACATAAAGCTGTAAAATGCTTTTTATTTCAACTCAATACGACCACTCGTCACAAAGATACAGCTCTTCAAAAAACGCTAACAAAAATTGAAAAAAAATTTGTTCCTTTAATATTGTTGACTAGTGTATATAAATAGTATATTACTTTTTTAAAAGAAAAGCACATCATATTTTGGCTAAATATATAAAATATTCAATTATTTTACTTGAATATTTTTCCCGAAAACTTCCTGCAATGCGACAGCAAAACTTAAATCACTGCAAACTTGACCGCATTTTGACTACCGATTGCTTTTATGAACACAGTCGTCTACTGCTATTAATGCCGTTTATTTACATTTATGAACGCGCAACACGGACTGTTGCGTTTTTACATTTTTCAACTTAATCCATTTGTTTGGTGTCATCACTTTTCTCCTGTGTGGGGGCAGTTTTGAGAACTCTCACTCATAATTGAATCTCAAGATTTCTTGCCTTAGTCTGCCTCCAACGACATATCCACAACCAAAAAGACGATAATTTTTGTCTCCGTAGTAAATACATATATCTCCGTAGTTTGTCGGCTTTCATTTTCCCGATCCATCCCATCCCAGTATGTTTTAATTAAAAAACTCGATTTACCCACTCAGAACACATTTTATTTATTAAAATTCTTTTGATAACATTGCAGAAATAAGAAAAAGATAAAACAAGCAATAAATTATAAATTTAACAGGCAATTTGTTTGTTTTCGATTTTGTTTTTAAACAAATACAACATTTATAGTTGGTAGGCACATTAATATAATTAATAAATAATAGTAAGTAGAAAAATAAGGAAAACACTTGTGTCCTTCCATTAAAATTCCATTAACACGCTAATGATTATTATTTTTTAAACATTTTTATTTTCGTTAAACAAACTATAAATAAAATTTCTTATATGTAAATAATCAAGGTAATGTAATAATTTAATAATTTCTAGCACATTTATTTAATTATAATAAAATGTCTTTAAATGTGTATTGTGTGCGAGTTCTTCTGTTGTTTATTTTTTGTATGTTTTCTGTTAATTCTATCACTCCTTCTTTTTTAACTATTTTTTTTTTTTCAGAAAAATATTATTTACAATAACATTTATATAGTAGTTAACGATCAATTCATTGTTTTTTATTTAAACATTTAAAACATTCAATAGAAAATATACTTATTGACTTTTTTCTACTTTAGAGTATAGTTTCGTTTTTTTTTTGTCGGTTGGGATAGGAATTTATCATTTTTGTGCCAACAGTCATAATGTTTGTAGACGTATCAGGTGGTGGTGATAGATTATTGGTGACATGTGTTTGGATTACTTTGTTCGTGTGGCTATTTACTGGTATTTTCTGGCTGCTGTTCTTGCTTTCCAAGCTTGGATGAGATTCCATGCAAAGTACAATGTAAATCCATGAATTTGGAAACCAACAAAACAGAAAGCATACCACAAGAGACCATATGGCATTCCCTAAAAATTAGAAAACCATTAAAATCAATATAATAGAATAAATTAAATATGTTTTTCTAGGAAACCAGGGGCGGATCGATATATCTTATCATCACTAAAGCCAGATCCACACTATTGTGCCGATACCATACACTCGCTGTAAAATATTTTTACATAAGAATCAATAAGAGGATCAAAATCGTATCGATGATGTGAATATACCATTTGTTTATTGTGTTAGAATATTTTATCGTATCGAGACTTTATCGATATCAGAACTATAATGTGAATCTGGCTAAGTCATAAAAGTTCAAATTGGGACTTAGTTTAGACGTCCATTTTAGATATTTGTCAGATTTAATTTTGTTTTCGTTTTGAGTTTTTAGAATGGCTGGGGTATTCAGAGTCGATTATAGCAACATCCGCGGGCTACGAAAGAATTTCTGTGCTACGTACATATGTCTATACTGTGATTAACAGGCCAGCTGTTTTTGCAGGTAGGTGTAAATTCTGATCACTCGGAATTTAATCTGATCTGACTTAAAGATATTTTATATAATTAATCCCTCATCACGATCTCTTTTTTTTTACACTTCAGATTTTTAGTTGTAGTGAGCTTAGAGCAAGCTGCAACCTACAATCAGAGGCTCATCATAAGTGCATGTGTTAGTGGTTAGTAAAATAAGGCAATCTAACACATGCGTAATAATAAACTTATACATTAACAAAATTAAACAAAAAAACAATATACCTACAAACATAATTAAACAATATATAAAATATACAAGTCATACACGTAGTTTCAAGAAATAAGAACAATCACGACCGTGGAGCACTGGTTTAAAATATTTTCTTTTATCCCATCTTACTAATGTTAAAATCAACAGAGGAGCTGTTTAAATTAAAAATCTTGCACATGCGATTAAGAGGCTCATGTATACCGTAGTTAGTTGTATGGAAATTAACGTGTAATAGTTCAAATCTTCGCAGGTGGTGAGATCCTCCGGGGTAGTTTATGCCTATACAGGCTAACAAATCAGGAGCATCTATTAGGCCATTTATAAGTTGGTGAAGAAATAGTTAATCATTATTAACATGCCTTTGATATAAGGTTTGGACCTGCAGTAGCTGGATCCGATGTTCATATGGTGGAAGGTTGTACGGATCAGCCCAAGGAAGACCCTTCAAAGCAAAGCGAATGAATTTATGCTATATATACGATTTTTATGAATTTCATAAAAGGGAGACCATATTTCTCGTCTCGCCATTTATATAAGAAATGATGTCACGTATCAACTTCTACCACACTATGGTTTGTGCTCAAGCTAAAACTTCAATTTGATATAGTTTAAATTCACGGTTAATAAGCGCTCATCCATACCTGATTTATTTATGAGAGCCCTAACTGGGCAGAAATTAAACTTCTAACGAATTTGACTATCTGTCCGAATGCAACCAAAGAATTGTTGCTCATTATCCACAAACTGAAATCATCATTGTGGGCGATTTCAATGTACACAATTCTTCGTGGCTTAGCTTTTCGGCAAGACAACACCCGAAGGTAGGTATTTTGAGATCTTTGCTGAGTTAAACTACCTAACTAAGCTCTTTGACGAGCCAACGCGAATCCCTTACGTTGCAGGTCAATCCGCCAACACCCTAGACATGTTTCAACCTCAGACACTGATAAATACACTTTACGTAAAAATAACTCAGTTAGAGAGAAAACTCCTAAGAGAACCGTTTGGCAATACGGATAGTATGCCTTCCATTGTTCTGAATTCATTCAGATTACCTAGTCACATTGACTACACCATCCCAAAACCACAATTCGGTTCAAACTTTCAAGTCACCATTCCTTCTAGAACCCTCTGGGAGGATATGGCGTTCTTGGATGATTAATCGGTCCATATCTACACAGATGGATCGAAAACTGATGAGGGGGTGGGTGGCGGTGTCTACTCAGAAAGACTAAAATTAAGTCTCTCATTGTGTTGGGTGCCGGGGCATAGGGACATCCCAGGTAATTGTAAGGCCGATGAACTCGCTAAAAGTGGAACAACTCTACCTCTTCTACCTACCAAGGCAGATATAGGAATACCCATCGCTACTTGTAAACTTTTGCTGAGGCAAGATGCATTAGAGAGAACAAACCTTAGGTGGAACGATATCACCACTTGTTTGGCAACAAAACAGATCTGGCCAATAATGGATTTAAAGCGATCTAAGTGTTTGATATCCCTAAGTAGATTGCACATTAGCTCCATGATTGGTGTTATAACCGGTCTTATAGGAAAGCACGCAACACGTCTTGGCGTGTTCTCTAATGATTTTTGCAGAAGCTGTTTGGATGGGGAAGAGATAGAATCAATCCCTCACCTCCTATGCACGTGCCCTGCTCTATCTCATAGACGAAGACTTCACCTTGGTGATTTTTACTTCAATGATCCTAGTGATCTATCAGATTTAGGCATAGGTAGTCTTTTACGCTTCATAAGAAGCTCCAATTGGTTCACCGAGTGAGGAAAAGGGTTTCCTAGATTCATGTGGTGTCACAATGGACCAACTCATGGTCTAAGTGTGTCAGTCTTCACGACTGGCAGCCACTTCAACCTAACCTAACCTAACCATTGTTCTGAAGAGGTGTTCAGCGTAAGCTTTTTCATATATCCTACTACTCTACAGGTCTCTGTCCGATTGAAGCCTGTCCCTAAAAAAGGCGAATCGTCATCACCATCTAACAATAGTCCAATTGCTTTTACGTCCCAACTTTCCAAGGTCATGGAAACGCTGGTATATTATCAGCTTAAGGAATATCTCGAAGAACGAAAGCTTCTTAATGAACGGTAGTATGCCTTTCGAATAGGTCCAATGGTGATCTGTAGGTATATCTAACCGAGCAGTGGAACAAATCTTTACATCGTTTTGGAGGAAGTAAAATTATTGCACTTGATATTTCAAAAACGTTTCATAGAGTTTGACATCAAGCTCTCTTATCGAAAATGCGTGCATTTCGTATCGATGAATCTCTTATTGGTTGGATTAGAAATTACCTTTCGGACTGATCAATACAAGTAGTGTTGGACGGTTTCAAATCTGATATCCATAAAATAATGATGGTGAGCGCAGATCTCCGTTTAGTCTCCGACTCTCTTATTTTCATAAATGATCTTTTGTCTGAAACTTCTAGTCCATTGAATTGTTTTGCAGACGACAGTACCCTCAGCTATTCATATTCGTTTGAAGATTCATTTCCTTGTTCTTCTGATCTCGACCGCAACTTTTCAAAAACTCAATGCTGTCTTCTGCCGTTAAAGCAAAATCAACCCCCTATACCGCTATCTATGAGTGGCTCTTGCATCGAGGAAGCCGAACAGCTTTCAGTTCTGGGTATGTGTATCACAGACCACCTTCTGTGGAATTATCATATATTTGATGTCGCAAAAAATGCTACAAGATGTTTAGGTTTTATTTCGAAGATGCAAGATATTTGTCTTCCCTTCTCATCTGGTTGTAATCTATAGCCGTTATTCATACAAAGCTTGAGTACAATTCCCATAAGAATATAGGAGCAGGTGCTCCGCTATAACCCATTTAAGCCTCTTGGATATAATTCAAAAAAGAGCGTTACAAATGATAGGTGAACAAATTATAACGGAATCATTTACATCTCATGAACACCGCCGCAATGTTTCATGTCTCTAATTATTTTATCTAGTAAAATAGCGAGTTGCATTCCTCGACTAAAACAATTCCACTGTAATACTCGAACTTCTAGGAATGCTCATCAGTTTACCCTTGAGCCCAACTTCGGATGTATTGTCAAATACAGATTCTTTTTTTGGCCGTACCACACGGTTGGGGAATGCAGTTTTCTGACTCTGTTTTTCCCTCGCATTTCAATATTCAGAGCTTCAAACCCGAATTTCCTGAAGCTTACACTGTGTTAATCATCTTAAGGATAATCTCAACCCCTTTAGTGCGCACACATTATCCAAAAAAGAAGTTGAATATACAGTTTAAAAAAATTGAATCTAAACGGAAAAATGTAAACAAAAACTTTATACATAGATACATACATATGTAGTTAAATCGGCTTTAATTCATGGTACAGCGCAATCATTAAGTAAAACGTTCATATAAAATACTTTTAAAGACAAAGTTGATTCAATTAATGATTCTTTAGATTCTGCAGTACTGCAGTATATTTGATTGGCACACTTTCACTTCGTACCGTAGTATATTATTTCATGGTACCTTATCCTATTAGGAACTCAGCGACTACGGTTTCTATTCCAATGTCGAGCAAACATTGAGTAGTATTTTCTTTTTAGAATTTTCTGCATTGCTTTCGATATTGATTCATCTTCGCAAAAATAAAACATTCAAACTGTTTCGTTAAATTACTTTGATATAGAGAATAACGCTTGTTTCTATACATGAATCAAAGAATACAAGAATACGGATTTTTCGATTTGTTGTTGTAATTTGACAACAAATTTGTATCAAATATGGGGGCCCAAATACTTAAGTAATTTAAATTTATTTTTTAAGTGAATAGTTTTTTTTTTTAATTTTGAGTGCTATACATATGTTGTTGTAAGAACTTTCAACAATAAAAATAATAAAACAAGAAGGGAATATGTAAGATATTTTCATTCTTTCACCGGATTTTTTTTTATTTGATGATTAATATGATTTAAAACAATTCTATATCAATCTTTAAATGTGTTTTGGTTAAATTTTTGTATTTTTAGAATGAAAAAACTTTTTTAATCGGTAAATTATTCAGCTACGAAAAAGCATATCCACTGAAATTGGCTGTAACATTTGTTGTTATTATTTTGTCACTAATTTCAGAGTTGCGTAATCTTGTGTTCTTGATTTTTGTTGACTATGCAAATAGCGCCTGGTTTATTTACTTTCGGTACATTCAACTTCAAAACTTAAAAGCTCATTCCTGTGAAAGTACTTTGTGCACTAGGCCATTGATATTGTACGAAATTTTTGAAATAAATGTAAACAATAAAATCGAATTACATAATTTCGACTTCACCCCACTTAGTCCAGTCATATTGTATTACCATGCAAATTGTGGGGTAGTTTTGATTTGTTCGCTCTTTTATGTTTTCGAGGGTGCTGCATCCGAATCTGAGGTTTGCCAACAAAATTTCGTGACGCAACAGGGAAAAAAATGCAAAAAATTATACAAAAAATTTTTTGGGAGATTTTCACTAATGGCTCGAAAGCTACCAACTATTCGAAAATTACATCAAAGTACCATTGAAAGTATACACAATTTCCAATAAATCCCTATCCAAGGTTTTTTTCTGCGACAACCCGTTTGGACTCAAGCGCTAGTCGAAAATTGACGTATTTTTACTGTTTTCGAAAATCCACTCGAAAGCTCTAAGAAATTACTTTGTGTGACAAAATTTGAATTTTTGTCTGTAACATGAACCAAGATATACTTTTCTGATGGTCTTTGATGCGCTGCGTTCGAATCTGGGCTTAAAATTGCTCTATCACGTCACGATTTTGAGATATTCGAATATAAAGATTTAAAAAAAATGCATTTTTGTATACAAATTTGGGGTAGTTTTTTTTTCTCGAGATAATTTTTTTCGGAAAAATGTTTATGGTCATTCTGAAATAGGAACATTTTACTTCAAAATTCTATTTAATATTTAAAATACCTCCCTTCGTCGTTAGTTTTCGTCTTAAACTACCTAATTCGAAAAATCCCACAATTGCCCTTTTGAGCACAAATTGACTGGATTTTTTGAATTAGTAAGTATCCAAGGTTTTTTTCTGGGACAACCCGTTTGGACTCAAGCGCTAGTCGAAAATTTACGTATTTTTACTGTTTTCGAAAATCCACTCGAAAGCTCTAAGAAATTACTTTGTGTGACAAAATTTGAATTTTTGTCTGTAACATGAACCAAGATATACTTTTCTGATGGTCTTTGATGCGCTGCGTTCGAATCTTGGCTTAAAATTGCTCTATCACGTCACGATTTTGAGATATTCGAATATAAAGATTTAAAAAAAATGCATTTTTGTATACAAATTTGGGGTAGTTTTTTTTTCTCGAGGTAATTTTTTTCGGAAAAATGTTTATGGTCATTCTGAAGTAGGAACATTTTACTTCAAAATTCTATTTAATATTTAAAATACCTCCCTTCGTCTTCGAGAAATCGTTAGTTTTCGTCTTAAACTACCTAATTCGAAAAATCCCACAATTGCCCTTTTGAGCACAAATTGACTGGATTTTTTGAATTAGTAAGTATCCAAGGTTTTTTTCTGGGACAACCCGTTTGGACTCAAGCGCTAGTCGAAAATTGACGTATTTTTACTGTTTTCGAAAATCCACTCGAAAGCTCTAAGAAATTACTTTGTGTGACAAAATTTGAATTTTTGTCTGTAACATGAACCAAGATATACTTTTCTGATGGTCTTTGATGCGCTGCGTTCGAATCTGGCCTTAAAATTGCTCTATCACGTCACGATTTTGAGATATTCGAATATAAATATTTAAAAAAATGCATTTTTGTATACAAATTTGGAGTAGTATTTTTTTCTCGAGGTAATTTTTTTCGAAAAAATGTTTGTGGTCATTCTGAAGTAGGAACATTTTACTTCAAAATTCTTTTTAATATTTAAAATACCTCCATTCGTCTTCGAGAAATCGTTAGTTTTCGTCTTAAACTACCTAATTCGAAAAATCCCACAATTGCCCTTTTGAGCACAAACTGACTGGATTTTTCGAATTAGTAAGTATCTAAGGTTTTTTTCTGGGACAACCCGTTCGGACTCAAGCGCTAGTCGAAAATTGACTGTTTTAGAAAATCCACTCGAAAGCTCTAAGAAATTACTTTCTGTGACAAAATTCGAATTCTTATCTGTAACATGAACCAAGATATACTTTTCTGATGGTCTTTGATGCGTTCGAATCTGGCCTTGAAACTGCTCTATCACGTCCAGATTTTGAGATATTCGAATCTAAAGATTTAAAAAAAAATGCATTTTATACAAATTTGGGGTTATATTTTTTTCTCGAGGTAATTTTTTTTTCGAAAAAATGTTTATGGTCATTCTGAAGTAGGAACATTTTACTGCAAAATTCTTTTTTAATATTGAAAATACCTTCATTCGTCTTCGAGAAATCGTTAGTTTTCGTCTTAACTACCTAATTCGAAAAATCCTACAGTTTGCCCTTTTGAGCACAAATTGACTGGATTTTTCGAATTAGGTAGTAAGACGAACCCTATATCACGCCAAAGGTCTGGCAATCAATTCCCAGGATCTGTCAACTACAAACAAAATGTTTCTTTTTTTCAGGGGTACTGTCGCGAGAGTGTTGTAAAGCCCGAACAGTTACGGGTGAAATAACAAATAATAAATACCGGACCTCAACTGGTACTAAAACGATATGGAGTTGGGAACACTCGTTCGTTTCCGGTTTTGCCAAGATTTTTGCTTTTGTCCCGAAGCTTTCCGAAAACTTTAAAGAAATAATCGCTCGAAAAGGTGTTCAGATGAAGTCTACAAAATAAACTGCCAAGCGAAAATCAATAAATCATGTAATCTTTGCTACGTCAACTTTGTTACAACCAAATAGTTCCTCCGACAAAGAATGGCGAATTACAAATCAGACATTCGTTCAAAAAATTTTGGAAAGACCACACTGCCTTGCCACAACAGAACTTTGACCCTTTGACGAGGTGGAGACTGGAGGTCCTTGCTACGGAGAAACTTACATCTAAATCATGGTATAAAAACAACAAGATATTTCCTGACAGTTCAGGGCGACTGATTCGTGGCTTCGTGACGTCATTGCGAGTAAATGATCTCAATTGTTTGTTAGATAAAAAAAAGTAAATAATAAATCATTTATGTTTTAAACATATTCGTTGCTAAAACTCAAAGCAAAACTATAAATTATTATTTATATTTTGAAGTTATGCGTTGTCGAAATTTAAAGTATAACAAGGTTCCTTCGTTGCAGTTAACCCAGGGTTGACCCAGTTTTTCTTGACAAAACCAAGAATTTTCAAAAAACCCTGGGTTTTTCGGTTCTCAAAAAACACCAAAGGGAAAAGAAAAATAATTAATCTTCAATTATTTACGTTTTTATTCATATTCGTATACCAGCCAGACCACGGGCTTTACCATAATCTATTTTTAGTCGTCTAATTTAACCAAATTTCACTAGAACATATTATTATTTACAGGGGCCGAACTACAATAAAAACTTTGGAATTCGTAAAATCTCAGCTCGCTAACTCTTTAGCAAGAGCTTTTAAACAGGAATAGAACAGCGCTAAATGAAGATTCTGTGGCAAGAAATCGAAAGCACTAAAATTTCATACCACTTTCATACTTATAACGTCTTACAATAATCATTGAAAACAACTTTCGAATGGATTCGAAAGTAGAATAAAGTTAAATAGTAGGGCCCCTGTGCTTTTGTGCTGTTAATAGGTGTCGGTATCTATCGACTAAGAAATTATGCGTCTTAGAAGGGTACAACAACATCTCTAACTGATGAGCCCAATTGTTGTACCTGGGCGAAACGCATATGTAGGTACTAAAGGTCACAAAATCTTTAAAATTGAATAAACAAGAAACAAAATTACCTTTAAAAATGAATAAAAACAAATAATAGTTTCCATTTTCTACTTCTATTTGTTATTATTAAAGTAAATTTGTGTACTCCTTTTATTTCTGTTTCAAAAACAAAAGAACAATCTCCAACACTTGAATCCACAACAAAAAATTGCTTCAGAGCTCATGCCACTTTGACAGTTTATCTTTCGCTACAACTCGCCCCAGGAAAAAACTTAATTTTACTTCAGGGCGACCCCAGGCTTCAAAACACACAGAACAAGGTCGTGAGGTTAGGTTCAGGTTTTTTAAAAAACGCTTTAGGGCGACCCCAGGGTGACGAACAAATCTATAGTAAAATTTATTTTTTAAAGTGGTGTTGTGGAACACTCACTATGACATGACATCAGACGAAAAAAATAAAACCTTGAATTTGTTTACCATGCATCTAAATGCTATAATTTTACCTACTGCTCTTAGTTTCTAACATTATACCCAAAACTTCACATCACTAGGACTAAACTTATTCTGTGTTTTACCAGTTATTTCAATTTAAAGTTAGCGTTAGTTTTGAAATATTTTCAAATATTGTATTTTATCATTTTTAAGAAGATTTAAGTTTATAGTCTGTTGCGGCGCTACATGAAATTTGGCCCCAATGAAAAATGGCCCCAAAAATAGGGCCTTTTTCATAATCATGGCCAAATGAAAAATCGCACCAAAAATGTATTTGTTATTTATTGATTTTCTTACGGTTTGGGGTGGTTTTTAATTTTTTAAGGGCTTTTTTTTTAGTTTGATTATGAAAAATGGCCCCAAAACTTTAAGAGTTATTTTTCATAAGGAAAATAGTCCTAAGTTGGGTCTTGTGTGTAAATGGAAATTCACACACAAGTGCAGTGCATGAATGAATGATTATTATATTACAAAAAATTTTTTGGGAGATTTTCACTAATGGCTCGAAAGCTACCAACTATTCGAAAATTACATCAAAGTACCATTGAAAGTATACACAATTTCCAATAAATCCCTATCCAAGGTTTTTTTCTGCGACAACCCGTTTGGACTCAAGCGCTAGTCGAAAATTGACGTATTTTTACTGTTTTCGAAAATCCACTCGAAAGCTCTAAGAAATTACTTTGTGTGACAAAATTTGAATTTTTGTCTGTAACATGAACCAAGATATACTTTTCTGATGGTCTTTGATGCGCTGCGTTCGAATCTGGGCTTAAAATTGCTCTATCACGTCACGATTTTGAGATATTCGAATATAAAGATTTAAAAAAAATGCATTTTTGTATACAAATTTGGGGTAGTTTTTTTTTCTCGAGATAATTTTTTTCGGAAAAATGTTTATGGTCATTCTGAAATAGGAACATTTTACTTCAAAATTCTATTTAATATTTAAAATACCTCCCTTCGTCTTCGAGAAATCGTTAGTTTTCGTCTTAAACTACCTAATTCGAAAAATCCCACAATTGCCCTTTTGAGCACAAATTGACTGGATTTTTTGAATTAGTAAGTATCCAAGGTTTTTTTCTGGGACAACCCGTTTGGACTCAAGCGCTAGTCGAAAATTTACGTATTTTTACTGTTTTCGAAAATCCACTCGAAAGCTCTAAGAAATTACTTTGTGTGACAAAATTTGAATTTTTGTCTGTAACATGAACCAAGATATACTTTTCTGATGGTCTTTGATGCGCTGCGTTCGAATCTTGGCTTAAAATTGCTCTATCACGTCACGATTTTGAGATATTCGAATATAAAGATTTAAAAAAAATGCATTTTTGTATACAAATTTGGGGTAGTTTTTTTTTCTCGAGGTAATTTTTTTCGGAAAAATGTTTATGGTCATTCTGAAGTAGGAACATTTTACTTCAAAATTCTATTTAATATTTAAAATACCTCCCTTCGTCTTCGAGAAATCGTTAGTTTTCGTCTTAAACTACCTAATTCGAAAAATCCCACAATTGCCCTTTTGAGCACAAATTGACTGGATTTTTTGAATTAGTAAGTATCCAAGGTTTTTTTCTGGGACAACCCGTTTGGACTCAAGCGCTAGTCGAAAATTGACGTATTTTTACTGTTTTCGAAAATCCACTCGAAAGCTCTAAGAAATTACTTTGTGTGACAAAATTTGAATTTTTGTCTGTAACATGAACCAAGATATACTTTTCTGATGGTCTTTGATGCGCTGCGTTCGAATCTGGCCTTAAAATTGCTCTATCACGTCACGATTTTGAGATATTCGAATATAAATATTTAAAAAAATGCATTTTTGTATACAAATTTGGAGTAGTATTTTTTTCTCGAGGTAATTTTTTTCGAAAAAATGTTTGTGGTCATTCTGAAGTAGGAACATTTTACTTCAAAATTCTTTTTAATATTTAAAATACCTCCATTCGTCTTCGAGAAATCGTTAGTTTTCGTCTTAAACTACCTAATTCGAAAAATCCCACAATTGCCCTTTTGAGCACAAACTGACTGGATTTTTCGAATTAGTAAGTATCTAAGGTTTTTTTCTGGGACAACCCGTTCGGACTCAAGCGCTAGTCGAAAATTGACTGTTTTAGAAAATCCACTCGAAAGCTCTAAGAAATTACTTTCTGTGACAAAATTCGAATTCTTATCTGTAACATGAACCAAGATATACTTTTCTGATGGTCTTTGATGCGTTCGAATCTGGCCTTGAAACTGCTCTATCACGTCCAGATTTTGAGATATTCGAATCTAAAGATTTAAAAAAAAATGCATTTTATACAAATTTGGGGTTATATTTTTTTCTCGAGGTAATTTTTTTTTCGAAAAAATGTTTATGGTCATTCTGAAGTAGGAACATTTTACTGCAAAATTCTTTTTTAATATTGAAAATACCTTCATTCGTCTTCGAGAAATCGTTAGTTTTCGTCTTAACTACCTAATTCGAAAAATCCTACAGTTTGCCCTTTTGAGCACAAATTGACTGGATTTTTCGAATTAGGTAGTAAGACGAACCCTATATCACGCCAAAGGTCTGGCAATCAATTCCCAGGATCTGTCAACTACAAACAAAATGTTTCTTTTTTTCAGGGGTACTGTCGCGAGAGTGTTGTAAAGCCCGAACAGTTACGGGTGAAATAACAAATAATAAATACCGGACCTCAACTGGTACTAAAACGATATGGAGTTGGGAACACTCGTTCGTTTCCGGTTTTGCCAAGATTTTTGCTTTTGTCCCGAAGCTTTCCGAAAACTTTAAAGAAATAATCGCTCGAAAAGGTGTTCAGATGAAGTCTACAAAATAAACTGCCAAGCGAAAATCAATAAATCATGTAATCTTTGCTACGTCAACTTTGTTACAACCAAATAGTTCCTCCGACAAAGAATGGCGAATTACAAATCAGACATTCGTTCAAAAAATTTTGGAAAGACCACACTGCCTTGCCACAACAGAACTTTGACCCTTTGACGAGGTGGAGACTGGAGGTCCTTGCTACGGAGAAACTTACATCTAAATCATGGTATAAAAACAACAAGATATTTCCTGACAGTTCAGGGCGACTGATTCGTGGCTTCGTGACGTCATTGCGAGTAAATGATCTCAATTGTTTGTTAGATAAAAAAAAGTAAATAATAAATCATTTATGTTTTAAACATATTCGTTGCTAAAACTCAAAGCAAAACTATAAATTATTATTTATATTTTGAAGTTATGCGTTGTCGAAATTTAAAGTATAACAAGGTTCCTTCGTTGCAGTTAACCCAGGGTTGACCCAGTTTTTCTTGACAAAACCAAGAATTTTCAAAAAACCCTGGGTTTTTCGGTTCTCAAAAAACACCAAAGGGAAAAGAAAAATAATTAATCTTCAATTATTTACGTTTTTATTCATATTCGTATACCAGCCAGACCACGGGCTTTACCATAATCTATTTTTAGTCGTCTAATTTAACCAAATTTCACTAGAACATATTATTATTTACAGGGGCCGAACTACAATAAAAACTTTGGAATTCGTAAAATCTCAGCTCGCTAACTCTTTAGCAAGAGCTTTTAAACAGGAATAGAACAGCGCTAAATGAAGATTCTGTGGCAAGAAATCGAAAGCACTAAAATTTCATACCACTTTCATACTTATAACGTCTTACAATAATCATTGAAAACAACTTTCGAATGGATTCGAAAGTAGAATAAAGTTAAATAGTAGGGCCCCTGTGCTTTTGTGCTGTTAATAGGTGTCGGTATCTATCGACTAAGAAATTATGCGTCTTAGAAGGGTACAACAACATCTCTAACTGATGAGCCCAATTGTTGTACCTGGGCGAAACGCATATGTAGGTACTAAAGGTCACAAAATCTTTAAAATTGAATAAACAAGAAACAAAATTACCTTTAAAAATGAATAAAAACAAATAATAGTTTCCATTTTCTACTTCTATTTGTTATTATTAAAGTAAATTTGTGTACTCCTTTTATTTCTGTTTCAAAAACAAAAGAACAATCTCCAACACTTGAATCCACAACAAAAAATTGCTTCAGAGCTCATGCCACTTTGACAGTTTATCTTTCGCTACAACTCGCCCCAGGAAAAAACTTAATTTTACTTCAGGGCGACCCCAGGCTTCAAAACACACAGAACAAGGTCGTGAGGTTAGGTTCAGGTTTTTTAAAAAACGCTTTAGGGCGACCCCAGGGTGACGAACAAATCTATAGTAAAATTTATTTTTTAAAGTGGTGTTGTGGAACACTCACTATGACATGACATCAGACGAAAAAAATAAAACCTTGAATTTGTTTACCATGCATCTAAATGCTATAATTTTACCTACTGCTCTTAGTTTCTAACATTATACCCAAAACTTCACATCACTAGGACTAAACTTATTCTGTGTTTTACCAGTTATTTCAATTTAAAGTTAGCGTTAGTTTTGAAATATTTTCAAATATTGTATTTTATCATTTTTAAGAAGATTTAAGTTTATAGTCTGTTGCGGCGCTACATGAAATTTGGCCCCAATGAAAAATGGCCCCAAAAATAGGGCCTTTTTCATAATCATGGCCAAATGAAAAATCGCACCAAAAATGTATTTGTTATTTATTGATTTTCTTACGGTTTGGGGTGGTTTTTAATTTTTTAAGGGCTTTTTTTTTAGTTTGATTATGAAAAATGGCCCCAAAACTTTAAGAGTTATTTTTCATAAGGAAAATAGTCCTAAGTTGGGTCTTGTGTGTAAATGGAAATTCACACACAAGTGCAGTGCATGAATGAATGATTATTATATTACAAAAAATTTTTTGGGAGATTTTCACTAATGGCTCGAAAGCTACCAACTATTCGAAAATTACATCAAAGTACCATTGAAAGTATACACAATTTCCAATAAATCCCTATCCAAGGTTTTTTTCTGCGACAACCCGTTTGGACTCAAGCGCTAGTCGAAAATTGACGTATTTTTACTGTTTTCGAAAATCCACTCGAAAGCTCTAAGAAATTACTTTGTGTGACAAAATTTGAATTTTTGTCTGTAACATGAACCAAGATATACTTTTCTGATGGTCTTTGATGCGCTGCGTTCGAATCTGGGCTTAAAATTGCTCTATCACGTCACGATTTTGAGATATTCGAATATAAAGATTTAAAAAAAATGCATTTTTGTATACAAATTTGGGGTAGTTTTTTTTTCTCGAGATAATTTTTTTCGGAAAAATGTTTATGGTCATTCTGAAATAGGAACATTTTACTTCAAAATTCTATTTAATATTTAAAATACCTCCCTTCGTCTTCGAGAAATCGTTAGTTTTCGTCTTAAACTACCTAATTCGAAAAATCCCACAATTGCCCTTTTGAGCACAAATTGACTGGATTTTTTGAATTAGTAAGTATCCAAGGTTTTTTTCTGGGACAACCCGTTTGGACTCAAGCGCTAGTCGAAAATTTACGTATTTTTACTGTTTTCGAAAATCCACTCGAAAGCTCTAAGAAATTACTTTGTGTGACAAAATTTGAATTTTTGTCTGTAACATGAACCAAGATATACTTTTCTGATGGTCTTTGATGCGCTGCGTTCGAATCTTGGCTTAAAATTGCTCTATCACGTCACGATTTTGAGATATTCGAATATAAAGATTTAAAAAAAATGCATTTTTGTATACAAATTTGGGGTAGTTTTTTTTTCTCGAGGTAATTTTTTTCGGAAAAATGTTTATGGTCATTCTGAAGTAGGAACATTTTACTTCAAAATTCTATTTAATATTTAAAATACCTCCCTTCGTCTTCGAGAAATCGTTAGTTTTCGTCTTAAACTACCTAATTCGAAAAATCCCACAATTGCCCTTTTGAGCACAAATTGACTGGATTTTTTGAATTAGTAAGTATCCAAGGTTTTTTTCTGGGACAACCCGTTTGGACTCAAGCGCTAGTCGAAAATTGACGTATTTTTACTGTTTTCGAAAATCCACTCGAAAGCTCTAAGAAATTACTTTGTGTGACAAAATTTGAATTTTTGTCTGTAACATGAACCAAGATATACTTTTCTGATGGTCTTTGATGCGCTGCGTTCGAATCTGGCCTTAAAATTGCTCTATCACGTCACGATTTTGAGATATTCGAATATAAATATTTAAAAAAATGCATTTTTGTATACAAATTTGGAGTAGTATTTTTTTCTCGAGGTAATTTTTTTCGAAAAAATGTTTGTGGTCATTCTGAAGTAGGAACATTTTACTTCAAAATTCTTTTTAATATTTAAAATACCTCCATTCGTCTTCGAGAAATCGTTAGTTTTCGTCTTAAACTACCTAATTCGAAAAATCCCACAATTGCCCTTTTGAGCACAAACTGACTGGATTTTTCGAATTAGTAAGTATCTAAGGTTTTTTTCTGGGACAACCCGTTCGGACTCAAGCGCTAGTCGAAAATTGACTGTTTTAGAAAATCCACTCGAAAGCTCTAAGAAATTACTTTCTGTGACAAAATTCGAATTCTTATCTGTAACATGAACCAAGATATACTTTTCTGATGGTCTTTGATGCGTTCGAATCTGGCCTTGAAACTGCTCTATCACGTCCAGATTTTGAGATATTCGAATCTAAAGATTTAAAAAAAAATGCATTTTATACAAATTTGGGGTTATATTTTTTTCTCGAGGTAATTTTTTTTTCGAAAAAATGTTTATGGTCATTCTGAAGTAGGAACATTTTACTGCAAAATTCTTTTTTAATATTGAAAATACCTTCATTCGTCTTCGAGAAATCGTTAGTTTTCGTCTTAACTACCTAATTCGAAAAATCCTACAGTTTGCCCTTTTGAGCACAAATTGACTGGATTTTTCGAATTAGGTAGTAAGACGAACCCTATATCACGCCAAAGGTCTGGCAATCAATTCCCAGGATCTGTCAACTACAAACAAAATGTTTCTTTTTTTCAGGGGTACTGTCGCGAGAGTGTTGTAAAGCCCGAACAGTTACGGGTGAAATAACAAATAATAAATACCGGACCTCAACTGGTACTAAAACGATATGGAGTTGGGAACACTCGTTCGTTTCCGGTTTTGCCAAGATTTTTGCTTTTGTCCCGAAGCTTTCCGAAAACTTTAAAGAAATAATCGCTCGAAAAGGTGTTCAGATGAAGTCTACAAAATAAACTGCCAAGCGAAAATCAATAAATCATGTAATCTTTGCTACGTCAACTTTGTTACAACCAAATAGTTCCTCCGACAAAGAATGGCGAATTACAAATCAGACATTCGTTCAAAAAATTTTGGAAAGACCACACTGCCTTGCCACAACAGAACTTTGACCCTTTGACGAGGTGGAGACTGGAGGTCCTTGCTACGGAGAAACTTACATCTAAATCATGGTATAAAAACAACAAGATATTTCCTGACAGTTCAGGGCGACTGATTCGTGGCTTCGTGACGTCATTGCGAGTAAATGATCTCAATTGTTTGTTAGATAAAAAAAAGTAAATAATAAATCATTTATGTTTTAAACATATTCGTTGCTAAAACTCAAAGCAAAACTATAAATTATTATTTATATTTTGAAGTTATGCGTTGTCGAAATTTAAAGTATAACAAGGTTCCTTCGTTGCAGTTAACCCAGGGTTGACCCAGTTTTTCTTGACAAAACCAAGAATTTTCAAAAAACCCTGGGTTTTTCGGTTCTCAAAAAACACCAAAGGGAAAAGAAAAATAATTAATCTTCAATTATTTACGTTTTTATTCATATTCGTATACCAGCCAGACCACGGGCTTTACCATAATCTATTTTTAGTCGTCTAATTTAACCAAATTTCACTAGAACATATTATTATTTACAGGGGCCGAACTACAATAAAAACTTTGGAATTCGTAAAATCTCAGCTCGCTAACTCTTTAGCAAGAGCTTTTAAACAGGAATAGAACAGCGCTAAATGAAGATTCTGTGGCAAGAAATCGAAAGCACTAAAATTTCATACCACTTTCATACTTATAACGTCTTACAATAATCATTGAAAACAACTTTCGAATGGATTCGAAAGTAGAATAAAGTTAAATAGTAGGGCCCCTGTGCTTTTGTGCTGTTAATAGGTGTCGGTATCTATCGACTAAGAAATTATGCGTCTTAGAAGGGTACAACAACATCTCTAACTGATGAGCCCAATTGTTGTACCTGGGCGAAACGCATATGTAGGTACTAAAGGTCACAAAATCTTTAAAATTGAATAAACAAGAAACAAAATTACCTTTAAAAATGAATAAAAACAAATAATAGTTTCCATTTTCTACTTCTATTTGTTATTATTAAAGTAAATTTGTGTACTCCTTTTATTTCTGTTTCAAAAACAAAAGAACAATCTCCAACACTTGAATCCACAACAAAAAATTGCTTCAGAGCTCATGCCACTTTGACAGTTTATCTTTCGCTACAACTCGCCCCAGGAAAAAACTTAATTTTACTTCAGGGCGACCCCAGGCTTCAAAACACACAGAACAAGGTCGTGAGGTTAGGTTCAGGTTTTTTAAAAAACGCTTTAGGGCGACCCCAGGGTGACGAACAAATCTATAGTAAAATTTATTTTTTAAAGTGGTGTTGTGGAACACTCACTATGACATGACATCAGACGAAAAAAATAAAACCTTGAATTTGTTTACCATGCATCTAAATGCTATAATTTTACCTACTGCTCTTAGTTTCTAACATTATACCCAAAACTTCACATCACTAGGACTAAACTTATTCTGTGTTTTACCAGTTATTTCAATTTAAAGTTAGCGTTAGTTTTGAAATATTTTCAAATATTGTATTTTATCATTTTTAAGAAGATTTAAGTTTATAGTCTGTTGCGGCGCTACATGAAATTTGGCCCCAATGAAAAATGGCCCCAAAAATAGGGCCTTTTTCATAATCATGGCCAAATGAAAAATCGCACCAAAAATGTATTTGTTATTTATTGATTTTCTTACGGTTTGGGGTGGTTTTTAATTTTTTAAGGGCTTTTTTTTTAGTTTGATTATGAAAAATGGCCCCAAAACTTTAAGAGTTATTTTTCATAAGGAAAATAGTCCTAAGTTGGGTCTTGTGTGTAAATGGAAATTCACACACAAGTGCAGTGCATGAATGAATGATTATTATATTACAAAAAATTTTTTGGGAGATTTTCACTAATGGCTCGAAAGCTACCAACTATTCGAAAATTACATCAAAGTACCATTGAAAGTATACACAATTTCCAATAAATCCCTATCCAAGGTTTTTTTCTGCGACAACCCGTTTGGACTCAAGCGCTAGTCGAAAATTGACGTATTTTTACTGTTTTCGAAAATCCACTCGAAAGCTCTAAGAAATTACTTTGTGTGACAAAATTTGAATTTTTGTCTGTAACATGAACCAAGATATACTTTTCTGATGGTCTTTGATGCGCTGCGTTCGAATCTGGGCTTAAAATTGCTCTATCACGTCACGATTTTGAGATATTCGAATATAAAGATTTAAAAAAAATGCATTTTTGTATACAAATTTGGGGTAGTTTTTTTTTCTCGAGATAATTTTTTTCGGAAAAATGTTTATGGTCATTCTGAAATAGGAACATTTTACTTCAAAATTCTATTTAATATTTAAAATACCTCCCTTCGTCTTCGAGAAATCGTTAGTTTTCGTCTTAAACTACCTAATTCGAAAAATCCCACAATTGCCCTTTTGAGCACAAATTGACTGGATTTTTTGAATTAGTAAGTATCCAAGGTTTTTTTCTGGGACAACCCGTTTGGACTCAAGCGCTAGTCGAAAATTTACGTATTTTTACTGTTTTCGAAAATCCACTCGAAAGCTCTAAGAAATTACTTTGTGTGACAAAATTTGAATTTTTGTCTGTAACATGAACCAAGATATACTTTTCTGATGGTCTTTGATGCGCTGCGTTCGAATCTTGGCTTAAAATTGCTCTATCACGTCACGATTTTGAGATATTCGAATATAAAGATTTAAAAAAAATGCATTTTTGTATACAAATTTGGGGTAGTTTTTTTTTCTCGAGGTAATTTTTTTCGGAAAAATGTTTATGGTCATTCTGAAGTAGGAACATTTTACTTCAAAATTCTATTTAATATTTAAAATACCTCCCTTCGTCTTCGAGAAATCGTTAGTTTTCGTCTTAAACTACCTAATTCGAAAAATCCCACAATTGCCCTTTTGAGCACAAATTGACTGGATTTTTTGAATTAGTAAGTATCCAAGGTTTTTTTCTGGGACAACCCGTTTGGACTCAAGCGCTAGTCGAAAATTGACGTATTTTTACTGTTTTCGAAAATCCACTCGAAAGCTCTAAGAAATTACTTTGTGTGACAAAATTTGAATTTTTGTCTGTAACATGAACCAAGATATACTTTTCTGATGGTCTTTGATGCGCTGCGTTCGAATCTGGCCTTAAAATTGCTCTATCACGTCACGATTTTGAGATATTCGAATATAAATATTTAAAAAAATGCATTTTTGTATACAAATTTGGAGTAGTATTTTTTTCTCGAGGTAATTTTTTTCGAAAAAATGTTTGTGGTCATTCTGAAGTAGGAACATTTTACTTCAAAATTCTTTTTAATATTTAAAATACCTCCATTCGTCTTCGAGAAATCGTTAGTTTTCGTCTTAAACTACCTAATTCGAAAAATCCCACAATTGCCCTTTTGAGCACAAACTGACTGGATTTTTCGAATTAGTAAGTATCTAAGGTTTTTTTCTGGGACAACCCGTTCGGACTCAAGCGCTAGTCGAAAATTGACTGTTTTAGAAAATCCACTCGAAAGCTCTAAGAAATTACTTTCTGTGACAAAATTCGAATTCTTATCTGTAACATGAACCAAGATATACTTTTCTGATGGTCTTTGATGCGTTCGAATCTGGCCTTGAAACTGCTCTATCACGTCCAGATTTTGAGATATTCGAATCTAAAGATTTAAAAAAAAATGCATTTTATACAAATTTGGGGTTATATTTTTTTCTCGAGGTAATTTTTTTTTCGAAAAAATGTTTATGGTCATTCTGAAGTAGGAACATTTTACTGCAAAATTCTTTTTTAATATTGAAAATACCTTCATTCGTCTTCGAGAAATCGTTAGTTTTCGTCTTAACTACCTAATTCGAAAAATCCTACAGTTTGCCCTTTTGAGCACAAATTGACTGGATTTTTCGAATTAGGTAGTAAGACGAACCCTATATCACGCCAAAGGTCTGGCAATCAATTCCCAGGATCTGTCAACTACAAACAAAATGTTTCTTTTTTTCAGGGGTACTGTCGCGAGAGTGTTGTAAAGCCCGAACAGTTACGGGTGAAATAACAAATAATAAATACCGGACCTCAACTGGTACTAAAACGATATGGAGTTGGGAACACTCGTTCGTTTCCGGTTTTGCCAAGATTTTTGCTTTTGTCCCGAAGCTTTCCGAAAACTTTAAAGAAATAATCGCTCGAAAAGGTGTTCAGATGAAGTCTACAAAATAAACTGCCAAGCGAAAATCAATAAATCATGTAATCTTTGCTACGTCAACTTTGTTACAACCAAATAGTTCCTCCGACAAAGAATGGCGAATTACAAATCAGACATTCGTTCAAAAAATTTTGGAAAGACCACACTGCCTTGCCACAACAGAACTTTGACCCTTTGACGAGGTGGAGACTGGAGGTCCTTGCTACGGAGAAACTTACATCTAAATCATGGTATAAAAACAACAAGATATTTCCTGACAGTTCAGGGCGACTGATTCGTGGCTTCGTGACGTCATTGCGAGTAAATGATCTCAATTGTTTGTTAGATAAAAAAAAGTAAATAATAAATCATTTATGTTTTAAACATATTCGTTGCTAAAACTCAAAGCAAAACTATAAATTATTATTTATATTTTGAAGTTATGCGTTGTCGAAATTTAAAGTATAACAAGGTTCCTTCGTTGCAGTTAACCCAGGGTTGACCCAGTTTTTCTTGACAAAACCAAGAATTTTCAAAAAACCCTGGGTTTTTCGGTTCTCAAAAAACACCAAAGGGAAAAGAAAAATAATTAATCTTCAATTATTTACGTTTTTATTCATATTCGTATACCAGCCAGACCACGGGCTTTACCATAATCTATTTTTAGTCGTCTAATTTAACCAAATTTCACTAGAACATATTATTATTTACAGGGGCCGAACTACAATAAAAACTTTGGAATTCGTAAAATCTCAGCTCGCTAACTCTTTAGCAAGAGCTTTTAAACAGGAATAGAACAGCGCTAAATGAAGATTCTGTGGCAAGAAATCGAAAGCACTAAAATTTCATACCACTTTCATACTTATAACGTCTTACAATAATCATTGAAAACAACTTTCGAATGGATTCGAAAGTAGAATAAAGTTAAATAGTAGGGCCCCTGTGCTTTTGTGCTGTTAATAGGTGTCGGTATCTATCGACTAAGAAATTATGCGTCTTAGAAGGGTACAACAACATCTCTAACTGATGAGCCCAATTGTTGTACCTGGGCGAAACGCATATGTAGGTACTAAAGGTCACAAAATCTTTAAAATTGAATAAACAAGAAACAAAATTACCTTTAAAAATGAATAAAAACAAATAATAGTTTCCATTTTCTACTTCTATTTGTTATTATTAAAGTAAATTTGTGTACTCCTTTTATTTCTGTTTCAAAAACAAAAGAACAATCTCCAACACTTGAATCCACAACAAAAAATTGCTTCAGAGCTCATGCCACTTTGACAGTTTATCTTTCGCTACAACTCGCCCCAGGAAAAAACTTAATTTTACTTCAGGGCGACCCCAGGCTTCAAAACACACAGAACAAGGTCGTGAGGTTAGGTTCAGGTTTTTTAAAAAACGCTTTAGGGCGACCCCAGGGTGACGAACAAATCTATAGTAAAATTTATTTTTTAAAGTGGTGTTGTGGAACACTCACTATGACATGACATCAGACGAAAAAAATAAAACCTTGAATTTGTTTACCATGCATCTAAATGCTATAATTTTACCTACTGCTCTTAGTTTCTAACATTATACCCAAAACTTCACATCACTAGGACTAAACTTATTCTGTGTTTTACCAGTTATTTCAATTTAAAGTTAGCGTTAGTTTTGAAATATTTTCAAATATTGTATTTTATCATTTTTAAGAAGATTTAAGTTTATAGTCTGTTGCGGCGCTACATGAAATTTGGCCCCAATGAAAAATGGCCCCAAAAATAGGGCCTTTTTCATAATCATGGCCAAATGAAAAATCGCACCAAAAATGTATTTGTTATTTATTGATTTTCTTACGGTTTGGGGTGGTTTTTAATTTTTTAAGGGCTTTTTTTTTAGTTTGATTATGAAAAATGGCCCCAAAACTTTAAGAGTTATTTTTCATAAGGAAAATAGTCCTAAGTTGGGTCTTGTGTGTAAATGGAAATTCACACACAAGTGCAGTGCATGAATGAATGAACAACAACAACTTGTGTGTGTTACCACCAAGTTTATAGGCTGGAGTTATAGCTATTTCACGAGAGCCACCTCGATCATCAGACTCCTTTAGTGGTGCTTAGTCTGGTTATGCTCGTATTAATTGAAAAACTCTTTGCCGTCATATGGGAGCGAACCATGAACCTTGCGATTCAGAGGCCGATGCACTACACATCGCGCCACTGAAGCCACATGGTTAGCTCTATCCCAATGCAGGTTTCGTTGTTTATCAATTGCAACAGCGACTAGCATTTTTATTAACACACACAAGCTTGCTATTGTTCAGTCGGTTTCTTTCTTTTTTCCCCATGCACCGATTCGTATGCCAACAAATAAAAATAGTCCTAATTAAATTAAAAATGAAAAAATCTTCCAAAACATATGAAAAATCGCACCAAATATTGCAAAACCAAATGTGTTTTTTTTCGCCAAATGACGCGATTTTCGTGTACGATTATTTTATCAAATACTCATGAACCTACATCAAAATCTTCAAAGATCATTTCGGGACAGTGATTAAATAATCGCACAGGCAAATTGCGCGATTGCTAAAAAAGTACATAGTATATGTATGTACAGTAGGGTGGTTGTTAAAAAAAGGTCATCCCGGATGAGCCCAAATCGGCTCTAAATGAAGACAAAAAAAATCCTTAATTTTTCCAGATTTTTATTTTCATCCCCTATACTCGCTGTAGGGGTAAATTAAATTTCCCCTTTTATTTTGCATACTAGAAAATTCGCGTAATATCTGCCAACAAATTCAGAGCATGAAGGTGGGAACTAGACAAGAAGAAAAGCCTTGGGAGGGGGGTAATATCTCCCCCCGCTTAGACGGGAGGGGCAATACAACGGCAATACTTACAGTAATGTTTTGTAGCTTTTTGGAAATCGCCATACTCGAGCGCGTCAGATTTTGATATACATATATGGTTCAACTCGATGTCCTACATGTGCTGAACCTTAATCTGACCATTATCTGGAGGGGTTTTCTAAATCTGACGATTTGAAAAGAAGAAACATTTTCATTCAGGATTTTTTCAATCTCTCAGGAGAGTATAAAAACTTGGACGCCAAAAATTGAAAACGGTTTTTTTTTTTTTGAAGGGTCAAATATGTACAAGCATTTCTTCTTCTATGGAAGGGGGATCAATGTCGCCCCGTTTAGGAGGTAGAGGCAATTTTCGAGAAAAACGACTTAAATGGGAAAAAAAAATATTAAAAGCCAGCGACAATACTTAAAATTCAAAACAATAACGGTTTTAAAAGCCAGAAATCTGTTCTTTTATCCTACATTTAAATTAAATTATTTATGTCAATAGGTTTCAAAATATTCGCATACAAACTAAAATTTTTTATAAAAATACGCAAACAAAATGTTGGGATCAATTTTTCTAAAAATTATGAAGTGAAAACAAAATTTTCTTTTTGTGGTCAACGCTCATATTAATTTAAAATCGAACACAAAAAACCGGAAGCTTCTGTGTCTTCCAGTTTTTGAGAAAATTGCAAGTTACTTATACTACTTTTTTGAGATATTTTAGTTTGCTTGCACCCCCTGCTTGGGCTCACTATAGAATTTGGGGTATATGCGAGGTTCGGTGTTTGCCAAATTTCGTTTGTATTTAATAACTTTGAATGTATTCTCTGTTTCCAATGTCAATAGCTACTAATGGGAACAGCTACATAATGATATAATATAATAATCTCATAAAAAAGTAGTATCAGTAATTTACAATTTTCTTAAAAACTAGAAGGCATACAAATATCCGGTTTTTTGTGTTCGATTCAAAATTAATACGAGCATTGACCACAAAAAGAAAATTTAGTATTTATTCCACAATTTTCAGCAAAATTGATTCAAACATTTTTTTTTGCGTCTTTTTATAAAAATTTTGAGTTTAAATGCAAATATTTTGAAAACTATTAACACAAATAATTCAATTTAAATGTAGGATTAAATAACAGATTTCTGGCTTTTAAAACCGTTATTGTTTTGCATTTTAAGTATTGTCGTTGATTTTTAATATTTGTTATTCAATTTAAGTCGTTTTTTTTTTCGAAAGTCACCTAAACGTCCTAAACGGGACGAGAAAAACGGCAGAATTATTTGCTTCACAATAAAAAAAATCAACCGCGCTCGAGAATTTTCAGGTGACAATTTTTTTTGCAAGTTTGTAACCCTCCCACGACCTTAGGTCACACTCAAATCGTCAGATTATTGAAATACACATTTTTCAGCATGTAATTAACCTACCCTATCTTAATCTGACGCGCTCGAGTATTTCGAGCTATCGATTTTTTTTAACTAATCTGACAACCTGCCCTAAGCGCCCGGGCCTACATAGAGGACAGATTTATGGTGGATGTACTCAGCAGGGTGCAAGGTACCCCCCTTTATACTAATCTGACGCGCTCGAGTAAATCCCTTAGTGGGCTCCCCTACTATTAATATAAGCAAACACAAATTTAAAATCGTTGGAGCCCTTTTCTTGAAAATTAATTTTTTATATACAAAATGTTTGTAACATTTTAAAAAAATGTTTGGTATGCCAAATTTGAGTATATGTTTATTAATATACATTTAAAACTAAAATTTCAAAATAATTCATTAAGCCCTTTTTGAAATATTAAATTAAAAAAAAAATTTGAATTTTTTTGTAATTCAAAATTTTGGTATGGAGTATTATTTATATTCTAGGAAAGCTTTTGTCCAAAAATGTTTTAATTGAAATCGGATGAGCGGTTAGTGAGAAAACAGAAAATCAAAAAAACCGTTACGTAAAAGGTACCGTTAATAAATGTTTTTGGTAATTTTTTTTCTTACCAGAAAGTACCTACACCATATCTACAATAATACATAGATTTTTTTATCAAAATCGTTAAAGCCGTTTTTGAAATAAATAAGCTTTTCCTTAAAGGTTGTATGGCAAGTACCGTTATTTTTAGAGCTAATAAAAATTTCAATTTCCCCTCTGGAAAGTTACAAAAAAAACCTTAAGTTCAAAATTTGAAGAAAATCGCATCATTGGTTTAGACTGTAGATCCAGATACAAACAACAGACAGAATTTTGCAACAAACTTTTTTTTGTTAGGACTTGCACTTCAAAACTTTTCGCTACTAGGGATGGTGTTAAAGAGTGTAGATTTTGATTACAAATATTGGATTTTTCAAGTGGGAAAAATGTAAACAAACACATTTTTGAACACAAATAAAACGCCATTGAAAGAAAATCTGATATCTGGGACCAATTTAACAAGGGTTGCAAAACAAAATGCCACAATCGACTTTTTTTTATATTTTCAGTTCAGTTAAGTAAAATTGTTTGTTGTTTTTATGTTCGGATTATAACGTGAAAAAAAAACGAAATAGAATTAAGTATGTATTTTGAATACAAAATACTTACCCTCCACAAAAATATATCCGTCTCTTCAGGATCAATTCCTTCTTCAAGTGTCATGTATGCCCACACATCGCCAAAGTAATAGAGGAAACAATACAGTAGTGGCATTACTCCAAGCACTCCAATAGCCACGACATACTTTTGCATTTCTCGAATCTTGTTACTACGTGCAGCTGATAGACCAATGAACGACGTCAATAGTGACAAACACCAAACGTATTCCCACCACAGCGGAGGTGGCACCTCAAGCTCTTCTATCTCCAAAACAAAAATGTCTAACCTGTCCAGAATGTCCGAAATGAGTTTAGCCAACATGACGAAGAAGAGCAGGGCGTGAAAGAAGATGCAGTGCTTCAGGCGAGATTTGTTCAGCAAGCTGCAAGAAAAGATAGCAGTGCTTTAGGATGAAGAACAACCAACTCCAATGTCATTGTATTAAGGTGTGTTTTCGTGTATTTCAATGTGGTGTACATAAAAATGTAAACAAGACCTGGCACACAGCCAGTTGTACGTCCCAGAGCATTTTATGAATAAATTTTGGCCTACTAGATATTTGTGTGGGCCAAATGCTAAGTAACTACAAGTAACATACTAGTCACAAAGATTTATGAGTAGTTCGACATAGCAAGTTTTAAGTGTGGCATAAGTGTTTTGTGTTGAAGAAATAAATGTAATTATTTTTATTTTTTATTGGATTTTAACCTAATTTGATGTGGAGCTGCAACTCGCTGTCGGTATTCAAAGTCTGTGCCATCAGTTCCTGTGATCATTGGTCCGCCACGCGTTGCCATTTTGATTTAAGCGTAATATTTTGTATATAAATGTTTCTACTGAGTTGAATTGAAAAATATGAAAACTATCGAATTAACATCTCACTTTGATGTAAAAAAAAACGAAAAATAAAAAATTGATTCGGAGGTGCCACGGTAATCAGCCACCGTCGCCGTCGTTGAAAAAGGGAACAAATTTGTGGGAAAAAGATGAGCTGTCATCAGGTTGTCAATAAATTGGTAGCACAGGGTAGATATTGAGGTTGGTTAAAAAGATTTTTATTTGCTTCCACGCGATCAATTGACATTTTTGTATTTGCTTTAAAGCAGAGAATAGGCGTGTTTTATTGGAAAAAGTTATAGCTAGTACAGTAAAATTTCCATTGGTAAACAACAACAAACCCAAAAGTGTCGATAAATAAGTCCGTAAAAAAGTGGATATAAAAGTTGAGATAAAGTTTCGTTAAGTTAAATCTTGGATAGCGCTGGCATTGGATTGAGTATAAAAGTGAGTATAGCGTTTTATTGGTACTTTCATTACTGCGCTAGCTATAAATACCAATAAAACGCACCTAATATCATTTCATATTCTCTGCTTTAAAGGCTTGGTCAAACAGAACGCGGTCCGACGGGACGGTCAATACTGGGAAAGTAAGAACGCGACGGTAAAATTTTCTTTGTAAATTTTTACAAAGATCGCCGGACCGCGCTCTGTTTGACCAGGCCTTAAGGGCCAGTTTTTCAGCGCGAGACCATCCTAGGCTCTAGAGAGCCCTACACACGATCAATATTTATTGTCATGTCAATATTCAGTGAAAAAATATTTTTTTGCTGAGTATTGAACGTTCGTATGCTCTTCAATGTCATTGTCAATGAACATTGACGACATTAGCCGCGTTTTATTATCGCTCATAACCCAATGGTTCACCTCGTGAAAATAAAACGATGTAGGTTAGTGCAAAAGCAGTGCTGTATATCAGTCTCTTTTTTTCTTATGTTTATTTGTTTTTCATGTAAGCAAAGTACTTGCAAGTACTTCGCCACCTCCAAAGGAAAACGCCTATTGTTTTTGTAATGCATGTTAAAAGATAACCTCGACCCAGACCCAGAGATAATAAAACGCAGCTATTGTTGAGAACTAAAATCGATTTGGTTTTCTTCAATGTAAGTGTCATGTTGACGTTTGAATCGGTGGCAAAAATAAAGCAAATAGCAAAATAGAAAGAGAAATGGTCGATTTTTGGGCTTAGTTCTCTTAAATTTCAAATAAATTTATTATTTAACAACTTCCTTAGTACGTAATATTGTTATTCCTTCTTTTTTATTTTCTGATACACCCGATGCAACGTTCTTGCAGCCAAATCATACAATTTTACGTTCAATTATTTTCAATTTTCATTGATACATGTGGTGGCAATTTTGCTTCAATGTTTTTTGACAGAAAATGTCTTCAATAATTATTGTCAATGAATATTGATCGTGTGTAGGGCCCTTAGGTTAAACCATAGTTTTGCAATTGTGTTGTGACTGTCAACTATCACAAATCACCTTAGCCAATTCCACCCCTGGGGTGGAATAGGCTAAGGTGATAGATGATTGCCACATTTATGATAATCAAATGTGATCACCAGAGAATATGAAATAAAGAAGTCAATCCTCAGCTGTCAATTTGATTTGCCTACAAGCTGGAAGCGAACAGCTGATGTATTAGATTTGCAAAGTATTAGTGAAAAGCAGTGCAAAACGCACACATAGAATCAACTAGTCATTCAGCACAGGTCTTGTTGTTGTTGCAATTCACATCTATTTCTTCGACACGAAATGAAATTACAAATACAACAATGTAAACAAATGGGTTTTGGGGGGTGAAACGTACGAAGGATTGGCTTCTTTATTTGATATTCTCTGGTGATCACATTAAATTTTCCGTCTGGGTAAGATGATCACCAAAAATTATTAAAAAATTGGCATCACTTTGAGAGACAAGTACTGATAGCTGTCAAAAATGCATTTATTTGGTTTTGAAACCCGAGGAAGTTGTCTCACACATTATTATTTTGGCCATTTCAGCTGACAATTCCGAACTATCGTGCATTTGACATCCACCAACTTCAAGAAAATTGTATTTGCACACATATAGAATTGGACAATAGGAGAAATGTGGTTCAATCAAACTTCAGCTGCCAAATGCATAAACCCAAAAAATATGTAGGTACATATACGAGTATAAAAATGAGTGTTTTACTATCCGAGAATGTCTTAAAAGAAATACAAAGTTACTGTTTCTTTATTTGTTGGAAAAAAAAGAAGTTTTTGTATGGGAAGAGTCGAAAATCGATTTCATGAAACCGAATGTGCCTAATGCATTTTTTTAGTGGTCTAAAACCATCTTCGCCTTATAGCCATTCTTAAGAAACAGAAGATTACATTTCGCCGCCTGAGTACTTAAATGCCCCATATCCAAAAAAATTATTCCCCAGAAAACGAATTTTAAGGTTTGAAAAATAATTTCCTTACTTTCTCCTTGAGAAATATGATGTTTGAATTTGTATATACATTGTTTGAAAATATCTTTGTTGTAATTTGAAGACATGACGTCAAAAGCTGTAACGGTTATTTAAAAAAGAATAAAAGTATGAAAAAAGTCAGAAATTGATATAGGACCCTCTACCATACGAATGCGAAATCGATGAAAACCAAATTGAAAATTTCCTATGGATATAGGACTTTTGTGCACTGAAATTAGGGAATTCAATGTAAGCAAGAAGAACAAAAAAGTTCAAAAGCACTGGTAATATTTAATTTTTATAATTTCATTTTTATTGATAAGAACATAAAACAAAAAATACTATAAATTTAGTGGCTATACCTTACTTAAACTCTTATTGGATTATTTCTAAGCCAACAAAATAAGTAAGAAAATGCTTAAGTATTTTAGTACTTAATTATGAAAAATACTTAAAACTAACTTTGGTCCTTAAAATTTTCCTGAAAAATACGTCTTTTTTAATTGGGAATAGTTTATAAAAATTATTCAACATTACATTTTATTAAGTTTTATTTGTTTTTTAAAGTTTTTTTTTTTCAAATTTAAATTTTTTAGCTTTTTTGATTTTATCCACTTACCCTGAGGCCACACGAGCAAGTACTTGCAAGCAAGTTGGCTACATACACTGCCTGTCAAATTCGTTATTTGCATTCCACTTGCCTCCCACTTGCTTTCCACTTGCATTCCACTTGCTTGTCTCCCAACTTACTTCTCAAGTTGCTTCACTACTAGCTTCAAAACTTGCATGCCAGTTGATAAGCAAGTCCCCTTTCACACGAAGAAACAAGTTGCTGGAGATTTTTTTGACGTTTTCTAATCTCCTTAAAAATCTCTTGTACCTTTCATACGAGGAAACAAATCTCCAGGCAATTTTTGAAATTTCCTTTGAAAGTCTATTGGTTGAACACACCTAAACCTACATGTGAAAGGAAATGTCAAAAAATCTCCTCAAATCCTCGACCGGGGAGATTCTGTTCGCCCCTCTTTCCTCCTGCCCTTCTCACCCAGGAACTAAAAGTTGCTGGCATCTCAGTTTCCTCGTGTGAAAGGGCACCAAGTTGCTTGGGTTTGTTTGTGTTAGTAAACAAATGTGTATGTATTGCAACTTGCTTGCAAGTCCTTGCTCGTGTGGCCTCAGGGTTAAGTAAAAAATAAAAACAAAATTGCTTAAATTAAATCGTTAAAAAACCTACAAGGCTGCATTAAATGCAGCTTTGAAGTTTGGGAACATTAAGGTACGTAAATGAACTTATCTAACCCTGAGGCCACACGAGCAAGTACTTGCAAGCAAGTTGGCTACATGCACTGCCTGTCAAATTCGTAATTTGCGTTCCACTTGCCTCCCACTTGCTTTCCACTTGCATTCCACTTGCTTGTCTCCCAACTTGCTTCTCAACTTGCTTCACTACTGGCTTCAAAACTTGCATGCCAGTTGATAAGTCCCGTTTCACACGGCACATGAAATTAATGCGCAACTCTTGCTTATTTCATTTTGAACTTGTATTCGGTAATGCACGCATTCTTACACGAAGCATGTTCGAGTTGCGCATTTTTTTTTTCAGCTGCTAATAATTTTGACAGCTATCTTTCCTCTATCATTATGTTTTTGTTGTATTGAGCTACATCCAGAACAAGAATGTAGCAAAATAAGAAAAAAAAAGAATATAGACAAAGAGAAACGTCAAAAAGTTGCAGGGACAGTCCTACCCGTGCATGTTTAGGTTCTTCTATTTCTATTTCATTTTTTTTCTCTTTTGCACTCCAAGCATGCAAGGTAAACATGCGCTGTGTAAAAGTGGACTAAGCAAGTTGCTTGGGTTTGTTTGTGTTACCCCGAGGCCACACGAGCAAGTACTTGCAAGCAAGTTGCAATACACACAAATTTGTTTACTAACACAAACAAACCCAAGCAACTTGCTTATCAACTGGCATGCAAGTTTTGAAGCCAGTAGTGAAGCAAGTTGAGAAGCAAGTTGGGAGACAAGCAAGTGGAATGCAAGTGGAAAGCAAGTGGGAGGCAAGTGGAATGCAAATTCCGAATTTGACAGGCAGTGTATGTAGCCAACTTGCTTGCAAGTACTTGCTCGTGTGGCCTCAGGGTTAGGAAACAAATGTGTATGTATTGCAACTTGCTTGCAAGTACTTGCTCGTGTGGCCTCGGGGTAAATAAGTATTACCCATGTTTTATTTTTACTCATAACCGCATTGCTGTCTAATATGAAAACAGTGCTTTGCATCCATCTCTATTTACCTCATGGTTGGTTATTTTTCAACCTTTATGCTGTCTTTTTTCTTAACCATCATCAAAGTGAAAACTTACTTTTGCGTTTTTGAAATAACCTCCGATAGAAACCTATGGATCCCATATGTTGTTCTTGCATGCTAGAAGATATCATTAAACGCTCTAAATCCATGGCCCTTTGGTATGGGGCACTTAAGCATTAAACGAATGTTTTAAGAACTCTTCTACAAAGACTGTCCCACATAGTACAAATTTTGAATGTGCGGCAAATAAGCAGTAACAGGACCCACGAATTAGTGGTCTATGGAGCAAACTGGGTTTCTGTAACTTCCTTAATAATAGAGATAGAGCAACGTGGATAGCAGCAAACGATAGAGAAAATTCGAACTAGTATAACTGCATCATTAACTCAGTTTCCCGAAAAAGTGGTCTATGGGGCATTTAAGTATATATATATATATGACAACAAAATAGCTGTCACAAGAAATAGTCACAAAAATATGACTGTCACATATGACAATCACCTTACGCAGACCGAATTTGAATATTGTGACTATCAACTATCACGAATCACCTTAGCCGATTCCACCCCTGAATTAACTACAAAAATATATTTTTTAGTCAGTTGAAATCCCAACAGCTAGTTGTACAAACGTGGTTAAAATTTTGATCCGTGGTTCAGCAATTTTAGCTCGCTGATTTCAGCAGATTCACTGAAGTTCAACGATGGTTTAAGGCTCAAGAGCTTCCAATTTAATGCCTGAACCATTGTTCGTCAGTGAGTTAAAATTGCTGAGCCACGGATTAAATATTTGTTCAACTTGCTCTAAGTTAACTCCGAGTCAACTTACCTAATTTAGTGAGCTTACTCAGGGCTTTATGGGTTGAAAATAAAAGATTTTCCCTATACATATTAAGGGTATTCACTATTCATGCAACAGCGTAGAGTCGTCGTAAACGTAATAAAGTTTTAAACTTCGTAAATCTGTCAAATTTTCCATAGAAATTGTGACAAAATTACGAAGTTTAAAGCTTCACAACGTTTACGACGACTTTACGCTGTTGCAAGAATACCCTATTATACTTTCCAAATCCAAAACGATTACAACTATTCCAGACAATGAATAAAAAGTTGTTTAAGATCCGTTTTACAAACGTGGTTCAAATTTTGATCCGTGGTTTAAATATTTTTACTGGCTGATTTTGGTGGAATTACTGAGATTCAACGATGGTTTAAGGTTCAATTATGTTAAAGTAGCCAATTTAATGCCTGGGTCATCGTTAAACCTCAGTCCATTCTCCGAAGTCAGTGAGTTAAAATTGCTGAACAACGAGTTAATTATTTGTACAATTGGGCCTTAATAATGGAATTTTAGACCTACTGCAGAAGGCAAGAACAAGAATTTAAATAGAAAAAGACTGCTCTGTGGAATGACAGAGATTATAAAGTGTCAAATAAAAGTATTCTTACAAATAAGTATTCTGAGACTTTAATTGATGTTTCTTGGTCCCCTATTATACGATGATTCTTTGCGTCTGACTCTTGTCAAAATTCAATGAGTGCGAAGGTGAAATCCAATGCTTTTTCTCTTTCGCACTAATGAAAATTCGAAAAGAGTCAGACGCAAAGAATCATCGTGTAATAGAGGTCTTGCCATTCAATAAAAATATATTAGCCACTTTATATTTCTGAGATCTCAGAGGACTCAGAAGGCTCAGAAATATAAACAGGATTCCTCTAAAAAATTCCTCACTTTTCTCCTTAAAAACTGAGACTGAATTTTTTTGGATTCGCTTGCTCAGTTATTTTTTGTCACAGTCATTGACATTACAAGACACAAGTGTAAAGTCATTGACATATTATATAATATAATATGTATAATATAATATGTCAATGGTCACAGTAAATTACATAGGAAGAAAAGAAAAAGAGAGTTGATTTGATTTCTATGTGAAGAATTCTGTTCATATTTTATTCTCCTGCTTTGTCAAAAAAACAGAGGAAAATTACTGAGTGGTCAAGAAATATAAACTGGCTAAATAATATGAGGTCTAAAATACTCTTCCCGTTTGCTCTTACCTGATATGAAGTTGCGTTTAGTTAAAACTCTTTTAATGCCCTTTTTTATGTTTAACTGTTCAGTATATCGTTTTTTAGCGTAATGCTATTTTTCCACCAAAACGAAATCCAAGATTTCAGCTAAAGAATTTCGAGATTTCAAATTGGTGGAGCAGAATTTCATTGGGATTTCACTGAAATCCAGAGTTTTTATTGAGTTTTCGTGTAAATTTCTATGAAACCTTATTCCAGCGGTTCAAAATATGAAAATTTTTCAACCAAAATCTCGGATCAGGTGAAGCTACTCTCACACCTTAAAAATTAAATGAACGTTTCTTTTCTTTTTATTTAAAAACTGTTTGGTATATTATTATATAATTATGTTATTCTATTATTATCATTAGAGTTTATTTTGATTATTTTCATTTTAAATAATGTATATATGTAAGTTTTGTTAATTTGAAGAATTATGATTCATTTTTGTTATTTTATTCTTTTGCATACTTTTATATTTACTTTTTTTATTTGTTATTATATTTGAAATGCTCTAAAAAGATTTTATCTTATTGTATTTCCTGTAAATGTTGTTCTTTTAAATAAATAAATAAATAACAGCTGTATACCTACAGCAATTTCAACAGTTATGATTGTAATTTATCTTAATGGGCTTCCACAGCTTTTTCCATTGTGGCATCATCTCGATTTTGATTGTTGTTAAAGTTATCGTCAGTGCAATTCCATTATGGTGAAAATCTCTATTTTTATTATTTAAAGGGTGATATCCAAAGTGTCGTACATCGATTTAACTAGATTTTTGACAACAGAGAAAGAGAAAGTAAATCCTTATTGAAAAACTGTTCCTGCGCTGACTCGGGGTTAATCATCTTCAGGATTATTTTACTTTGATTTAACTCAGAGTAAAAGCCTAGTACGCAGATCAAGCAAAGACGAATTTGATCACAACATTTTTTTTCTCAAGACACAGCGATTCTGCTTGTGAGGAGTCACAATCTCACAATTACTGTCGGTAAGTAAATAAACGAGCAATAAAAAGTTATATAAATGTTAACAGATAGTGCTGATTTTTAAAGATGAATGGTGCTGAATTTATCTGTTGATGGCGATAACGTTGGATCGTGCGATCATAACATGCCGGCTCCACAGGCATGCGAGCCATGCTCGGACTATAAACAAGTCCTGAAAAAAACCAATAGATCCACAAAAATCCATGTCCGAGCGGTGACATATTCATACAAATCATTTTGATGATTGAATTTTGGGCATCGTTAATGTCAAGTGGAGCCGACGCATGTAAGGTGTGCAAAACATCCATGCGATATATTTCATTCAATAAAAAATATGACGACCATATTATTGATTAGAACTACATAACTTTTCTTTTTGTAGTGACATAAGCGGTATTTTTTGTATCCACAAGATCTTATCCAGATCATTTTTTAACAAGTAATTGCAAACACAATATGGAATCCTGCTTTTTATTTGGATCTATTTCAATGATCCAAAAATTTGTTTTTATTCTGGCGGATAGAAGGCTATTGAACTATATGTGTATGGTCTCAATAGGGAAAAGAAAAAAGGCAGCAGAAAAAAGGCATTATACTTTTGTCTCTTATATCCTGTTTGGTTATCATGATTTGTCCCAACTCCCCACTTTCTGTAACTCTTGCATCGATAGAATTGGTCTGAAAACGATGAATATTGAAGAAAAAAACACATGGTTTTTATTACATTTTTCAACGTTTCTTTAAGGATTCCATTGGCATCGGTGCGAGAGTTAGAGAACGCGCACTGATACGGATTAGATCATGGGTATACAATAATGTGGCTAGTTCTCTAAAATTAATTTATTTCTTCATTAATAACCTGTGTATTCCCCAAAAATCAAACAGCATCTAATTTTGAAAACTGCTGCGATAAAACAGCCAACAATGTGCATACAGCATTCAAGAAAAGTCACGTGTCTGAACGCATCAGTGGAATGTATTTACAATCCACATATCACGCAGATTGATAATAGATATCTCTACCAAATTGTCAAAGTCAAAGTGACAGCTAAGTAGAACTCGGCACCTTTGACAGACGCAATTGCCAATAAAAAAAATCCAAACATTTACACTCCACTTCAAATGAATAAGGACACACATTTCCAAAGGTACTTTTTCCATTTTTTCTTAACATTGTGCATTAATGAATCATTTGATTATCCTTATTGTTTGTTTATGATGTTGGGAAAAGAAAACAGAAAGATTAATTCAAAAAGTACTGCTATTTTTCCTCCGACTCTCATCAAAGTCTTTCCATAAGGAAAATGCAGTCTTTTTGTGTCAACTGAATAAGCTCAAATATTGAAACTGGTAATAAAAGTTAATGGATGGAAGTAAAAAAAAATTTGTTGCAATAGTTTTTATTGTTTATATTTATTCTCGGACAATGCACAATGTTTGAAAAAAAAAATTAATAAACCAACTACGAAAATCCATGTGCTCATTCTGTTGAATTGGAGTGTATTGGCCTCCGAAATAAAAAAAGGAAATGGGTGGTACCTAAATGTCATTTGTGCCGAGGTCCTGAGTTTTACATTTAGAAATTTTTGCTAAAAAGCTCTATAGACCCTGTTTAGATTTGTTGGTTTCACTACGTAGTGAAAAGTCATGTCGTGTATACACTTTGTAGTTTTCACACAAATGTATTTCTGCATGCTCATGGAATATTTGCAAATTGGAACATTTGATTTTGGACACCGTATGAGTACACAGTACACATATTAAAGGTAATATCATTAGAGTTTTGATTTTTGTTTCTTCTGCGCATATATCAAAATTTGTGTCAAATGTCAGTATTTGTTGTTGTTTTTACGTGTATTTTAAGTCAGCACGCTCCCAGCCATTTTTATTTCTGACAATTTTAATTTTAATTTGTTGTTGTTTTTACGTGTGTTTTCTTCCTCACACTCACAGCCATTTTTTATTTTCGACTGACAACCTGCGCAGTATAATACCTTAGATTTGTGTACTGTGGTATGAGTATTTCTGCTCTCGATCTAGTCGAACCATATATCTAGGTAGAGAATTAGGTACCTTTCTATTGGACGCACAACCGAAAATGAACAAAATGGAATGAAATGGACCATTTTGGCTATGAAACGTGACTGCTCACTCAAATTTTTATATTTTCTTCTTGACTAACCCCTCCCTTTTTACCTCACCGATTTCACCAAAAAAGAAGAAGTAAAGGAAGTGGTGTATCTCACATATACAGTGTACGTGAGTGAAGCAGCAAGAATTGAAAAAAAAAAAAACAAATTGAGATTCATCTGTCATTTTGCCGAGCTGAAAGGAAGTGTTTTGAAATTTCAATTTGTTAAACAAGTGAAAAAGTTTATTTAAACTAAATAAAAAAGTGAAATAAAAGTTAGAATAGTGAATACTGTCAATAATTTATTTAAAAAATATAAAACAGCAAGTGGTGGCTACGTTAAATCCTCTAAAAACGCCTATACTAAGGAGTATACAAACATTTTTGTTTACAAGTTAATTTTGTCTGATATTTTCATATAAAGTAACGTGAAGTGATGTTATTTAGGTAAATAAATTATCTTAGAATACTTTAAAATTAAGATTTTATCGCGATTTGCAATAAAAATAACAAATTTGTTGAAAACAAAAATATACTTTAATCCAGTGATTTCGTTGAGACTCATCTGTCAAATGAGAAATTCTCGCACAGGGTCGATCTAGTTTTTGTTGGTGGTGGCAAGGCGCTCAAATCCGTTTAGCGCCCGTAGTGCAGAGTTATTTTTTAACGCTTTAAATAAAATATTTTTAAAGGGGTAACAGCACAATCCTTTTTATCTTGTTGGATTTGTATCCTCGTCACGAAGTGTTTATTTCGGTTTAAAAGTACACTACCATAAAAAACATCACTTTATTAAGAAGAATATGAGAGAAAACTTACCTGTGAAAAAAAAGATTTGTGCACCGTATTATAGGCGTTTTTATATGATTTAATGCATCACCACATGTTTTTTTTACATATTTCTTATCAATAAAGTTTTTCAAAGTAATCACTATATTAACTTTCATTTCACTTTTTTATTCAGTTCAATAGAATTTTTCACTATTTTTATGATATAAAATCTCTGTACACTTTTCTACAGCTCGGTAAAATGACGGAAGCATCTCAATTGTTTTTTTTCTTTTTTTTTTTAATCTGGCTTCCTTTGGGCGCCCCAACCTTCAGCCATGTAACTGCACTGCGACCCTGGGGCAATGCATTTGTGTTTGTGTAACTCACACTATTTTGAAAAATGCTTCACTGTTTCCACGATATGCCAGTTCCTTTACTTCTTCTTCTTTGGATTTCACCCACGAACTGTCGTCATGCTGTAGTGAAACCAACAAATCTAAACAGGGTCATAGGTGTGTTTGTTATTAATGTTTTATTAATTTATTAATAATTTATAATTAATTTATTAATGTTTCTTGCAAATTAATGTGGTTTGAAAAATTTTAAGAGAGTTTAAAAGAACGCAATTGAATGCAAAGAAAGCAAATGAGTGAAAAGAATGCAAATTAATGCAAAAAGAATACGAAAATGCATAGATTCACAAGGTCTGTTTGTTGTCTTGAAATTTCTTACCAATTTTCACATTTTCACAAATTGTCAAAAATTCCTGTTTGTTAACTAACTACTGTCAAAAATCGTGGTGGTCAGTTTCTGTCACAGCGTTGCCACTAATCGGAAAATTTTTCCGAAGTAGGTTTTCAAAAAAAAAAAATACAGTACTCAGTTTTCTTACAGAAGATCTGCACATTCCAATTTTTACTTTCATCTCTTTTCAAAATTTGACAGGTTTTACACATTTTTTTTGTAAAAAAGATACCAAACAAACCTAGACCTAGGGTCGCCCTGAACTCGCTCTGTAAAGCGTGGTACACATTATCAAACCTGAGTGTCACGCGTGTTGGATATCAAACCTGCGTGAAATGTTTCGCGGACACACTTATCAGTTATGTTGGGCGTCAGGCAAAGAAATTCCACTACTCTCAGAAAACTGTTTCTTTTTATTTTGAGGCTATTTCCGCCACGAATCGTGTTGATTCCTTTTTACATGACACACACGAGCTTTTTCTTATTTTGTTTGCACTTTTTCCACTGATTCGCTATAAAAATTCTTGTTTTGTTCCGTGAATGACGGCTCATGAATGAAATTGTGTACACATCACCCAACAAACCAAGGGTTGTCATTGTCACGCAGTATCAAAAAATTTTGTGAGCAGGCAGTTCTGAGTGTCACGCGTGGTACACATTATCAAACCTGAGCGTCAGCCATGTTGGATATCAAACCGAACTTACAATGTGTACACGCTGAATGATGGTTCGACACTCAGAACTGCCTGCTCACAAAATTTTTTGATACTGTGTGACAACCCTCGGTTTGTTGGGTGGTTGCTCGATGATGTGTACACAATTTCATTCATGAGCCGTCATTCACGGAACAAAACACGATTTTATGGCGAATCAGTGGAAAAAGTGCAAACAAAATAAGAAAAAGCTCGTGTGTGTCATGTAAAAAAGGAATCAACACGGTTCGTAGCGGAAATAGCCTCAAAATAAAAATAAACAATTTTCTGAGAGTAGTGGAATTTCTTTGCCTGACGCCCAACATAACTGATAAGTGTGTACGCGAAACTTTTCACGCAGGTTTGATATCCAACACGCGTGACACTCAGGTTTGATAATAGCTGTGTTTTTTTGCATATCCAAATAAAATTGTGTACAAAAAACGAAAACAAAGCAAAACAATTTACATGTTAAATACAACAACAACTATGTCCATATAGAGTTAGCTAAGTCCAGATAATTAACTGGAGTTAACTTTTGTCCCGATAAAAACGGTACTGCCAGACTGTCGTTGTGTTATCGATAGTTTGTATAGAAATGTCAAATGTTTGTAGGTAAGATAGTTCAAAACAAAATGGCAGACCAAGGCAAATGTTGAAATGTCCCGATGTCGTTTTCTTCGCCAAACTCCATATGGACATACAAAAAAACGCAGCTAATGTGTACCACGCTTAATAGAACTAGGTTTTCTGCTGGGGCCAGTTCAGGTGAAGAATAAACTGCCAAAGTGACATGAGCTCTGAAGCATTTTTTTTGTTGTGGATTCACATGCTGCAGATAATTCTATTGTTTTTGAAATGAAAATTCAAAGAATACACAAGCTTACTTTATTAATAACAAAAAGAAATAGAAAACGAAAACTGTGGTTTGTTTTTATCCATTTTTAAAAGAAATTTTATTTCTTTCTTATCTCAATAACACAATAGAAGACCTTTTGGTGTTTTTGAGAACCGAAAAACCCAAGTTTCTTTGACAATTCTTGGGGTTGTCAAGAAAACCTGGGTCAACCCTGGGTAAACTTCAACGAACAAACCTAATGATTGCAATTATTTCAATGTTGATGAATGATGATTGCAAAATCTGAATTCGCAGTCTCAAAGCGAAACCCATTGAGTACCTATATTATCTTTAATTGAAGCCATACAAAATTGCATTCACAAAAGATTTCATCTTTCACAATTTTGATACCTTTTTTATGAAGGTACATATGTCATTTATTTATTATCAGAAAAGTCCTGTCATAACTGAAAGCTCTTAAACATAAGGATAGGAAAAAGCTTCCGATTTTGGTATAGTAGCAGTAAAAGACACAAAACTTTTTAGTTTTAAATGTAGCTTTGAAAGGATAAAGGATATATGACCGTGTGGCCTAATGGATAAGGCGTCGGACTTCGAATCCGAAGATTGCAGGTTCGAGTCCTGTCACGGTCGACTTAAGGTTTATTTTTTTAATGAACCCATAGAAGTTGACAAATAATAGCTATTATTGTATTTGGAGTTAAGTACATTGCTAAGTCTTCTACTTGGCTGATTTATTTCAGTAGTTAAGTATATTATATACATACATACCTTGACTTTATTATTCATAGTACTTTTATAACTCAGAAAAGTTTCATGGAATAATCATGTTAATGAATATATGGAGCCCTTATATACGTTCATTTATTTTTGGATCATAAATGAGTCAGTAAAATTATTTAAAAAGGTGTCTCGTTGCCCATAGGTTTTTTCTTCTCCTTTGTGATACATTTATGACTAATTTATGAATTAATATGATTTGCTGGAAAATCTCAAGTTTTCAATTTAAACATTAGCACTACAATGCCACGGCTCAAACCATTTTCATAATTCTACAACAATAAGAACCCGTTGTACAAACGTGGTTCAAATTTTGATCTGTGGTTCAAATATTTTTATTGGATGATTTCGGCGGAACTGAAGTTCAACGATGGGTAAAGGTTCAAGCCTGAACCATCGTTGAACTCAGTCCATTCCCCGAAGTCGGTGAGTTAAAATTGCTGAACCACGAGTTAAATAATTTTACAACTGGCCCTTAGAGGTGCTCCACATAAACCATAACAATTATTGTAAGAAAGTGTGTGGATATACCACGCCATACTTAATCCCTGAATCCGGGAAAAAAACAAATTTTTAGTTTTTCCTTTGTATGCAACCGAAGACCAAAACTGTTGTTCGAAATATGTAAAAAGATTATTACGGTGTCGGGAAGTGCTCCATAATTTTTTAAGCTGTTAGTGAATGAATCAGTCAGACACCTACAATTTTTAAAGTCCTTTATCTCAGGAACCACTTATGCTAAGAAGTTGAAATTTGGTGAGGTGCATCTGTGAACTTAATCAATAGAAGTTCGGAGGATCAAAAATCTGATGAATAGTTTTATTTCGAGAAATACTTGCCGAATGTTACTCCATTTTTTGCCGACAGGACTTCAATAAATTTCTTTTAAATGAAAACCATCAAGAAAAATTTAAACCTTTCAGTTCTGGGCTAGGGTTCACTTATTGCGACTTTTATTGAAATCAAAATATTTCTTAGGCAGATTTTCTATACACCTCGTTATTTTAACTTTTTTTCAAGCTGGAAATTCACGATACAGTGCTTGTACTAAAAATTCGATGGATTTGCTGCTGCTACCTATCCGTCGCAACTCGCAACCAACTGTTGCACTTATTCTAGATAGTCTCAAGCTGATGCTGATGCAAGGTTGCAAGCTTGCAAGCAACGGCCGGGTAGGTTGTCTTGAATAAGCTCAAAATCCCAATTTAAAAATATTTGTAGCCCAAAATCGGAGCCGAAAAAGTAGCCCAAATAGCAGCCCAATACCAATACAAAAATTCTCTTAACTTGAATCCAAATGTGTATGAATGGAATGGCATCCAATTCGCGAATCCAAATGATTTTAGCCAATTAAATATTTTCCAAAACACAAGTTAAGAAGGTCCTATTGCATACCGTATTTTATTTCTTTTAAACTTATTTTAAACTCACACCATCATGAGAGTTCTGTTATGGAAATATGCACTTTATAATAAATTATCTACACTGAAGAAAATTGTACGTAGGTTTTATATTCAAATTTACTTATATTAAAAAGCGTTAACCATCAGTTCCAAAAATTTGTATTTATTTTTTTTTTGTTTTAGAATGCACTACTTTCTAAAGACCTCAACGGTAAGCGGATGACATAAATTATCTGGGACTTCTTGGCCAACAGGAATCGATACATCACCCTGCGGACATGCGCTCAATGCAACCAACAAATTCATATCAGCGATAAATTCAATGTAATCTCCTTTTACAGCAGGACTCGGCTTGCAGAAGTACTGCTGAGTGTCCTAAAAATAAGAATTAAGTTTATTAGACACACATACATCAAAGATGACATACAAAGTCAAGTCATTTGCATTAAGTTGTAAGTCATATCAATAATAGCTTTTGAGGTGTGGAACCATTAGCCGTTTGGCTGCCTACCTAAACATGTGTCGAACAGGTGTAAAATTTAACATACAGTTTTTACATCGATTTATTTCAATGCGCCTATTGGTCGGAGCGAAAAAGTGTGCATACAAGAAATATTTAGGTTGCAATTTTAAACTATTGTTGTCATATGACCATATCTTTGTATAGTGAATCCCTAAAAAAATGGAGAGCTACGAAGTTTTCATAAAATGTTTTTGAATGTTTATTTTTTTTTTTAAATTTTTCCGCTTTCTATCTTTAAAGGGACAAACACCAGAAAGTTTGACCTATGACAACAATTTATTGTTTAAAATTGCAAGCTAAATATTTCTTGTATTCACACTTTTTCGCTCCGACCAAAAGGCTTTGAAATAAATCGATGTAAGAAATTTACGTCAAATTTTACATCTCCTGTTCGACACGTGTGTAGGTAGGCAGACAAACGGCTAATGGTGCAACACCTCAAAGGCTATATTATTGATATGACTTAAAACAACGCAAATAACTTCACTTTTTATGTCGTTGGCTCTCAGTCTATAATGAACATTGAACAACCCTGTTCTAAATTTCTTTGCATACAAATCGTTTGATTTTTAACATTTCGGTGCTCTCAATTATGAACTTCCACCAGAGCCTAGGGGCAAACAAACAAAATTAGCCACCTATCTTGTTTTGCTTATCTATCTCACGTTAAAATAGATCTCAAGTTTAATTTTTGACTCAACTTGTGTCAAAATTTAATCTATGGATCAAAGTCAAATAGAAAAGAAATACAGGGGTTTTGTACGTTTGGTTTTTAAATTAGTGAGTGTAAATTTTACAGCTGATATATAATTTAATGATTTAGCTCAGTATATACCTATGCGTGTATGTATATTAATTATATAATTTTTTATTACCCAAATAATAATGCGACTTTAAATATTAAAGTTAAAGTCATATCGTCCCCTGATTGCAAGAACTATAACTCAATTTTATAAATTTTGGAGATAGCAATGTTCATAGATCATGCCTAACTACAAGAGGACGAGAGGAAGATTAATTTGTATGTTTCTTACACTTCAGAAATATTCTATATTTGTCTAGAATGGAAAAAAGTTGCACGAAAAACCATGAAAACTGTACTAAATTATACCATTGCAATTGATATATGAATGTATGTAGGTATAGGTACAGTGTGTTTTCTTATGTTCTTTTGAATTTATAGGTCTGTTCCTTTACTTTGAGTTTCTGTGATTTTCTGTGCATTTCTGCGCATTTCAGTCCAAAGTTGTGTCAAACTTCATATAAAAAAAATATTTTGACACAAGTTTGGACTAAAAATCACAGAAACCCAAAGTAAAGGATCAGACCTTATATTTTTGTATAACTTACCTTGGTGAATCCAGTACACATAAAAATGTTCCATACATCATGCACATCTTCTTCCGTTAAACCTTTTGCTTTAACAGCCTCCGTCAAATAGCTATGACAACTTCCGAACCGGTCTTTCCCTGTTATCAGCTTATAAGTATAATCATCACACCTCGTTCCAATGACATCATGAAGCGAACCACCATCTTCATCAATCCCATACTTCGCAAGTGAATCGAACACAAACGTAGCCATTGGACGCAAATATGGTAAGCAACTCCACAGCCGATCGTATACTTTTAAGTGGGTGCTGTGCAACTGTCTTGTTTTCCCCGAGTAGAATCTCTCCTTGGTATTGTCGGAGTTCCAAAAATTCAAGTCTCCCACTTGAGATCCTTCAGAGAGAGTAATGCGACACAAGTCACCCGCTTGCATGTTCCAAGTTCGGGCAGAACGCTTTGGAACCACAAGTGTTTGGATTTTTTCACCTATCAATGCAGCATGCCGCTTATCATCATAATCTGCTTTTGACACATTTACGCTGGGAGACTTTTCATAGCATATTATAGGTGTATGTTTTTTAAAAACCCGGGGTTTGAAGTCTCGACCACACCAAGATGAAGCCATATTATTATGCAACAACGCCTTATGTTCATGTTAATGTTTTTTTATGAAATGCAAATTGAGTTATGAATAAAGTTTATTATAAACCAAATAAAGAATGTTTACTAAAGTTGCTTCACTACTTACCTACTAACTGCACTTGTAATAATAAAATTAACACTACCTCAGTTTGTTTTCGTATATTTCATATAAATACCGAGCTTTTACATATAAAATAAAATGATAAAGTATCGCTTAGTGGGGATGACTTTAAAATGAATGATATAGCTTTTTTGAAAAGCTTGACAATCATCAACGTAGGAATACTAAATAAAAAAAATCCGCCCCCGGGTGGGCTCGAACCACCAACCTTTCGGTTAACAGCCGAACGCGCTAGCCAATTGCGCCACGGAGGCACATGCCTATTGATCTCACAAAGTTCATTATAATTATTTGGGTACATAAGTGCATTATTATGCATTCATTTTTCGATTCAATATGGAACGAAGTTTCAATTAACAATTAGAACATGGTAATTCTGTTTTACATTACATTATACAACAAATATAATATATATTATGTTATTATGTACAATTTACTTTCCAAAAATGCCCATTTAAGTCCAAAGCCGTGTAAATTTTATTTTTGTATATTAACATTGACAGAACTCAGTAGCGGATCCAGGATTTTTGGCTGTGGGGGGGGCTCAAGGCTCAAGGCCAAAACTAAAAGTTACTTTCGAAAACTTATTACGGAACAAATGTAAAACTAGCATTCAGAAGTAACTTGGCAAAAACTTGGGTGTAAAATTATTGAAGGTGTAAGCCCAGAATCTACTGATAAAGGGGTCGGAATGTTTTCCTTTTCCACTCAATTGGTAAAAAATTAAAACAAACGATTATAAAATATTTTTTTTATTTAAACAATACAATAATATAGATATAAAATACTAGAATATAAAATATAGAAAATAAAAAAAATAACGAATTAACAACAACACTTTATTTACTACCGTTATTTATTATAATTGTGATAAAAAGAACTTTAAAAATACCCTTCATCACTTTTTGCGATATTCGATGTTTTTCGAACTTTACAGAGACCCTGTGTACAAAAACTTAGAAAAGCAAGCATAGTTTTTCAAGATATTGAATAAATTTAAGCAATAATAATCGTCAAAATTTGAATATTTAAACAGAAAAATTCAAACTTTGAGTGGAAAAAAGAAAATATTCCTGGAATGTTTTCCTTTTTCCACTCAAAAAAATTTTTTTTTGCCCATTTAAAGGCATAGGTTTTATTGGAATGATTTCCTTTTTAGGCTCATTTGGTCTTTGTATATAAACTTTATAGTATTATCATGGAGTCGTTTTTATTTACGTGGTATTCCATCGATGGTGGCGCTAGTGAGCACCCATGTTGAGAAACATGTTTCACATTTTGACACCAGAATGGGGAATATTTTTTTATTTCGAGGTATATTTATTATTATCGTAAGAACGAGAAAGTCATATATTATTCTCGTAATAATAAATGGAGTAAGCGAGTGAAGTAGTTTTTCCACTGCCACCGCGCATGACCAAACAAAGTGGTAGAATAGAAATACGATTTCTTACCGCAATCGAATATGCTGTCAAATGGCAGAAGGAAAAAAAAAAACAAATCGTGCTGTAAAATTAAATTGTTTGAGGTTAAAAGTGAAAACAAACAAAGTAGGTAGCAAATAGAATTATGGAGCTGCAATAAATTATAAAAAAGGAAGATTAAGAAACATCAATAAAATAGATAAGTATTTTGTTTTTATTGTAGATAAATATCTTTGCATTCTATTTTTTTCTTTGCTAATCATTTTTTTCTACCTACTTTCAGAAAATACCTACCTACATAAATACCTATTTAATTGCATCAACAACAAACAAAAATGAACATCAAGATATCCTGTGCCGGGTAGCTGCTTGCCAGAAAAATATCTTCAATCAACAGCCAACAGTTCCAGTGGATAAAAATCCAAAAATATAAAAATGTGTGTGCTAGTGTTTTTTCTTATTATTTGTAATGTAAATACATGAGTTGATGAGAATCAAAACTCGTTATATTAATGCCAAAGAAATTTTATAATCAAATTGAATTGTTAAAGTAACTTTAAGAATACCTACTAAGAGAATAATTGTTGTATCTAATCTATTTGTTATGGTTTGAAGGAAAACTATCTTAGTTTTCGTGGCATTGACATGGCGAGTTTTGGTTCCCATCACCTCATAGTAAATCTGTGTTTTTTATACACCACTCTTGTAAAGTGAGAGTACCTTCTTAAAATGCACAAAAATAAAGAAATTTGTAATTCTATGTACCTATGTGAATTGTAAAGAAAGTGTAGTTAGTGTTCTTGATATGAGATTAAATAAAGAAAAAAAAAAAAGAAAATCTAACAAATTTAAAGTGTTTTGTTTTTCTTTTCGAAGTTGGACTACATAATGTACTTTGTACTTTTGGTTTATCTTGTAGGTGGACAATATGACAAACAACCCGAGCATAGGTACTCGGAAGAAGTGGGTAGGTAAAATATTTTAACCATCATCTCATTGCAATGGGATCGATTGGTTGTCGCTCTTGCATCGTTGTTTGGTTTCTATATTGTGTGTCAAAAGTGAATAAGTTTTTCGGGTTGTTTAATACGATTAAGAGCAAATATATTTTTCATAATGGTTCAAGAAAAAACCAAAAATTGTTTTGTGTTCATTAAATTTTTTACAAAAATCAATTTTATATCCAACGAGATACCTACACATTAATCGGTTCGTAGCATCCATTGACTGTTGGCAATTGAAATCCAGGTTCTTTGGTAGGTATTTGGATTTCTTAAATTGATTATTGTGCACTTCTACGTGAATAATTATTTTGAAAATATATTTGCTTTTAATCCATTTAAATGAACGAATCTTTTTATTAAACCCGCGGCAAAATACTTTCAACTTCAGAGAAAATTTTAATCTTCCTTTTGTGTGTGCAAGTGAACATCTTGTTAAAATTGCAAAATTGTATTTTGCATAGAAAAATCGATTGAATTGAAACTACCAAAAATGAGTTTCATATACCAAAATTTTCTGAGTTTGATATAACTCCGTATTAATGTTGTATTTTTAACATGCTACTTTTTTCCAAGCGAACATAAAAATGCACTGAAAAACTTCGCTTGTTTTTGTAATACACTTTCCTTCATCAATTTGGTATAAGTAAATCTTTCCCTATAAATAAATATGACAAAAACTTTCTGATTTTTTCAAATTACATATACCTATTTCTGTTTATACTTCCATGCGAAGTGTAGTTTTCATAGAAAAAAATACTTTTTTTCCTAAGCATGAAAAACTGTCAAAAACTAAATGCAATTATATTGGCGACAAGGAGGAACAAATTTGTCTCGAAATAAATGCAACTCGATGGGCTTTTTGTAACCAAATATTATGACGAAAACTATTTTTTTGAAAACCTTTTGGTTTAATAATTATTGATGTTTCATTTCAAATTTGATTTCACGTAGCTAGCTTTGAAGTATAAACTAGGCTTAATGAAGAAAATTTGAAAAGAAATATTTAGCATATAATATGGTGGTGGGTGAAAGCGTCTTGGCATGAAAGGCATGAAAAATGCAAACTAGAATTAAAAAAAAAAAAAACAGTATACGTCCAAGACTGATTTCAAGATTGTTTTCACAATGTGAAATTTCATCAATTTGGTATACATATGTAAATCTTTCCCTATAAACAAATATGACCTCTACTTTGATTTTAAAGTGGAATAGAGTTCTTTTGATCCAAAAAAGTTTTAGACTGTTGATTATGTCCTAAAAAACAGGGCAATAAGGAAGTAAGACGTTCATGGGATTTTATTGCAAAAATCATCAAAGGGGTCATTGAAGATGAGAAAACCGCGGAGTGCTATTAAATTGGAGGGTGCATTTTTTAGAGGGGGGTGCAAAAGCACCCTTTTTGGTTTTTTGCATATAACTCGAAAACGAAGCAAAAATTCGAGATAGTTCTCAAAACTTTTTTTGTAGAAAATAAAATTTACCATCAAAATGGATTTTTGAAAAAAATTTAAAAAAAATTTAAGTAAGCTAAATTTTAAAAAAATCATTGCACAAAAATGTGAAAATCGCTTTTTTGTTTTTTTTTTTTTCATCGTCAATGACCCCTTTGATGATTTTTGCAATAAAATCCCATGAACGTCTTACTTCCTTGATTTCAATCAAAAATTAAACTTTTCTCAGTTTTTTTTTTTTTTTATTTTTCTTCGAAATATGAATGATAGGTACTGTTGCTCACGAAAACTTGACATTGGCGCTCAATTGATGCATCGCATTATGCGAAAATTCGACTTATATCTTTAAACGCGATTTGCGGCTAAACTAAGCGTCCTAGAGGCATCAAAGTTGACACCTTTAAACTTGATTTGCAGATAAACTAAGCGTCCTAGCGACTTATAAATCCAGATTCTTTAAATGCAAAAGAAACTATGCATACATCCAACCTCGCACCCACCCCAAATCCTATAATGAGCTCAAGCAGGGGGGTTGCAGGGGGCGACATGCCCCCCCATACACACCTCGCTGTTTATTCGCTGTTTATTTGTCATTCAAGGTACTCATGCTCAAGAGAACTCAATTAATGCACGAAAAATCAACTTTTATCTTTAAATGCGATTTGCGGCTAAACTAAGCGTCCTAGAGGCATCAAAGTTTACACCTTTAAACTTGATTTGGGGCTAAACTAAGCGTCCTAGCGACTTATAAAATGCATATTCGTGATCTTGGAATGTGCCCGTTCCCGAAAATCAAAATAAAATTGGTAAAAAAGTTTTTTCCAAAACTTTCAAAAAAATATTTTCAATTCAACTTTTCTTGGAATTATGTAGGTATGAATATACTACCAATCTTGCAGTGCAAATTTTCGTATTGGCAAAGGTATTCCCTACCAATATACATAGAACAAAGTATGACTTACTTAAAAAACGAAAGACTGGAAGGCCAGAAAATAAATGTTTGAAAAAAGCATTTATTCGAGTATGTTCCTATCTTGAAGAAAACGAGGATGAAGAGGTAACAGTTATTGATCTGATTTAAAAAATGAAATATTTTTTAGAAGAATCGAGTTACTCTGCTTATTCAAGCATGTATATGAAAGAAAAATTGTTTAAACACTTTGGTGATTCTCTGTTTTTATATGAACAACAAGGAAAGCGAGAATCTGTTAAATTAATCTTAAGTTTATCTTGAAAAATAAAAGTCTTAGGACCATTTGGTTTTTGTGTTTGACTAAAAATTAACAAAAGCATTGAATATTAAAGTCAAAAATATTATTTAATCACACAAAATTTGTAAAAAAAATCAGTTTAAATGATTTATTTTTTATTAGGTATGTTTTCAAAATTTTGAGTTTGAAGATTAATTTTCAAAAACTATTCACGTAAAAACTTAATCTAAAAAAAAACATTAAAGAATGAATTTTTGGCTTTACAAAAAATTAAAGCATAATATTGTACGCCATTTCCCGGGGGTGGACTGTGGCTAATTTTGGATATGATGATATGAATGATTATTTATTACTATGGTTTTTAGGGGTACCTATACTTTTTAATGGTTAACCTTTAACACCAAAATTAAGATGATAGCACCACTCATAGATTTAAATATATACCTAGATGGCCAACATAGGATCTTTTGTACAGAGAAAAAGTAATGAAATTACTTTTCATTTTAAATACCAACATAGCTGAAAAAAAAATCAATACCTGATACCATAGCATTTATTCTTTTCAATAAATAAATACCGACGAAATTGCAAGTAAAAAGTTGAGATGAATAAAAAATCGCTACAAAAAGCTGAAATAGCTTCAAAAAACCGCGAAAAGTATTTTTTAAAGAAAATCTTAAACATAATACCCATACAGTCATACACAATGAACTTCCATACAAAATCACATACACGCAAAAATACAATTTGCCAAATTTCACAGAAATTAGCGTATCTCGGTTCCTTTGCTCTATTTTTTCTTTTCCTCCAACTCCCATATATTTCATATATATACCTATACCGCCTTCTCATTCTCGCCATTTTAGTATTTTTTCATTTTCTACCACTTTTCCTTACTCTTCTACGGGGAAATATCACCCTGCCAATAAAGTTCCTCAACATTCAAATGTCAAATCACCAAAAATTTCCTCAACTTTCGAATGTCAAAGAATGTTTATAGATACGGGGGCTTCAACATCAGATTGTGTAGAAACAATTGATGTCGATGATACTACTATAAAGTTTATATACAAAGATTTGGTGCGCTATGTAAATATCTACATTTCTGCATTTTTAGTTCAATTTCGCAATTTTGTGGAATGTTTTCCTTTTTCTTCTCACCGATTCAATTGTTTCATGCACTAAATTTTTGCAGGTATCTTGGTGATGTACAATAAGAAACGAAAATTTAATTGGAGTTGCGTATCGCTCGGCTAAAATCCTAGGCTAAATTTTGGGGAGAAATTTTTCCGCCTTCCAAAGGAATTTGTTAAAACAAGTTATTGATATTTGCTTAGCAACCATAAACAGCCACGCCATTTTGTTTGAATGATCCTACCATTTCTTATCATAAATATTCAATGAATATTTGTGGTGCCGTGACACAAGGCCAAGTGACATAAGGCCAAATTTAAAAGTTTGGCCTTATGTCACTTTCCAAAAGCGACTTAATGCCAATTTTTAAGAGCTGTCCTTATGTCGCTTTTAAAAAGTGACATAAAGCCAAATTTGTTTGTGACTTAAGGCAAAACATAAAATGTTTTGTTAAAAAAAAACAGTAATTTTTGGAAAAGAAACTTTGCATACACCCAACCAAATTGGCCATATGTCACTTTGTAAAAGCGATACTAGGCCAACTCTTAAAATTTGGCTTTATTCACTTTTGTTAAGTGACATAAGGCCAAATATTCAAATTTGGCCTTATTACACTTGAGCTTATGTCACGGCACCAATATTTGTCAATCTATTAATTTATTAAATTTTATTTATTTTTTAAGGAAAGCCAAAAGAGAAACTTTTAAAGTCGCATCGTTTTAAGGAAACGTATGTATATGAAATCGTCAAAATATCTTTGAACTGCAAATCTTAAGTTTCAATTTCAAGGACCTATTGTAATAAACAATAATTGTGTGATTCAGTTCCTCGAAGACATTTCATGCAAAGTTACTTTTTTGCACCGGAAGCACAGTTTTTAAAGTTATAAGCCTTAAAATTTCTCGGGGGTGATTTTAAAGATAATAATTATTCTATGTTTCATCAAGTGTTTTTTAAAAATTTAAGGTTTGAAAACAAACACAAAAGTAAAACATTGTAAGGTATTGTAATAATTGTTTAAATTGACTGTGGGGGAGGGGGGCTTTAGCCCCTATACCCCCCCTCTGGATCCGTCACTGACAGAACTTTAGGCAAAAACTGGCAGTTTTGGGAAGAGAATGAACAGACCTATTGGTTCATCCAATAATTGGTGTCATATTAAATGAAGCCTTTGCCTCTTTTCATATTTTTCATATACAAAGGCTCATCGAATCGGAAACAATGAAATCCACTATTGAATGTTAATTTTTGTAGCAATATAAATATTGTCCTTCAAGTAACGATTCCTTTCGAATTATAATTTTTCTGCTATTTTAATCAAAGCATCATACTTCATACATTTCTAATAAATTGTCCAGGGTTCGTAAGATATCATTCGTGATTCATAACATCCGGATCTTTATAAAAATATAGTTCGCGAATGATAAAATTTTCAATCTATTAAAATTTATAGTTCTCTCACGAACAAACTAATCGTCGGCTTAAAATGAAAAGCAGCTAACTTCTTTTTTTGTATTTTTTACAACAAATGGTTTCAAAAAAGTGCTCACATCACATTAGTTGAACTCAAAGCCGACGGAATACTTTTTTTTCTGTATCTCTCCTTCGTGAGAGATCGGAAAATAAAAATTCGGATAGAATACATTTCTCTTACAGATCCTTAACACATCATTAAGTATCCATTCACTTTGGGAAGTAATTTATTTTTTTAAATATTTTTTGTTGAAGTGGGGAAAATAAAGTCATTTACAACTTCCTTGTTCCTTGAGCGAAAATATTTTTTGTTTTCTTTTAATTTATTCTGTTTCAGCCATCACCTTTGTCAATTTCATTAAAATCGCTCCAGGAAAAACGAAGTTGAAAGATGTTGACATTTTTTTTAAACACCCTGTTGTAAATATTTTTTTCCTAATTTTATGTCAGCTCTAACCTGTGTCAATTTCATTGAAATCGCTCAAAGAACAGTGAAGTTGCAAAATATTGACTTATTTTTGAAACACCCTATTTTGAAAATATTTTTTCTGTAAAAATTCTATCTCAGTTATCACCTGTGACAATTTCATTGAAATCGCTCAATTAACATGAAGTTGGCATATTTTTGAAAAACCCTTTTGAAAACATTTTTTTTATCTGAACGATCGCGAATGGATCTTCAATAGTTCACGCTTGATAAATTCGGGATCGAGTCATATTTTAAGGATCGCAGCAAATAAGATTCAATCGTGATAACGAATTTTATTTCAAAATTTCTGAAAAATAAAATTCGCGATTAAATCAAAAATAATGTCAGTGACATTTCCTACGTGAAAATAAGTTCTTCGTTTTAAAGCCTAGTTTAAAGATCCCGTGCGAAAATCTATGCAAATATTTTCGCATGTCAAAAATTATTGAGGTGAATTACAAAACTACTTTTTTTCATGATTGGTTTATACAGTTTCATGCAAAAAGGAACCATTGCTGTCATAGAACTACAAAAAAATTGTTCAATTGATTCGCGTGAAATATTTACACTTCCAAACAAAACAAATATATTCGCCTCACAGCATTATTTGCATGCAAATTGTTTTGGCATCCAAACTGTAGGTATTGTTTTCCACTTTTATATTATACAAAGTTAAGCACAGAATTGGTGGAAAATTGATTTGAAAAATTTGAAATTTATTTTGCAAAAATTTTTTGCGCATATTCTTCGCTTACTTCCTCAGTAGGCTATTGAATATTGATTATACCCTAAAAAACAGGGCAATAAGGAAGTTAGTCCATGCGCTAAAATGTGCTCAAAACCCGGCTTTGTAAGAGCAAGTGTGTTGATTTTGGCAAATAATCTAAATTTTGAAAAAAAATTAGATGGCAACCCCAAAACTGTGAACAATTTGAAATTTGATTCTTATTTTTGACTTGACTGGTCATGGCTCACTAATACACCCAGTTTGAGCGTATAATCTAACAAGTTCATCAAAATAGGCAAAAATGATATTCATAAAGCTTTAAAAACTTAAAATCTACCTAGTTTGAACGAGTATTACGATTACTATAACGATTTTTATCCAAACCATTTTTTTTAAAATTTATTTTAACGGAAATTTAATTATCTTTCTTTTATATAAAGCAATGCCTATACCTATCTCTGCTGGTAAGAAAGTTATAAGCAAATACGTAAAAAAAAAAAAAATGTGATTTTTCACATTTTTTTTAAAATTTAGCTAACTAAAATTTTTTAATTTTTTTTTTCAAAAATCCATTTTGATGGTAAATTTTAACCTCTGCAAAAAAGGTTTTGAGAATTATCTCGAAATTTTGCTTCGTTTTCGAGTTATATGCAAAAAACAAAAAGGGTGCTTTTGCACCCCCCTCTAAAAAATGCACCCTCAAATTCAATAGCACTTCGCGGTTTTCTCATCTTTAATAACCCCTTTGATTATTTTTACAATAAAATCCCATGAACGTCTTAGTTCCTTATTATATGATATCGTCGCCATTCTATCAAAACTCCCTAAGTCCATTTCTCTCAAAAACGAGAAACCTCTCTTGAAAACGATATATTTTTCAAAATATAAACATTAAAGGTATGTTAAAGGTCTCTAAATCGTATGTTGGTCTATTTATAAATTAAAAAATTCTCAAAATCAAACATTTTCAAATTCTGGTTAGTACAAATCCATAAAAAGTACCGATGTTTCAAAATAAATAAAAATTGACTTAGGGAGTTTTGACTGAACGACGACGATATAATCAATAGCCTACAGTGTTAGTTTCAATGAACTGACATAAACTCCAACCCTAAAAGTTTATCTTCATCGCTAGAATCTCTTAGGTAAGTTTTTAGACGTTACATCACTGTCGAAAAAGTTCAAACCACTGTGATCCTCCCCCCTTGGCTACGGCCTTGCGCGTGTGTTACACTTTTTCGCTTTAAATACATTGCACTGATTTTTTCGCCCTAGCCAAGTGCCACCCAAGCAATTGCCTGTCTTACCTACAGGCAGATTAGACACCGCGTGCAGGTATAGATTGGTTTTGCCTATTAAGACAGTGAAATATGTATGTATTGTAATTAAAATTTAATTGTAACTTTTATTTTTGAAATGTCACCACCTATCCTTACAAGATACGGTCAGCATTAACATTTAAAATTTTAATATCATTTGAAAATCTTTAATTGACACATCTTAAGTATCTCCTACTCTATATTATAAGGTGTATATTATAGAAAAAAATTGTTTCCTTTTTTATAAACAACGACTATCACCACCCCCAACTCATCTCCATCAACACTAAATAACACAATAACAGGAAATTTTTGTAATTCAATAATACCAAAGAATATAAAGTTACTTTTTCCTTAACTTTATATTCTTTGATAATACACATTTACAGAATCAAGCAGTGAGTTTGCCATTGAGTCAGTCAGTAAGTCATTGATGAGTATAAACACGACTTATATAAATAAGTATATTTACCCAGTCAAATAGAAATGCAAACATTGCCAACATAAGCGCCACCCTACTATGTATGTACTAAACTAAAATTTATTAAAACAAAACATAAACAAAGTTCTATGAAAGATACTAATACTGCCACTTTAACAAGAAAAGACGTACATATGTATCTACATTTTTAGCATTTGGAGATAAACACGTTTTTCTATTTTTATCTGTATAGCTTTTTTGATTATGGATTAATGTCTTTCATATTATAAAGAACCGATAGGTAATGAAGTTATTGTTTTTTGAACAAAATATCATTAATTTAAATTGAACACAAGCTAAGGTTTAAGTAGTTACGTCATTTTTCATAAGTGAAGGCATTTCAATTTAATGATATAAAACCTAATCATGATGCAAAGGAAATAGTAGGTACCAATTTATGAACTTGAATTAAGAAGAACTTTATTCATTTAAAAAAGTATACTAATATACATATGCATATTCAAATAAATATAAATATTTCAACAGTACAAATATATCATAAACAAATTATCAAAATCATAAAACATGAGATAATTTTGTGTTAAGACTATCAACGGAATCTACCAGTAAATGATTTTTTTCTAAGATTATTCGTCATATCTACAATATTAATATGGTAGTTAAGTTACGCGTTATTTTTTATAAAAAAAATGCAGATACACCAATTAAAAACATAACATTATTCAGTGTACCTACATAACAAACGTCATAATGCTACATTTTCCACCTAACGCTAATCTGAGATTTAATAAGATTTACCTCAAATCTTCTTTAAATCTTAAAGATTTACCATACAAATATATTTCGTTAATCTTGGAGATTAGAAATTAATCTTATTAAATCTTCCTAGGACAAATAGTTTTACAAATCGAACTATTTTAACATGGTGCTGTACGATTCATTCGAGACTCGATTCAGTTCTTCATTGTTTGACACGAATAAAACATTCTGTCTCTTTCGCACTTCATAAGAAAAATTGAAGCGCCATTTGTATTTTTGAAAGTGTTGTCAGATTTAATCTTTTTTAAATCTTTTTGTGCGGTGGAAACACCAAAAAGATTTATTTAATCTAAGCTGAGATAAACCTTAGGTGGAAACATAGCATAATTCTAAATAATAAACTATAAACCATGTCAAAGCTGGACATGAGCAAATTTTGGATTCGTGCAAAAAAGAAAATAACAATCAAGCATGACATAAGGATGATAGAGAAAACGAAAAATGTGGCTGGCACAATTCTGTCAGTCTTAACCTCAACCTACATTCTTAACCACGGAAGTGATTTTCTTCAAATTTATACTAATTTAGCTCGAAAATTAATGTGCCGAACGATTATTTCACGCGCTAAATTTTGACAGATAATTGCTGTACAGTAAGAAATGAAAATTTGATTTTTTAGCTGGAGCTGCGTACCTCTCGGCTAAAATGCTTGGCTAAATTTAAGCTTGGCTAAATTTTGGAGAGAATTTTGTATGGGAGTGAAATTTTAGCTCGATCTGCGTACTACACTTTAAGGTTAAAAAATTAAATTTTTGTATCTCCAAAAATAACGGTTCCTGCAATACAACCATTAAGGGAAGCTAGGTATATCTCAAAGCTCTGACAATGCTGAAAAAAGCATGTAATTATTGTAGGTATGTTTTTTTTGCTAGTAAGCACAAAATTTACTAAAAACAGTTATTAACGGAGACATAACGGTTTTCTTGATTTTCAATTTTATCATTAATGACTCAACCGATTTCCATCAAAAATTTTACACTAAAGCTCCTTTAAAATGTCAATAATAGTGCATATCAAAATTTTGAAAAAATATATTTTGGATATATGTATGAAAAATACATTTTTTTTGAAATTCAATATTCTCAAAACGGGTTGATGAATATTTTTGAGACAAGGTTTTTAAATGTACATATTATATTATTAAATGCTCAAAATTGATACCCCAATTCTTTTATTTTAAAAGTAACCAAAAAATTAGTTTTTAAGAAAACCGCCCCCACCAATTGAAATTTTCTTGTATACCTTACCTATCCATATTTCTTGCAAGTAATCAAACGGCGGCGTACTCGCATACTTTGTTGTTGGCATAAACCCTTTCGACCTAGAAAGCAGCTATTAAACTTGCATAACTAGTCATTAGCGAATCTGATCAAATAACTTTCCTTAAATTTTTACATTCTGAGCAAAAAAGTTCAAAAATTTATCGTGGGCGCCGCCGCCGCTGGAGAAGCAGGGATTTATGCATTTCATCAGGAATCCTGGTAAGAAATATCTAACCCAGGTGGCAATAATGGTAAAAAACGATAAACCATTATTCAAATCGTTACTAACACTTATATTAGTGAAGTCTCATAAAAAAAATACCTTTTCTCTAAATATATTTAAAATAGTTTCACAAAAATTATAATATTTATCAAAAATTGGAAATGGGACTTATTTCACACAATTCATACCTACATACATATGTATTTATATCGTAAGTAAAAGGGGACTAAATAATGGTAAATGATTGATGGAGGGGGTACGTGAGTTAGACTATGCCTAAGACTTTAAGGAACATACAAATCTTAAATCTGGTTGTTTACGTTTTTATTTTATAAAAAATGGTTGTATGAAAATATTCAGGTACTATGTAGTTACTACTCAGTAAATACTAAGGACCCGTTGTACAAACGTGGTTCAAATTTTGATCCGCGGTTCAAATATTTTTACTGGCTGACTTCGGCGGAATTACTGACGTTCAACGATGGTTCAAGGTTCAAGCATGTTATAGTAGCCAATTTAATGCCTGAACCATCTCAGTCGATTCCTTGAAGTTGGTGAGCTAAAATTGCTGAACCACGAGTTAAATTTTTGTACAACTGGCCCTAAAAGAAAATTATTTTCTGTTCTTTAATTTCCTCATAAAACTAGAAGACAACAAATTTTTTGGTTTTTAGCATTTAACAAAAATTAGTTAGATAATTGAAAATTGAAATCACCACAAAAACTTAATTGTTAAAAAAGAGCCAAGTTCTTATATGTACAAAAAACCTTGAGTAACAAGTCAACCACAAAAAGGAATGAAATCTAAAATATATGCCAAGTTTGAAGTTCAAGAAGTTTATAATATTTGGTGGATTCACTGGTCAAGTTTACAAACATTTTGAATTGTGAGTAACTAAGTAATTAAGAGAAGTTAATCCACCAAATTTCAAACCCCGCCCATAACAACCGCAAGTGCACCATAATTGATAATAATTTTAAGAATTTGTTGGATGTCACGCCCTCTGAGCGGACGATTTTTAATTTAATAGTTTTATCCTTCTATGAACTTCAAACCTCACCGATCTACCAATATTTATCGTTCTACAACAATCGAAAGTGCTCCATATAAATTTTAAGAATTTTTGAGAAAGTGGGTGGATGCCACACCCCCTGAACAGGAAATCCCAGATTTTTTTTGCGTGTATTTCAAGGACTACCGCTCTACCATATCTCAATATATCAGTGAGTGAGTGAGTCAGTGAATCAGTGAGTCAGTTAAAGTCTAATGGCCAGAGTATTTACGCTAGTACCGGTAAGACCTAAAATTGGTACTCAAATCAGTATCAACTCATTTCTTCACACAAGTACTAGGCCTTAGTCCAATAAATTTGGTACCGAGTATTATATAGGACTCGGTACTACCTAGTTCCTCAAAATCAGCTAGTACCTGGTTATTATACCAGTTGTTAATACTCAAAAGAGTATTAAGTGATTTCTTCACAGGAGTACTAAGCCCTAGACCTGTCAAATTGGTACTGAGTATTACTTAGAACTCGGTAATAGCTAGGACTTCGAAGTCGACAGTCTAGTGGCGATAATACCTGATTCCAAGTAATTCATTTCGTTAGTTTCAAGATATTTTACTCAATATTGAAAGTTTTTTGGCCGTTTCTTTTTTAATTGATAGATTTGTGCGTTTTATGATGATTTTATTGATTTTTTTTTGTTCTCTGTATTCCGTATTGTGCAAGCAATATCACTAACGCACATCGAAAAATGTTGGAAAAATAGTTCCAAAACAGAAACAAAAGGTCCATGCTTAACTGTACATAATTCTTTAAACAGAAGATTCTCTTTACTTACGTAAATGAAATGCAAACGAGTTTGAGAAAATTGTTAAGCATTTTATCATGCGCCAAAAACAAAACCCTTTCCAATATGGTTATGATTTTGATTTCTTTCAAGGTCTTCGCTTGTCAAAAACTATTTTTCAACATTTCGTTTATCAAATGGTATTATACGAATTCCAGGATTCTTGTGCCCGGAAAATAACATTCGATATTACAAGGGTACATATCGTCAAATTTCATTAAAAAACTTAGAACCCAACTATGTATACCTTCTTAACAAATAACTCTTTTGAAGGAAATTCGATGAAAAAGTATTGAAAACAAAGTTGCATTTTGCATATGTATATTAAACCATCTAGAAATATGATTCAGTTTTTGCAGCAATACCTTCCATAATGCGGCTTTATTATTCAAAAAATATACATACGCATTCCGAATTCATTTTCTTCAATTTTTTTTTGCAAGCACTTTTTGCAAATGTTGAATTTAGGAACTACAACCGTGACTGGATACACAAACACGCATTGGCGACTCCATACACTGCGAACAATCTCTACATTCGGAAAAATCAAATAAATATAGTAAAAAGTCACATAAATATTCAATACAAATATCAAATAATATTTGAAATGCCAAAAATATTGTCATAAATCATTAGGTTTGTTCCTTGCCGACTTTCAAACAGTTTGAAACCGCCATATTTAGTACGAAGTCGTTCCACACTTGAAAAATTGAACTGGTCCGCACCAAATCTGGCGGTCTGAAACTGTTTGAAACTGTTTGGGACTAACCAAGGAACAGGGTTATTATAAGACCAGTTTTAGACGTATTAGGTTCCTAGTACCGCTTTGTGAACTTAGATCCAGTACTTGTGATGCGAAGAAATGATAAGGTACTAATTTTTTGTTAGGACCGAGTACCAGAATAAAACCTGGTCTAGCTAGACTGGGTACTAAGCTGCCTTACTGATGTGAAGAAATTGGGCGTAAGCGATTTTCGAAGTCCTATATCTCAGGTACTACTAATTCTAAGTTCTTAGGAGATGAATATTGATCCGACTGTTATTGACTACTTCAGGAAATACTGCGAATTTGAAGTTTCTGACTTTGCTGGTACTGAAGTTAGAGGGGCGGGGGTAGAAAATCACCTGAGATGGTTCCTGTAAAAAGGGTGTAGTGTCGCGAACTTGGCTGGGCACTACCATGCCCTATGATTACAAATTAATTTAGTCAATTTTCGAGAAAAACTAAACCGTATAAAATTGTTTATTTTTTTCAAAATTTTAAGTTTAAAAACAATTTTTTTTTTTAAATATTCATTGCAATAGCTTTAGCTATAAAGCTATTAGAAAATCTAATCTAATCTAATAGCTTTATTAAAAAATAAAAAAGAGATTGGATTTTGATTTTTCTTGTTTTCTTTTCATTTTATAATTTTGCATTAGTTTAAATTCTCGCATAAACGCCTTAATACCATACTTTTCTTAGAACATTACAAAAATTAAATCCCCAAATAATTTACAATTAACACCCTGTATAGAAAGAACCTTTATTCCAATCGGAAGTGATTTCTCACAAATCGACTAATATACTTTGTTTCACAAAGACGCCAGAACGCCACTCAAGAGAAAGACCAAACAAGAATTCCCTGTTGCTTATGTTTCCAGTACCGTCGTGAATTTTGAATTGTCTTGATCGTATCAAAATCCATTGGATAAATACATACAATTATTTTTATTTATTTTTTTTTTTCTGAAAAATTGGACTTGTTTGTTGTTTACAAAGCTAAACAAAAATAATCGTATTTAAAATTTATTTTGAATCGCATTTTATTTTAAATCGAAGGTACGTGACCAAGAAGCGAAAGTGCAATTCAGATTATGTTAAATCATATTTTAAAACAAACATATTTTAAAATAACAAAAATCCCTAATATGTAACTCTTTCTATAAAATTTTTGAAAAGGACTAGACAGTAACTTAACTCCTTTTGTGACCTTTTTATTCTGATGTTTGATTTTTTTGTGGACTTGATGACTTTTTTTTTAAATTAAATTTGAAGACTAACGTTTTATATCTACAACATATATCTTGAAGTCTCAATAAATCATAAATTATACTTTTAAAGAAATATGTATGAAATATGAATGTATGCGAATCTACTTGATTTTTACTAAATGAAATATCGGTTATTTGAACATATCTACCTACCTGAATATACATATATTTGTTTGTTATTTTGTTTCTAATTTGCGCACATAATGTATGTGAGTATGTTGGGAAAGCATGGCATATGCAATCATAAGAATTATGCTTTCTATCTTGGGCACTTACATAATTATGCGTGAAAGGAGAAATATTGTTATTTTAAATGCAATAAATATAAGGTAGATATACACACAAAAAGCTAAATGTGCAAATGGAATTTCAAAAATTTAGTTCGCCATTTACTAGCATTCCGGTGACTAATGACAATAACGCGACGTTTAAGTTTCTGACAAATTATAAGCAATCTTCTTGGAGGGGCTTGACTTTGTTTACAAATAAAACAAAAAGAAGGAATGAATAACATGTCTAGAGAAATGAATACTATGTTTAGACAATTAGCTTTTATTTCTTTTATTGGATTTGGTGGGTGAAAGCGATGAGGTTATTATATTAAGTGAATAATGTGTATAGAGAGTTGAATACAAATTAAATGCACAAATGAGTCGTATCTCACACGAATAACAATTTTGTTTTTAGATTAGATTTTGTTTTTAATTTGTTTATTTTGTTGGCCTTTTGGCAAAAATGTAAACATAAATAGCGAACACAATAAGTTTATTTAATACTGCACATTTCAAGACTCTATAATTTTTGAATTATAAATAGATTGACTTCTAGGAGTATAACGGTCGTGTCAAATTTTGTTTGGGGCTTTAATCAAATCTAACATTGTGATAGTGGAGATGTCCAACAAAGTGGTTTTTATCATACCGTGTCGTCCGTCAGTTTGCTTTGAGCATCTGGTAAAAAAGTGATTGGTTCGCACGTACTTGCTTTTATAGTTCAAGTAGCTTGAAATTTTAAAGATTATATATAAAAAAAATGCAAGTAATTAAAAATATAATAATTACCGTTTATTTCAAACAGTTCTTGGCAAACAAAAACCCGACTGGACAAGCGTAATTCACAGATTTTTTTTATCCAAATCATTAGTCTTTTTTGAGATAGATAAATTTCTTCTTAGACGGTATGGCAGGTGCCGTTATTTCCGGAACTAAAAATATCAATTCAAGAGAATAACTTAAAAACCTTAAGTTCAATATTTGAAGAATGTCGCTTTAGTGGTTTAGGCTGTAGGTACCCAATTTGTGTAGTAGTCCGATAAGTCTCCGAATTCTTTGGAAGCTTAATGAAGCATGAAATGTTTTTTGCAGTTTGGTTCCAGTTTTAGACCAAAATTTGTAATGGCATCTAGGGTAAAATAGGCTAAAATTGAAAAAGGGTCGAAAACTTTAAATCCTAAACGGGAAGTTGTTGAAGGTTAATTTTTTTAATCGATAGATGTTAAAAATATAAGAAATAAAAGTCATGCACGTTGACTTCCCACGTGCAAATCGAAAAACATTATCATTGGCACTCTGGTGTCCTCTTTTGTGTTCAAGTACCTATGATTTGTTTAATGTCTCTCAGTGTTTTATAGTTTTTTACTAAAATTGTACCTACTATATTTTAGTATTTTAGAAGTCGTGCGGTGGATCATAGCCATGTGGCACTTTGATAATACCTACAAAGATATGTATTGTGCCACATGACCCCAGTAGTAAAGCTTCCAAAAAGTAAAAACCTGGAAAATTCCACAAATACCAGCAGCCCACGAAGGAAATGCACCAAAGCACGTCTAGGAACGTCCAGAAATAATGAGTATTTAAAAGTTGAAAATTAAAACATAGATATTTATAAAATAGTTCACCAAAAAACAGGATTTCAACCAATTTTAATTAAATTTATATTTTAAGAAAGGTAATAAAAACAAATTAACCATAGGTATTTCAGGAAATTTTATTCTTCAACTTATTGGAAAACATAGTTTTTTTAGGTCAATTTTTGACACTTTTTATTTTGTATCTTTTTAAAGGATTCAAATTTAAAGGACTTAAATTTTCACAGCGCATATAGATCATATTAATTTTAGTTTTTGAGCAAAGTTTTCATTTTTCAAAATACTGTTAATTTGAAATATTCACATTTTATATTTAATTTAAAAAAAAAACCTCATATCTCTTAAGTTTATAAATATTTAACTTTTGTTTGTTTAGTCAGAAAGTTTAATATTTGATAATTATTTTGATACTGTATATTCTATGCAACCATCAAAAATATCACCAAATTAACTATCTTTTAAGCTTAGTAAAGTATTAGAAGTTGGATCTTTACGATTGAGGTCAATAATTCAAGCTGGTATTTAAATATAAAATAATTCACCAAAAATCAGAATTAATTTGTAACCAATTTTGATGGAATTTATATTTCTGTAATGGTTTACATCCGAGTTTGTGGAAATTTTAATGTGATTTCTGTTCGAATTTTTTCTGATTTTTGAAGAACATTGCTTAGGTCAATTTTTGATACTTTTTGATTTTTACTTGCGATATATGTAGGTAGGTACTATAAGGCAAGTTTTGGATTCGTGCAACAAAAAAAAAATTTGAGATAACAATCAAACATGATATTACGATGATAGAGAACACCAAAAAAGTGGGTGGCACAATTCTGTCTGTCTGTTCGTCTACAGCCTAAACGGCTTGATCGATTTTCTTCGAAATTGGTAGATAGTGGTTTTTGGTGATTATGCCCACACTATTTTTCATTTTTTTAGAACCAAAAATAACGGTACCTGCCGTACAAGTTTTTTTAGCAATTGTACATAATCGTATATTTCTCAAAAACGGCTCGACAACTTTTCTTGAAAAAAATTCATTACATTTATTTTAATAAAGGCTTCCTTTGGTTGGAAAACCATTTTTCAAAAATGGTTATTAACGGTACCTCTCTTAGAACCATTTTTTTTAATTTTTGATTTTCTTCAAAGCGGTACGACCGATTTCAATTTTGTTTTTTAACCGAAGCTTTCTAAAAATAGAAATAGTTTAGGATACCAACATTTAAAAAAAAATATTTATTGGATTTTAAAAAATGTTTCAAAATTTTTTTTGGAAAATCAAATATTTTGAGAACAACATGATCGCTTTTTTTGAAACTCAATACTAGAGTTTTTTAATACTCCCTAAAATATTTTTAGTAAATAATTTAAAATAAATAAAAATAAAATAAATTGGATAATCCATAATTTAACCCTTTTTTCGGGCTTTCTTGGTAAAAGTACCTTTCGTTTTTTCTTAATTTCTCAAAAACTAAGATAAATTTTTACATTTGGTTTTCGGATATGGACTAAAAATTAATGAGGGAAATGAATATTGAACAGAAAAATAGCTTTTAATTACGTAAAACTTTGAAAAATATCGACTTAAAAAAAAAAATCTTAATTTTTTTTAAACAAATTTGACTTTGAAATTTAATTTCTCAAAAACTATTCGCTTAAACAACTTGATTTAAAAATTAAATGCAAGAATGGAGTATAAGCTTTCAAAAAAAAATATAGTACATTGTTAGATGTGTGTTGTCGTTGATTTTTAATGTTTATTTTGGCATTTTAAGTCAATTTTTCAGGAACTACCCCCCCCTGCCTCAGGGAGGGAGATACAACTTTCCCCCTAAACAATTTTTTTCTTAGAATATACCCAGGAACAACACCCTAAAATAGATACTTCCACTCAGGTGCGGGACATCTCCAAAGATTTTGAATTTTGTTTCCCCATACAATCATATTCAATCAAGAATTAAGATGGCATTCTTTATTTCCATCTCAAACTGTCAAAGGAGTTGTTTTAGCCAATTTAAATGTCGTATTTCATGCTTCTCTACATTTTTCTCTCATAATTTCCATGTTTTTATATACAACTAGCAGAAAATACCCGGCGCTGCCGGGTCCCTGTGAAACAAATTTCCTCCGCACAAAAAGTCCTATGTAATGACAACTTAAACATCCTACAAAACTTTTTTTATTTCGTTAAAAAAAAATTTCTTTTTTTCCTTTAAGTATTTGTTTTTGTATTAATTTAATATTATATTTTATTATATAAAAATGAAATGAAAATTTGTGTGTCCGGGCATCAAATCTAAACCACAGCACAGAATAACTTAAATTATTCTTTATTCACCGAGCTGGCTTAAAAAAAAAGTGGTAATAATTGCAGTTGCATGTACAAATATTTCATAATAGAAATCATAATATACAATAACAGTAACTATTACATATTAAGTCACCTATTAATTCCTACAAAACAATCATAACATAATAAAGGCTAAACGAAAGAAATTGGGATTGCATTTACGGTTCTTAATGCATTGTAATATGAGTTTGCAGTGAAAGAGAAGAAAATTAATTCTTATTAAATCTTTTATCAATTCTGAATAACATCGCTATGCTAAAGTCCAAGGAAGTTGTGGTTCAAAATGCAGTTTCAGTTCAAAATAAGTGCTAACAGAAGTGAAAAAAAAAAAAACAACAATCTAAAAACTAAAAGCATATATGTACCTACATATCTCTATACTTAAAGGAAACAAAGTTAGATTGCTTTTCTTTTTCTTTTGTTATTTACATTACAAAAAACCTGAACCATTCCAGCGAACATCACTGAAAACAAATAAAAAGAAGCGAAAAAATAATATGGAAAATAAAAAATTAAGTACATATTAAAGAACGATAATTATTTATTTATTTACAAAATAACAAATGTCTGTCTGTCTGTCTGTCTATCTGTCTGTCTGTCTGTCTGTCTGTCTGTCTGTCTGTCTGTCTGTCTGTCTGTCTGTCTGTCTGTCTGTCTGTCTGTCTGTCTGTCTGTCTGTCTGTCTGTCTGTCTGTCTGTCTGTCTGTCTGTCTGTCTGTCTGTCTGTCTGTCTGTCTGTCTGTCTGTCTGTCTGTCTGTCTGTCTGTCTGTCTGTCTGTCTGTCTGTCTGTCTGTCTGTCTGTCTGTCTGTCTGTCTGTCTGTCTGTCTGTCTGTCTGTCTGTCTGTCTGTCTGTCTGTCTGTCTGTCTGTCTGTCTGTCTGTCTGTCTGTCTGTCTGTCTGTCTGTCTGTCTGTCTGTCTGTCTGTCTGTCTGTCTGTCTGTCTGTCTGTCTGTCTGTCTGTCTGTCTGTCTGTCTGTCTGTCTGTCTGTCTGTCTGTCTGTCTGTCTGTCTGTCTGTCTGTCTGTCTGTCTGTCTGTCTGTCTGTCTGTCTGTCTGTCTGTCTGTCTGTCTGTCTGTCTGTCTGTCTATCTGTCTGTCTGTCTGTCTGTCTGTCTGTCTGTCTGTCTGTCTGTCTGTCTGTCTGTCTGTCTGTCTGTCTGTCTGTCTGGCTGGAATATTTTGTTTTCTGTTTTGGTTCAACAAATTTGAGGGGCTGATTACACGACTCATTTTTTCGGTCGTGTTGTGCTTCGTGTTTTTAGGGCCATGTTAAGGACTATTCACATGAGAGCGACCAACGAATAAACAATAAAAACTGATTTTACGCACATTACAGACATTATTGCTTATGATTTTTGAAGGAAATGATAGTTTATGAAGAATTTCAGAAGCATACATTTGCTTTTTGGTGTCTTAAATTTCAAAAATTTAAGAAAATAAATCATTCGTCGCGAATTAAATCTTTATATATCCAAACATATAAACGGTTCTTTATTATAGCCATCATTGAAAAGCATCATTGGAAATGTTTGAATGGTTTTTTTAGTATGTTTCCTTTTGGCTAGAAACGCAAATGATGTATCAATCGATCGGAAATCAATTGAAGAATTTTTGTTTTTTGACAAAAAAAAGTTCGAAAAGGCAATTACTTTTTTCCATTTTACGGATTTCCGTCATTGGAATAGAAAAATAAAATCGTTCGCAAGAACTTGCGTGTGAACAGTGTAATCAATATTTCGTATGGAAAAGAATCTGATGAAAGCCATATTGTAAGGCATCTATTTCATGTACGTATAAAATAAAGTTTTGGTGCTTTTTATGAGCGAATATGAATGAATTTTTCGAACATCGATATTACGAAATTTTGATGCACAGAAATTCGCTGTAACTTGCATGTGTGAACAGTATTTTTAAAACATGATTTGCACATATTAACATCAAACAAAATTTACGGAAGCAATTTTGCAGGGCATTTTATGTGTAAAGTGCATATTATGTAAACGTTGTCTTTTTTAGTATTGATTTTTGCACAAATGAGCATTCAACAAAATTACGCTAGCAATATTGCAGGCTATTTCATGCACAGAAAGTCGTATTCAATGTTTCAATAGATATCCATGACTTTTTTGAGTATCGAAATTGCGAATGTTGTATGCACAGAAAATCGTGTGAAATGTGTTAACTGAAATCCGTGCCTTTTTTTAATATTCATCATGAAAAATGTTCATGCACAGAAAATAGCAGAAACTTGCATGTGTCAACGGCATCTTCCTGAGCATTGATGATTTAAATACATAAACATCGATGTTAAAACATGATTTTTGCACCAAAAAAAGATCAAACTTGACGAAAGTAATTTTGTAAGGCATTACAATACATATCGAAACCTTTCCGTAAGAATGGACACTTCTAAAATTGTTCAGAAAACGAAAAAAACGAAGAAAGTTCTAGTTGAATCATAGTGTACTAAGAGAAAATTTTGGTTAAACTAATTGACATTATTTTCAAACATCAAAATTTTCATGCACATATGTACATACATACATGAGTTGTAAACTTAAATCCATGAATCGATATTGCAAAGTCTGTTGGCAAAGAAAATCGTTCGCAAGAACTTGCGTGACGTTTCTTTTCATTATCTCAGTTGAACTATTGACATTTTTGGGGACGAAATTCCAAAGCCCAATGGCGTTTTTTTTTTTCATAGAACTTCATATAGATTTCCAAAAGAGCGAACCTAATATTCATTATGCGAAATTTGTATGCCAGAAACATGCATGTGTAAACGCTGCCTTTTTGAGCATTTGATGCACAGAAAATCGTACTCAATGTGTTAACAAAAATCCGACTTTTTTGAGTAGCTATTAAGATTACGAACATAAGTTAGTATTATGCAATGTGCATACAGTGAAATCCATTCCTTTTTTGAACACCCTTTACAGACATCAATATTTCAAAATTTTTGAAATTGGAAACTGAAATCCATGCCTTTTTTGAATATCGATGTTAAAAATTTGTTTTGCACAGAAAATTGTGTTGAAGAATTTACGTGTAAACAGTGTCTTGGTCCAACAGCTTAAGTATGAGCTGAGCCTTATAATAATAATAGAAGAATGAAGAGGAAATGAAATGAAACGAAATGATAAATAGAAACAAAATAAATATAAATTTCAAATAGTTTTCAGTCGGCTGTCATTTTAAATAAACAAAATACATTTTTCAGGTAAGTTCAAATTTTAAATTATGTTTTCTTATACTAATAATTATTTGTTTTTTTTTTTAAACAGCCTATTGCACAATCAGTGCATAGGGCTTTAATTTGTACTAATTTATTTTGTAAGACTTTTGTTTGTTTATGAGTTTATCGGTCATATACACACAACCGACAAACAAACGAAAGTCTTACTTTATATATTAGTATAGATTTTCTTAAACCCGCAGTGTCTTGAACATACGAAGAAGTAGGTGCGACCCAGTCGTGCATTTTATTTTTTTTTTACTTATGATTTTAAAAATTGTTCACAACAAGAACACGTTCAACACAGAGGCATGTTGGAAGCGATTTTTAATTCGATTCGAGAAGGTTGTATAGCATGCACATATATCAAAATAATTATAAAATACTGTAAACGCTCGATATATTAAAGTAATTAAAACCAGGCCTGTTCACTCTTTCGAGATTGTTCAAGTTTTTGAGCGGAGGTTTTAAAAGACTTTTTAATGGTGAATTTGATTCAAAATGCACATTTTGTTCGATGTAAATATTTTTACATTTATTTAAGCTTTAAACTAAGCTTTCTTTCAGGTTTAAGAAAAAACAAGATTCTTCAGTGTCTCAGGCAATTTAAAATGCTTGTGAGATGCTTTTATACAAAATAAATTTTTGTTATAAAATTGTATGTGTTCACTATTGAGGAAAGTTCACTATTTTGAATTTCACTAAATCGAGCGTCTACTGTATTAAGCTTCCTTACATAAAAAAAAACAAAAGTTATAAGTTCATAAACTCTAGAGATATGAGATGTTTTTTAAACTAACTGTTAAATGCAAATATGTCAGTTTAACGGTGTTTTGAAAATTTGAGATTTTTAGACCACCCCCTTAAAAAGATATTAAAAAAAATGTCAAAAATTGACGTTAAAAAATAATTTTTTAAATAATCAAGAAAAATTGCATCAAATTTTCTATAAACATGGCTAAGTTTTTTAGTATTACCTTTCTAAAAATATAAATTTAATCAAGATCGGTTGAAATCCTGATTTTTGGTGAATTATTTTATTAATATCTATTTTTAATTTTCAACTTATAAACACTCATAACTTCTTAAATATTTTTGTTTAGAATTTTTAAATATATACATGAATTTTTATATTTTTAACATCTATCAACTAAAAAATATAACCTTCTCTTTCGCTTGGAATTTAGTTTTTCGAACCTTTTTTAGTTTTACCCCAGACGCCATTACAAATGTTGGTTTAAAACTGTGGTTTTATGGGTTTCTCTATCATTGGAACAAAACTGCATCAAAACATTTCATACTTAATTTAACTTTGATATAGAGTCGAATTTTGTCTGAGCTTATAGCGTTTACAAAAAAAAACTAATATTAAATTTGTATTTCCCTTATTTACCTTAAGAACATCCGTCTTGACGATAAGGACTTACGACTTACCATAAACATACGGCGGAGTCTGAGATATCTATAGAACAGTTAAAATCTACTGAATTAAGCAAATTTTAGATTGATATTTCTGTGGTATCAATTTGCTTGGCGGTAGGTGGTGGGAAGGGTATTAGCTATTTTACGTTTCTGGATGTCTCAGAGATTTTTCTTCATCAATTTCACTAAGTAGCAAGAGAAACCTTAACAATACTTCTCCATGAGATGTCGAAAACAACCTTTTTTAATTATAAGGTCCAACAACAGGCTAGAAACTACATGGTTGTGGCTGAAATATGTTATGTATTATATGTATTGCTCTTCTCGGCTCAAAGACTTGTTCTTGTTCACAAGGCTCTCTAGGCTTTTGTCACACCTTATATGGAAAACACACTGTATATTGATAAACTTTAGCAAAAAAGAATTAAGCAAGCAAGTCCAAGATATTTCAAACTCAACCATTTCACAGATTTGTTTGTATTTATAAAATTGCTCAGATCTGAGAGGCCTGAACTATGACTTAAATACTTACTGAATCCTTGTGGGTACCCGGACTTAAAGTGTGAATTCAGTTGGTTCGGATGTTTTATAGTCGAGACGATACTCACATACATATGTATGTACCTACAACCTACTATAGCTACATTTTATATAAATGTACATAATACATATCAAACATTTTAATAAAATAGATACTTATATGCATAAATATATATGTATTTTTAGGTGGAGGAAATCACTTTTCAAACACATCAAGTCATTGCTGTGGCCTGTAAATCATGTCAACTCTTCAAGAGCGAAGAAAATCATTTGCCAGAAGAGCAGAAAGCCTTGTGGAAAGGGTGAGAACATTGAACACAATATACGAGGTATCGGATGACCAAATTTATCTTTATTTTGTTTGAAAATTGCTTGGACATGGACTTTTATTATTATTTTATTGTTTTGATTTAAACATTTTTCCCTGAATGAAAAAATCATTTCATTTCACTGTATTCATAAAAATAATGTAAATTTTATGAGATATAAACAAAACAAAATGGATACTGAATCACATTTATATGGACTTGTTATAACTACCATGAAATTATTTTTGCTTCTAGAGTTTCTATCTTATATGAATTCTTTTTTAAAGTTTTTTTTTTCTGTTTAAAAAAAAATGTGATGTTATGATACCTGTAACATTTTCACAATTTAAAAGCCCTTGTATCGTATAGAATTTACCATCATTGGATTCTCTCAATATTAAAAGCTTTTATAGAAGTAGAATTCAAAAAAATTATATTTAAACAAACAGTAAGAAATTTGTGATAGTAAGATGAAACATGAATAAACCAAAACAAATCGAACACATAAATTGTTGAACTTAAGTTCAAACAAAAACAAAGTTTAAATTTTAACTCTGAAAATGACCGTAAATAAAAAGTATCTTCAGAGGCAAACTATAATTATTGATACCCTCTCTATATTACGCCCATCACTTGACCATCTTGGTCTTGGCTTTATTAATCAATTGATGTATAAATTAAGCAAACCTTGGATGAAACAAATTAAAGTGGTATCCATTCACATACACAAAAGTCACCGTAAACACATTGTGCGCTCTGCCTCACTCGTCTCTATCGAAGAAAATGTATCGATAGTTTAAAAAGTACTTTTCCGAATATGTATGTATTTTCAGTTAGAGAGCTGTTGTTAATTTAAGTACCTAAAGCATGGTGACATCAGTATTTCAGGCAATTTAGAAAACCTATTTTCGACTGCAGTCCAATCAAATTTTTATCCGACTAAGGCTAAGAATGCACTAGCACTTGTGATCTCGGTCGCACGATTATTTAGTTGCAGAAAATAGAATACATGAGTTTAAATGTGAATGAACGCACAGAAAATATCAGCCCTATTCTGCTATAGAATTCGATCGAAACTTTTTAATTCAAGTGAATCATTCACTCAATTTGCAACAAATATTTTGTATTAATCTTCTGTCTTTCGAGTGCAAGGCTTAACCGATGTTTATTTTCTTTCCGATGGATAGCAGACAATAGTTATTCACGTGAACATTTAGAAGAAAAGGGAAATTACTCCATTACTTTGAGAACCGTTATCTAGAATTATGCCAGTAATTCTAAAATATAAATTTTTTAAATATCTCAAAAATGCACATTTATATTATGTTTTTGCCATGCAAATAGTGGGGTAGTTTTGATTTTTACTTACATGTTATATTTTTTCGGGGGTGCTGAATCCGAATCTGGGGCTTGCGACTAAAATTCCATAGTACAACATGGAACAAAAGCAGAAAATGATGCATAAATGCATTTAACGAGTTTTTCACTTATGGCTCCAAAACTATCAATCATTCGTAAATTTCATGTAAGTACAATTAAAAGTATAAGTTTTTTTTCTGCTGCAACCGATTTGGACTCAAGCGCTAGTTGAAATTTTTTTATTTTTACTGTTTCCGAAAATACACTCGAAAACACTATAATTAATAGATACTATATCACTAACTACTAACAGACAACATTTTAATTTTTGACGTCACATGAACCAAGATATATTTTTCTGATGGTTCTTGATTTGTTGAATTCGAATTGATGTACATTTTTGAGATATTTGAATCTATAATTTTCAAGAAAAATGCGTTTTTGATTCAAATTTGGCGCTATAGGTATAATTTCTCGAGGTAATTTATCACAAATAAATTTGTATGGTTATTCTGAAGTATGAATATTTTTTCTTCAAAAACTATAATAATTTCTCAAAGATGAATGAATGTAGGTATTTGAAAGATTCAGGAAGAATTTCTAAGTAGGTATAATGTTTATGCTTCAGAATAACCATTCAAATTTATTTGAGAAAAATTAACTCGAAAAATAATATAACCCACAATTTAGATCAAAAATGCTTTTTTTCAAAATTTCAGATTCAAATATCTCAAAAACGAAAAGTACCACAGCTAGTAATTATGACGGCAGATTCGAATTCAGAAAATCAAAAACCAACAGGACAAGTGTATCTTAGTTCATGTTAAAGTGAAAAATTCGGATTTTGTAAATAATGAATTAGTATTTTTCGAGTAGATTTTCGGAAACAGTAAAGATACGTCCATTGGCGTAGGAAGGAATTTGTTCGAAATCGAAACCCCACCCCTCCTTCCTACGCTTATGGATACGTTAATTTTTAACAAGCGCTTGAGCCAAAATGGATTGTCACAGAAAAAAACCTTACACAGGTATTTGTAGGAATTTGTGTACACTTTTAATTGTGCTCTGATGAAATTAACGAATAATTGATAGTTTTTTAGCCTTAAGAGAAAAACTAAGAAAAAATGCGTTTTCCATAATTGTTTGCATTTTTTCCCATTTTGCGTCACGAAATTTTAGTCGCAAACCTCAGGTTCGGACTCAGCACCCTCGAAATATCCCGCAAACCAAAATCTCGAACAACGAAATTTCGCATTGTTTTTTTTTAATCTCAAATAACGAAATCTCGCAAATTAAAAATCTTGTTTTACATAACTCCCAATTACAAAATCTCACTTTTAACAATTTCGTATTTACAACTCGAACCTCGAACCAAAATCTCGCAATTTAAAATCTCACAAATCAAAATGTCGCAAATTCAAATTTCACAGCAAAGAATCGCACACGGCTTTTACAAAACATTTTTTTTTTAGATTGTACCCAAGAGTAGTTGAATTGAATTGAATATTTTACGCGTTTATAAACCAAAGGTATTTTCTAGTTCAAGGCCAAATACGATAAATGCAATTTGCACATGACACTTTACAACTCGCAATTTAAAATCTCACAAATCAAAATGTCGCAAATTCAAATTTCACAGCAAAGAATCGCACACGGCTTTTACAAAACATTTTTTTTTTAGATTGTACCCAAGAGTAGTTGAATTGAATTGAATTGAATATTTTACGCGTTTATAAACCAAAGGTATTTTCTAGTTCAAGGCCAAATACGATAAATGCAATTTGCACATGACACTTTACAACTGCATATACCATCTCTATTATCTGCCTCTCTCTTGTTCTTTTGACAACAATTATTTAAAATTCAACGTTTACAATTAATAAATAACAGTGTACATAGTTTGCCGAAGGTATAAGATATCTCGCAATTTAATTGCATTGCAACAATACCCTTTTTTAATCAAAATCTCGCAAATGAAAACCTCGTGCGATATTTAAATTTGCGAGATTTTGATTTAAAAAACATATTTTTTTGCATTGCGCAATTAAATTTGCGAGATTTAAGTTTGTGGGATTTCGTTATAGCGGGATTATTAGAAGCGCAATTTTTTAATAGCGTGGTTATGAAAAGCGAGATTTTGTAATTGCAAAATTTTGTCATGCGAGATTTTGATTTGAAAGATTTTGTAGCCAACCCGCACCCCGAAAACATATAAAGCAGGGATCAGGAAACAAATCAAAACTTTCAAAACCGGTATAGTACTTCATTATAAATATTGCCGTTGAATTTTTATACTCTTAAACGGGGCGAGATAGACCCCCCCCTCCTCATAGTAACAATGCTTGTTTTGACCCCTCTACAAAACACTGTTATCAATTTTTGGTTATCGTACTCTCCCCGACTGGAACATTATGAACAGAAAGATCTTGGTGTTGTGTTGTGTTTGACTCAAAACTTATCTTTGACCAGAGTTGCGAAATAATGATTGCATTTTGTAATTAATTTAAACTAGGCGTGTTTTGTTGACTTCCTTAATGTGAACATTTAGATACGTTCCACATTCAGCCATAGAGTTACTGGAGTTCAAATGTGAAGTTAACTTGTTGTTGTTGGAATTTACATTGGAAAATTTGCCTTAATGTGAAGTATTTCTTAATGTTCACATTAAGGAAGTTTTGAGTCAACTAAACACGCCTACTTTCATTTCAATTACACGTAATTAGTAACTGGTTATTATCGATTACAATTACACATATGTACATATATTTGTAATTGAAAAAAAAAACATACAATACAAAAAAAACATGTAACTGTAAAATTCTCTTACAAATTACATATTATTGAACAAAAATCACTTCCCAATTAGATGTAAACGAAAATAGTAATGGATTTTTGCAGAGTGATTGAAGGAAAACACTGTGTTAATTACCTACATTGAAGTTATTGATTTCAGGAATAGTAATTAATTACATGTTTTTACTTATTTTAAATCACGTAAAATGTAATTAACAAAATAATAAATTAATTACATTTCTTATTACAGAAAAAAGTGATCACTACTTCTATTTTGATCATTACTTTTGTTTTCAACTAAATTAACCTAATTGAATTGCAAGTAATTGACACTTTTCAATTACATGTAGTTAGTAATTGAATTTTTTCAATTACATTTAAAAGTAGTTTAAAAAGTGTTTGGAGGTTTCAATTACAATTGATTATAATTGAACTTTTTTATTATTATTTCCTAACTTTGTGTTTGACAAACACTACAACTTTTAATTAATAAGACTGCTTAGAGTATAGGTTTTATTTTCCGAAAAGAGAAATATTTTTAAAATCCGAAGCATTTATACAACTATTCAATTCACTTGTTAAGTAGTACTTTCGAATATGCATCAACTATTTGGGAACCAATTTACGGTTAATTTTCAGACAAAATTGAAAAACTACAAAACAAATATTCAAGATATACGCTATTTTATGAAACTTTGCCTTATTAAATACGATTCCTTTGTTTGAGTACAAGTGCATTTTAGATGAAATATATGTCTGTTTATGATTAGAATGTAAATTATTATTTAACATGCACATATATCCACTGCCCAGCTCTCTTTAATAAATTCAATTCATGTAATAGTTTCTTGTGTTATTCTAATGATGCGACCTAACATAGTTTTATTCTTTATGAAAAATACGAGTACCTATTTATTATTTTTAAAAGAATGTTTCTCAAATTTATTTATTTTGTTTTTATTTTTGTATTTGTATGAAATTTGAGTTTATTTTTTCAATCTTAATCAATAGGCATTTCAATTTTATATAAATAAATAAATAAATAAAGAAGTATGTATCTTAAAATTCTCAAATAAATCTCCATGAATGAATAAATATTTTAAGCTAGACGATTTATAAATCATTTAAAAATTACTGCCACTTGCTCCCTAACAACTACAAATGCCTTACTTGTGTATAAATGTCTATATTAAAAGCTAAGAACGATAAAGCTAAATAAAAAAACGCAGTTTATTTTTAAATATGTGGAAGGAACACACTTGTACGTCTTAGTTATTTCGAATAAATGGATGCAAAAGCATTTAGTAAGCTTGTTTTCGGTTTTGTGTATGTTAGGAATTATTTTGTTTTTGATGTCAAAATTAAATTTTTGTTTTTTATTATGCACTTGAAGTTAACAACGCAAATATCCGGAGCACAACAAATAAAACACATCAACATCACTAGGTTACGCGTATTTGCTCGTGCCATGACCATGAGCGATTTATTAATGAGGTTGTAAGATATTGGTTTATTAATATAATAATAAAGACATTATATAATTATAATAATTGAGTTAAATTAAAATTAGTAAGCAAATTGATGTTTTCATAATACGAAAAAGTAGAGCAATTAAAGCTTCGGGAACATTTATTTAGTTTTTGAGTGTCAAATTTTACAGATAAAGCCTAACTTTGCTCCGAAATAAATAATGTGCAATTAAGTAAAAATTTAGCAATCTTTGAATTTTGTTTCTTAGGGTTTTCGAAAACTTTTTCTTCTAAAACTTTTAAAAATTTTTTAAACCATACATTTCGATATGAATTTAATTTTTTTAAGACTTTTATTTATAATGAACAATTTTATTTAAATTAGTAAACAAATTGTAATTTTCTTAAATTCTTATCATTTCTTTATTTATTTTATTACGTCATTACTTGAAAAATTAAATTAAACCGAAGTTAATATGGCATTATTTGTTCTGGAGATATTAAATGTCATTCCTCATTTAACAACTTATTTTAAATTACTGTAGTAAGAAACAACTCATTGAATTTTTTAGAAATTCTTTTGAACTTTATGACGTTTTTATCTGTAAAATACAATTCATCCAAAGTTGATATCTTTTATCTTGAGATATGGTGAACGAGAAAAGAAAATCATGAGCGTACGTACACGCATACTCTGGAAAAATGATGGATTCGGATTCTTGGGATTACTTTGAGGTGTTTTGACTTTTTTTAATTCGATAATTCAGACCATCACGATGGTCGGGGTTTCTCAATTTAGAATCCTGAGATAATTTCCAATTATTCTTCATCATTACTTTGGCGATCCGTTTTAGTGAAATCTGCCGCGTCTTTAAGACCATTTCGGGGACCCCGTACCAAATATTTCGTAGGGGCCCCCATTTTCCTGACACTGGCACAAAATAAAATTTACCCGATTTGCCATTCTAGCATAGTTGAGGTACATTAGAAATAAAGAAATCATTTATGTATTTTAAAACTTTGACTAAAGCCAATTTTATTGTTTTGGTATGCATGGTAAATATAAATATTACCAATCGGTATCAATTTGTTTTCTTTTTATTTTTTTGCTTTAGGTACCTACATCTTCATCTTCTCTAAAATTTTGAACCTAAGGTTTTTTGTTTATTCAATAGAGACGAAATTAATATTTGTAGCTCCAAAATAAAACCGGCACCTGGCATTTCCATTTCGAAAAAGGCTATTTTTCCCTAAATATTAGTAGGTAGATATACAAATATTTGTGTGTATACCTAGTCTGCATTTCGATTTAAAAAAAAATAATAAAAACTACAATTAACTGTACTTAACTATTTTCGACTTACTCATTAAGAACATTTTGATGAAATTCGGTGAGTGGAAATTATCATTTTATCTAGCTTATTATTACTCATCCTTCATAACCACAACAGCAAGTTTGAGCGATTTGATCGTCCCTTTTATTTCTTGTTACATTTTTTTAAATAGCTATTTATTCACTATGGGGGTTCACATGAACCAACATGTTGTCCAACATTGCTTGACAACCATCGATGTTTGATCATTTAAACGCATAACCAACCATGTTGTCCAACTTTGTTTACTTTGTTGTATGACTTTCAAAATATTTTGAAAACTGTTCCGATTCCATCAAGCAATGTTGTCCAACATTGTTGTTCCATGTGAACCCCCCTATTAAAAACATTCAACAAACAATGCGCCAGCCAACAGACTAAAGGCAGACAGTAATAAATAACCACAAAAGCAAATGTGAAATCGAACCCAATATTATCTATCCCCTCACTTTCCCTGTGTGGTACTTTTTGCCTTTTTTTTCCTAAATCGTTATGCCTATATTCCATATTCGGTATTCTTTTTTATATTTTCTTTTCTCCACATGCAAATCTGGGTAGTCTACGAACACTTCTCCTTTTGTTGGTGTCTGTTTTATCATCTTCTTCGTATTTTGTTTCGTCAGAGCAGCATGAACAAACTAACAAAGTGAAGCTTGAACACAATAATTTTGTCTATACCCCTGACGTTTCGCCCTCTTTGCCTACTCGGGGTTTCACATTTTTGGAATTCTGTTGATTTTTTCACATTGTTAGTAGGTATGCCTCCGTTTAAACATTTCTAATGTTAAAATTACATCAGCATAATAGATACATTTATTTGAAAAGTACGTATAACAATCAAGGAACTTTACATTTAAGTTATAGTCTGGGAGCCCACCGTAAGATTACCTATTTCATCGCGGCCACGCAAAAATTGAATGCCAACCGATAGCTTTAGTCGAAACATTTACAAAACTGCTGGTCGAACAAGCTTTATCTGGTCGCAATGGTTAGGAAATGCACTTTTCAGGTTGCATTTTCCGCTAAATGTAGCTATAGAATACAAAATACTTATATAAGTGGGGTATCAAAAATGAAAGGTAAAACTGTCCTCTACACGATACCAATGGTCGAACAGACTTTTTTTTGCTGTTGTCACGAGTCCGACCACTTTTCTAAAAGTAAGGATTTTGTGCATCCTTAGGCCTGGTTCACACGAGATTATACCGCACGATTTTTTGCAGTATAAATCCGTGCGAATGAGTAGTGGCGTATATATTTTGCATAGAGCCTTTCACACGACGTTTGTACGGCAAGAAAACGTACTCAGCTAAGTACGTTTATCGAATACTCAACGGACTTATCAAAAAAAACGAATGAATTGCGACGTATCGTCTTCCAGTGGCGTATAGTTTTATATAGTCTCGTTCACACGGTTTAAATCCACGTTGGGTATTTGTTCGTTGGCATCGAATGAGCTTCAGTGGAGAGAAAAGACGATGTACACAAAAAAAATTAATCGACCGATATGGTTGGTTTAAAAAAATTATAACTCCTGTGATACTCATTGGATCTTGTAGGTTAAGGTCTTAAAATAAAGTAGAGGAATAAGGCAATAAATATGCGTTTTTAGTTTTTCAAAATTATAAAAATTTTCATCAACATTTGAATTTAGAATAAAATAAATGGAATTGAATTGGGCTTTATTCACATTTTTAGTATGAAAATGTTTGCCCCTCCTCAATGATTTTTTTACACAATATAGCCCGTTATGTCAGCTTTCTTTAAAGACCTTAACCTTGAAGATCCAATCAGTAAAACGGGAGCTATAATTTTTTAAAGCCATCCATATCAAATTTTAATAAAAAAAATTCCATGTAGATAACGGGATTTTCTCGCTGGTGGATGGTCGTGGACAATGGTCCAAGCAGGTAATTTCAATGCAATTGTTTTGATGTTTCGATCAATTTAAAATCAAGATTGTGTCGCTTGTATACCACGTAGGATAATGAATGAGGTATCAAAATAACGGTAATTTTATTTATATGTTATATTTAAAACAACAAGAAAATTCATCAATGCACTAATCAGATATGAGTTCATATGTGAAAGCGCTCAAATAATGCCGTTATCTCCATCCAACGGTATTCTAGGACTCTCATTTTTTTTATTTATATTTAAATCAATATTTTCTATTATCCGTCCAAATTTCAGCTTTCTAGCCCTTTCCCTTAAAAAGATAAAAATAAAATACTTCACAAATTCAAACTTTTCCATTCATTTTCGTTATACTGCAGCTATTCAAATTTAAAACGAATAAATATAAATATCGTGTGAACACCAGATTTTTGTTCGGTAAAAACCGAATGCGATAAAAAACGTGCGGTACAATCTCGTGTGAACCAGGCCTTAGATGGAAATGAAAAAAAGTGGGTAAAGCCTAGTACGCAGATCGAGCTAAAATTCCGCTCCCACATTTCTCTCCAAACACCAGCTAAAATCCTAGCTAAATTTTGACACAAGATTTTTGTGGAGAATACATTACAAAAAACAGCTGTTCTCTGAAAAGAAATTTTATTCAATAATTTCAAAGAATTTTCTTTCAATATTTCACATTAAAATAAGCAAATAAAATAGATTTTTCCTTTTAGAATTGCTAAATCGTTTGTCCTTGAATATTTCTCGGTCTCAATTTTCATTTTCGCAATGTAAAGCTCACATAATCTCACAAATAAATGAACCTGTCACAATTTAGCTCGAGAATTAATGTGCCGAACAATAATTTCACGCGCTAAATTTTGACAGATGAGTGCGTTCAGTAAGAAACGAAAATTTGATTTTTTAGCTGGAGCTGCGTACTTCTCGGCTAAAATGTTTGGCTAAATTTTAGCTTGGCTAAATTTTGGAGAGAATTTTGTATGGGAGCGAAATTTTAGCTCGATCTGCGTACGAGGCTTAAGGCTACTTTCCTAACCATTTGACATGATTTTACTCAGTTTTCCCTGATGTAAAACGCAGTGTTAAAAAAGGACCATTTTTTAAAAAAATGGTCGGACTCGTCGCAACAGCCAAGAAAAGTCTGTCCGACCAATAGTATCGTGTAGAGGACAGTCTTAGCTTTCATTTGATACCCCGTATAAGTTTTTTGTATTCTAGGTACATTTAGCGGAAAATGCAGCCGGAAAATTTTTGCGTGGCCGCGATGAGATAGGTAATCTTACGGTCGGCTCCCTGACTATTAGTCTAGTTAAGTTTGCCTTTTTTATGTTGTACAAAATACAGCTTTTTATAAACATCTCGAAAATCGTTAATTTTTTCCAAAGAAAAGAAGACTTGCCAAAGTCACGTTCGTCAGTAAATTGACAATGCCGGAAATAACATGGCGAGCCTTGTCGTCGGTGGTGAACCTTATTGGTGGTGAAAAACAGAATTAAAACTATTTATAGGGTTGTGTTCCTACACATGATTTACATTTACACGCAACACTCTAACGATTTTTAAAAAATATTTCAGCTAAACTGGTCATGAAGTTATTGCAGGTTTGTCTCTAAATTATTGATTGCATGATAAAAAGTTATTTAATTTTTTTTTAGTGCAGATATGTTAATAAGCTTCAATTTTTAAAAACCACCATCAAAACTTACGATATTATGTTATTATAATAGAATATGAAGAAAATTTAAAAAGAAATTCTTCTGATTAAGTGGAGTGACTGAATATTTATAATTCAAGTCAAAAGTTCAAGTGATCTCAACTCCATATTGCGTTTCGCCCAGGTACGATAGTTGGGCTCATCAATTAGATGAGTATTGTACCCTTCGAAGACGCAATTTTGTATCGATGTTGAGTTGAGTTGACCTCACTTGAACTTTTAACTTGAATTATAAATATTCAGTCACTCCACTTAATAAGAAGAATTTCTTTTCAAATTTTCTTCATATTCTATTATTATAAAAAGCCTCAGCGCAGGCATTTGAAATTCTAAGTGTCTGAATTTAACCAAATTCCCTTAGAATAATAAAATTCACAGTATCTCGTATGCTGTAAAATATCGTAAGCATCGATACAAAATTGCGTCTTAGAAGGGTACGATAGTCATCTAACTGATGAGCCCAACTATCGGACGTTGGCGAAACGCAATATGGATTTAAGCCCACTTGAACTTTTAACTTGATATTTATGTTATACCTGTTCTAAAAGTAAAAAATTTACTTTCTTATTTTGATTTTCAGTGAAAATATTGCAATGAACATTTTTTGAAAACAAATATTTACACGGTCAAAAATTTTACACAAAATAGATACAAGATCTAGAATTTTTTTTAAAAACATAATTTAGTACTGCTTAAGCTAAAATCAGGTGTGGAATTGGATGAGGTAATTTTTTTATACGTTAGTACGTACGCTGATAATCTCAAGTGGCAGTCACTTTTTTGTGATATTTTCATGTGACTTATTTCTTAGTTATCACTTAGATTTGTATGCTTGGATCTGTATTCACTTAAAAAAAAATTACCACTATCGAAACCCGTACAGTTGCCAGAGAACTAAAAGATCTCGACATTCTGAAATCCACCGGCCCTGATGGAATGTATATCACCTTTTGTCTTAAGGATATGTTCGTCCACTTCATCAAAACCACTGCGAAAGCTTTTTTACATTTCTTGTTGAAAAAAACATTTGTGAAGCCAATCCCTAAAATAGGGGATTCATGCTCTCTTTCCAATTACCGACCAATCACTCTGACATCCATTCTTTCCAGGGTCATGGGAGCGCTGATCAATCAACAGCTTATGAAATATCTATGGGACAACGAAAGCTTCTTAATGACGAAATCCAACTTTTGATATTTGTAATTGATGGAACAAGATTTCATGACAATTTAATCGAAATCACAATGAAAACTCTAGATTTCAACGAAATCTTAATGAAATCTCAGATTTTGGTTTGGTGTGAACATACTATTATAATTATAAGATCGAATTAGTTCAAAATGTTGTGAAAAAGTGGGTTATACCATATACATTATGTACTTAAAAAACCAGCCTCAATAACATGTAAGAGAACACAATAAAGGAAAGATAAATTGTGCGTGACTAGTGAAGATTGAATAGTGATTTGCATACAGTTGAAAAGCGGTCAACCCGACCCAGTTGTGAAAAAATATGTGCAGCAGTCAAACAGCAAAAATAAATGACTATTAAAAAACAAAATCTCATCCAGCTTGAAAAATAGTCCAGCTATCAGTTGTCTAATATAACAAAAAAGTTCAAATTTCAAAAATGACTTTATTTGTTTATTTTAGTTAATAATACAGTGCTCCACAAACGTCTGCGTTCAGCGACGAAACAGCGAAGAAAAGAAAGAGCTGTTATCTACAAGCGATATAGGTGATACATTTTGTTTAAAGTTATATTCCAATAAAACAATGCTAAGGGCTTTCAGTTTTAATAAAATAAATGAAATTTTAATATTCATTTCAAAATAAATTGGTAAAATGCATACAAATTTGTTAAATTCCATCCAAAAAACTTTTAAACGGGAGCGGGTCGGAATTCTGGTTTTTAAAATTCTGTTTTTTTTTTATAAATTTTGCCTGATCAAAATTCTGTTTGGCCAATGCTCTGTATTTCAGAATTCTGTAAATACAAAATTCTTTATATCAAAATTCTGCTTGTCAAAATCCTGTTTTCTAAAATTCTGCTTATGAAAACCAAAATTATGTCTAAGAAAAATTCTCATTTACACAAAACTTTTTTTTTTAATGAGTTTATGATTTTATTTAAGATTTATTTAAATTTATATAAATACATAATTAACAGTATAATGAACCGAACAAATCTTTATCTCAATGAAAAGTATTCACGCAAAGGCATTAAGTCGTCGTAAAGGTAGTAAAGTTGTTAACTTCGTAGATCTGTCTAATCTACCATACAAATTGTGGCATATTTACGAAGTTTAAAGGTTTACCACGTTTAAGACGGACTTTTGCCGTTGTATGCATACCCTTAATAAAGTAACTAAATTTTTTGCGATTCTTTTTAAATACGCGATTTGGCAGTCAATTTTTTGAAGACTAGTGCGATTTGCTTAGTTTTGAGAATCGTTTTCTTTTTTTGTATGAGTTCCCCCATTTCATACTCTATCCACCTGCACTTTTGCTAAAATAAGTTCGATTTTCAGGTTGTTATTGAGTTTATATAACCCCGCTTTTTATTTTTCAACCAAGGTTTTTAGTCGGCGATGCAAAGCTTTAACAGTGTTTTGTGTTCTTAGAAAAACTTCTGTATTTGGCTTTTCATCATCAGAAACAGACCAAACCTCTGCCTTTAGAGAGTATGTATTCAGTACACTAAAATTCGTTTCAGTTCGTTTGTTCTTACCTCGTTTAATTTAGGTATGTACCATTACAAGAAATCTATTTTTCAAACTTCAGTATTTAAAAATTCTGTAAATCTGTTGTAAAAGAGAAATCGTTTTGATAATGTAAAAAAGTGAACACTTTTAGAATTATGATCTATCTATACAGTATTTCGACCACAACCCATTTGAAATTGCATGGAAACAGTTAGATCTGTTTTTGATAAAATTTTTAAAATCAAACCCGTTTTTTCCTTAAAACCAAAGAAACAAATCCGTTCATATGTTTAAGCTCTAGCTCAATATACACGTGGACGCATGGATACACTGACGCACAGACAAATCAACTTTTGGGGAGTTTTGATCATACTCGTACATATTTGTTTTGATATTAGAGAAATTAGTGAGCCATATTTAGGTCTGATGTATACACATTTACATAGTTACTGGACTATATGTAGTTAGAGTTATTATTAATATATTTTTAGAAAAAGTTCAGCCTACTGAAGGGTTCGTTAAAGTCCTTCCGCACTCCCAATTTTCCACAGAAAGGAGTATGGGCATTATTGTATGAATTGCGCCGCATTGTTGTAACACTTTATGACCAATGTCATTGGAAAGTTCTCAATAAGTATTATTTTGTTTGGTATGGGCATAAGTCTGTATTTTGTGCAGGGAAAGTTTTATAGCCCAAACTGTTGCACTGAACTATAACTCTTCCCCTGCACAAACTGCATCCTAAGTGTGGCAACACTTTCTGACCTATATTTTTGGAAAAGTGTTAATGAATGCACTATAACTCTTTCCTTGCACAGGTTGTGACTCTTAAGTAGTAGCAATTTCTGACTTATATATGTATATAATTGGAAAAGTCTTAGTGAGCGCTAGTGTTTGTTGTATGGGCACAAGTCAGTATCTCGTGTAGGAAAAGTGTGAAATCCCATAATAACTGTTGCACTGCACTATAATTCTTTCCTGCACCAGTTGTGTTCCGAAGTATTTTAACACATTTGACTAATATCATTGGAAAGGTCTGAATATATTAGTGTTATTTTTGTTGCATAAGCATAAGTCTGTATCACAGGCTGTAAAAGCCCATAGTAACTTTTGCTCTGCATTATAAATCTTTCCCTGCACAAGTTGCGCCCAAAGTGTTGTAACACCTTCTGACCTACATATATGTGCAAATGGAAATGTCTCAATGAGTGCAGTTTTTCCTTGTGTGGGTATAATTCTATATCTCTTGCAGGGGAAGTTTACCTAATTGCTCATAATAACTGTTGTACTGCACTATAACTCTTTCCCTGCACAAGTTGCGTCCCAAGTGTTATAGCACCTTGTGACCTACATTTATCATTTGAAAGGTTTCAATCAGTGCTATTTTTTGCTAGGCAAAGTCTGTATCTCGTGCAGGGAGAGTTCTATAGCCCAAACTGTGATACGTCTTATAGCGCAGTTCTACAGTTATTGGGAGATAACAATTTCCCTGCACGAGATACAGACTTATGCCCACACAAATAATAGTATTACTCATTGAGACCTTTCCAATGATATAGGCAGAAAGTGTTACAACATTTGGGACAAAATGCCCATTCTCCTTTTTAGATAGGTAGGTACCTACGCATATATCATTTTTAACACACAAATTTAAAAATCATATAGGTTCTATGAATTTTAACTCCCTTCTCGAGTACTTTACCTGAACAACTCACGCAACTTTGTTGCTCCGCTTCATCAAACACAAATCAAAATACAAAAATGCAAATTTTTGGTCAAAACTCTTAATACCTTTGATTCTGGGGTTATACAAATATCCCAAATCCCACTAAGCAAATCAGTCGTAGAAGAATTAAAGGCCAAATTTAATACTACTTACACAAACAAAATTTAAATCATTTTCTTTTTAAATTTGTAAATTGTTATCTAAAAACCCCTCTGAATTTCAAATTCACGAATTCAAAAAAAAACTGCCAAAAGAAAGACCCTTCCTCATTTGACAGCTTTTTTTCAAAGCTCCTGTAAACTTTGTATACAAGTCCATAAGCTACAAATCAGTTAAAAGGAATGAGGTGCGAAAGCCATCACTCCGAAAAAGCTCAATATTACAATTGAATTGAATCTTCTTGTATGATACAAGTTAATATAGTGATACCGGTATCATAGGCTGCTAATTACAAAGTACCGGATAGTTTAATGGTAGTATCAAGACCGTTTACAGCCTAACCGCTCCGTGTTGTTTAATATATTGTGCAGTGTAAGCGTTTTGTTGTACTTTGAATTGCATAATTTTGTGTTTAATTCAATTAATTCCCCTATTCCTTTGAACTTGTGACATTTGTGTTAAAGTTTTTCGTTTTCAAGGACTTTATTTATACTTCTTTAAAATGCTGTCTACAGATAGACATCCCCATCATTCTAACCAGCAGTTATCCAATGATAAAATCAGTGTAAGTTATTTCTAGAAAAATAGATTAAAATAAATGTTTTATCGGGTGCGATTTCCAAAAGTCTTTCATATCAGTCAGTATGATGGAGGTTAAATCTTGTTTAGTACCATAACTTTTAAAGGTATCTCCATCTGGGACTTAATATTTCAAATAAAAATAAATTCGAATTCTACCTCAAAATTGTTACATCCGGTTTACATTAAATTAAAAATAAAATATTTGTCAAAAAACTCTTTATATCGTCGGCTTTCTTTCAAAACCTCGTAAGTCTGTTTTGAAAAATTGCTTAGAAGACAAAAAGAAAAAACTGATTTGAAAGGTAATAAAATGGAATTCTTAGATCGTAAAAGGTTTTAAACTGGTTGATAGAACCAAAAGGAACCATAGTACAGTTACGAGACATTTATTGATATTTGAATTCAGTGATTTGTTTTGATTTAAAATACACTAAAATGGCATCTAACGACTTACGAGGTTTTGACAGAAAGCCGACGATATGGAGTCGAAAAAAATGAATATCCTTTCTAAAAATCTTTGTATGTTTTATGACCTTTTTAACTAGATATGTTTAGTTGTTGGTTTATGGGCTATAGGTCAGTTTTTTTCAAATTAAATTAAACACAAAATGTTGTTTAAAACGACGTTTCGTTCATGATTATGAACATCATCAGGTTTTATTTCTATGCACACATTAAAGAAAACAATGGGTATTAGTATTAATTGCAAATTACAAAATTAAAAAATATATAAAAATTGATATTAGTGTTAAAAATATTATAGATAAAATGGCTAACTTACATTGTGTTTTTATGTAATGAACATTTAAAGCGTACATATATAATGATTGACATAACTATACATTGATATTGCACTTATTTTAAACATTCATATTGCGTATTACATATATATTGCACTTAAGTTAGAAAAAAGAAGAAAAACAAAAATACATTTTACTTGCACACAATACTATACTTTACATTTTGAACAAGACTAATGAGAAGAAGGAGAAAGCATAAACGTTAAAAATAATGATTGATTTATCATCCATGGGGTAAGCGGGTGCTAAGGGGATCTGGAACTTCTTTTCTTCTTTGTTCTTTCGATCAGGTACTTGTAGTGGGGACTCACATTGTCAAGATCCGTTTTCCTATTCATTGTATTAGTCGTGTTTATAATATGTAGTGTTTCGATTATCATCCTTTTATTGTTGTGGTTTTCTCTCTGTATTATTTTCGCTCCATCAAAATTAGGTTTATGGTTGTTTGTAATACAGTGGGTTGCCAACGCTGTTTTTTGTGCTGAATTTGATTTTAAATCTGATTTATGTCCTGATATTCTATTTTTAAGTTTTTGTTTTGTAGTTCCCACGTAGACCTGTTCACATTTGTCGTCTTTTTTGCCATTGCATGTTATTTTATAAATGAGGTTTGAGTCTTCCATAGCATCTACCTTTGTTTTTAATTTACTGAAGACCTGGCCTAGGTTGTTGGTAGAACTCATTGCAATGCTGTATTTTTCCTTATCAATAAAGCCGGATTGTTTAAATCTGTCCGCTATGTGTTTAACGTAAGTAAACGATTTGTATTTCAGGGGAAGAGGTTCGGGTCTTTCTGCAGAAATTATTATTGGTTTGTGATTTTTAATTAAGGTATGTATTATATTTGTTGGAAAGCTGTTAGATATAAGTATGTTTTTGATAGTGTGTTTGTTTTTAATATGAAATTCATTGTCACTAATATTTAGAACTCTGTTGACTAGGTTTTGTGCAGTGTTGAAAACGGTAAAGAAGAAATGCCTTTAAGACCGATTTGCTCATCAACGAAAGTCCCATGTTACAATCTTTCGAGATATCTCATCACAATACTTAAGAATTTGACAGAAAACTCTCAATACAACGTAAAGGACTCACTTCACTTTAAATCGAAGCTTGATAACATCAAAATTGAAAAAGACGAAATTCTTGTGTCTTTTGACGTAGTTTCCCTCTTTACTAACATCCCCGTAAAACTTGCACTTGAACTTATACAGAAAAAATGGGATAATATAAAAGAACATACAAGAATTACACGACAAACATTTTTAGACCTCTTACGTTTTTGTGTAGTCGACAACAACTACCTGATATATGAAGACAAGATCTATCAACAGCGTAACGGTATGCCAATGGGTAATCCAGCTTCACCCATTATAGCTGACATCATACTGGAGGAGTTACTTGATGTTTCTCTAAGCAAGCTGGCCCAAAAACCGAAGATTTTGACAAAATATGTTGACGATATATTTGCCATAGTGAAAGATTCGGAAATAGACTCAACTTTGGCAGTGTTGAACAACTACCACAAAAATCTACAATTCACTTTGGAAAAAGAGAAAAATCGGAAACTACCATACCTGGACACTGTCGTTATTAGAGAAGAAGGTCGACTAAAAATGGATTGGTATCAAAAACCAACATCTTCTGGTAGAATAATAAATTTCAATTCTCACCATCCAAAACAAACCGTTTTCAACACTGCACAAAACCTAGTCAACAGAGTTCTAAATATTAGTGACAATGAATTTCATATTAAAAACAAACACACTATCAAAAACATACTTATATCTAACAGCTTTCCAACAAATATAATACATACCTTAATTAAAAATCACAAACCAATAATAATTTCTGCAGAAAGACCCGAACCTCTTCCCCTGAAATACAAATCGTTTACTTACGTTAAACACATAGCGGACAGATTTAAACAATCCGGCTTTATTGATAAGGAAAAATACAGCATTGCAATGAGTTCTACCAACAACCTAGGCCAGGTCTTCAGTAAATTAAAAACAAAGGTAGATGCTATGGAAGACTCAAACCTCATTTATAAAATAACATGCAATGGCAAAAAAGACGACAAATGTGAACAGGTCTACGTGGGAACTACAAAACAAAAACTTAAAAATAGAATATCAGGACATAAATCAGATTTAAAATCAAATTCAGCACAAAAAACAGCGTTGGCAACCCACTGTATTACAAACAACCATAAACCTAATTTTGATGGAGCGAAAATAATACAGAGAGAAAACCACAACAATAAAAGGATGATAATCGAAACACTACATATTATAAACACGACTAATACAATGAATAGGAAAACGGATCTTGACAATGTGAGTCCCCACTACAAGTACCTGATCGAAAGAACAAAGAAGAAAAGAAGTTCCAGATCCCCTTAGCACCCGCTTACCCCATGGATGATAAATCAATCATTATTTTTAACGTTTATGCTTTCTCCTTCTTCTCATTAGTCTTGTTCAAAATGTAAAGTATAGTATTGTGTGCAAGTAAAATGTATTTTTGTTTTTCTTCTTTTTTCTAACTTAAGTGCAATATATATGTAATACGCAATATGAATGTTTAAAATAAGTGCAATATCAATGTATAGTTATGTCAATCATTATATATGTACGCTTTAAATGTTCATTACATAAAAACACAATGTAAGTTAGCCATTTTATCTATAATATTTTTAACACTAATATCAATTTTTATATATTTTTTAATTTTGTAATTTGCAATTAATACTAATACCCATTGTTTTCTTTAATGTGTGCATAGAAATAAAACCTGATGATGTTCATAATCATGAACGAAACGTCGTTTTAAACAACATTTTGTGTTTAATTTAATTTGAAAAAAACTGACCTATAGCCCATAAACCAACAACTAAACTTTCTAAAAATCTATTAAAATTTTTCAAATATTTTCATTCCTTCCGTAGAACTTTTTAAATTTTTAAAACATAGTGAACATAGTAGAACATTTAGGTCATCTAGAAAAGCTGCCATCCAACTTTATTTGATTTTCTCATAAATTGCTCTAATTTTTTTGATCCAACCTTATACCTGTAATGACCTACATAAGTGATTGTAAAACAACTGCCTTTTTGCTTTGGACAAAAATACACCAAACATAAAAAGGAATATGAAGTTTTTTGAGAAAATTTTTTCATTTTTGGCGTATACCACATATTTCGTTATATTTTTGTTTAACTATTTATCAAACTTTTCCCTTAACAATGTTATTGTATCAAAATAATAATACTTTATATCTTTGATGCTATTCGAATGATTTTAGAATGATACCCAAAATTGATATCTCTTTTTAATCTTTAAGAGCTTGTGAATTAATTATTAATGCACAAATCAGAAAGAACTAAATGGCTAAGAATTTTTTAATTCTTAAACCCGCAACCCTCTTTAAAATTTCATTTATGGGATTTGTGAAAATCCCATAAGTTTAAAATTGAATTGAATGTTCGTACGGGGGAGAGATGTTAAAAAAAATCTGCAGACACTCTGTTCTTAGAATAAAATTAAATGAATAATCTCGTTATTATCGCGATTTTGTCTTCCCATTAAAATAACAACATTTAATTGGATTTGCTTTTTACATCTTATTCACACAAATAATTATTATAAAAGAGTAAAGAGTGCGTTTAATTGCCTGTCATCTTCTATACAAGAACCGGCTGTTTTATACTAAACTTATGTAGCTATGTATATACATACATATAAACTCTTAACGAAAACCGGCTCTCTAGTGAGAATTTAGAATTGTTTTATTCTTATATTCATGCTTACGTGAATATATATGTCTTTCTGTTCTTCAAGTTCAATGAAGGACAAATATTTAAACAGCTTAGTGGGGATGTATATGCATGGGGAGTTATCAGTCAAAAACCCTTTAAGAGGCAGTTGAAAATGTTTCGCAATTTTGTCTACATTTCTTCGTCAATATTCTGAAATACTGATTTATCACAATTGAGCGACCTTGAGAACGTTTAAGCCTTAATTAAAAGTTATCTAGGCCTGACCAATTTCTGGGACCACTTGACCTTTTCTGACCAATTACTGACCAATTAGATGGCATTTTTTTTATCAAATTTCCCTCATATGAGGTTCCAAAGGTCCAGAGCCACCAAAATCTCGAATAACGAAATCTCGCATTTTTTTTTATATCTTGTTTTTCATAATCTTGCAATTTTAAAATCTCGCTTTAACTTGCATTTATATCTCGCACCGAAAAATCTCACAAATTTCAAACAAAATCTTGCAATTAAGAATCTCCCAAATTCAAATCTCAGAGCAAAGTATCGAACACAACTGTTACAACGTTTTTTTTTGAAAACACACCCACGATTATTTTGCATAATTTTTTTCTTTCCATGTGATAACTGTACCCGTCATTAAAAAGTTTTGTACCACCTTTATTACTGCTAACAACCTCTATATTCATTTTACGTTTCTTGTTGTATTTTACGGGTTTATCATGAAATTAAAAATATTTTCTAGTTCAAGGCCAAGACAAATTGGATATACAATCTTTATGTTCGCTCTGTCTTGTTCTCTTGACAACAATGGAAAAATAAACAATCCATGAGTGGCACTTGCATCTAGGAAACCGAACAGCTTTCAGTTTTCGGTATGTGCATCCCAAACCACCTTCTGTGGAATGATCACATATTCGACGTCGTTGCCAAAAATGCTGCGAAATGTTAAGTTTTTCTTCGAAGATGCAAGAAATTTTTCTCACCTTCTGACTATAAATCCTTTATTCGTTCAAAGGCTTGAGTACAACTCCCATATTTGGACAGGTGATCTTAAAACCTATTTAAGTCTCTTGTATATAGGTATTTCAAAATAGAGCGTTGAAAATTATAGGTGATTTGCATCTCTCGAACACTGCCTTAATATTTCGTGCTATTCATTATTTAATGGGTATTTTTACTATCAGTGTTCTAGTGAAATAGCCAGTTGCATTCCTGCCCCTAAGCAGTTCCACCGTAATACTCGTACTTCTAAGAATGCAAATCAGTTTACCCTTGAGTCCAATTTCAAACCTATTGTCAAGTATAGAGATTCTTTTCTTAGTCGCACTACCCGAATGTGGAATGCTTTACCTGGATCTGTATTTTGATATTTAGAACTACAAAATAAATGTACATCGGTATCTCCTCTTGAATCCTTCCCTATTTTACTAACGCTCGCACTGTGTTAAACCATTTTAAGGGTGCTCAAAACCCCTTTAGTGCGCGCTTATTATAAAAAAAAAAAAAATTATTAAAAAATTAGGTAGGCACTGGATTAACATATTTTGCGCAAGGTGCAAGTGCAATATCAATGTATAGTTATGTCAATCATTATATATGTACGCTTTAAATGTTCATTACATAAAAACACAATGTAAGTTAGCCATTTTATCTATAATATTTTTAACACTAATATCAATTTTTATATATTTTTTAATTTTGTAATTTGCAATTAATACTAATACCCATTGTTTTCTTTAATGTGTGCATAGAAATAAAACCTGATGATGTTCATAATCATGAACGAAACGTCGTTTTAAACAACATTTTGTGTTTAATTTAATTTGAAAAAAACTGACCTATAGCCCATAAACCAACAACTAAACTTTCTAAAAATCTATTAAAATTTTTCAAATATTTTCATTCCTTCCGTAGAACTTTTTAAATTTTTAAAACATAGTGAACATAGTAGAACATTTAGGTCATCTAGAAAAGCTGCCATCCAACTTTATTTGATTTTCTCATAAATTGCTCTAATTTTTTTGATCCAACCTTATACCTGTAATGACCTACATAAGTGATTGTAAAACAACTGCCTTTTTGCTTTGGACAAAAATACACCAAACATAAAAAGGAATATGAAGTTTTTTGAGAAAATTTTTTCATTTTTGGCGTATACCACATATTTCGTTATATTTTTGTTTAACTATTTATCAAACTTTTCCCTTAACAATGTTATTGTATCAAAATAATAATACTTTATATCTTTGATGCTATTCGAATGATTTTAGAATGATACCCAAAATTGATATCTCTTTTTAATCTTTAAGAGCTTGTGAATTAATTATTAATGCACAAATCAGAAAGAACTAAATGGCTAAGAATTTTTTAATTCTTAAACCCGCAACCCTCTTTAAAATTTCATTTATGGGATTTGTGAAAATCCCATAAGTTTAAAATTGAATTGAATGTTCGTACGGGGGAGAGATGTTAAAAAAAATCTGCAGACACTCTGTTCTTAGAATAAAATTAAATGAATAATCTCGTTATTATCGCGATTTTGTCTTCCCATTAAAATAACAACATTTAATTGGATTTGCTTTTTACATCTTATTCACACAAATAATTATTATAAAAGAGTAAAGAGTGCGTTTAATTGCCTGTCATCTTCTATACAAGAACCGGCTGTTTTATACTAAACTTATGTAGCTATGTATATACATACATATAAACTCTTAACGAAAACCGGCTCTCTAGTGAGAATTTAGAATTGTTTTATTCTTATATTCATGCTTACGTGAATATATATGTCTTTCTGTTCTTCAAGTTCAATGAAGGACAAATATTTAAACAGCTTAGTGGGGATGTATATGCATGGGGAGTTATCAGTCAAAAACCCTTTAAGAGGCAGTTGAAAATGTTTCGCAATTTTGTCTACATTTCTTCGTCAATATTCTGAAATACTGATTTATCACAATTGAGCGACCTTGAGAACGTTTAAGCCTTAATTAAAAGTTATCTAGGCCTGACCAATTTCTGGGACCACTTGACCTTTTCTGACCAATTACTGACCAATTAGATGGCATTTTTTTTTATCAAATTTCCCTCATATGAGGTTCCAAAGGTCCAGAGCCACCAAAATCTCGAATAACGAAATCTCGCATTTTTTTTTATATCTTGTTTTTCATAATCTTGCAATTTTAAAATCTCGCTTTAACTTGCATTTATATCTCGCACCGAAAAATCTCACAAATTTCAACCAAAATCTTGCAATTAAGAATCTCCCAAATTCAAATCTCAGAGCAAAGTATCGAACACAACTGTTACAACGTTTTTTTTTGAAAACACACCCACGATTATTTTGCATAATTTTTTTCTTTCCATGTGATAACTGTACCCGTCATTAAAAAGTTTTGTACCACCTTTATTACTGCTAACAACCTCTATATTCATTTTACGTTTCTTGTTGTATTTTACGGGTTTATCATGAAATTAAAAATATTTTCTAGTTCAAGGCCAAGACAAATTGGATATACAATCTTTATGTTCGCTCTGTCTTGTTCTCTTGACAACAATGGAAAAATAAACAATCCATGAGTGGCACTTGCATCTAGGAAACCGAACAGCTTTCAGTTTTCGGTATGTGCATCCCAAACCACCTTCTGTGGAATGATCACATATTCGACGTCGTTGCCAAAAATGCTGCGAAATGTTAAGTTTTTCTTCGAAGATGCAAGAAATTTTTCTCACCTTCTGACTATAAATCCTTTATTCGTTCAAAGGCTTGAGTACAACTCCCATATTTGGACAGGTGATCTTAAAACCTATTTAAGTCTCTTGTATATAGGTATTTCAAAATAGAGCGTTGAAAATTATAGGTGATTTGCATCTCTCGAACACTGCCTTAATATTTCGTGCTATTCATTATTTAATGGGTATTTTTACTATCAGTGTTCTAGTGAAATAGCCAGTTGCATTCCTGCCCCTAAGCAGTTCCACCGTAATACTCGTACTTCTAAGAATGCAAATCAGTTTACCCTTGAGTCCAATTTCAAACCTATTGTCAAGTATAGAGATTCTTTTCTTAGTCGCACTACCCGAATGTGGAATGCTTTACCTGGATCTGTATTTTGATATTTAGAACTACAAAATAAATGTACATCGGTATCTCCTCTTGAATCCTTCCCTATTTTACTAACGCTCGCACTGTGTTAAACCATTTTAAGGGTGCTCAAAACCCCTTTAGTGCGCGCTTATTATAAAAAAAAAAAAAATTATTAAAAAATTAGGTAGGCACTGGATTAACATATTTTGCGCAAGGTTGAATATTTCGAAAAATTTAATTGCATTGCAACAAATACATTTTTTTAATCAAAATCTCCTAAATTAAAATCTCGCGAGATTTGAGATTGCGGGGTTTCGTTACTGAAAGATTATAAAAAGCGGGATTTTGTTATGGCTATTATGAACAGCGGGAACTCGCACGAATCTTAACGATATCCTCAATATGCATTAGCCTTGCCTTCTTATAATCATTTACAAAGGAATAAATTGGTATTGGAGATCTGCAAATGTTTATTTCCACACATCAAAATTATTATTATTATTTTTTAAATGAAGTAACACTAGTAACAGTGCTTGGGTAGCTTAATACTTTTTTGAGATTTTGCCCATCCGAAATTTTTGTCATTCGAGTACTGTCATGATCCCCTCAACGTACAAACATATACATACCTTATCGTTCTTAAGTACTTCATTACCCTACAAAAGGTTTATTCCTTTCAAAAAACAGCTTTCATTCAGAGCTATGATTTATGAATTTATTCCTATGTTTAGTTGAGAATTGACATACTGGTACTTAAGAATAGTGACATTTAAGCTTCCTTCCTTTAAGGATTAATACATTTTCTTTTAAGTCCCACATGCTAACTGCTGCCGGCACTGATTTGTCATTCAAAATTGATTGAAATAACACAAATACAAAAATAAACAGATACAATTCATATTCTGTAGTACTGATGTTTTCTTTTGTGCAAATATTCAAAGAAAATGAAACTAAAAGTACAAATAATATCGAATATGATGGGGATGGCACATATATGTAAGCGTTGTTCAATGTCAATTGATACAATAAGATAGAACTAAAATAAATAACTACTCGAGAAATGTAATTATTTATAGGAATACAATACTTTAGATGTTGATGTTAACAACGGTGTTTCAGCAATTAATCTACCTTCAGACAGACAAATACGACGATGGGAATGCTTTTAGAAACCGTTGAACCTATTTGACCACAACTCAGGGTACAGTGGCAATATTGATTTCTGTTCGTCTGTAGCCAAATTAATAGCCTTTCTTAAATTTAATTTTGTATTCCTCGTTTGTTTGTTAGTATCATTATGAATAATGAACATTTTCCTTCGAAATACTTTTTCAATCTTCAGAATGACCATAACTTATTTGAAAAAAAAAAAAAAATACCTCGAGAAATAATAAAAAATGCATTTGTTTAGAGTTTTAGACTCGAATATCTCAAAAGCGTTACCTTACGTGCTTCAGCAATTTCGAGACCAGATTAAAATTTACCATCAGAAAAGTATATTTTGGTTATGTTAGATACAGAAATTCAAATTTTATCACACCGTGTAGTTGATTAGTGTTTTTGAGTGTATTAACATTAAAAATAGTTTAATTTTCAACAAGCGCTTGGGTCCGAATGGGTTGGTGAAGAAAAAAAAACTTAAACGGTGATTTTTCTACACTTTTTCAAGTGTAAAATTTCAATAATGCTGAAATAATTGATATTTTCGAGTTATAAATGAAAAACTCCCAAAAAATGCATCATTGCATTATTTCTTGCACTTTTTTCCAAGTTGCGTCACGAAATTTTAGTCGCCAACTTTAGATTCGGATTCAGCATTCCCCAAAGACATACAGCAGGAAAAACAATCTAAACTACAACACAATTTGCTCGCTAAGGGTCCTTTGAGCTCAAATTGACTGATTAATTACAACCATGTTATTCGCTCAATTATTCCAGTTTTAAAATAACACCTTTTGGTTAAAATTTTAGTAAAGTCTCAAAAATTCAAAACAAGCGCAAAATAAAGGGTCCGCTAAATAACTTTTTTTTTGAAAATGCTATAAAAAAAACTACTGAATATTTTCTCAAATTTCTTTTTTATGTGAAAGTACAATCCTTCCGGTTAATAATACAAAATAAATTCCTTCAAATGGCTGCTTCGCTAAGTGGGCCTGCGATCGACTTAGAGAAGATGCCGATTTTGCCAAAAAAATCATCTTTTCAGATGAAGCTCATTTTGATCTTGGCGGGTATGTAAACAAGCAAAATTGGCGCATTTGGGGCACAGAAAACCCGCACGCCATTGAAAAGCCGATACACCCAAAACGAGTCACTGTTTGGTGCGGATTTTAGTCCAGAGGCATAATTGGGCCATTTTTCTTCGAGTGGCCTTTACAGTCAATGGCGATCGTTATCAGGCCATGTTGAACGAATTTTTGTTCACAAAAATTGAAGAGGAGGATATTGGCAACATTTGGTTTCAACACGACGGCGCTACGTGCCACACAGCCTAAGCTACACTCCATGTAGTAGTAGCATTTTCAAAAAAAAAAAAAGTTATTTGGCGGACCCTTTATTAACTCATTAAACCCGGTAATACCAAAGCCCTATTTATTAAAACTTGTCACGTTTAATCCGATTCAATTTTAACTGCCTTCCAGGGAGCTGTTAAAAAAGTTCAACCCAAGTTCAAGTATAAACTAAATTTTAAGTACATTCTCTAATTTTAGCCAAGCGAAATCTCATTTGAAGTTTTTAAAAATAATTTCACAGTTTTGATATCAAACACAAACAAAAATTGTGGTTTTAAAACAAATTAATGAAATACAAATTTGCTTTCAAAATAACCTAAGAAATCTCAGACAAACTTCTGTATTTATCATAATGTACTTTTTTAGTATACACACTTCAATATAGTTATTAATCGAGAATCGCATAAGGCAATTTTTTTTAAATAATGTGAATACACAAATATAAATCTCTGATCACTTAACAGCTTCGCAAATTGAGAACTGACCCCTAGTTCATTAATTAATTATTATTAAAACTCAGACTTAAACAAATTAAAACCATCAAACTTACTTTTCTGTGTTAATAAGTCATAAAGGAAATATTAATTAAGTCAGACATTTATACATACATTTATGCACGAATATTAACAATTTTTATTTTTTTGTTTACCATTTCAATAAATACCCTCATCTTTGGTGTATTGTGTTAGTATCTACTTAAAATGCACGGCAGTCGTGAAGAACCACGTAAATCGAGAAGTGAATTATTATTTTATTACTTTAAGTAGGTGCCGCTTCAGTCCGGAATGGACCAGGGCCTCAACAAGCTTCTTCCAGCCGGCTTGGTTTCTAGCTAGTTGCACGCCAAGTTGTTTGAGGTCCTTTTCAACTTGCATGCACCACCTTTTACGCTGTCCATCTCAATCGTTGGTTCTTCACTTTTGAGGTTAGGTTGGTGTTGCTGTACAGCCCGTACAGCAGACGGAACCGAAATTCACCCGGAGAATTTTCCTCTCAAAACAGCCTAACGCGTTCTCATCCACCGTTAACAGTGTCCATACCTCTGCACTATACATCAGTTCAGGCTTTAGGGTTGATAAGCGTCTTATACAGGGACAGTTTAGTTACTCGAGAGAGGGCGTTGCTTCTCAATTGCCTTCTTAGTCTAAAGTAACAGCGATTTTCTAGAGTAATTCTTCGTTGGATCTCAGCACTCGTATCGTTCACTGAGTTTATAGCGGATTCTAGGTAAACAAAGTCTCTGACCACCTCAAAAATGCCGTTGGTGCAGTCCCGAGGATCACCTTTCTTTAGGATCGGGTAAATAATGCTGAGATTCCATTCATTGGGCATGCTTTCCTCCAACCATAATTTGCAGATGAGCTGGTGCATATTCCTAACCAATTCATCTCCAGCCACTTTGAATAGCTCAGCCGCAAGGCCATCAGCTCCAGCAGCTTTATTGGACTTAAGTTTAGATATGGCTATCCTCACTTCGTCAAGATCGGGTGGACGGAATTTTTGGCCTAAGTCGCCCAAGTTAAATGATGCAATTTGCATGTTAGCGGAATTCAGTTCGTCATCGCCGTTATACAATTTGCAGAAATGATTTTTCGATATCCTCAGCGTCAGCACCGACTGCGATTCCACCACGATGTTCCCCTGATCGTCCTTGCAGGCTTCGGTTCGGGCCTTGTAACCTTGGGAGGTTCTTTTTACTTTTTGGTAAAACTTCCGAACCTCATTCCTGCAATGGCACGCTTCTCATGTTCTTTCTTTTTCCTTCTTAGAAGCTTTTGTTTTTCTCTTCTCTTCTTGGCTACAAAAAGGTAGTGGTCCGAGTCGGCGTTGGCTCCTCGGAACGTTCGGACATCCTTGATACTGGAGGAGTGCCCTGCGTCGATCGTATTGTGGTCAATCTGTTTGGCGGTTGATTGACCAGGAATTCCAAATGTCCCCTTATGTATATCGAGATGCGAGAGTTTCTTACAAGCTACCACATCGTTTCACCTCGCAATAAAGTCGAATAACCTGAGTCGATTATCGAAGGTAGTGTCATTCAGGCTATATTTTCCAATTGTGCCACCAAAGAAACGCTGCCCTTGTGGTCGGTAACAGTCACCATAGTAGATGTCACAGTCTTTCAGTTTTCTTTTGCCCGGCCCATCCCTTCGCACTTCTTGGGTGCCAGTGATGTCAGCTTTGTAGCAGTCTAGGGCTTCCACGGAGGTAAACTGGCGGTGGTAAACCGACGGTGGTAAAATGGCGGAGGTAAACTGGCGGAGGTAAACAGTCCTGCTTCGAATTATACACTACCTAACCTACTCTGGTGGTAAACCGACAGAGGTAAACTGGCGGTGGTAAACTGTCCAGAAGTAAACTGGCGGTGGTAAACCGACGGAGGTAAACTGGCGGTGGTAAACTGACGGTGGTAAAATGGCGGAGGTAAACTGGCGGAGGTAAACAGTCCTGCTTCGAAATTTTCGGCAACACGTGGTCTACAGAGAGACAGAACATTCCACGTGCAGATCCAAAGTTCGCTGTCCTTATTTCGTTTGCTAGGTTCATCAACAGTTAATCCGTCAGCATCCGAGGCTTGTTGTTGCTTTGCAACAAAAGTCACTTTACGTGGCTGAGAGCATAACCCTCAACCTGGAGGACCAGACCTTTACAATATAACTCAAAGGGCGGGGAGCCGGATTAACCGCTCTTTATAGGCCTGGTGTTAACTAAGTGATTAAGCCTGACTGGAACTATAAACGCCACCGTTGATTCCATCTGGTGAATTCTTCCGCTGCCGGTTTATGATTTCCTTGAATGCCAAGTTAACTTGTAAAGGGTGTTTTTCTAGACGTGTGGTTTTCAAGAAGAAATAAAATACAAATAATTTAATGTTATGGCCAAGAATAAAGCTTTATTATAAAGATAAGGATTTGCCATTGTGTTTTAAAAATGATTTCGGACAAGTGGCCGCCGCGGCTGGCTAGAATAAATTCCAGCCATGAAGCTCACTTTTCAACCGTTTTTTGCTGCAATTGGGGCCGTATGTCAGCAATAACGCGTTGTTGATTGTTTTGTTGGTTGGATGGCATGCAGCGCCGTCTTCAGGCACGAAAAAGTAATTAATCATGGCTCTATAGCGTTCCCCATTGACTATAACTTTATGCCCGGCTTGTTTTTTTTAAATCATTTTTCATAGCAGTGCGCGAACCGACCATTATTTTGGTAATAAATTTGCACGATTTCCAAACGTTGTTCAGGAATAAGTTTATTTATTATGAAATGGCAAACCAAACTGAACATAAATCAAGTGACATCTGTCAAAAAGAGCAACTCCGAGAAAAGTATTGCCAGATTGAAAACCAGACGTCCAAAAAAACACCCTTTATATAGTTTTGCACTACTTGTGTATGTTGTACTTAGTAGCCCATAGTGTATGTCAACTCTCAATGTGAGATTTAAAACTTATTTTTCATTAGCTTTCTATTCATAGTTGTTTCGTTATATAGAAAATAAAAAGATGGTTATGCTCTCAGTTCGGATTCCCGCATGCACATTTCATGAATATATCCTTTGTTTTCCAGCCACAAATGCATGGGAAAAAACTCAAATCTCAACGAGCAGGGAACGGTGAAATGCATATCTTTTGTTTTATGAGAAAAGTAATGATTGTTTATGAACAATTTTAGTCTATTTATAACAAACAATAATGACTTGCATTTAATTTTTGCAGTTAAAAGGGCATACATCAAAAGTTTATGACGTTGAATGAATCTTTAATTTCCAATTGAATACATATACCAACAGTTCAATTGAACTAAATTTCAATAAATTGAAATAAATAAATTGCACGAGGGAGTTGAACGTACTTGCTCTCATAGTTAAAGTGACTTGAATGTTTTAGAATAATTTATTACATTAGGTTTATTATTTCCAAGAAAATAATTCGTCAATGGTTGGGACTAAAAACAAAATATGCCATCCACATTTTGTATTGTATTGCTTCGAACTATTTTTGTTTAATTTTTGTTTAGCTTTAAAAGCCTTTTTATAAAGCTCTAAGAGTAGCGAAGGCGCACCTTAGACACTGGTCTTGTAAACAAAAACATTTTTTCATTCGGAATTCAATACAAGTTTGCAAAAATCAACATATATTCAGATATTACAAATTACAATTCGAATTGGCATTTGTTCCTTAAAGTGCAAGTATTACGGTAGGAATATTTTTAGGGGGATTACAACAGCTACAATAATTATTGTGCTGAAGCACTGTGTATAAAAGTAGTCATAAAATAAGGAGAGGTATGAAACACTATGGCGGTTATCAAGCATGTGGTTAAAGTTCTATCATCAATCTTCTTAAAGTTTTTTTTCTATTTTGTCCAAAAGACTTAGGCAACAATTGTTCAAAATTACAAGCTAAATATTCCATGTATGCACAATTTTTCCTTACGATCAATAGGCATTTAAAACAAATCGATGTAAAAAATGTAAGTCAAATTTTACACCTGTTCGCCACGTGTTTATGTAGGCAGACAAACGATTATTGGTTCAACATCTCAAATGCTATTATTGATATGACTTACAACTCTACGCAAATGACTTGACTTTTTACATATGTCGTTGACTCTCAGTCTATTAAACAAACAAAAAACAATAAAATATGAAAGAACGCAAGTATCTTGGAACAAACGATTTCATTCAAAGTAAAACTTCATTATGTGGAGTATTTCTTTTGATAATCATCATTCATCACTCTTTTATTAAAAATTGCATTTCTCCAAAAGAATAATTAGAAAAGTTAAACGACTTGCAAGCTCCTGTATCCGCAATTAATTAATAAAGATTTACGATGGTTCACTTGAGTGAACCAATTGACATCAATTAAATTGTATACTTTTCCTTTATGATAGTATCTAAACTTATGGATATAGCTTTCGTAACTATTGTTTACTGCATCTCGTTTAGTTACTTTATCAATAGTTTAATGAAATTCGGATTCATCTAGATTGGGGAGGTATTAATTTCTTGTTAGTAGGGAAGTAGCACAGTACAATCTTAGTTAATATACTGCGCAGTTTGTCAAATTTGAAAGAGTCGGCAGTAAAAATGGCTGTGCTCGTTAGGACGTAAACACACGTAAACACAACAACAAATATTGACATTTGACACTAATTTAGGCCAAGAGCTGGGTACTTTTTTTCTGCAAATAATTACTGACTGAACTGATTTTCGTGATGAAATTTAGAGGTGTCCCCCGAAAATAACTTCAAGTTGGCGGGACGGGAAGGTGCAAGCGACAGCTGCCATCTTGGAAAACGCGTTTTATCAATCAAAAATGATAAATTTTTTTGAAAGCTAGAATTCCATTCTTTTTTTGAGAAATTATATTTCAAACTCAATGCCCCTAAGTAATAGATCCCAATCTAGCCTAAAGTCAACTTTAACAAAAACATCCGTGGAAATAAAATACAAGTTTCACTTTTAAATGTTTAGATTAAATCATTTTAAATTTAGCTTGAGGTGCTTCTAAGCATTTACAGGTGAAATTTATGTTTTATTTCTACGGATGTTTTTGTTTAAGTTGACTTTAGGCTAAATTCGGATCTGTTACTCAGGGCCAATATTTTTGGAGAAAAATTATGAATTTTGTTTTTTCACGTTGATTGTTTTCATAAATATATGGACTTCAAAATTTAATTTCTCAAAAACTTTTTCTGAAAACAACTTAATTATAAAAAGCAAATAAAAGAATGAAATATTTGTTTTAAAAAAATTACTATTTTTGTTGTATAATGCGCACAGGAATGGTTGAAAGTTGTAAGTCACTAGGCCCTGGTTCCCCACGAGCTGTTGCACCACCAAATGCATTAATTAAATCAATTTTAACTTGTAACTAAGCTAAAAAGAGAATTTTGGTTATTTTGAATGATTTATGTATCGAACTATCTTTCAACATTTTACTTAAGTTTAAATCACCAAATGGCTTTTTAATTTTTTAGTATAGTTCTTAATCCATTGAATCTGTCATTTTCCTCCAAAAAATAATTATTCTTAGAAATTGTATTTCAAAGAGGAATTTTGCTTTTTTTGTTTTCTGTAAAAATTGTTCTTAGGACGCTACTGAATTAAGGGCTTTTTTATAAGTTTCTTCCAATTGTAATAGACACAAATTTCATATTTCCCACTGTTTGGACGTGTTCAGATGAACCCTTTTTAATTAAATGGAGTTAGTATAATACAAGTTAGTAAAGTGAAAAAAATAAGTTTAAAAATGTGGAAATGTGTGTGTGCCACCGCACAACCGAGTGTATGAGAGCAGTGATTTCCAACCCTACATATATAAAAATTGCAAACTATTGCTTCAAATGAACACAATTTGATTAAAGACGTTAAGCTGTTGCAGTGTTGCTCCAAAGCATAACAGATAACGACCTATGCTAGAAAAGTTAGCTAGAGCTAGAAAAGGAAACCAAAAAGCATTTGTTTGTTATATTCGAGAAATTTTAAATCAAATAGACCGAGAGCTAGTGAACGTTTTGCTTAAAGTGTTTTATACCGCTCCAAACTTTGTAGGCGTACTATTTGCATCAGTGCGAACTACATGGTATCAACCTGGCAGCGATTTCGCGGTTCCTTAACCACCAAAATGCACTTTCAAAATGCAAAAAAATGAGCGAAGTTAAAGTGTTTTATACCGCTCCAAATTTTGTTGGCGTGCTATTTGCATCAGTGCGAACTACATGGTATCAACCTGGCAGCGATTTCGCGGTTCCTTAACCACCAAAATGCACTTTCAAAATGCAAAAAAATGAGCGAAGTTAAAGTGTTTTATACCGCTCCAAATTTTGTTGGCGTGCTATTTGCATCAGTGCGAACTACATGGTATCAACCTGGCAGCGATTTCGCGGTTCCTTAACCACCAAATTGCACTTTCAAAATGCACTAGCAAAAAAAAAAGTGTTTTATACCGCTCTAAATTTAGTTCACTAACACTAAGTACACGTGCAAACTGAATACCACCAACCTAGCAGCATTACGACGCCCCTAAGGCCACCAAAATGCACTTTCAAACTGCACCGACAAAATAAGAAAAAATAGAAAGTATTTTGTGCCCCCCGAAATTTCATAAATTTTTGCTCTGTATATGCACAAACAACATGCCATCAACCTGGCAGCGTTACTACGACCCTAAGGTTACCAAAATGCACTTTCAAAATGCACTTAAAAAATTAAAGTATTTAATACCACTCTAAACTACGTTCACTTATGCTCTGTACCTGTACAAGCCACATGCCACCAACCTGGCAGCGTTACGGCGGTCCTTAGGTTTCCAAAATGCACTTTCAAAAATGCACTCAAGAAATTAAAAAAAATAAAAGTGTCTTATACTGCTCTAAATTTTGGTCACTTGTGCTCTGTACCTGTACAAGCCACATGCCATCAACCTGGCAGCGTTACGACGGTCCTAAGGTTACCAAAATGCACTTTCAAAAATGCACTCAAGAAATTAAAAAAAATAAAAGTGTCTAATACTGCTCTAAATTTCGGTCACATATGCTCTGTACCTGTACAAGCCACATGCCACCAACCTGGCAGCGTTACGGACGGCGGTCCTTAGGTTACCAAAATGCACTTTCAAAAATACACTCAAGAAATTAAAAAAAATAAAAGTGTCTTATACTGCTCTAAATTTCGGTCACATATGCTCTGTACCTGTACAAGCCACATGCCACCAACCTGGCAGCGTTACGGCGGTCCTAAGGTTACCAAAATGCACTTTCAAAAATGCACTCAAGAAATTAAAAAAAATAAAAGTGTCTTATACTGCTCTAAATTTCGGTCACATATGCTTTGTACCTGTCCAAGCCACACGCCATCAACCTGGCAGCGTTACTACGGCCCTATGGTCGCTAAAATGCGCTTTCGAAATGTAAATGGTAGGTACATAGGTTACAAGTAGGGACATGGGAATTTTATGTTTTGAACTTTGTGAAAAACAACTGTGGATTTTAGCAAACAGGATACCTGCTAAAAAACGACATAGGCGGATTTTTAAATACATTAACAAAAATAAACTATGTTCATGTGAGCCTACTAATTTTCAAAGATTTTCAGTTCTTTATTGCAATTTTTAAATGATTTCGTTTATTATTTCGGAATTTCCAGAAAGTGGCTTGTACAGGTACAGAGCATATGTGACCGAAATTTAGAGCAGTATTAGACACTTTTATTTTTTTTAATTTCTTGAGTGCATTTTTGAAAGTGCATTTTGGTAACCTTAGGACCGTCGTAACGCTGCCAGGTTGATGGCATGTGGCTTGTACAGGTACAGAGCATATGTGACCGAAATTTAGAGCAGTATTAGATACTTTTATTTTTTTTAATTTCTTGAGTGCATTTTTGAAAGTGCATTTTGGTAACCTAAGGACCGCCGTAACGCTGCCAGGTTGGTGGCATGTGGCTTGTACAGGTACAGAGCATAAGTGACCGAAATTTAGAGCAGTATAAGACACTTTTTTTTTTTTTTTTCTTAAGTGCATTTTTGAAAGTGCATTTTGGTGACCTTAGGACCGTCGTAACGCTGCCAGGTTGATGGCATGTGGCTTGTACATGTACAGAGCATAAGTGAACGTAGTTTAGAGTGGTATTAAATACTTTAATTTTTTAAGTGCATTTTGAAATGCATTTTGGTAACCTTAGGGTCGTAGTAACGCTGCCAGGTTGATGGCATGTTGTTTGTGCATATACAGAGCAAAAATTTATGAAATTTCGGGGGGCACAAAATACTTTCTATTTTTTCTTATTTTGTCGGTGCAGTTTGAAAGTGCATTTTGGTGGCCTTAGGGGCGTCGTAATGCTGCTAGGTTGGTGGTATTCAGTTTGCACGTGTACTTAGTGTTAGTGAACTAAATTTAGAGCGGTATAAAACACTTTTTTTTTTGCTAGTGCATTTTGAAAGTGCAATTTGGTGGTTAAGGAACCGCGAAATCAATGCCAGGTTGATACCATGTAGTTTGCACTGATGCAAATAGCACGCCAACAAAATTTGGAGCGGTATAAAACACTTTAACTTCGCTCATTTTTTTGCATTTTGAAAGTGCATTTTGGTGGTTAAGGAACCGCGAAATCGCTGCCAGGTTGATACCATGTAGTTCGCACTGATGCAAATAGCACGCCAACAAAATTTGGAGCGGTATAAAACACTTCAACTTCGCTCATTTTTTTGCATTTTGAAAGTGCATTTTGGTGGTTAAGGAACCGCGAAATCGCTGCCAGGTTGATACCATGTAGTTCGCACTGATGCAAATAGTACGCCTACTAATTTTGGAGCGGTATAAAACACTTTAAGCAAAACGTTCACTAGCTCTCGGTCTAAAAGTAAAGTGTTCTGTGCAATTTTTTAAAAGACATAAAAATTTCAACTTGGGATTTCGTGAGAAATCAAAACATTTGGAGAATTCTAAATAACGGGAAATATTTAGATTCCAGGAGTTTTTGAAAAAAAAAAAATTATTTCGTGATGTTGAATATTGCATACTAGGCTGTGTCACTTCGGTATGGTGATAAAAAACACCTTAGATTTAAAATCTCATACCTGCCAAAAGTTGTATTAGAATCTTAGGAATAAGAATATGTGAAAAAAGTTTGAAATGAAATGTTTTTTTGGCTCGCTAAACAACTAAGCAAATTTTCGAAAATTGCGTTTTTCGTACATTTTCCATCTATTGCTCAGATATGGTTAGAGTCAATTTGAGCTGATTTAAATAATTTAAATAATTTTACATAAAGTGTATGAACAATAACTAAATAGAAACAAATTTAAGGCAATACAAATTTGAATTAAAATATCGAAATCACGTGACACTTTAATAGTTAGTGTCACTGAAAGAAAAAATAGACCAACATCTCTTCACGCACTTCCCAGAAGAAATGTTTTTAACTATTGCAATTAGAATTTTTTGAATTAAATCCAGTGTTTTGTTTAGCTATGAGCAATTTGGGTTATATTTTTTGAATGCCATTCCTTTCAAGATGTCCTCATAGGTCTCTGTTTAAAATGGCAGGTGAAAGTTCCTCGACGAACCACGAAAACCTTGACCGACTGCTTTTGTTAGCATTTTTCCATCGTTCTCGGAAAAATAACAACAACAACAAAAAAATCTTGCTTTCTTATTGCAAGGGCCCGCAAATTCTTTTGTGTTCTCGTTTTGGTCTAGCGCTGCCTTTGCCTTGGATTTTCCATAAAGCCAACTAGGCCCAGGCATAATGTATCACAACAGAGGAGGCACCAAATAAAAGGCAAACACAGTGAAGCAACAGAATCTTAACTAACAATTATAACATTATTATTTATTAACAAACAAATCAAATCAGAAATCCATTCTTTTAAAATTTCCCAAAAATGTTTTCCCCGATTTTGAATAAACTTGATTTTCAAATATTCAGAATACTTACAAGTCGTAGAGTTAAAGCCAATTTTTTTTTTATTCTTGTGATTTTATGGAAAAAGATTTATAAAATTGTGTGCTATTTTGCTAGATTTTCAATTTTTTTTTTTTGAAAATCGTTTGGTCAACCTTGTAAAATAGTTGTTAAACTAAGAAGAACATATTGATCCGATGATAAAAGTCTTATCAAAACTGACTAAAATCATGATTTTTTTGTACGTTGGTTTCACTAGAGCGTGTCTATTTTTGTATTGTAAAGGGTGATTTTTTAGCTGGTTTGGTTTTGGCAACACTGGGTTTGACAGCTGACGTGTGTTTAGTACCTTGTGTCACTGTCAAACAGCTTCAGTTTGGTTTGCAATTTAACCATGGATCGTCTTACAAATGAACAACGCTTGCAAATTATTGAATTTTACTATCAAAATTCGTGCTCGGTTCGAAATGTTCATCGCACGCTGCTTCCATTTTATGGTCGGCATTCTCGACCTTCTGAGCAGTCTATTCGGAAGATTGTGACCAAATTTCGCACCAAATTTACTTTGTTGGACATTAAACCACCAACACGTTTACGTACTGTGCGTAGTGAAGAAAATATTGCGGCCGTATCAGCTAGTGTGACAGAAGACCGCGAAATGTCGATTCGGCGCCGTTCCCAGCAGTTCCCAGCAGTTAGGCGATGATAACAAACTTTTTTTTGCCCGAAATGGAAGTTCTTGACTTGCATGATATGTGGTTTCAACAAGACGGTGCCACATGCCACACAGCACGCGAAACAATGGCGCAATTGCGAGGCGAGTTTGGTGAACAGTTAATTTCACGTTTCGGGCCGGTCAATTGGCCGCCTAGATCGTGTGATTTGACACCATTAGATTATTTTTTGTGGGGGTATGTCAAGGCAAATGTCTATAGGGACAAGCCCGCTTCGATTGACGCACTGGAAGCCAACATCCATGCATTCATTCGTGAGATACCGGCCGATATGTGTGAAAGAGTATGCCAAAATTGGACTCAGCGGATGGGCTACCTGAGACGCAGCCGCGGTCAACATTTGCATGAAATTATCTTTAAACATTAAATTGCAAGGTTCAAACTATCGATTCAAATAAATATTTCATTCATTTTTTCGAATTTTTTGTGTTTTTTTTTTTTTTTAAGTTCTAAACCTCTTAAAAAATCACCCGTTATAAGCCCGACAACATAAAAAAAAACTATAAAGGCCTAGGGCACAAGAAAGTTAAATCCGGAGCGTGGTTGCGGTATCCCCTTTTTTAAAAGCTTCGATGAGAAAGGCAATCTAAAGGTAAACCCCTGAACTTCATCAACTGAATATTGTTAATAACAAAATCCCAAGTATCACCAGCTATCACTGGTCAAAAACAAAAAAAGAATAAGAAAATGTTAAAAATATAACAAAATAAAAAAGTACGTATACGCCGTAGGGTACCTAAAATTTTATTTTATAAATATATTTAGAGAAAAGGGACTCGAGATACTTTTAAAAGCGTTTTGCATTTATTCTTTTTTAATTGATTCAAATTAATTTGTGCTTAGTCTCATAATTTGCTGATTTATTTCAGTAAGTACTCGTAAATAGTGCTAGTGCTGCTAGTGAATTAGATAAATTCTCATTTTTAATTGACTATCGAAATGAAACAAGAACAAATATTTAATGAATCCTAGACTTAGTAACATTTTAATGGATTCAAGCTTATTTAAAAGGTGTCATATTTCGATAGTTTTGTCTTTAAAATCACACCGTAAATAAAGTGATTGTACTGTAAGTAAACTAAACAAACTATATCTTATAGTTATCTGGGGGAAGAAATACGTGTTTTTTTCAAAATTGAAATGGCAAAAGAACAATAACACATAGTAACTTATTGCACAATAATAGAAAAGTTCGATGAAGGAACAAAAATGCAAGAGAATCTTCTACAAGAGTAGAAGGAGCCCATTATTTCCACAAGAAAATAAGAGAAACACTGAAAATATGCTCAAAGCAAACATCGAATCCAATCAGGAATCAAAACCTTCAGAGATCATATGGATTTCTGAAAGGTCATTGCTACAGCTTTTGACGAAAATTATCAAAACAAAAACATTGGTGATTTTTTGTTACGAAAATGAAACTCTTGTTAATTATGTATACTGTCTGCAAAACAATACTTCATTTAGTTTATAGCTTTCTTATAAAATAACTTTTGTTATTTCAGTTATTGAAATAATTTTCTATAAGAAGCTGATATCCGATTGAAAAAAAAAAATGGATCACAATATTATTCTACTGATGAATTTCCTTCGTTTCTCTCTCCGTTCTATAGTTTATAGTTCTTTCAAAGAACAATTAATAAATATTTAATGTTTTTTACTTATAAAAAAATTATCATTTTTTTCAATTTAGAGACAGTGAAAAAGCACTGAAAAGAAGTAAATAAAAATGTACAGGGTGATGCAACAACAAAAATAAGGCATGTGGGGTAACAAAAATCACACGAGCTAGTTTGGTTCAAGGTCCTGACGTGGCTAGACATTAAGGATATAAAGTTTCAGTTTTTTTGATACAATTACATAGTTTACGGATAATTTTGAAAAAAAAGAACTTACTTAAAATTTAAAATAACGAAATTATTAGGTAAAGAACTCTTTCGACCTCACCAGACTATAGCTTATTCAGTTGAAATTATAATATTTTTTTTTTTTTGTATAAACAAAGATGTAAATCTGGTTTCGCCTTATTAAGATAAAATACAAATTGATTTTTTTCCTTAAAGGCTCTATGTTTATAAAAAAGTTCACGAAAATATTATTATACCTATAAATCAGATAAAAATTTACTCCATACCCATTTTCTAAACCTATATTTATACCACAATTGTGTGTTTTTTTTTTCCAATCCTGCATAGTAACCGAACTCTTACATAAATCTTGTCTCATGCAAATTATAGCAATATATAGAAATACATAAATTTTGGTCATTTCATACAGTTTTATTTTGTAGAATGCTTTTTAATTCCCCAAAACAGTGTTCATTGTTTGATTTGGATCTGCCACTAATGTTAAAACTTGGATTTACAAACTTTTTTAATTTTATTTTTACAGAAATATATAGTGAATACAGATAAAAGTGGGGAGTTAACTGTAACAGTTCAGGTAAGTTAATAATCTTTGAATAAACTAGTGGAGTCACTTGAGGTGAAAAAAAAAGAGGAGATCTCTAGTCTCTGTACTTTTGATTTTATCCTCGAGTTTTGATGATATGACATGAAACAAATACGTGCCCTTTATAATTATAATAATTGTATATTGTAGTGATACAGTAATTGTACTGTATAAAGTAATTTCACTAAAAGATTTTAAAATTTACTGTAAGTATGACTTAAACGTTACCAATTATAAACACTCGATTTCCCACCACAATTTTCTCACTTAAATACGATCGAACATCTTTGGGTTGAAATCGGAAATTATTAAGATAATAGAATCATCTGATGGTACAATTTATCCATTTCATTTCAAGTATAGTACACAACGCACTAGCAACTTGCAAATCAATCTTTAAAAACTTTATTTTCTTTTTAGGTAAAGTGAAAACTTAATTTAGGACACAAAATTTAGTCCAGTCAATGAAGGGAAAAAAATGCTATTTCCTCAAAAAAAATTCAACGGTTTTGAAACTTGGCACGTTTATTAAGAATGATCTACTGATGAAGTGTAAAAAAGTTCCTATGAATCCGAAGTGAGCTCTAGCAGGAACGTGCAACATTTTAATTTTTTTCGTTTTTCATCTTCATCTTAGAAATTATTTGTCTTATTAAAAAAATTTCTGAGAACAAAATAAATTTTCTACAATATTGATTATGACCAAATTTTTCATATCTGTTATATTTTAAAAGTTATTTGTTGCCAAAAATACTGCCCCTATTCTACCACCAGGGGCAGATCCAGAGTAGAATTTGAGGGGTTGGGGGTAGTGAATAATATACTCGTATTTACCTCGTATATATAATTAGGATATCAAAATTAGAATGGCGTTTACCCAAATCACAAAATCTTTCAATAAGGGTATTCAATATTCATGCAATGTCGTAAGTTTACAAATTACATATGTAAAATGATAAGTTTACATAAACGTTTCCATGAACAACCTTTTTATTCATTTGGTTAGATGCTGCGTAATATAATCAGATATTCGATAAACGTCAAATATTAAATGTCAAAAACGTGACAGATAAGACGTGTTCAGATTTTGAAGTTAGAGTTTCTTTTAAGTTCTCTGAGATATCGTATCATACATATTTCTGTACACACCTAGTTCTAAAAGTCACAATGACGTTAGGATAAGTTTATACAAATAAATTTGGTTAATTTTACGTTGCAAAATCCTCGGTTAATTTTAACCAAATTGTGTAAACTATTTCCCATTCAAAGTTTGACACTTCATTTACCAAATGATAAAATTAATCAAATCGCTAACTTATCTAGTGTTTTACGCAGTTGCATGAATACCCTTAATAACTTTATCGGGTTCTACCTCAATGTCACAATTTATGTTCAGGCGGGCCAACCGTTTAGATTAGAAGAATTGTTGTTCTAAGCCAAGTTATGATTCGACGCAAAGAAGAAAACGATCTTTCAGCGATAGCGTTCGTGGCTGGTAATGTGTAAAGAACACAAAGTAAGGTATTTATAGTAGGATTATATCCTTGTCGTGTTTCGATGGCAGATATCCACTATTGTTGACAAAGCGCTCATTCCGCTCCCAGCTTCAATTTCAATTGTTTTCATTCTCCTGCATAATGTTACCAAAATGTTTGATTGGACAATTGATTAGTTCGTCAATGTCTTTTGCTTCTAATTGAATGCTAATCTAAGGTAACAGCAGGCTGAGATTGAGACTTTTCAGGACTTCTTGGGAATATTGTGTCTTTAAATCTTCTGTGGCTATTTTGATTAATGGAATTAATGAATGTATTAATGGAATGTATAATAGTCTTCACAGCTTTGAGATGGATGATTGTTTCGATGACTTTGGCGACCGCATTTTTAGGCAATTTAATAAGAGTACCAATTTTTGGCACCAAATAACTTTCTATTTCTAGCTCTAAAATATATGGAAAATTCGGTTATAATAAATACTGTAGGGAATTTCATAAACTATCTTTTGTTTTAAGAAATTTTTTTAATATAACAAATAATTTCTAAGAAAATCACGAAAAACAAAAAAGTAAAAATGTTGCACGTTCCAGACGCTGTATTTTGTATTTAATTTAAATTGAAGGTTTTTAAAGCATTTTCGTTCAGATAAACCATTGCCCAAATAAAATTCCTATTATAAATATGATAATGTTTCAGTGGTAAGATAAGCTTAATCAAATCTCTGAATTATAAAATGAGCGGTTATATAGCATTTATAAACTGTTAAAAAAAAACTACAGAAAGCTGTAGGTATTTCTGTATATTGAACAATTTTTTGGTGGAAATAGGCTACTTTTAAAAATACAATGAACAATACAATTTTTAATTTTACACGTTGAATTCAATTCGTTCGTTACGAGTTGGTTGTTTTTTTTCCGAATCAAAAAACAATGCTGCGGTGACTCCACCTTTAATATATTGAATGAATGAATAATGCTCACATAATAATATTTGCAGGGTGATTTAACACAACAAGAAAAGAGAGCAGTATTTATAACCGTCCATGATCTAGGATGCAATCGTAAGTAATGTTATTCATAACAATAAAATTAATTTCTGTCCTTCTATAACTTTTTATCACCACCTTACTAGGCTGCTTTTAAAAAACTTAAGGTAGTCTCAAATATTATTTAAATAAGAACCTAAAGTTATTTTATATTTAGGATTAAGAGTGAGCCATATGTTGGTTTCTTTTAGGCAAAATATTGCCGTAAGTGTGCACATAAACTTCAGTTTACCCACTCAACTCACCAAAGATTTCAACTCAACTTAACATAAGTCACACTTGTCTGAGAAAAATTATGCATTAAGCTCTCAAAACAAAACAAATTGACGACAATTTTGGTTAAAATATCATCTTTTCGGATGAGATGGATTGATTACCATCTTGGCGGCTGCATATACAAGCAAAAAAAATTGCTTTCTATTTGTGACCTTGTGGCCAAAATTATCGAAAATGTATTGAAAAATTATGTTGACAAGATGGCCTGTTGCCAAGCCAATTTAGACAATCAGTTGAACTAAACACATTCCATAACTAATCGAAAGGTTTATTCTTTTCAACAAACTAAAAATCGTGGACAATTTTTTTATGTATGTACATATGTAGTCTTTTTAAAAAGAAAATAACCGACCCTTGATAATTTTACTAAGGCTGAAGGCATGGTGCCTTACTTACTAAAGCTTGTGAGTTTTGTTTGAGCTCATATTCGTAACAAACAACGAACGTTGCATGCACTTAGACAAGTCGTTAAGCTAGCGATATTTTTCGCAATCCAGTTAATGATGAAAAATATCACCAGCTTTTAAGATAAACATGTTCTTACATTTTAAAAGATTGCAATCTTGCGAATGCAGTCTTTAACAATCTCTCATTGAATTCAACAAGAAAATAGCATTTTTTAAATTCTTTTCAAGAACGTGACTTCAAAAAATGCGGTCACCATACTTTTTTCCTTAAAAAGATTGCTATCTTTTTTCTTTTCAATCTTTTGTCACATCAACTGAAACTGATTGTAATCTTTTGGGACTTCATGCATTCTTTTTGTATTCTTTGCATTCTTTTGAAATCTTTTGAATGCTTTTGAATTTTTTGAATTCTTTCTAAATCTTTTGCAATCTTTGAATTTTTGCATTTTTTTAAATTTCTTTGAATTCAATTCGTTATAGTATTATAACGAAAGAATGAAAAAAAACCTAGAATGCAAATGAATGTAAAAGAATTCAAAGGATTTCAAAAGAATGCAAAAATTCAAAGAATTCAAACAATTTCAAAATAATTGATATAATTCAAAGGATTCAAAAATTTCAAAGAAATTCAAAAGAATACAAAATATTCAAGTAATGAAAAAGTAGTTTGCAATCATTTTAAGGAAAAAAGAATGGTAACTGCATTTTTTGAAGTTGCATTTTGAAAAAAAGAATGTAAGCAATACATATACTTTTAATTGAAGTCACTAAAGATTGCATTCGCAAAAGATTGCAATATTTTACATTACAATTCTGCTACACATTTAAAAACTGCTAATCACTTGGTTGTGTTTCTTTTTCCAGATAATTCCTTTCAGGAATTTGTCAATAGTCCTTGTATGACAGAAATCAAGGAAAGATCATGTTTTATTCACATTGATGTCCCAGGACACGCTGATGGAGCTGAAGCACTACCAGAATCGTAAGTTACATATGTTGGGCGTAATAACTCTTCTAATGCTGGATTTACACGATTAACAAATTGTCAGAATTTATGTGACCACATTGGATAAACAATAATGAATTCTTATACAAACATAAATTTCCACAAAGTAAACACCAGCATAAGGAAATATGTTAATTTTTTTTTGTACAGACTTATAGCTTTTGAGTAGTTTTCAGTTTCCATCTTTGCAAACTTTGGGTGAAGACCTAGTTACGGTACTGGATTTCTTACATGTAAAATATGTAATTGGTTTGGGTGAAGGCGCTGGGGCAAATGTTTTGGCTCGATTTGGATTAGCCCATCCGTCAAGATTATTGGGTTTAATTTTAATCAACTGCACAGGAAGTGCCGCATCGGTATTACAGTCCTTTAAAACAAAGGTGAGTTTTTTTTTTTGTTTATTAAATTTATGTTTTTTTTTTAAATTATGTAACATGTTTTCATTCTATACGAAGTTTATTACTTGGAAAAATGATGAAGTTGCTCAATCAGCTGAAAGCTTCCTACTTTACCATAAATTTGGACACGTAAGTTTGTACAAAAGAATTATTTTTGAATTTAAAACTTTATTTTATGCTACATAGTAATTTGGAGATAAATAAAAAGTAAATAACTTTATTCCATATGTCTTTGGGATGAACGAATGTATTTCTAGATCCAGATTTGCTTACTAAATAACAGGCTAGAATATTTTAAAAAATTTTACGGTAAATTACATTTTTTCGTATTATTAGTAAATTGCATTTATATGATGAAAAAATCAACTTTGAAGAATGATTGCATCTAATATTGACATAATGAGGTACACCAGTAGCAAAATAAGTTTTATAATTTTTGTTTCGTTAATTTCATACTCATTATGTACACATATTATGTACATACATACTATGAATGTACAATTTTTATTTCTCTTATATGACAAATTTCATAAACAGACCTACCTAAAATTGTTTGATCTTAATTCCTTGATTACATTTTAAAGCCTAGTACGCTGCTGATGCGAAACGAAAAATTCCATACAAAAATGACACAACGAAATCAAAAACGAAAAATTTAGTTTTACTTTTCGTTCTGCAGTACGCTGTTCGATGAACGAAATTGAAAATTGTTGCATATTTTTTGGAGAAGTCTACACTCTTTTTTCGCACACAATTAATTTCCCAGGACATTTATTGTATGCGGAAAAATGACATTTGTGTTTTTTCATGTGTATTTTTGTTGTTTTTTTCATTACAGCGTGGCTGCATGTGTTCATTTTTTCAGTTGCATTTGTTTTGAATTTTGGAATTGGTGTAACTGTCGATGAATATTTGTTCGCTGCGTTTTCGTAAGTATTTCGTTGTCTTGTGGGAGACCAACTAAAAATTTCGTTTCGCATCAGCAGCGTACTAGGCTTAATGCTTTAGTTTTACGGGGGAAATTTTAGGAAGATGTTAGTTCTCAGTCAGTACGTTGGTATTGACTTACATACTACTTACTTAGGGCCTCGGACCTTTTACGTCAATGAAGTTCCCCTTGAAGGGCATAGAGCTTCTAGCACTCCTATGCACCATCGTGTATGGTTTCTGTAGATGTACCTCAGCTCTTTCCAACTCTTCCCCAGTTGTGCTGATTCCTCTTCGACCGTTTATCTCCAAGTACTTCTAGGTTCACCCACTCTTCTTTCTCGCTGCGTGAGAGGGTTCCATTACATCGCTTGACTCGCAATGAACTCTTGACCTTTTCAAAGTGTATGTCCAATCCACAGCCACTTACGTTTTCGTATTATAGAGTCGATGGTTTCCTGACCTGTCCTCGTTCATCATTGAAGATACGGTTAAGCCAGAAAATCCTAGAGATGCTTCGCAGATATCTAATTCCCGAACGTTTGCAGCTTTCTTTTGACAGCGGGTCACCATTGGAACGGAACAGTCGTAGCTTGGTCTTTAAGCTTAAAGAGTTGTTTTTCCATATTTTGGACAGTACTCCGAACGCAGCCTTTGCTTTCCAGATTCAGCTGATTATTACGGTCCCACCATCAGTAGAGACCATAATCCCACGATATTGGAAACTCTCTTCCATCTCTACTGGTTGTCCAGAAATATCTATTTGAGTTGATGAGGAAGTTTCAAGGCTGCTTCTTTTTGTTTTTGCCGTATTGGTCTTGAATCCAACGATTTCAGCGTCTCTCTCAACCCATGTTTTCATTTGATGGAGATCCGTGATTCTATAAGAATACGTCGTCTGCGTAGTCCAGATGTTTGAGATGTGATTGTAGATTCCATTGAATTCCTCCAATTTGCAGTCGATAAAGCTGCATGCAGCACACCACTTGTTACCAACAGGAACAGTATTGGTGACAGTATACAACCCTGCCTTACCTCACTTTGAATTTCAAACTCCTCTGACAACCTGAATATGCAAAACGTGACATTTGGATCTATCTATCATTTGTAGCCTAAATAATAGCAATCAATTTATCCAGGATGCCCCTCCTGCGCAAAGAAAGCCAGATGAATTCTCTATTGACAAACGCCTTTTTAAAGTTGGTGAGCAGCGTGAAGTGGTGATCGATATTCATGATCCAGTGCGACAACCGGCTTTTTCGGCGTCAAGCATGTCTTTGAGGTTCTCTTTTAATCCAGGAGGATTTTTGTTATCACTTTGGCTACAGGAGGCAGCACGCAAATTCCTCTACAGTTTTCGCTCTGCGAAAGGTGTCCTTTCTTTGGTAGTTTGACAATCATTCCTTTTTTCCACTCTTCAGGAAAGCATTCTGTTTCCCAAGCTCTCTCAATGAATGGTAGCAGGAGCTCACTCGATGTTGTTGGCGCTGTTCATAAGAGCTCTGCGGGAATACTGTGAAATCCAACCGCTTTGTTGTTCTTCAGTGCTCTGATTGTGGTTAAGATTTCTTCTCTACTGGGAGATACAGTGCGTATTCGGGAATTTGTTACTATGAACGGATCACTGTGAGTTGAAAAGTACTCCTTCCATCTTTTGAGCTGGTCCTTTTCCGAAACTAGCAGGGATTCGTCTATGTCCTTTACCACGTGTTGCTCAGAGCTTTGGTTACCTGTTAGCTCTTTGGTGATTTTGTAGACGGTCGCACTGTCACACCTACTTGCGGCCTATTCTGCTTCTGTTGCTAATGAGTAGATATAGTAACGCTTATCACGTCACACGCTACGATGATCTTCTCCCATCTTCATGCGATACTCAGACTCTAGCTCGTTTCTTCCTCCTCTGCTGCTGGATTTGCTGATATACAAGCTTTGAGCTGTTTTCTTTCTTCGATTCTAGCCTAGGCACTGTTTCTTCCTTGCGATCGACTGACTATACGTTCAGTACCTGATATGAAAACATTTTTCACAGCACAGCTATGGTTTTCGAGGGAGGCAGGTTCCATGCTACTGATTGCTCTCAATGCTTGTGGAAGGTGGTTCCCTAGTAGTTGGCGGACTGAGGGATCCTTAAGTCTATCGGTATTAAACTTGGGCATTCGGCATTCTAACTTGACTAATCCTTAAGAATATTATCGCATGAAAACTCTTTCTCTAATTGGAGGAATCTGGCATTTTGAGGACGTTCACTTCCGTTGTCAAGAAGCGTCTACACATTCCAGAAACCAATCTTTGTCCGGGTACAATAGCAAAAATCGTCAACATGTTATCGTTCCTTATCCGAGGTGTAGTGTCGGTTTTGTTAGCAGAGTTGATTTAAGTTTCGAAGAATGCTAATCTCCGTAACCTATCCTAGAAAGCTAGGCCTTTCGCACTTGTAATTTAAGCCTATTTACGTACATAGGGATACGCAAATAGTTGCCCGGAGACCACCACGAGAAGGTAAAAGAAGCACTTCACCGTGACTGATTGTTTCGCTACTGTTCTGGCTAAGTTCTGAGCAATCAATAGTTTCCCAATCAGGCACGATGCAAGTCGCTGGTATTGAGGACACATTATATGATTATTATTCAAGAAAAAAATATATTTTGATATGCATTAAAGATAGTTTTTTTTTCACAAACTAGCAATTTGTCGGAGATAATCCAGACAAGGACAAAATCGTAGCTGAGTATCAAAAAAGATTAAGGAGTTCACTAAACAGTAAAAATATTGGACAATATGTGAAAGCATTTATGAAGTATGTGCCCATAGTTATTATAAAATCTTTAAAGTGATTTTTTAATTATGTTGTATTTCAAGTCGTAAGGATTTGTCTTTAAGAGACTGCAGAGTTGATCTTATTCTCATCACCGGTATGCTCAGTCCTTATGCACAGATGGTGGAGAAACTTCATCGTGATGTTGAAAAGGAAAAAGTAACAATGTTGAAGATTGAACGAGCTGGTGATGTCCTAGCTGATGCGGTAAGATATACTAGCATTGCCATCTTTTATTTTTTTTTTATAAAAATTAAAAAATTTAAAACCTCTAAAATTCTAATTTTATTTATTTTTAGCCTGCTAAAGTTGCTCAATCAATATTACTCTTCTGTAAAGGAGTGGGCTTACTTACATCTGTCATTATGCCTGGCGTGGATCGATCAAGGGCATTTTCAACTAGCTCTTCAGGATCCACTGAAGGCACAAATGGCAATCGTAAGCTATCTCGTGGTATATCAATGGAAGAGTACGACAAACCAAATATTCGCCGTCTCAGTGTTACTGTCAACAATGATCTTCCCCCGATTAGAAAGTAATATATAGAAATGTACAGACATACACATAATTATGTACATTGTACATATATTATGAATATCAACAATTGTTGTTAAATGAAATATGTAATTAATGCCAAATATTGACAAAAAAACAGGTACCAAATATTATGTAGTAAATAATTCATTTAAAACTTGTCAAAGAATTTAATACCTCCAGTTTAACGAATGTACCTTCAGTCTTATAGTATCTTGTATACAAAGAAAATTAAAAATTGTTCTTTTTATAGCAATAATATATACACTTTTAATGTACCATGTATTAACCAAAGAATGAAAATGTAAACACACAAATCTGTGTTATACATTTATTATAACTTTCACCTATTTTTAATGTATGTATGTACAATAAGGAAAGGAAGAATTGATGAAAGAAGAAATGCACAAATTGCATCCTGTTTACATATCCTGGGGAAAACCATTTATTCCTTCTCTAAATTTATTTCTTTCTTTCTGTATGTAATTACATACGTACATACATACATAATACGGTAAACTCATAATTATTCATTTGCTACAAATTTAATTATTTTAAACACAAAATATTTTTAGAATTTAAATAAAATAAAAATGTTATCATATAGTTTAAGTTTATGAATATATTTAATAAAAAGTGTTTTTGAAAAACAAAATTTGTGGGCGATTGCGATATATTACATCCACTCTTATTGCAATTGACCTGCATTGGGAGTGTTGGTTAGGCCTGGCGCCCACTGGGCAACTTAGTTGCCGGCAACTTTTAGTTGCTCGGAGTTGCCGGCAATTTCGAGCAACTGAAGTTGCTGGCCGTCCCCCAGTAGCAGGGTTACCTCTGAAAATTTTCGGAAGGAGTCAAAAAAAGGAGTCCTGGCTGAAAAAAGGAGTCCCATCAAAACTTAAAGAAAAACATCAAAATTTATCAGTGTTCTAATTTAACATGGTTTATTTAAGAAAAAAATAACAAATAGCTTCTTTTTTAAACAAAACAATAAATAAAAACTTCCATCTTTTCAATTTTTTTGGTAGACATAAGTTAATCTCAAAATAAAAAACAAAAATTACCTAAGTTTCTTTAAATAAATAAACAGTTGCTCTTCTTAACAAAACAAAACAAGATTCTTAATATTAATATAATACTACATATCGAATATCACTTATATTAAGGGTATTCATGCAACAGCGTAAACTCGTCGTAATCATCGTAAAGTTGCAAACTTCGTAAATCTGTCAAATTTCCCATACAAATTGTGACAGAATTACGAAGTTTAAAAGTTTACAATGTTTACGACGACTTTACGCTGTTGAATGAATACCCTTATTATCTATGTATTTATAAAACTAGTTATTAGAAACATCGTTTCTATATTTTTGAACTAAAATTGAATCAGGAATCCAGTCTTCTAGTTGGTTATAATCTAATAGGGTAAGTGCAGAAAGCATTGAAATGCACACTTCAACTTTTAGGCGGTTTGTAAGTTTTTTCTAAATAAGAGTCAATTTATAAAAAATTCTTTCTGCGCAAGTGCTGCTATGGCCAATTTTAAAATCTTTATAACAATACCTATACATTTTTTAAATATATACTTTTGAAAAATTTTTCCAAAAGGTTATTTAAATTGCACACTTCAAACCAAAACTTTCAACGTTATTCAATTTAAAATATATTTTAAAACGACTATCTTGGGCATTTATTTCTGGTAATTTGTATTCTTCAATAATTTTAACTGGATGAAGGGTACAATTATGGGATATTCGGATATCAAGGAAAAATAGTTAAAATCTTTTTGCATCTTAATTACTTGCCTTTGAATCTAATATTTTAGAATTGAAAGCTTGTTTATCATTGGAATTAAAACGCGAGATTATTTGATTACAAATAATTTCGTAATATGTACTAAGATTATTTCTTTCAATAGTATCACAGAAACTAGAGTAACATAGATATCGCATCCATTACAAATAAAAATGATTATTTTTTCAATATTTTGTGTTTTGGCGTTTTGTATTTATGGTTATGCATGTAAATCTATCTTTTTTAACATCATATATAGTCTAAGGCTCACACAAAATTGATATTACTGGGACGTAGCTTTACGTCCCACGATAAAAAAGCAGTCATTTTTGTTTGCTTTGCGTGCGATATCTATGTAACTAAAGTATCTGTGATAGTATATTTTTCTTCATTCATCCGCTTTGAATAGCGCTGTGAGCCGAATGCCGTATGTAATGAGAGAACATCTTTTATTGACCAAATAAGATGTATAATTTGAGATGAGTCGCTCTGAAAATTTGTATTTTATTTAAACATTTAAGACATATCAAAGAAAGCTTGGGTAAACGAAATTGATGCTGCTTAATGCAGAACTGCCTTCGAATTGAGCACTTAAATGTCGGAAAGGAACCCATTGTTGAATTTTTCTTTTTGTAACCACTAGAAATTTTTCACAAACTGAATAAAATTCAGAACCGTTATTACAATTTTCGCTGGTAATTTACAACTACAAATTTTGTAAATTGAATAATCTGGAATTTTGAAATTTTGTGGATTACTAATTTGTAATTGTAATTACAATTTTGTAAGATGGTGCAATAGGTCACAGGTGTTTTTTCCAATACAAATCGTATGGATGCCCTAAACCTGCGATGAGGCATATCTTAACATGAATATTAAGAGCTCAAATTTTCATAGACGTCTTTTTTCGACTAAAACTTTTGAACCTGTTAAAATGAAAAAATTTTTTTTTGAAACTGTGTAATGTAAACAAAGGGAAGAAATGAGCTTCAAGCGAATTGAACTCGTTCATATCATAGAATTCAATAAATATTTGTGCGTTTATGAAAAAGAGTCCTAAAATTGTAAAAGGAGTCAAATTTCAATCATTTTTAAAAAGAGGAGTCCTGGAGTCCCAGCGTTTAAAAGGAGTCAAAAAGGACTCTAAAGAGTCCCGAAGGTAACGCTGCCCAGTAGGCAACTTCCGAGCAACTTTTTGGAATTTGACATTTGTGTTTTTTTTATGTTGACTTTCGCCACCATTTAGCTTTTTTTTTAGTGCCTGATCCCGAATTCGACGTCAATAAATAGCAAAATAAATGAATTGAAATGTATTTACTTTTAAATTTAAGATATTTATTATTCATACAAAGAGATCCTGGATCATAAAACTTTTACTGCTTAATGGATTGAGAACAGGATAGTCCATATCTAAAATACTAAACCAAAAGAAAAAATACAAACCTATGATTGATTTAGAAAAAATAAAAAAAAAAACTTTACAAGTAGCCCAGTCAAATTGGGAAATCAAATCGCACTTTTCGATGGACAAAATTTTTTTTATGGAATCTGTTTGGCTACGTCTCCTGATCATAAAAACGAGTTTTTGGGATTTTTGAGGTTAAGGAAGACCCGCCATCTTGAAAAAGAGATTGGTTTTGTTTTTATGCAATAACTCTCTTGCATTTTATTTTACAACAAAACGTCTTACTACAATCTTGTAGAAGATAAAATTACCTATAAAATAAGCTATCAACTTGCTTGCGTTCATACGCCTTGCAAATAAATGTAACTATAAACGATCTATGTCCGCCCTGTCATTTTAAAAAGGTATTGTTTTTTTGTAACAATGAAGAACTGTTTTGTGTGCAAATCAACGCTGGCTGAAGGTCAAGTGCATACTCTTAAAGAAAGGGGAGTTCAATTACTTTTGAAGAGAAGTATCGCCAGAAAAGATTTCGAAAGTGAGGAGTTCCTGAAGAATTTTGAGAACATCAAAGTCCACCATCAAGTGCTACACACAGAATTGTGATGAGAGGAAAGACAACTTCAATTGACGAACTTCGTTATAAAAAATTTACGAGGTCTGTGGCAAAAACGAAAAACAATTTATGTTCACTTCCCCCCACAAAAGATGTGCTACGACAGCATATATTTCGGACGTATCACCAGGTACAAACGTGGCTAGGAAACGACCAGGATCCGGAAAAGTGGGGTTGGAAAAAAAATACAAAAATGTATGTTCCTGTGATGACTACCAAGGAACTAGCTCCTCCCGAAATAATGAAGGTTAATTCTTGTTCCTGCGCATCAAAATGTGAAGCGGCTTGTGGATGTCGCAAAGCGGGCTTAGAATGTTCCGCCGTCTGTGCACACTGCAGCGGTGAAACTTGCAGCAACATCCCCAAATGTATTACAATTGCTGAAGATTATTGCGAAGATGAAAGTACCTTGTTCTTGCAGATTCATAACGATGCAATGACACCAAACGAAACGATTTTTGAAGCTGATGTATGCGATGATGAAATGCTATCAGGACCTTCAAAAATCTCAAAATATTCCCCTTAGTATTATTTGTCTCTCCTTCAAATACTTTCACAGAGAAAACTTAATGTAAAATACACTTTACCTCTTTTTTTATCATTTTTCAAATTATTCTGTTAATAAAAACCAATCAATAAATTTAAAATTCAATTAAGTTTTTCTTCGTAGTACCTAGGAAACCGCATGCAATACCTTTTACATTTGGATCGAGAAAAGATAACTCAGTTTTCAACAACAAGAAATGTAGGTGTCTTAGGCTAGTCGCGCACATGCAACTGCTACTGCAACAAAACAGTTTAGTCACAAGTTGACCGATGAGCGCGCACATGAGCAACTCCACAAGCAATAACTCACTTTGGAAAGAACAAAATTCAACCATGTGGTAAAATATCTGCAACTGTTTGGTTGCATGTGCGCGCAGTTACATATTATTCTATATGACACAAATTGAAAAACCAATTTCAGGCAATCGTCCAGTTTGTAGCAAAACACAAACTGAAAAGTTGCTCGAATCGACGACTGAATAGTTTCTGCATGTGCACGCTGTCCCATATGAGTCAATAGGGTTCATTTTTGCAACCAAACAGTTGCGAAACTGAAAGTTGCATGTGCGCGACTAGCCTTAAGTTTCCCGGCTGCTTTACAACTTTCTGTGTGGTGCGGATGCAACTCCACGTACCATGTATGTTAAATTGTTATCATTACTATGGACAACATTTTAAGTAATAGTTTTTTTATACGATTCACCGGATAAACATTTTCGAAAAAAAATATATTTATGATTTTCTCCTTAGGCTTGTTTCACACATATACGGTTTCATTCGGTTCGGTCTGTATTCGGTTCGTTTTCGGTTTCAGTTTTTTATTTTCACACATATACGGTTCCTATAAGGTTTGTATTCAAATCTCAATTTTTAATTCCAAAAATATCAACATACTTCAGCACTAGTTGTCAATTCAAAATAAAAACGAACAAAAAAAACCTTATAGAACCGAATATGTGTGAACGCTATGATAAGTTTGTGTGTCCTTGAAACCGAATGAAACCGATTCGTGTCGAGGGGACGTTCGGTGCTATTCGGTTTCTATAAGGTTTTTATTCCTGCCGTTTTCATCGGTTCACACTTATCAGGTCCGACCGAAAACGAACCGAATACAGACCGAACCGAATGAAACCGTATACATATGTGTGAAACAAGCCTTATTCATAAAGTGTGATCCTATGAATTGGATAACGCACACAATTCGTGGCTGATGATATCGATAGATGGCTCATTTTGGAGGTCGATACAAGAACTGAAAATTATTCTAAAAGCATCATCCCAAAAAATCAACGGTTACCTAGAAAACTCAAGAAAAGTCATACCACCCCCAAAACACAACCCATAGGGGAACATTGGCCCGGTATATCTCAAAACCACCTACAGAGCTTGATAGCTTATTTTATAGGTAATTTTATATTCTACAAGATTGTAGAAGGACGTTTTGTTGTAAAATAAAATGCAGTTATTGCATAAGAACCAAACCAATCTCTTTTTCAAGATGGCGGGTCTTTCCTAACCTCAAAAATCCCAAAAACTCGTTTTTATGATCAGGAGACGTAGCCAAACAGATTCCATAAAAAAATTTTGTCCATCGAAAAATGCGATTTGATGCCTTTTTTTTGACTAATTTGACTGGGCTAAAGGAGGTCCCATTCGCTTTGAATTTGAATTTCATTTATTTTTACTTTAGTCTTTTTGTAGACAGCTTGTTGATTCATTTTGCGCATGAAAAAATGGCTTTGTCTCATTCTTTTAGGAAGCCATTTTTGTATCTTATTTATGCATACAATTTCAGTCAGATTTGTGAATTGTCCACGATTTATACTGGCGAGCTTCCATAAAAAGATACTAACATCTGACAACTGGTGAATCAGAGGATAAGAAAATTCAGAAATCTGAAAATCAACATATGTAATATGATAGATTTAATCTTTGAATATGGCCATTTTTGACAGATAAAGTTGCTCAGTGGGCGGGGGCGAGCAACTTAAAGTTGCCGGCAACTTAGTTGAACTAGTGGGCGCTCTCCCATATAACCCAATGTAATTGGATCGGGAGCAACAAAAAATTGCTGGGGAGAGCAACTAAAAGTTGCCTAGTGGGGGCTAGGCCTTACTTGATGCCTTCAAAAATGGGATTCTGATAACGCCTGTCCAGTAGAGTGCTTCGTAATTTTTTATTTAAATGACAAAAATATGATTTACGGTAAATAAATAATTAATAACTTTCTATTTTATCACAGTACACATATTAAAGGTAATATCATTAGAGTTTTGATTTTTGTTTCTTCTGCGCATATAGCATAGTTTACAGTTCCCATGCGAAAAAAATATTAAAATTTTCAAAACGATTTTCCATCTATTCTGTGCACCAAATTGAATAATATTCAAGGCAAAAAACGTTTGCCTTGGCCTAAGCCACCCATTGAGTCATTAATTTACCTTTAATTAATAAACTATAGGCCTAAAAATGGAAAATAATTATTTTTGGATGCAAAAACTATTTGCATGCTAATAGAGCCTTGAGGTGAAAAAAAAATTTTTTTTGGAAGTGTAAACCGATCATCCAAAAAAAAAATATTTTATTCACCACACTTTTTTTCGCATGCAAATCAATTGCCGGTCCATTGTTTTGCATGACATTCCATGACAGCATAGTTTTTTTTTGCATGAAACTGTAAACCAATCATGCAAACAATTAATTTTACATTTCACCTCAATTATTTTTGACATGCGAGAATATTTGCATAGATTTTTTTTTGCGCACGGGAACTGTAAACTAGGCTTATATCAAAAATTGTGTCAAATGTCAGTATTTGTTGTTGTTTTAACGTGTATTTAAGTCATCACGCTCCCAGCCATTTTTATTTCTGACAATTTCAATTTTAATTTGTTGTTGTTTTTACGTGTGTTTTCTTCCTCACGCTCACAGCCATTTTTTATTTTCGACTGACAACCTGCGCAGTATAATACCTTAGATTTGTGTACTGTGCTATTTTATTATGATTTTTTTTCAGCAGGTATGGGTATGCAATGCATTTCTTCAATTAGGTACTACTATATGCTATCAACTACCTACCATCAAAACTGACTTTTTCTATTGTGATTGCAATCAATAAGTTTGCTGGGTAATTTCTAACTTGGAACATATTAAAATGTAGGTACTTTTGTGAGTGCAAAATTTAAGAAAAAAATGTTAGATTTCAAACTTTTTTGATGCCATAATGATTGTTATGATAACTTAAGTTAATGCTGAAAGTGGTCACACTACAACTGTAAAATTTTGTACACCAGATTTTACATGTAAAAATGATGAAATTCCACGGTAGTTATACGTTTTTGCATGCCACGTTAGTGACATATTCATACTTAAATCGGGTTTGCAAAAAAACTGTTATAGTCAAATTATTTTCCGAACAGATTTAAGATAAGTTTAGCAAACTCTATTTAAAAATAGTTTGATCCATGAATAAAAGTATATGGTGTTCGAAATAACGCATACCACGTAGTGACCATTTTTCCACTCCAAACTAATGTCAAATTTGTGTTGCTCCATAAAATACAAACCAATTTGGACAGAGTCGTTTGTTTATCGTGTAAATATACGGTGACGTATGCTGATCTGAATCGATACATATATATTACAATCCACAGCTGTACGAACACGCAAGTAAAAGCAAATTATTTTATTTTATTTTATTCCAAACTCTGGGACAGATTTTGAACTCAAATTGCTAATTCTTTAAATGAGTTACATATACATAGCTATATCTTACATAAATATTACTCAAATCAATTTTTGTTTTTTAACTAAAGTCGAGTTTTAACAAAATAGTTGGTAAGCTCAGGGTTGGGACATGCCACGGTAGTGACATTTGGGGTATAAAATAGTTTTTCAAAAATTATATACACTTGTGACTTTTTCGGAATTGCACTTGCCATGTGTATCGAATACATGATGAACTAGCTAATACAGTTGTTTAAAGTGGAAAAAATTATTTAGTAAATACCTAAAATCACCGTGGGACATGAAAGTATCAGTTTGCTGAGAATCACCCATATATGTTCATAAAAAATTTGAATAATATTATAACATGATACATGAGATCCATTTTTTATAGTTTATTTTCAAATAAAGTTCTTTGAATAAACAATTTCAGCAAAAACTGTTTTCAAACCTAAAATTTTGAAAACAAAAATATTTTCTCTTCAAAATGTTGAGTTTGAAACAATTTTTTAAAACTGTTCATAAAAAAGACTTAATTTTAACACAAACCGTAAGAATGGACTTTCTGGCTTTCCAAAAAGCTATAAAATATTACAGCAAGTGTTGCCGTTGTGTTTTAATTATTTGTTTTCTATTTTATGCAAATATTTGAAGTGGTTACACAACTAACACAAAAAGTGGAAAAATTACCGTATTCAAATTAATCACATTTTAATAAATTTTTTGACGCAATTTGCTCCACCATGAAGTTCTTGCACGATTTTCTATTTATCTATTGATTGTATGAAAAAAAGAATGTTAATCCTTTTTGTGTAGAATTGAATAAGCTACAATTTGTACTTGCACATTTAAAAAAAAAAGTGATAGTTTTTGAGAAATTAAGGGCAAACAGAACAGAACACCCTTCAACCCCCCCTAGGAAATGCTTAAGATTTCAAAACAAATAGTCAAATAGCTGAGAGCAAATTTTTTGGGTGAAGGTGTAACCAAAATTCACGAACGTTTATGTTGAGATTACAGGGTCTTGATTTTAAATCCAGTCGTCTGACAGGATTCTTTTGTCGGAAGGTGATTTTACGGATTTTTGGGTATACTTTTATATAAGTTTAAATTATAAAGAACTTCGCTTTGGTTTTGAATTTTGGGGTCCCAGACGTTTAACTTGTTGCCACATCCAGCCAGACGGCCCAAGCTCAAAAGGGCGAAAACTAGTTTTTGATGTCGTGGGTATAACCGAAAATTTGATATGTCAAAAAATCATGAAAAATCTTCTCATCATAAAAATATGCATGCCAGACGTTTTGAGTGTCACCGTCTGCTGGTTGTGGCGACATTTAAAACGGCTGGCATGCATTTTTTGTGATGAGGAGATTTTTCATGATTTTTTGACATATCATTTATTTGGTTCTACCCCTAACCGCAAAAATTGTTTTTCTGACCCTTTTTGTGGGCGTCTGGTTGGGTGTGGCGACACTTAAAACGTCTGGGACCCCAAAATTCAAAATCAAAGTGTAGTTCTTTATTTTGTATGCCTGGATTTGAAATCAAGGCCCTATAACCTCAACATAAACGTCCGTGAATTTTGGTTATACCTTCACCCATACAATTTGCTACCAGCTCTTGGTCTAAAAGCCCTCCACAAAAATTCAGCTTTGTCGGATTTTTTTCGAAGTGGGTCTAATTTTCCTGGGCTATCTCCACTTTTTTTATATTTTTCTAGATAACTTTAAAAATATGGAATTTAGGAAAAAGTTACGGCACTAAAGTTGGCGCTGACTTTCGTACGTATACATGTATACATTTACTTCAAACCCATAATATAATTTTTTTAAGTAGCTTTTGTGTCAATTTTTAAAAGTACCTACTTAAGTTACGAGCAGACGATTTGCGATAGTCGCAAATCTTTGCGAGCACTGACGTCACAAAAAACTCGCAAATATATAGCAAATGGTTTACGTTTGACAGTGCTCGCAAACCTGCAAATACACGTGTTCAGACGATTTACGACTATTGTCCCAAAGTTCTCAAATACATTTGCGATCAAGGTGGTCGCAAATGACATGCACACAAATAAGATCGCAAATTTTGTAGCATACATATTTGCGAGGTGTTCACACAATTTGCGACAACATTTTTAGATATTATATTTTTACTCACTTGCAGATTTGCGAGCATGAAATTTTTCTATTGACAAATTTGTTTATTTGTTGATTTTTGTCATAGCTATAGTCTAAAAATATTATGTATACATATGTATGTACAATGTACATGCATACATTCATACATACACGTGTATTGTGTATATCATCTTTATTTTGGTGCTGTTTTATGGGCTGTTTGGCAGTTTAATTTTTGTATAAACTACGTAAAACTAATTTTCATAAAAAACAGAAAACAAATTTAAATATGTAAAATAAGAAAAATTTAAATATGTAAAAAAAAAAATTAATTGAAATAAAGAAGGTACCTATGTACATACTAAGAACCACGGCCAATTACTTCAAGTAAAACAACAAAATTCATCGCAAATACCCGCATTTGCAGTGTTCGATTTTCGTGTGTTCACAAATGCTTGTGACAGTCGCAAATACTCGCAAATTGTCACAAATTAGTTTTGTGAGTGTTCACACGATAGGTTTGTTCCTTGTCGACTTTCAAACAGTTTGAAACCTCCAGATTTAGTGCAAAGTTGTTCCACACCTGAAAAATTGTACTGGTCCGCACTAAATCTGGCGGTCTGAAACCGTTTGAAACTGTTTGGGACTAACCAAGGAACAGGGTTGATTTGTGTAAAAATCGGAAATGCATTTGCGATGAGGGCCTCGCAAATCATCCGCAAATGATTTGCGAGTATTTGCAGGCTGTCCCAAAGATGTGTTCCGACGATTTACGACCAAAGATCGCAAATTGTGACATAAAAATGAGGTCATACTGGCAAGTATTTGCGACTTTTGCAAATCGTCTGCTCGTAGCTATGTATACGAGACGAAAGAAAAATGGAGAATGCTCGTTTATTATATGCCGGCTATTTGGTTCACCCTTTCAGCTATTTTTTACTTTTCTTTACGCTAGCTTTTCGTCACAGCTTATGTGAATCACCTTGTAGTGTACATATGTACATCAGGGTGGTTGTTAAAAAAAGGTCATCCCGGATGGGCCCAAATCGGCTTTAATTTTTTCAGATTTTTATTTTCATCCCCTATAGTCGCTGTAGGGGTAAATTAAATTTCCCCTTTTTTTGCATACTAGAAAATTCGCGTAAGATCTGCCAAAAAAATTCAGAGCATGTAGGTGGGAACTAGACAAAAAAATCCTTTAGGAGGGGGATAATATCTCCCCTCGCTTGGGCGGGAGGGGCAATTTAATAAAATAATTTGCAAAAAATAGACAAACATTTATTAAAAAAGAACGCCAATACTTACAAGGTTTAATGTTTTGTAGCTTTTTGAAAAACCAGAAGTCCATTCTTGCAGCTTGTTTTTAACTTAAGTTTGTTTGATGAACTTTTTTGGCAAAAAACTGTGTCAAACTCAACATTTTGAATAAAAATTATTTTTTTTTTTTAAATTATAGGTTTGAAGACAGATTTTGCTGAAATTGTTTATTCAAAGAATTTTATTTTATAATCAATAATTAAAATGGACTTCTGGTTCTCCAAAAAGCTACAAAAGATTACTGCAAGTGTTGCCGATGTTTTTTAATTATTTTGTGTAAATTCACCAATGCATCGTTGCAGTTATCGGAAACGTTTGACGTTTATGAATTTACACTTTTTTTTCTATTTTATGCAATTATTTTATTAAATTTCCCCTCCCGTCCAAGATGTGGGAGATATTACCCCCCTCCGGTAGGATTTTTTTCGTGTCTACTTCTCACCAACATGCTCTGAATTTTTCGGCACATTTTACGAGAATTTCCAAAAAAGGGGAAATTTAATTTACCCCTACAGCGACTAAAGGGGATGAAAATAAAAATCTGAAAAAAATTAGGGAACTTTTTTTTCTTCATTTAGAGCTAATTTAGGCCCATTCAAATATTTATTAAAACTAAAAAAAAACACTATAACGACCACCCTAACGTACATTTATGTGCTTGAATATAAAAACAAATTCTTTTAAACTTTTACACTTTTGATTTTATTAACACTATAGATTACTTATTTTTTTCAATTTTATATTTCACAAGCTTTCTTCAGATATCATATCATCAGAAACGCTTACACCATCTCCTTCCACTTCCTTGAAATCAACCTCCAGTGTTGCCAAGTTTTCTCTAGCTTCGACAAATTCATCCGATTCCATGCCTTCACTCATATACCAGTGAACAAATGCTTTCTTAGCGAACATCAAATCGAACTTATGATTAAGTCTACCAAAAGCTTCAGCGATAGACGTTGTTGATGCCAACATAGAAGCTCCTCGCGTTACTGAAGCTAAATCACCGTTTGGAACTACACAGGGTGGCTTATAGTTTATGCCGACCTTGAATCCAGTTGGACACCAATCTACAAATCGAACTCGGTTTTTGGCCTTAACAGCGGCAATGGCACTGTTAACATCCTTGGGTACTACATCTCCGCGGTAGAGGATACAACAAGCCATGTATTTTCCTTGATTTGGATCACATATCACCATTTGGTTATCGTGTTCAAAAAGATCCCAAGTTAGATCGGCTACACTCAGACATTCATGGTTCGATTTTTCAACGGGTAGAACAGGTGCATATGAAGCCAATGGAAAATGAATTCTAGGATAGGGCACAAGGTTTGTTTGGAATTCAGACATATCTACGTTCAGGGCTCCATTGAATCGCAAGGAAGCAGTAATACTGGATACAACTTGACTTACGATACGGTTCAAATTTGAATAACTTGGACGAGGGATGTTCAGCCTGTAATATAAGTAAATTTAAAAGAGAAATTTAAAACAAAAATCAATAGTTTAGTTCATACTTGTTTTTACAAATCTCAAAAACTGCCTGATTATCAACCATGAATGCACAATCTGTTGTATCTAGGGTGCAGTGAGTTGTTAGCACAGAATTGTAAGGTTCCACTACAGCTGTTGCAATCGTAGGAGCTGGATACACTACAAACTCAAGTTTGCATTTTTTTGAAAAATTTTCACTGAGCCTTTCCATAAGCAAAGCAGAGAATCCCGAACCAGTTCCACCACCAAAAGAGTGAAACAAGAAGAATCCCTGCAAGCTATTAGCTGGTTCTGCCATTTTTCTTATTTTTTCAGCAATTGGCTCAATCATTTCTTTTCCGATGGTGTTGAATCCTCGTGCAAAGTTATTTGCTGCATCTTCTTTCCCACTTACAAGTTGATCGGGATGAAAAAGTTGTTTGTACTTCCCCTTGCGAACTTCATCTTTAAAACAAAAAATTTAAACCATTTTCAAAAATTCTCTTTTCATTTATACCTATGACTGTTGGTTCCATGTCAATAAATATTGATCGTGGAACGACCTTTCCAGCTTGTGTTTCATTGAAGAAGGCTGTATAGCAGGCATCTGAGTCACCTTGTGGTTGTGTTAATGATCCATCTGGAGATATATCATGCTCAAGACAATAGAGCTCCCATGTAGCATTTCCAATTTGGACACCAGCTTGTCCAATATGTAGAGAAATGGTTTCACGGTTTGAAAAAGACTGCAAAAAAAAGATTTAGAAGAAAATATATGGACGTACATTTTTGTAGATAGAAATTACCATAGCGAATATAGTTGAGAAATATTATTTTACAAGTTTATAAATATTTAATACGTATGTACAGTAGGTACATGCAATAACTTTTGGATTTTGAAAAAAAAACTGAATAATTTTGTTTGGAATACGTTCACTACAAATTTCGTTAAAATACTAATTTATGATTTCGTATTATTTTTTAACGTTATAACTTAGAGCTATTGATAAGAGATGATAAGTTAAAGAAAGTATTTAAATAGCAAGTTGTTTTTTTTTCCTTTATATTTCAGTAATTGGTAGGATTTCTATTTGTATTATGTTGGAATACATTGAAGCGCACAAATTTTGTTGACATCGTCAATATCTAGGAAAGGCTTAAGGCCTAGCTTTTGTCAATGGACCTCTCGCACTTTAGGCTTTATTTCGAGTTTTTGGGGTGAAAATCAATCCTACTTATCGCCTTTCTGAGAGAATGGTCTCACTGGCCACTTTTCAATATGTTTGTTAAGCCTATCAAAATGGATGGATTATAAATTGCATAAAAACTTTGAGCAAAAAGGTTAACAAAAAATCAACAACAAAAAAAGTCGAAAAATCAGTGATTTTTTATTTAATTGCGAAACGGAATAAAGAAGAAACTCAAGCTTTATTATGGCATTTTCAAAAATAATTTGTACTCAAAACTGGCAGAGATATACCCATTCAAACTTTACCATTTCTTATATCGAATCCCCTCAAGTGTATGTTGAGACACGGTTACATCCACAAAAACTGACTGTTTGGTGTGCTTTATGGGTTGGTGGAATAATTGGTCCGTACTTCTTTAAAAACGACGCTGGCCAGAATGTTACAGTCAATGGTGACCGATATAGAGATATGAATACTGCCTTTTTCGTTCATCAATGCAGCATGTGCAGCTGCTGTGATTTCAACAAGACGACCGACGACGCAACATGGCACACAGCTCGTACCACAATTGATTTATTGAAGGAAACGCTTGGTAACGGCATGGTTTCAAGTTACGGACCCGTGAATTGGCCTCCAATATCGTGCGATTTAACGCCACTTTTCTGTGGGGGAAGTCTCTAGTCTACGCCGATAAGCCCAAAACGATTGACCACTTGGAGGACAACATTCGCCGCGTTATTGCCGATATACGGCCACAAATGGTTGTAGTGCATGGGGTGTCTCACACAGTGCATGCAGTGACTAAGCCAATTTGATTCTCGGGCGGATAGCTGTTTGTCTAATATGTAACCAGGGGCGGATCAGAACTTTTTATTACTAAGGCATAACACTAGTAATAAATTGCTTTGTGAAGTTTAATTGGAGCATAGAGTAGAAACTCATCTTAGATACTCGTCTGGGTTGGTTTTGTTAAGTTTGTGAATATTTAAGAATGGTGGGTAATTTTAGGGTTGATCTTAGAAACATTCGTGGGCTAAGAAAAAATTTCTGTTCTGCGTATGTCTACATTGCATTAAACAGGCCAGCTGTTTTGGCATTAAGTGAAACCCAAGTGGGTGACAAATGACAATACCGATTACAAGGAATTCAATCTCCATGGGTATATCATAGTGCCATTATTCTATTCCCATCATGGTCTCGCTGTCTATATAAGAAATGATGGCACGTACCAGCTTCAGCATCAATATGGTTTGTTGCTCAAACACAAACTTTAACTTAATGTGGCTTAAATTTTCGATCAATAAGCACATTGTTTCATTTATAGAAGCCCAAACTTGGACAGGAACTCAACTTTTAACGAGTTTGATGCTCTGTCCGACTCCATTCAAAGAATTGTTGCTCATTATCCTCACACTGAAATCGTCATTGCGGGCGATTTCAATGTACACAATTCTTCGTGGCTTCACTTTTCGGGCCAGATAACACCCAAAGGAAGGTATGTTGAGGTCTTTGCTGAGTTAAACTAACTGACTCAGCTTGTTGTCGAGCCACCTCGAATCCCTGACGTTGCAGGTCAATCCGGGAACACTCTAGACTTTGTTTCTTACCTCTGACCCTGATAAATACACTATAATTGTATTATCACCTCTAGGCACATCAGACCATTGTGTCATATCTGCAAATTTCTTGTGCCAAAAAACCTCAGTTAAAGAGAAAACCCCCAAGAGAACCGTTTGGCAATACGAGAAAGCCAACTGGGACGGTCTCAATATGACTTCTTCAGGAACTTTAACTGGTCACTATGCTTCGTCGATAGTGACGTAGACTCCAGCGTAGATATGATAACAAACTTAATTTCTAACGGGATGAGAAATTTTATTCCGAATAGGACAAAATCTATCAAACTGAAAGAAAACTTATGGTTTGATTCGAGCTGTAAAGGAGTTATTAGGGTCAGAGAAGTAAGTTTCCGATGTTATACAGCCAACCCTACTGACGAAAACCGGATGATGTTCAAACAAGCTAGAAACGGCCATATTCAAAGAACCAAATTTTTGCATGACCAAAAATACAAAAAATACTACAATGTCCCAAAAGTATTAATAATGTTTGGTAATTTGTAAAAAAAACATTCGAAATACTACTTCGTCCGCGGTTCCCACACTAGTCTTTTATGACACTCCCTATGTAAGTGACAAGAAAAAGCCAATTTGCTTGCAGCACAGTTTGCTGTTAATTCGATTCTGCCAGAGAGTATCATGACTCCGCCTGTACTTTAGAGCGCCAATGATTTTATGGGACAAATCTTCTTTCGCACTCGTGCAGTAGCAAGAGTTTTAAAAGATCTCGATGTACACAAATCCGCTGGCCCGGATAGTATCCCATTGTTCTGAAGAGGTATTTTTCAACGCTGGCTAAACCACTGCGTAAGCTTTTCCATCTGTCCTGTACTCTTTCCGAGTGGATGGAAAACAGCATTTGTCCAGCCTGTCCCTAAAAAAGGCATATCTTCTCCCTCTAATTATCGTCTACTTGCACTTACGTCCCTTCTTTCCAAGGTCATGGAAGCGCTGAGTAATTATTAGCTTAAGGAATATCTTGAAGAACAATAGCTTCTTAATGACCGACACCGACAGTATGGCTTTCGTAGCAATAGGTCCACTGGTGATCTGATGGTATATCTCACCGCACAGTGGAACATATCTTGACATCTTTTGGAGAAAGTAAGATTATTGTACTTGATATTTCAAAGGCATTTGATAGAGTTTGGCATCAAGCTCTCTTATCGAAAATGCGTGCTTTTGGTATCGATGAATCTCTTCTTCTTTCAATACAAGTCATCTCGGATGGTTACAAGTCTGATATTCATAAAATAAATGCTGGTGTGCCCAGGGCTCCGTTTTGTCTCCGGCTCTCTTTCTCATCTTCATTAATGACTTCTTGTCTGAAACTTCTAATCTAATAAATTATTTATCTGACGATAGCACCTTCAGCTTTTTATATTCGTTTCTAAATTCACATCCCTGTCCCTCGGATTTGGAACTTCAACGGCACCGTATGATAAGCTCATTAAATTCTGATCTTGACAGCATTGTCCAGTGGGGAATTAAAAACCGTGTTGAATTTAATGCTTCAAAACCCCAATGATGTCTGCTGTCTCTGAAGCAGAACCCCCCTTCAATGCCGCTATCCATGAGCGGTACTTGCATCGAGGAAACTGAACAGCTCTCAGTGCTGGGTTTGTGCATCACAGATCACCTTTTGTGGAACGACCACATATTCAACGTCGCCAAAAACGGTGCAAAGTGTTTAGGTTTTCTCCGAAGATGTAAGAAATTCTTTTCCCCTTCTGATCTGGCTATAATCTATATAGTGGGGCTGTTAGTGAGACCAACCTTTCATTTTGACCTGACAGGTTGAGCTATAGTATACAAATAGTCAATGTCCTAACTTTAACTTTTAACTTTTTTCCACCACCTTCGTGCAAGGGGAGGGGTGGGAGAAAAACAATAATGTGGCACGAGTACGATGGCGCCAAGAAATTATAACGGTTTTTTGTAGAACAGTTTAATACAAGCATTTTTTACTATGGGAGGAGGGTCTATCTCACCCCGTTTGGGCGGAAGGGACAATTTCATAAAAACAGTACCAAAAATGTAAAAAAAATATCAAAAATAACGGTATTACTTATAACAAAGTATTATACCATTATTTAAAGCCAATACTCTGTTCTATTAGCCAGTTTTTGAATCAAGTGAAATCTATTAGACCAGGAAAAATAGCACAAATCGTATGGGGAACCTTGAAAAAATTAATTCATGAAATATTAAAATTGGAATCGACGCAGAATTGCAACCTCTACAACATATCCAAAGTCCCCCAAAATCCCCGCATTGGCTTTTTGTGTAGATGCATTTGAAGAGGTGCAGACGGGGAGAATTTGGAGGTCTATCAAACTTAAATATTTGTTTGGGTAAAACCTGATCATATGATACATACTTTAAGGGTAGTTTTTAACGCCGAATCTAATGAGACCAAATTCAAAATGATACAACCACCCAAAAAGAAGTTATACTCCTTTTTATGTAATGATGACTTTTTTTTCAGGTACAACAGGTAAAATATTACCGAAACCCCTTTGAAAATAACGGTATGTTAATGAAACTTGGAATGAATGTTTCATTTGTCTTAGGAACTAAGAATCAAGAGAGTCCATAAAAATATTCATGGTGAAAGGGTGTTTTTTTTAAGGGGAGGGGCAACAAAGAATGTTAACCATAACACCCACGTAAAAATTCTTACACTCATGAAACTCGCCAAAAATATTAAACTCTTCATGGCAACCAAGAATCAAAATAGTCCATACAAATATCTTTGTTCTAAGAGTGTTTTTGGTGACTGTTAACTTTTGACTTGTTCTACGGAAAATACGATTTCAAAAATTAATTTTTGCTTGAAAAGGCTCATAACTTTGTTAAGGGTACTTGTATCATTTTAGTTTTGCTTTTATTAGATTCAGCGTTAAAAAATACCCTTAAATCATATACCATACTTTTTGTATATACCTCAATTACACCAAATCGGAATTTTGGCTCAAATCTTCCAACTTCTTCCCTCATTTTCCCTCTCTTTAATAAAAAAAACCCCAGAACAAATATATTTATGAGGACTATTTTGATTCTTGGTTGCCATGACAAATTATATATTTTTGGCGAATTTCATGAGTGTAAGAGTTTTTACGTGGGTGTTATGGTTAACATTCTTTGTTGCCCCTCCCCTTAAAAAAACACCCTTTTACCATGAATATTTTTAAGGACTCTCTTGATTCTTAGTTCCTAAGACAAATAAAACATTCATTCCAAGTTTCATTAACATACCGTTATTTTCAAAGGGGTTTCAGTAATATTTTACCTGTTGTACCTGAAAAAAAAAGTCATCATTACATAAAAAGGACTATAACTTCTTTTTGGGTGGTTGTATCATTTTGAATTTGGTCTCATTAGATTCGGCGTTAAAAACTACCCTTAAAGTATGTATCATATGATCAGGTTTTACCCAAACAAATATTTAAGTTTGATAGACCTCCAAATTCTCCCCGTCTGCACCTCTTCAAATGCATCTACACAAAAAGCCAATGCGGGGATTTTGGGGGACTTTGGATATGTTATAGAGGTTGCAATTCTGCGTCGATGCCAATTTTAATATTTCATGAATTAATTTTTTCAACCTCGGAACCTATTTTTCCTGGCCTATATGCATGGTTTTTGAAAAAATGAATTTTAAACTCAAAATTTGCGAGAAAAAAGCATACAAAATAGGTTTAAAGTGTAATTTCTCAAAACTGTAAAATTATGTATCATTTTTTTCTGAAATTAGTTGCTCTAATTAATTCTTAATCAAAAACTGAAAACTAGATGATTCTATGTCTTCTAGTTTTTGAAAAAATCGATAATTACTATAACAACTTTTGTATGGGATGTTTGTTTTTTGCTTGCTTACGTATTACATATTACACAAACAATTACAACTCTGAATTATCGCCGCCATGTTTCGTGTCTCTCATTATTTTATCGCTATTTTTATAAGCGATGTTCTGGTGAAATAGCCAGTTGCATTCCTCCCCTTAAACAATTCAACCGTATTTAAATTAAATTATTTAATTCAATAGTTTAAGCATGCAAACTCAAAATTTTGATTAAAAAAATGAAAAAAATCAGTTTAGACCATTTTGTTTCCAAATTAAGAAATGAAAAGCTAAATTGGCTTTTTGTAGTCAATATGCTAATATCAATTTTGAATCGAACACAAAAAACCAACCGGTTTTATGTTTCTTAGTTATTGAGAAAATTGGAAATTACTAATACTGCTGTTTTTGTTACTTACATTCATAAATAGTGCTAGCGAGCACCATTTACAACGTATAAACAGTGAGGTACGTATGGGGCTTGGGCACATTAGGATAAGAATTTGGGGTAGGTGTGAGGTTGGGTTTATGCAAAGTTTATTGTGCATTTAAAGAATCTGGATTTAAAGAAACTTTGAACTTATATCCTATATATCCAATGTCAACAACTGTTTTCTGTATATCCATATACGTGGCTCAAAGTTGCAAATTTGAAATTTTCAGACATGAAAATGTAATGCATTATAAAAAAAATGCACGACTGGATCGCACGTACTTGCTCTTATGTTCAAGTTGTGTGGGGCTTAAGAACTTTAAAAAATATTCAAGTAATTATAGAAAAAGTATAAAAAGCATTTAAAACGTTCTTTTAATTGTATAAACAGCCTGATAAATAACTTAGAGCTCAAAAAAAAGTATGCCATTTCATTACATGAAAAAATATGAATATATGCAAAAAAAAAAATTTAAATCGTTGGAGCCGTTTTCTTAAAAATAAATTTTTTATATATAAAATTTTTGTAACATTTAAAAAAAAAAATTTGGTATGCCAATTTTAAGTATATATTAATATACATTTAAAACTGAAATTTCAAAACAATTCATCAACCCATTTTTGAAATATTGAATTTTCAAAAAAAAATTTTGAATCTTTTTTTAAAAATCCAAAATTTTGGTATGCAGTATTATTTATATTTTAACAAAGCTTTTGTGCAAAAAATTTCATTGAAATCGGATGAGCGGTTAATGAGGAAATCAAAAATAAAAAAAACCGTTATATGGCAGGTACCGTTAATAAATGTTTTTGGTGATTTTTGTTCTTACTAAAAAGAAAATCATACCTACAATAATACACTGATTTTTTTTATCAAAATCGTTGGAGCCGTTCTTGAGATAAATAAGCTTTTCCGTAACGGTTGTATGGCAAGTACCGTTATTTTTTGAGCTAAAAAAAAAATTCAATTTCCCCTCTGGAGAGTTACAAAAAAACCTTAAGTCCAAAATTTGAAGAAAATCGCTTCAGTGGTTTAGGCTGTAGGTTGAGGTTGAGACAGACAGACAGACAGAATTTTGCCACCCACTTTTTTCGTGTTCTCTATCATCGTAATGTCATGTTTGATTGTTATCTCGAATTTTTTTTTTGCACGAATCCAAAACTTGCCCTATAGTACCTATATCGCAAGTAAAAATTCACATTACCTTGGTACTACATAATTTCTTAATATGTATTTTTGTGTCTTACATACCAGCTGCATTTTATTATCCCCCAAATCTGATCCGGATTAGATTATCATAATAAAACAAACAGGATCCCAGTGCGACGAGAGTTTTATATACCTATCCCTGTTTGTCCTTTTGCTTCTATATTTTTTCTCTACTCTATTCTCTATTTTCTCCCTATTTTTAACACAAAAAAGCCATCTACACGTCAGAGAAAAAACTAATATTTGCAAGAAAATGATAAAGGTGTGTGGTCAGAATGGATTTGTAAATCGAAATCCAAAATCAAATCGGGGTTTTGTATTGCAAATCCAATCCAGATCAGATCTGGGGGAAAATAAAATACAGCTACCGATATAATGCTATTGTAATGTTCAATTCAAGCATGCATACCTACTTACATATATCATAACAAAAACGAACAAACATTCGAGTTTAGTACCATAGTAGTTTTAGTAATTTTCAATTTTCTCAAAAACTAGAAGACATAAAATCATCTAGTTTTTTGTATGTCTTTTTTCCCCCAAATTTTGAGTTTAAAACCCCTTTTTTTTTAAACTTTGCATAGATTTTCTTGATTTAAAAACCAGCTAATAGAACAGAGCATTAACTTAAAAAAAAGGCATAAAGGCTCTCCCAAACCAACGAGAAATTATAGCGAATCATTCGCAAAGACAAGACGAAATATTCGCCGACGACGCGAAATCATTCACAATAAAGGCTCTCCCAAACCAACTATCGTTGCGAATGATTCGCTATGATGATCATAAAGGCTCCCCCAAACCAACGCGAAACATTCGCCGACGACGCGAAATCATTCACAATAATACAAAATATGAAACATACACAATGCTAAACAACAACAAAAAATCGCCTTAAGGCTCTCCCAAACCAAAGCGAAATCGTAGCGAATCATTCGCAAAAACAGTTTTTTGTTGTTGCTAAGCATTGTGTATCTTTCACATTTTGTATTATTGTGAATGATTTCGCGTCGTCGGTGAATGTTTCGCGTTGGTTTGGGAGAGCCTATAATCTCTCCCGATGACAGTTCTTTGTTGTTGTTAAGCGTTGTGTATTTGTCATATTTTTTTATTATTGTGAATGATTCGCTACGAATTCGCGTTTGTTTGGTAGAGCCTTAGGTCTGGCGCCCACTAGGCTACTTTTAGTTGCTCGCCCGAGCAACTTCTTGGTGCTCCTGATTCAAGTACTTTGAGTTATATGGGAAAACGTCCACCAGGCAAGTTGCTCACAGAACTTTTTGCCAGCAACTTTAAGAAAGATAAACAATACTAAACAACAACAACAACAAAAACTATCTTTGCAAAAATGATTCGCTATGGATTTCGGCCACACGAGCGAGTATACTGGCAAGCGAGTTGTACATACATAAATTGCCAAACCAACGCGAAACATTAGCTGACAACAACAAAAAACTTTCTGAGCAAAATGTGAATGATTTTCAGAACTTTTTGCTTTTAATATTTTTTTTTGCAACAAAAACCGGATTTATCCACAAATTTGTTAATTATAAATTTGTGGAAAAATGCTTGTACCTATGTATGTAAGATGATGCAATAGGCCACTGTTTTAGATTGGTATATCTCGTCCTAAAGTTTATTCCTAGTCTCAGTTTTGTTCAAAAATTGAACTCTAGATAAAATGGACACAGCTAAAATCCAACTGGCACACGCGGCCTAAGTGGCCTACCGTTATTTTGAAAAGTAATTTTATATAACACCATTATTTTATGTAGATGCAAAAATAAATGTTTTTATTAAAATATATTACATAGATAGCCCAGAACTTTCTATTGCCATAAAGATTTTCCATATTGCCCAAATATAAGCAGCGGTTCGTAAGTCATTACAGAGCTCATATTTATTTGCAGTTTCCATTATACCAATTGCTGATGTTTCCATAACGTACTGCAACGCATAATCTACAATCTCAGCTTCTGTGTTACAGTCTCGTAATTCTTGTAGGCCTTCATTAGGCTCCATTTTCTATAAGAAAACAAATCAGGATTTTTTTAGGTCTTACGATGAAATATCCATTTTCATAGTGGGGGCATTGTATATCCACTCTATAGTATTCTCATGAAACACGATTTTGTGGGTTGACATTTGGTCAATAGGTTCGCTGTGATCGCCTTACCGAGATCCCTTAACAAAAATTAGGATAACATTCGGACACTAGATGGCCACGAGCTTTTTTTCTTCATGAGAATACTATAGAATTTATATACAATGGTGGGGGTTTCAAATAAAATGAATTTTTATAATATGTATGTACATCACTTTTTGAGCTTTTTAACAAAAAAAAAATACTCACAATGCATTTGCCTCCTTGTTGCATAGATTGTGTTATGGAGCTAAGTATTTCATCAATCATCCTTTGGTCACGTTTACTACTGAGCTTCCCAAATGATACATGGTTTATGTTCTTCAAGTATTCGAAATAAGATGCTTGAAAAGGAGTGAAAAAGAATTCATATAATTCTTTAAGAACTAATGTTAATATATGTATAGTGACTAAAGCTATAGATTGGCATCCTTTCTTTCAATAGCCGCATGAGATAGGTATAATCAAACGGTCACCTCCCGGACTAATTATTTATTTAATAGCAAAAAATTCTACTAGACTATAGTAAAAACTCTGCAAGGGGTAGTATACATATGTAGAGGTATTCTAACGGTAGCGAATCTAAAAATTTTAATGTCAGCTTTTTGACAAAACAAAATGCTGAAGAATTTGGCCAATTTGTTTTTGAAATGTCAAAAATCCGGCAATCTTTCCCTGAGTACCTGCAAAACAGACAAATTTTACTGAAGGATTCTGTTCATGTTGGTAAGATCGTTGGGATTAATGAGATCTCATTTCTCATGAAATGACTTCATATTGCATTCTCGTTTCTGAGATCTTCGAGGCCTCAGAAATTAAAAAAAATTGCTTGAATTTCTAACAAAAATAGTATGTAATCTAATACCTGTCACTCCACCAGCATTGCAAAATAAATCTGGTATCATAAGAATATTCTTCTCTTTAAGAATTTTATCAGCTGCAGGTGTAGTTGGACCATTGGCACCTTCAGAAATGATCTTAGCCTGAACTTTGTTTGCATTTTCGGCTGTTAAAATCTTATGAGTGGCACAAGGAAATAAAATATCACATTTTTCAAATAATAGATCTTTCGTAGTTTCCTTGGACTTTGGAAATCCTTTGATTGTATTTTTAAGGTCCTTGTATTCTATCAAAGCCTATACAAACAAATTATTTCAGTTAAATTGGAAAAAAAAGCTATTACTTGTTGACAACCTACCGGTATATCGATTCCTTTTTGATCGAACAACGAACAATCAATTTCTTTGATACCAATAACCTTGCATCCAGCTTCATGAACAAACTTAGCTGTATTGCTTCCTACATTACCAAACCCTTGGACAATAGCAGTTTTATCTTTCCATCCAGTTTTTAGTTCGATTAATTTCATCCAATCTTCATCGTTCAGGAACATATCAGTGGCTTTCCATACTCCTTTTCCTGTGGCTGATTCTCGACCACGAATGCCTCCATTATGGACTGGCTTACCTGTTACTATAGCTAGTGCATTTATATCGGTGTACCCGAATGTCTTTTGGTATTGATCTGCCACCCAAGACATTTCTCTTGCTGATGTACCATAATCAGGCGCAGGCACATCTATACCTGGACCTATCATATGTCGTTTCAGCAGTTCTGTTGTATATCGTCGAGTGATTCTTTGCAGATCACGAGCAGTGTATTTTTTTGGGTCAATCCGAACACCTCCTTTAGCACCACCAAATGGTACATTTACACAAGCTGTTTTGAACGTCATTAAATACGACAAGGCCTTAACCTCATCCAAATCTACGTCCATTGCATACCTGATACCTGCACAAAACAAATATTTTTTTTATATTGGAAAACAATGATCTAGATTTACGCACCTCCTTTCAAAGGCAATCGGTGATAAGTATGATGCGCTCGATATCCAGTTATAATTTCATATTTTCCGTCGGTTCTTGTTATGGGAAAGTTTATTTCAAGGCAACAATTTGCGTTACCAATCATGTCTAGAATAACTCGAACTCGGTTTTCTTTTTCTTCTGGCTTCATTTGAGGATATTTTCCAAGGTAATCAATCATGTCCTTTTCCATTATTTGGGCAGCATTATGAAAATAGTATTGAACCATTGCAGAAAATTCAGGGTTTTTAGATTCAGCAATGTCTTTTAAATGTTTGGGTATTTTATGAGCAAATCTGCGGAAGCATGAATTGGGTTTCAGACTTTTTAATAGTGAAAGACCGCGAAACATTTTGTGTTTTTATAATTATTGAAAGTTGTTTTATGAATAGAAAAAAATCGGGTTTGGCATTGAAATCGAAACAATCATGGATGAAATTTAATCCACTTTACTTTTCTATATTCAAAACAGGTAAAACTCCAGTAAAATCATTGCAAGTCCATTTAAGTTTTGGTAACTGGTATTGGTAGGGAGTGCGAATCTCCGCACACCTTAGAATTTTTAACGGCCCACAATGGCTAGGTTGGCGTTGGTCTGTTACTGCGCACAATGCAATGGGCCGATTTAATAGTCGGGTTGGTCTTGCACTTGGTAGAGTGGGTAAAGTTTTTATACATTTTATAATTTTCATTGTTCTACAACAATCAGAAGTGCAATTATATTATATATAATAGTTTTTAAAAAGTATGTAGGTACATAGATGAAACGCCCTTTGACCTGAAAATTATATATTTCTGACTTTTATCTTTGTATGCACGTCAAACCCTACCGCTCTACCAATTTCCATCGCTCTACAGCAATCGGAAGTGCTCCATATATTTATAAGAATTTTTGAGAAAGAGAGTGGATGCCACGCCCCCCCTGAACGGAAAATTCCAAATTTTCGATTTTTTTCTTTCAAAGTACTTCAAGCCCTATCGATCTAGCAATTTTCATCGTTCTACAACAATCAAAAGTGCTCCATATAGTTTATAAGAATTTTTGAGAAGGCGGTTGGATGCCACGCAACTAAACGGAAAATTCCAAATTTTTGATTTTTTTTCTTTCTAAATACTTTAAGCCCTACTGATCTACCAATTTGCATCGTTCTTCAACAGTCGGAAGTGCTCCATACAGCAATCGGAAGTGCTCCATATATTTATAAGAATTTTTTAAGAAAGTGGGTGGATGCCACGCGCCCTGAATAGAAAATTATAGATTTTCGATTTTTTCTACGATGCACATATGAGTATTTGTATGCAAAAACTGGACAAAATTATTTTTTGTCTTGATTGCAATATTTTCATCTTAAACCATGTAATAAATACCGTTTTTAATAAATTTACCCTCTTTAAAAAAATAAATTTCAAGTTTTTTTTATAATTTTTGCTTAGCCATATTTTATACAAATAATTACCAAATAACTCCAAAAAATAAAAAAAAATGAAATCCCAAAGAAAAATAACAGCACAAATAGTCAGTTTGAATGGACATAAAAGTGGGAATACGATATGACAAAACACAACTACATCCGCAGCCGATTCTTTTTGAAAATGAAGCTTGATGGTTTATTTTATCCACCCATATACAAATGACACCCCAATTCCACCGACTTCTATAAAAAAATTACTTCCCAATGAAAAAGAACCAACAAAAACAGTGTTTTTTTTCGAATTTATAGAACAAAAATTAATTGAATAGTGAACATCTGTAGTTGATTTTTAAATACCAAAAATTTCATCAGACTACACAAAATTTTTAAGAAATAATTTAATAAAATAAGGGTATTCATGCAACAGCGTATAGTCGTCGTAAACGTGGTAAAGTTTTAAACTTCGTAAATCTGTCAAATTTTTCATACAAATTGTGACAGAATTACGAAATTTTAAACTTTACAACGTTTACGACGACTTTACGCTGTTTCATGAATACCCATAATGTTTCAAATTTTTTGAAGGTTGATTACAAAAAGGATTGACAAATTCGTAATAGAAGACTTTGAACTAATATCATAGCCAAAATATGTTGAGAGCAATAAAAAAAATATTTTAGCCTATTGTTCCATGGGATCTTAGCTATTGTCTGGAAAAAGTTCCCCTTTTAATTTTGACATTTGAAAAATCGACTTTTGGCCGAGTTTTGTAGGCAAATACTCCTATGTGCGATGTCAGGAAGTGCCCCATAATTTTGATGCTCTGTGGGTGAGTCAGTGAGTGCGTCAGTTACGGTTTTTGGGATTCCTATATCTCGTGAATAACTAATGCTAAAAGTTGAAATTTGTTTGTGTTTGATCAGCTCAGCAATAACTGCGAATTTGAAATGTATGACTTTATTGGTACTCAAGTTAGAGGCGGGTTGAAAATCGCCTGGAGTTTGTTCCTGTAAAAAGGAAGTGATGCCGCGAACTTGGCTGGGCACTACCGTGATATGATATGAAGAAAATTTAAAAAGAAAACTCTTGTGCTTAAGTGGAGCGACTGGAGTGGTAGTCCAGTCAATTTTTATTTACAAGGGCTCTTAGCGAGCGAATTGTGGGGTAGTTTTGATTTACTCCCTGCTTTATGTTTTTGAGGGTGCTGCATCCGAATCTGAGGCTTGCGACTAAAATTTCGTGACACAACATGCAATTGCAAAATGATGCAAAAATGCATTTTATGGGAGTTTTTTACTTATGTAAATATTCGAGAATTTTGTATATAAAACTATATTCTCATTCGGCTTTTTTGGTCGTGATGATAATAAATGAAACAATTACATTTTATTTCCCGACGTTTCGACGGTTGTTTGCCATCTTCCTCAGGGGATCTTTTATTTACAAAAAATAAAATGAACAATTAAAACATATGAACAAAAGAGCAGAATATTATAAGAAGACTTACATTCGGTTAAAATTTGTTAACTTTAAATTACATTTGAATGGTATGTATGTATACAAATTTTTTGTTATCTTATTTGATACACTGTCAAAAAAAAAAAAAAAAAAAAAAAACAAACAAAAATTTTTCATTTTGAATAAAGGATATGATTAAAAAAATAATTTGAATTTACTTTTGGTTTTATTTTTACACTTCCAAAGAAGATGAGTCAGCGAGTGTTTCCATTTACAGACACCAGTGAACAGTAGACAGATGATATGTTTTGAGTGTCTTGTTTTCGGTTCATATTGTTTTTGTTTTTAATTATATGGAGCGTTTCCAAAGTGTACCGCTTAGAAACATGTCTCTCCGTTTCAAGAATTTCAACGCCTTCAAAATCTGGTGTATGACCCTTTTCCACACTGTGACATGCCAGTGCTGTCTTCGCGGTGCTTTTTAGATTTATATCCGATTTGTGGTTTGAAATTCTTTGACGAAGAAGTTGTTTGGTTGTACCGACATAGCAAAGGTCACACTCTTCATCTGCGTTGCCCAGACAGTTTATTTTGTAAACAACATCGGTGCGTCTTTCTTTCTCTGTTTTTGTTTTCATATTATTGAAAAGTGATGCTAGAGTCTTGTTAGATTTATACGCTAGGTTTACGCCATCGATATTCTTTTTGATCGTTTCTTTAAAGTTTTCGGACAGTTTTGGGATATAAACCATGCTCTTATATACACATCTTTCTTTTACCATGCCTTTATCAACAGGAGCTTTGTGTTTTTGACGAAGTAATAAGCTCCGTATGATATTCATGGGATAACCATTGTCTGTAAGAATTCGAGTGATTTTTTTCTCATTGGCGGAGTGGAACGATAACAGCATCAATGCAGGTTCCATGCTATGAACTTGCAAAGTACTTGGGCAGTATATTACAGTGCGTGACGCAAAATTCAGCCCACTCAGTTAAAAATTCATTTGAATTCAAGGAAAAAGCAAAACATATAATTCTTGACGAGAATGATGTCTTAGTCTCCTACGATGCAGTTTCTTTATTCACTAATGTCCCAGTTAAACTTGCAGTTCTCATTATAAAAAAGAAATGGGACATAATTAACAGAAATACAAATTTGAGCCAAACAAAATTTCTAGAACTGTTGGATTTCTGTCTTAAAGAGAATAATTATTTGCAATACAAAAATGATTTATACAGACAGATTCATGGGATGCCGATGGGTAATCCACTCTCTCCCACCATTGCCGACTTGGTTTTAGACAATCTTTTAGATGAACAGATTACCGAAAGAAATAAACCCAAACTGATTGTTAAATATGTAGATGATATATTTGCTGTCACAAATAAGGGGGAAGTTGATAACCTTTTGCGATGCCTTAATGGCTATAACGAAAAAATTCAATTTACCATTGAGAGAGAGCAAAATAGAGCAATAACATTCTTAGATGTCAGAATAACTCGTATCGATGAACGGCTCTCTTTCAACTGGTATCAAAAGGATACGGCGTCGGGAAGGTTGGTCAATTTTAGGTCTAACCAAGCCAAACACATTCTTATAAATACAGCTTCAAACCTTGTAAGTAAAGTCTTTGCGTTGAGTGATCCAGAATTCCACTCCGCCAATGAGAAAAAAATCACTCGAATTCTTACAGACAATGGTTATCCCATGAATATCATACGGAGCTTATTACTTCGTCAAAAACACAAAGCTCCTGTTGATAAAGGCATGGTAAAAGAAAGATGTGTATATAAGAGCATGGTTTATATCCCAAAACTGTCCGAAAACTTTAAAGAAACGATCAAAAAGAATATCGATGGCGTAAACCTAGCGTATAAATCTAACAAGACTCTAGCATCACTTTTCAATAATATGAAAACAAAAACAGAGAAAGAAAGACGCACCGATGTTGTTTACAAAATAAACTGTCTGGGCAACGCAGATGAAGAGTGTGACCTTTGCTATGTCGGTACAACCAAACAACTTCTTCGTCAAAGAATTTCAAACCACAAATCGGATATAAATCTAAAAAGCACCGCGAAGACAGCACTGGCATGTCACAGTGTGGAAAAGGGTCATACACCAGATTTTGAAGGCGTTGAAATTCTTGAAACGGAGAGACATGTTTCTAAGCGGTACACTTTGGAAACGCTCCATATAATTAAAAACAAAAACAATATGAACCGAAAACAAGACACTCAAAACATATCATCTGTCTACTGTTCACTGGTGTCTGTAAATGGAAACACTCGCTGACTCATCTTCTTTGGAAGTGTAAAAATAAAACCAAAAGTAAATTCAAATTATTTTTTTAATCATATCCTTTATTCAAAATGAAAAATTTTTGTTTGTTTTTTTTTTTTTTTTTTTTTTTTGACAGTGTATCAAATAAGATAACAAAAAATTTGTATACATACATACCATTCAAATGTAATTTAAAGTTAACAAATTTTAACCGAATGTAAGTCTTCTTATAATATTCTGCTCTTTTGTTCATATGTTTTAATTGTTCATTTTATTTTTTGTAAATAAAAGATCCCCTGAGGAAGATGGCAAACAACCGTCGAAACGTCGGGAAATAAAATGTAATTGTTTCATTTATTATCATCACGACCAAAAAAGCCGAATGAGAATATAGTTTTATATACAAAATTCTCGAATATTTATATGAATTCAACAACTTGGTCACAACTTTTCACGAAACGTTTTTTACTTATGGCTCGAAAACTATTCATGATTCGTGAATTGCATTAAAATAAAATTATTGAAAGAATATATCTGTTGTGTTTGGGAGAAACATGATAACTCCATTTAGGTTTAGGTTCTAGCTCAATATAAAATGGGCGTAAAGAGGCAAATTTTAAAATGGATTTATCATGTTTCTCCCAAACACCACAGATATAATTCAAAAAAATCTTTTTTTGCGGCAACCCATTTGGACTCAAGCATAGGTTGAAAATTGACGTATTTTTATTGCTTCCAAAAATGCGCTCAAAAATTTACTTTGCGTGACAAAATTTGAATTTTGCATTTAACATGAACCATGATTTACTTTTCTGATGGTCTTTGATGGTAATATACAGGGTGTCCCGGACCTGAGTGGAAGTATTTCAGGGGGTGATTCTTTGGGTTATTCTAAGAAAAATTGTATGAGGGGAAAGTTGTATCTCCCCTCCCTGAGGCAGGGAGGGGCAGTTTCTGAAACATTGACTTTAAATGCAAAAAAAAAATATTAAAAATCAACGGAAACACATTTAATAATGTGCAATAATTTTTTTGAAAGCTAATACTCCACTCTTGTATTTGGTTTTTAAATCAAGTTGTTTAAGCGAATAGTCTTTGAGAAATTAAATTTCAAATTCAAAATTTGAAAAAAAAATTGTGATTTTTTTTTTCTTAAGTCGATATTTTTCAAAATTTTACGTAATTAAGGGCATTTTTTGAGTTCAATATTCAATGCCCTCATTATTTTTTAGTCCATTACCGAAAACCAAATGTAAAAACCTTTCTTAGTTTTTGAGAAATTAAGAAAAAACAAAAGGTACTTTTCCCGAATAAGCCTGAAAAAATGAATTTATTCATGAATTTCCATAATTTAACCCTTTTTCGGGCTTTTGTGGCAAAAGTACCTTTTGTTTTTTCTTAATTTCTCAAAAACTAAGAAAGATTTTTACATTTGGTTTTCGGTAATGGACTAAAAAATAATGAGGGCATTGAATATTGAACACAAAAAATGCCCTTAATAAAGTAAAATTTTGAAAATTATCGACTTAAAGCCTGTATGACACTACATTTTTTATTCATTAAATTTCTCATTAAATCAATCAAAGTGTCAGCAGAGTAGAAAAGGGATAAAAAGTGTTTTTAAGAAAGAGAAAGCATTTTTCTCAATTAGTTTTCACAATAACAGTGTGTCTCTAAAGTGAATATACATCATAAACTAGTGTTCTCTAGGTTCCAGTGTAAACTTACTTTTGTGACTGAGTGTACCTTGAAATTATTTTTAATTTTTAATTCTGAAAGTCAAGGAAAAGCTGCCAGAAACTGACAAATATAATTTAAAAATCATATTTTTTATAAATTTTTGGTGACATTTTTACATTTATGGATATAGTGCGTACCCACTCATACCTATCAAAGTTTAAATAAGAAATCGTACGTTGTGCTTTAATTTCATTTTCAGTGAATTAAAAATGAGAACAAAATGTAGTGTCATACGGGCTTAAGAAAAAAAAAATTACAATTTTTTTTTAAATTTTGACTTTGAAATTTAATTTCTCAAAAACTATTCGCTTAAACAACTTGATTTAAAAACCAAATACAAGAATGGAGTATTAACTTTCAAAAAAATTATAACAAGTTATTAAATGTGTTTCCGTTGATTTTTAATGTTTTTTTTTGCATTTGAAGTCAATGTTTCAGAAACTGCCCCTTCCTGCCTCAGGGAGGGGAGATACAACTTTCCCCCCATACAATTTTTTTCTTAGAATAACCCAAAGAACCACCCTCTGAAATACTTCCACTCAGGTCCGGGACACCCTGTATAAAAGGTGTTGTTTTAGAGGTATAGAACTTTGAAATGGAAAAAAACAAAGATGATTTTTGAAAGATAATCTTCTGGCATTATAATTTAAATATTATTTCTGGCATATGACCGCCATGGCTGGCTCGGAAGTTGTCTAATCTGGGGGTCTAATTTTCGACGACTTTTTCAACATTTTTTTTGTTTATAATTTGCGCGCACTAAAGGGGTTTTGACTACCTTTAAGATACAGTGCGAGCGATTCAAGAGGAGATACCGATGCACATTAGTTTTGAAGTTCTGAATATCAAAATGGAAGGGAAAAACAGAGCCTTGTAAAGGATTCCACATTCGTGTTGTATGGCTAAAGAAAGAATGTCCGAAGTTGGGCTCAAGGGTAAACTGATGGGCATTCCTAAAAGCGCGAGTAATGCTAAGAGTACACGGCATTTAAAATGTAAAATCTGTCCCAAAAGCCGCATGTTTGCATGCGGCAACATTGGTTACATGTACTGTCGCCGCATGCACATGCGAAGGAAAAATATGCCGAGTACACGCCATGTCATTGCATATAAATTCTATAGTATTCTCATGAAGAAAAAAAGCTCGTGGCCATCTATGCGTCCAAATGTAATCCTAATTTTTGTTAAGGGATCTCGGTAAGGCGATCACAGCGAACCTATCGACCAAATGTCAACCTACAAATCGTGTTTCATGAGAATACTATAGAGTTGATATACAATGGCCATGTGACAAATTGCTTGCATGTAAAGAGCACATGAGCAAAACCTGACATGTGTGCCTTTCGAGTACACGAAATGCGAAAAAGCCGCATATTGACGCATACGCTTGAAATATTCTGTTTCCCTGCATTGGACTTTTGGACTTTTTTATATCATCTTCTATTGAAAGGAGGTTTCAGGGCAATTCAGCTTATTGTGAGTTTCACGTGAACAACATTCCACCCAGAAAAATTGAAATTTCGCTTTTCACCTATTGTGGGTTTCACTCGAAAAATGAAAATTCCTCTTTTTTGTGAGTACTCATTTCGGGCCAAATGTATCTTAAGGCTCTCCCAAACCAACGCGAAATATTCGCCGACGAGGCGAAATCATTCACAATAATTCAAAATATGAAAGATACACAATGCTACACAACAACAAAAAATCGCCTTTGCGAATGATTCGCTACGAATTCACATTGGTTTGGGAGAGCCTTTAAACTATCACATATTTTTCGAAGACGAACCCAAGATAAACAAGGGGTACTGGTGCCCTTTACGCAAGTTTTTTGCTTATTTTATGTCAAGAGAAGTTCGGGCGAAACTCATAATAGCTTTAAAAATTCCGGGGGAACAAAAATTTGGGCGAAATATTTTCCGGCTGAAACTTATAAGGGCTGATTGTCCGTCCTCCATTTGTCAAGTCATCAATTCTCAATTTCCATTGAACGATGTCAATGGATTAAAAAACACCTAAGTAATCTAAGATTTTTTACTGTGGGTAACATTTGAATTGAAATATATATCTACTTTTTCCGCAAAATATAGATCGTGGCTTTTGCAGCTATACACTGGGTCACTGGGTGGCACGAAATCAACACTATTCCCGTCATCACCATCACCCATATCCGCCCTCTTCAAATTGTGAAACAACGAATCCTCAAAATGTTCTTAATTCATAATTCACTACATGAACATGATGCACACAACATGAATGAATTAATAGAAATTTAAAAAAAAATCGATTGAAACAATAATTAAAATATATAAAAAAATACAGGCTCCGACTTATACCAGAATTCGTTCTACATGCAAAACATGCGACAGCAGAAACTCGCGCTGGCGCATGATTGGGACATGCCGCATATGCATGCGGCAATTGAAAAAATGTCGCATGTATTCACAATCTGCATGTGCCGAGCGAGTATACGCCATGCGAAAATTCCACATGTTAACATGCAGCATTGTTGTCGCATGTGCATGTCCATTACATGCGGCTGTCACAAACATGCCGATTACACGGCATACACGGCAATTGGGACGCGTAATTATGACATCACTGCGCATGCACATGTGGCATTTTACATGCCGTGTACTCCTAGCATTAGGAATAGAGAGGAAAAGAGACAAGTCCTTGCATGAAAAACAAATAAACATAAGAAAGAAAGAGACTGATATACAGCACTGCTTTTGCACTAACCCACATCGTTTTATTTGTGAACGTTCATGGAACATTCAGTGAAAATGAAGAATATATATTCGAGAAGCACTCACTTCAGTGAATCAAATGTGAATATACTCAAATATCCCATCACTTTTGCCTTATACGCGGGGAAGAGGATTTTTGTTGATTTTTTTCATAATATAAAAATACCGAGATTCTTATTTCCTTCACATAATCTGTATGAAAGTGAACGCGCACAAGCGATTCTCAAAAGAGGTATATCTTGGGTGCGTCCATTTTCATTCACATAAACTGAATGTCCCTTTCATTTTGTTTTGAAAAGCCATAACGGGACCTAGTCACGCCAAAATTGAAACAAAAGTTATGCAAAGAGGAAATTCGTCACTTTCATTCAATTTTGCGTATTGTTATAGTACGGACGGAACTATATCCATTGTGGCAGTGAAAAAAAAAATTAAAAAAAGATAAATTGAATAAATAAACAAATAAACACATAAAGTGATAAAAATAAAGTAAAATAAAAGTAAATAGAAATTTATCATAAGTTTCATTCGATAAATCTAGTGAAATAAAACTGTTTATGCAGATAATTTTACCATTTTAAAGTAGCATTTTGTAGCACTGAAATAATATTTACATTCAGTTCTATGGTATTGTAATAACTTTCCATATTTGAACTATAACGACTCCGAAATGCAAACAAACGGACACAATAAAGCTTACGGTCGCAGTGCAAACACACCCTTATTAGCTATAATTATAGCAACTCTCAAACGAAGGAAGCGCCATCTGCCGGATTATAGCAGATTTACCAGCTGTCAATTAAAAGCTTTTGGAAGGGAAATTATTGGGAAATTTCCCCTACGGAAAGCTCTGGAAGCAGAGACCAGAACGTTCTCCTTATTTCCAGAGTTTGGAAAACAAGTATAAAAGCACATGATTGAACGGCAGCGACACAGTTTGTTTTTAATCGTGAAAGAATAAAGTTGGTTGTAATAAAAGTGAAAAGTAAAGTTTGTGAATTAATTTCAGTGGTGAATAATAAATTGTTTTGTTTGTAGTAAGAAAAGTAAAGTGTTTTATCTTGTGAAATAAATAAGTGGACGTTTTGAATAAAGTAAATAAGTTTTATTAACGAACCTGAGAAAATATTACATTGGTGTTAGAAGTGGAATAAAACTTATTTTATCTGTGCACTCAATTTAATGTGTGGAAAGTGAAAAAAAAAGACAATGGGTAAATCTTTGAATGATTTAAATTTAGTGGAACTTAAGGCAGAACTGAATAAGCGAGATCTTCCTACTGCTGGAACAAAGAATGATCTTATAATTCGTCTGCAAGAAGATTTAAGAAGATGTGGAAAAAACCCAGACACGTTTATATTCGACATTGAAATGGAAGAACATCAAGACCAAGTAAGTACATCGGGCATGACCAATATGCTGTCTCAGCTGCTCGCAAAATTTGAAAGCCAGGAAAAGAATCTTCTCGAACGTTTCGAACAGCAAAGCCGAGAGCAGAAGAATCTTCTAGAACAACAAAGCCATGAACAAAAGAATCTTCTAGAACAACAAAGCCAAGAACAAAAGAATCTTCTAGAACAACAAGGCCAAGAACAACGCAATGAACAAAAGAATCTTCTCGAACGTTTCGAACAGCAAAGCCTAGAGCAGAAGAATCTTCTAGAACAACAAAGCCAAGAACAAAAGAGTCTGCTCGAAAAACAAGAAAAGAATCTTCTTCAACAATTCCAAGAACAGACAAATTTACTCGAAGGTAAGTTAGATGCCTTTGAAAACAGAATTGTTGCCCTTGACGAGCGAGTCGATAGACAATTTTCAACTGTGGATAAGCAATTGTCAACAGTAGAAGCAAAGTTCGAAAATATGGAAGATAAAATTGAATCCATTACCAAGGAATTAGACAAAGTAAGGAAGATGAAGGTTCGAGAAAGTTCTGGTGACTGTCCTAGGAGAAAGGAGATGCATCCACCAACCTTCGATGGACAAACTTCTTGGTCAATCTACAAGAAGCAGTTTGAGGCAGCTGCAGCAACGAACGGCTGGGACGACGAAGACAAATATATAGCTCTGACGCTTGCTCTTAGAGGAACTGCTGCTGAGCTGCTGCAAACCATACCAGCAGAAAAGAATGGCAACTTCAGCGCTCTTGTTCAGGCCATTGACAAACGCTTTGGAGATGGCCATATGCAAGAAGTCTTCCGTGTTCAACTCAATACAAGAGTCCAGAAAAGGGGAGAAACTCTGCAACAGCTTCAAGCAGACATCGAACGACTGGCGCATCTGGCATATCCAGCTGCAGGAGATGAAATCATTAACCAATTCGCAACAGAAGCCTTTGTTCGTGCTGTTTCTGACATCAACCTTCAGCGAGCAATTCGAACGGCTGGAAAACACACGCTCCCTGAAGCATTAGCGTTCGCCCTGACTATGGAAGCAGCAGAACAGGCTTCTCAAGGAGTTCATCGGGTAAGAGAAATAGAAATTGAGGAGTGTTCTTGCCAGAGAACTGCATTCCAAAGGAACCAGCGAGATGGACCTGCTCGATGCTGGAACTGTAACAAAACCGGACATCTTCAACGCCAGTGCAGATTGCCACCTAGAAGACCTGCATGTCAACATTGTGGAAGCAGAAACAGCAACAACAACAATGTCAATACTCCTACTCGGCCCGTTTCTCAACCGGGAAACGAGTAAGAACCAACTTCGAGGGGCAGAAGCTGGTTTCTGGTATCGATGGCCCCAGAACCACCATCCAGGTATCACAGACGAAACGAAACAATAAAAGTCTGACTGTGGAGGCAACACTAAACGGCAAAAAGCAAGTGGCTACGATCGACACCGGTGCCACTGCCTCCATTGTTCGAAAGGACTTGGTGAAGATGACATGGCTGCATAACACCAACACTTACCGCCTGAAAACTGCAACAGGAGAGGCAGCCAGAGTTTACGGGGAAGTTCGTCTTACAATTCGATTGGCAGAACTGGAGTTTTCACATCTGTTTCTGGTAGCAGATATATGTGACGAGTGCATCGTTGGAATCGACTTTATGAAAGAGCATGGAGTAATTCTCGACATCGGGAAGCAAGTTCTCAAGTACCGAAATGTGGAGATTCCTATGGTTTACGGCAATGAAAACTCATCAACTCTCAGGACTGTCATAAAAGAAGATATGTATATGCCTGCCACCTTCCTCAGAAGTGTTCGTTTGGACGAAAATAAAAGGTGATTTGGGTAGCCATCGATACCTAATGGTGGAACCAGACTCTGAACAGTCTTCCCAAAACATCATCCTAGGGAAGACCCTTGTGGCACCAAAGAACAACATGGTACCCGTACGGATACTTAACATCAAACCGTACGAAGTTAAGCTAAGAAAAGGAGAAATTGTTGGAAAGTGTGAATCTGTTTCCGCCATAACTACGATCACAGAAGCTGACGCACAAAAATCTGTGGACCCCGGCAAAGTGAACTCTATGAAGGCAAAAATTCTGAAGTCATCCAAATTAACTGAACGTCAGCTAAGTGTTGCTGGAAGCCTCCTTCACGAGTACGGTGATATACTCTCTTCACCCAGTGGGCAGTTTGGTCGAACACAACTGGTGCAGCATCGAATCGACACAGGAGACGCAAGACCTATTCGACAACCAGCAAGACGTCTCCCATTAGCCAAACAAGCCGAAGTTGAAGAGATGATATCGACCATGAAGAAAGATGGGCTAATCGAAAACTCAAAAAGTCCTTGGGCATCCCCAGTTGTTCTTGTCAAAAAGAAGGACGGAAGTACTCGATTTTGTGTGGACTATCGGAGGCTGAACGATGTGACAAAGAAAGACAGCTACCCTCTGCCAAGAATCAGCGATACTCTGGATGCGATGGAAGGTGCTGAATGGTTTTCAACATTGGACTTAAAGAGTGGCTACTGGCAGGTAGAAATCCATCCAGAAGATCGAGAAAAGACGGCTTTCTCCACAGGAAATGGTCTGTGGCAATTTAAAGTGATGCCTTTCGGACTATGCAACGCTCCGGCAACATTTGAGCGTTTGATGGAGTGCGTTTTACAAGGACTTACTTGGAAATCTTGCCTAGTCTATTTGGACGATGTCATTGTTTATGGTAAGACATTTGATGAGCATTGTGGAAACCTTTAGGCCGTGTTCCAGAGGCTTCGAGAAGCAAACTTGAAATTGAATCCAGACAAGTGCGAGTTTTTCAAGTCTGAGGTAAAATACTTGGGACATATCATCTCTTCCCAAGGAGTGAAGACTGATCCTGAAAAAGTTGACACCGTAAAGAATTGGCCAACACCACAGGATAAACATCAACTCCGGAGCTTTCTTGGTCTAGCCACGTACTATCGACGATTTGTGAAGGATTTTGCTGGGATCGCGAAAAGTTTGCATCAGCTAACAGAGAAAGGCAAACCGTTCAAATGGTCAAGCGAGTGCGAGAAAAGCTTCCAGGAACTTAAGCAGCGCCTATGCAATACACCAGTTTTGGCCTATCCGACACCAGGGAAACCTTTCATCATCGACGCTGACGCAAGTAACGTGGGAATTGGTGCCGTACTATCACAAGTCCACGAAGGAGAAGAGAAGGTCGTTGCCTATTACAGCAAGGTGCTCTCAAAGCCAGAAAGAAATTACTGTGTGACCAGAAGAGAACTTCTAGCTTTAGTATCGGCAACAAAACACTTCCATAAGTACATCTATGGACAGAAGTTCCTTCTTCGAACAGATCATGGCGCACTTAATTGGCTGTTGAACTTCAAAAATCCAGAAGGTCAAGTGGCAAGATGGATTGAGAGATTGCAGACATACGACTACCAGATCCAACATCGAAGAGGAAGGTTGCACTCAAATGCAGATGCCTTATCTCGGAGACCATGCAAACCGGACTGCAAGCACTGCACACGTCAAGAAGAGAAAGAGGTTGCTTCCATCCAGCGATTAAGAGCCGACCCCATTTACGGTTGGAGTAATGAAGAAGTAAGAGCTGCCCAACAAGAAGACTCGGATATTGAACCCATTCTTGCATGGAAGGAACACCAAGAGAAGCCAGAATGGGGTGACATCTCTGACAGAAGTCCAACTCTTAAGGCGTATTGGGCACAATGGGACTCGCTTCATGTACAAGAAGGATTACTAAGACGTAAATGGGAGTCCACAGACGGCAAATCATATGTGATGCAGCTAGTCGTACCTCGTTCCAAAGTTAATGACGTTCTTCAAGAGATGCATGATAGAGCTTCCGGAGGACATTTGGGTGTCAATAAGACACTGGAAAAGGTAAGGCAGCGATTCTACTGGCTACATGCAAGAGAAGACGTCGAAAAATGGTGCAGAAAATGTGATACTTGTGCTGCAAGCAAGGGACCAGGCAGAAAAGTTCAGAGTAAGATGCAGCAGTATAATGTGGGCACGCCTTTTGAAAGAATTGCAATAGACGTTGCAGGCCCTTTTCCAGAAACCAGAAACGGAAACCGATACATCCTGGTAGTAATGGACTACTTCAGCAAGTGGCCTGAGGCATTTGCCATCCCAAACCAGGAAACCAAAACAGTCGCGGATCAGATTGTTTTCAACTGGGTAAGCAGGTTTGGTGTACCTATGGAACTCCATTCAGATCAAGGGAGGAACTTCGAGTCCAAAATCTTTCAGGAAGTTTGTACACTCCTTGGCATTAAAAAGACGAGGACAACACCGCTTCACCCACAATCTGATGGGATGGTTGAACGATTCAACCGGACCCTTAAAGAACACCTTTCCAAAGTTGTAAGCGACAACCAACGAGACTGGGATCGGTATATTCCGTTATTCTTGATGGCCTATCGAAGTGCGGTACATAGCTCAACAGGACATACACCATCAGAAATCCTGCTCGGGAGCACAATACGACTACCAAGCGAAATCAAATTTGGATGTTATACAAGTGAGCCACAAGGAATAGACGACTACGTGGACAACCTCAAAGAAAAGCTAGTTGACATTCACGAAAGGACGAGGGCAAATATAAAGCTGTCGAGTGATCGGATGAAAACAAGATACGACGCAAAAGCCACAACGACAGGATTCCAAGTGGGAGACCTTGTGTGGTTTTATAATCCCCACCGTCGGAAGGGACTCTCACCGAAGCTTCAACAGAATTGGGAAGGCCCTTATACTGTTGTAACACGAATAAACGATGTCGTCTACCGCATTCAGAGAGGATTAAGAGGCAAACTAAAAGTAGTTCACAGCGACCGTTTACATCATTATAATGGTGATGGAAGTGATGGATTTGCTCGGGACGATCAATCCTAAGAGGGGGGCAGTGTAATAACTTTCCATATTTGAACTATAACGACTCCGAAATGCAAACAAACGGACACAATAAAGCTTACGGTCGCAGTGCAAACACACCCTTATTAGCTATAATTATAGCAACTCTCAAACGAAGGAAGCGCCATCTGCCGGATTATAGCAGATTTACCAGCTGTCAATTAAAAGCTTTTGGAAGGGAAATTATTGGGAAATTTCCCCTACGGAAAGCTCTGGAAGCAGAGACCAGAACGTTCTCCTTATTTCCAGAGTTTGGAAAACAAGTATAAAAGCACATGATTGAACGGCAGCGACACAGTTTGTTTTTAATCGTGAAAGAATAAAGTTGGTTGTAATAAAAGTGAAAAGTAAAGTTTGTGAATCAATTTCAGTGGTGAATAATAAATTGTTTTGTTTGTAGTAAGAAAAGTAAAGTGTTTTATCTTGTGAAATAAATAAGTGGACGTTTTGAATAAAGTAAATAAGTTTTATTAACGAACCTGAGAAAATATTACAGTATACATTCGGATTATTAAAGAATCATTATAATGAATTAAATATAATTCAATTGAGCCCACTAAACTGAATGAGAAAAACCCAATTTATATTCATATTAATGAATCAAATCTGTCTCATTTAAATGATTAAAAAAAGATTCATGAATTGTTCAGTGAAATGAATATATAAGCGTCCTATTTACATTCACTAAAGTGAAGAATTACTCTATTATTAATGAAACATAAAAACGATTCGAGTTCGAGGTAATGCTACCCATTAAATTTGATCCAAATCGGCTTATAAATGAGTTCATAAATGAGGGTTTCTTTCACTTCTGTGAATTATTTATTAATCATTTCTGAAGGGAAATGTTTGCTGGGATATGAGTTATGAGCGATAATAAAACGCGGCTACTACTTGCATCCATTAGTACGCAAACAGACCTTTTATTAACATTCCATTGTGAACTCCCCCATTTATCTTTTGAACTTCACAACTAGGTGGCATTTCAACCGAGTTTGACATTTCTATTCCAAATGTCAATTCAATTTCAGTTTGCTTTGCTCAAAGATGGCTACACCACCACCTCCAACAAAGCCTCCGCGCGGCATTAAATACGGAAAAGATGAGGTAATCCTCAAATTTATTAGATACAAATAGTGTTAGTTACTTCTTCAAAACATTATTCTTGAAAAAACATTCAAAACAAACAAATCATTCATGTGCATGTCAACACAATTTGATTTTCAAGATATGCATAACACTTGACAAATGAAAATATTTGTGTGACTATTCATTGATTTTAACTTCCTTCAACACCGAAAAGGCGTTCTTATCTTAAAATAAAATTTAAAAAATAAAACTTCTATCCATTTATTTAATTTCTCCATTTAGGCTGGTTGTGGTTTCCTTGTTAACGTCATCAAATCGCTAGGTTTTAGTGAAACCAACGAAGAACGACAAAAAGAAAAACAACGCATCGAAAAGGAGTTCAAAAAGTCAGATCTACGCCTAAACGAACTCGTTTCAAAACATGATAAAAACTTAACTCGGGTACTGCCCCTTTTTAGCCAAGTATCGACTGAAATAACTGCCAGCCGAGAAAAAATCCACTCTGTAAAGGAGAATCTTATAGCATGTAAGCAACTTCTGCAGTGCCGTCGCGATGAGCTCAAAAAACTCTGGACTGATGCGGTACAACATAAGTTTGTATTAGAAATGTTGGATCAAATGTAAGTAGCTAAAAACAAAATTATTTCTATATAATCGGTCCCTCATTTTATAAAAATGAGTTGCCTCATATTCCTGTGAACTCATTCTTGTTCCTGTAATAGGTTTGTGTCTTACTAGTCTTAAAAAGACTCATTTTGGTTCAAGTTAGTGGAAAATGTTTAAAATTGCCGAATAAGAATGGCCCCTCGCTGATCCAAAATCGGTCTTATGTCGGTTGGCCGCTGATCCATTTTGATTTCCAGCCAATTTGAAATCCAAAGACGGACATTGCAGTGTGGCTTTTCAAAATTAGATTTTTTTGTTTTGACAAAAACTTAAAGCCTTTTTAAAAGGTCTTAATAGAATATCAGAATAAGAAAATCCAAATCTTCAAACTTAGTGTAAACATGTACATATATAAATCTATTAAGATATCAATAGGCGTGTCAGGAAAATGAGATCTCGGAAGGTTCAGCTAATTTTATTTTAAAGAAGCGAATCCAATATTTTTTTTGCCTCAGTAATTTGACAGCAAAATTTTTGAGAAGTTCGTTCACGAGACTGAGATTGCTGAGGGCTTTGAGATCTTATTTTCCTGAACTTACCTAATCAATCATCTCTCAATTGAGATTAAAGTCATAACATCATAGTTTTTCGTGAAGAATGCTTCATTTCAGATTAAATGCATCCTCTTGAAGAGGCAGCTCCTTTCCGTTCAATTTTGGGCCATTATTGCGACACTTTAAGCACCTTTCTCACCATTAAGGCGCCATCTCATCGTCCGCAAACAAAATTAATGTTTTAGTAATGAATGATTAATTTTAAAACTTTTTTGGGGCGAAATACTAATTAAAAATATCATAAGTTCAAAAATCATTGTGCCTCTCGTTGCAAACTTTTTCTTAATTCTTAGCAATTTGTTTTATAAAATTTGAATACCTAAAAATTTCTATATTTTAAGGTATGTATTTGTCGTTCATTGGAGACTCCTTTCATCTATTGTGGCTCCATTCATATTAATCACAGTAAAATCAAAAGAGATTTTTTTGACTTTCATAACTCCCTGTCGTTGTTCATACTGAATTTAAATATTAAAAAGAAGTTAAATTTTAAATTAAAACGACAAGGAATTTTTGTTTTGACAACATTTTTCAGTGTGTTTTATTTTGTTCTCAAACCGTAAAATTTTCCAACGGTTAGTTTATCCGAGACTTTGATGATGAAACAGATATTAGTTAACAGCAACTTTTATCTGCTGGATAGCGTTATGTGTCGGATATCTATCTGAAACTTTAACCGGAACATTTGAAACTGTTGCTGTTTAGTCCTTTATTCCTTTTTTACCCAATCGATTTGTTTTTTCATTCAACCTTTCAATATAAATTATTTCTGCATAACCTCAGCAGATACATAACATGCAAATAATTTTTTAAAACAAATATTTCTTTTTTCATTTTTATTAATAAATAAATAATGTTTATTGAAATATTTTTAATTTCTCTTTTTCATTGCGATAAGAACTGAACTTCGTAAAGTGCCTCACAAAGCTACAGCATATTCATCAAAAAGACAATATCTACATGCGGCTAAAGCCCTTTGCGATGCATCCGCTACTTGTGATGGACCATTGAAGGACGTAGAAGGCTTGTCTGACTTTCGAAATGACTTGCTAACACGCAAAAATCAACTCTATCAAAAGCTGCACGAAGAAATTGTCGAACAGTTATACAAATATTCGTCCGGTGAAGTACTAACTAATTTTCAAAGACAGAATTCAGCCCGCAATAGTGCAACCAATTTTACAAGGAATTTCGCTCGACGTTCTACCGACCGGATGGAAGCAAATGCCCGGGTCCGAAAGGCTTTGATCGACATGGCACAGGGCTTTGATTTTGAGAAATCGGAAACTATAGACGACACACATTTAATAGATGCCGATCTTAGTGTGACCTATTTTATTTCAATAACAGTTGAGTGTTTCGGTATGTTAAATCGTGTTCCGGATTCCATCGAGAAAATACGTGTTCAAATGCAATCGCATCTGCTGGACGTTGTACGTAACACAACAAACCAAATGATTGCTTTGAATCTGGTGCCTACCGATCGACATCCACTGTTGGCTTTGTTAGAAGTTCTATTCAAGCAATTCAAAGCAATCGCCAAGACGCACGCGTTACTCTTGAAAAACTATCTTAGTGTCATCCAGAAATACTCGGTAATGGCCAGTCCATATGATTTAAGTGAATTTTGGGCTCAAGCTCAGTCGGTGGTATGTAAATTTTGATTTGTGTTAAATTTAAATTTTATGATTGAAATGAATTGTAGTTGCAATTACTTCTTACTGATTACTTGGACATACAAAACGAATCTGCAGACGAAGCTTCACAGGCAAATTTTAACGAACCAGCTGTGAATGTGAATTCATACTTTGTAAGGAGAAAAGTTCAAAGGTAAGATATTATTAATTATTATATTTACAAGAATTGTGATCACCTGATCACTAAGTTAGTTTGAAAATAAAAAATAAAAAAACATGACAAGAGTTATTTGGCTAGCGAGAACATAAATAAATTGTCAAACCACTCCGTTCTCAACTTGCTTCAAAAAGGCAAGCCAGTTGACGGGCGAGAAGGAAAAGTTTCTATGCATCAGTAACTCGCTAGCGATTACTCGATTGTGTGGCCACAAGCTAGCTTAAGTTTGCAATATGTTTGGTTCTATGTAGGTATCATGGCAAATAGAACCATTATAACAAGGTGATCTTTTAATTCCAATCTAAACTGCGAACAATTCCATTTTGGTTGAAGGTCTTTGCCAAAGGTTAGTCGGAAAAGATTTAGGCATTGATTTTGTGTTGCCCACAATTTGTAAGATTATTGACGGAATTTAAAATACTTTTTAAGCGTCATACTCATAGCAATCATAAATTTTGCTTATAACAAAACAACCAACTGTGCTAATTTACTTTGAAGTTTTATGTGAATTTGGAACTGGCCTTTCTGTGCAAGGTTATTTCACGAGCGTAAGCAAAGCATCTTTATTAAAGTTGTAAGCAATATTTTACATGGATTTCATAAAATACCTCAAATTTAAGTTAAAATTCTCAAAACAACTTAAAAAAGAATTTCAATTAATTGCGAAATTCCCAAGAACGATTATGTTTCATTCACTTTACGCAGGCTTATTTGATTTTTATTTTAAATTAGTTTCTTTGTGGTTAAGTCTCCATGTTGTGTGTATATTTGAATTGAAATTTGAATTAAAATGAAAAAGGAAATTTTCTAAAAGTAAAGCTTAAATTTTTTTATTTATTTATTTAAAAATGTAATTAACTGTTAATTGGCAAAACAACACCAGTCATCAAAAAAAGCCCGAAGATGGATATATAATCCGAAACGCGTCGCTTGAAAAATTATTATAATGTTGTGTTAAATTACATTTTTAAATAAATAAATACAAAATTTTAAGAAAATTTCCTTTAGTATTTTGATTAAAATTTCAATTTAAATTTGTTTGTTTTCTGAAATGATTGCTGTTGAATAATTCAATAAAATAATAACATAAACATATTTTTTGTTTTTTGTTCATTCAAAATTATTCAATATAAATAAACATATTTTATTAAAACACTTATAATATGATTATAATTTGTATGATTTTCTTTAAACTTTGTTTGGACCAGGCATGCTTTTGGTTGTAACCGAGGGTCAGTACGAAATGTAGTTTGCTAATTGTTATTATGTATTATTATAATTAATTAAAATCAAATTACAAATCGAATGCTTTTATTGCACTAGCTTCAAAATCTTTCCATACAAATATAAAGATAAATATACTCAAATTTTTATTTAGGCTTAAGTTTTTGTTCCCGAATGCAAATTAAACATTTATTTCATCCATTTTCATTATAGACCTGCAAACAGAAATGTAAAAATAGTTATGCCAGCTTTGATATTAAATCTGTATACGTACATATGTATATTAAGGGTGTCGGAATTTTTTTTTATTTTTTATATTCAAAATGGGTATGGTGGATCTTGTACAGGGTTTCGAAAGACGAAATTTTTGTCCTGGCACTTTTTCCAAAATGGAATTTTGCTACCCCGCGGCCGTTTTTAGTTAAAAAACAGCACAATTCGAAAAAGTGGTCTGGAAAACCAGTAAAATTTGCGTCGATATGTGCTCAAAATACTTACAATGTTTTATTTTGGCTTTCTTTTCTCATATATATTGACCGAACATCAATTTAAGAATTCTCTATAGTGTTAAGAATGCAAGTTTCAACCAATTCGAGCTTTCCATTTAGACAAAAGCAAAACAAAATCATTATAAGTTACTGTGACCTTATATAATATTGTTTTTTCAGACCGCTTTTTCGAATTGAGGTTTTTTAACCTAAAAAAAGCCGCGGGGTCTCAAAATTCAATTTAGCCAAATGTCCCAGAGCAAAAATTACTTCTTTCTAAACCCTTTACAAGATCCACAATACCCATTTTGAATATAAAAAATAAAAAAAAATTCCGACACCCTTAATGTATATAATTAATGTATATTTTGAAGATATTTTCAACGTTTATTGTACATATCAAAAACAAATGTTATTATTTATTTATTTTTTATTATTATTTGAAGAATTTAAACTTAGTGGGTTTAAAATAAACGAAAAATGATGAATGTTTGACCGTTCTTGTTAAAGCACTTGAAGCTATAAAAAATCCCTAGATGTTGCAACATCCTGATGGCAAATACATGAAAAAGTCGAGATCATTCGTGCAAAAGTGACTGCAGCGATATAAAGATATCAACAAATGTCAATGACCGATAGATTATCAATAAATGTCAATGACTGTTTCTCGATAAGAAGATTTTATCTAAAAGGTCAAAAAGATATAAGATAATCCGTTTTGCAGTAAAGACTGCCCATAGGGAAAATTGAAACAATCATCATCATCATCATCATCGTGTCCTGTCATCTCGGTTGGGGCATAGGGCGTCAGCAAAACGTCTCCATCTTTCACGGTCTGCAGCAAGATATTTTTTCTGTGGCCACGTCTTTCTCTGGGATTCTGCTTCTGCTAAGACAGTTGATTTGCATGTTGTTCTTGGTCTTCCAACCCGCCGTGCACCCTGAGGATTCCATTCAAAGGACTTTATTATTTCATCGTTTGGTTTCCTCAGTTTGTGACTAATCCATTGCCATTTACGCTTTCTTATGTCGACGTCCAGCCGCTCTTGACTTGTCCTGCGCCACAATTAGTAGTTTGATATAATTTGTGGCCAGGGACGTGGCGTAGACCGCGATTCTGTCGCTCAGCTGTACCAACACTGGCCGTCCATACTACGTCCACCCATCCAGCAGCTGATAGCTGCCCATTGTGTAAAACAAAACACCTTGCGTTGTTGTAGACTAATGGCAACAATTTTTGGGGAAATTCATCTACCAATCAACGATCTCCATTTCCATTCTCGGTTAACTCGATTCGAAGACCTTCTCAAAATCCACGAACATGAGGAAAAACGGTGATTGAAATTCCATCGACTGTTCAAGGACGATACGCAAAAAAACAGGATTTAATTATATATTTCACATCAAACCTGCTTCGGTTATAGTGACCACAAATATCGCGGCAGAGAAAAAAGTCCATTGCAGTAAAGTATAGTTTGTATATAAAATTATGGATTGGAAGGCTAAAACAGCCTTATCTGAACACAATCGAAGTAAATTAGAACCAAGTTGATGGAAAAGCCAGAAAATAGTTCTTCTTTCAAAGAATGACGGTCGATTAAGTTAAAAAAGGCGTGGTAGTAGCTTGACCCATATGTATCTAAAAGGCTCGCCTGTAAAACTTTTAGAATTGTTACATACATTTTTAAATTTCGCTCAATACCTTTTTTTAGAAACAAAAACCCCATGCTTTTACTTGACTATTTATAAATTGTAAAAACATTCCCCTTCCTTCACCATAAGTGTGATATATTTTTTTTTCTTAGGGTAATAACTTAATTTTGTCTCTCATTTCCTAACAGCAACAAAAGAATTCTTTTCAAATTTGACAAATCATCTCACATTGCACAAAACCACCAACAAACTGGTTCGTTCAAGGGACACAGGAGAAATCCATCCAATACTTCAAACGATGAGAATCTTGGAGCGTTTAGTGGAGCAGAAAAACGTGAAAAAGTTCTCATCTGTGAGCCTGATCAAACTGTCATTACCAAAGTTTATCTCCCACTAATGGGATACATTCAGGAAGTTGAAGTTTTTATGAAATGTAAATTAGGGTAAGTAATTTGGCGTTTCTATGTGATTAATGATTTATTTATTTGTTTTATTTGTTTAGGGAACCTTGTAGTCTTCATGATTTCATTGATAATTACATTAAAGAAACATTCCTCGCTAAGGGCCACTTTAAAAATTTACACTTAACAATAGAATCGCTGTCCAAGAATCAAGATGCTTGGCGTTCAATTGTTATGCCTGAAGAAGTTAAATCACTTAATATCCCTCGTCCTCTGCTTCAATCTACAGTAATGGTGGAACGGAGATTAGCAGAGACCAAAAATCTTATTCAAGACCTACCATGCTTCTCCGAGGATCTTTTAAAAATGGTGTGCTCGTTGTTGAAGACATATCGAGAGACTTGCCAGGCCGCATATCGTAGTATCGTGCAACCAGACTCTGAAGATAAGCGAATTTATAGCGTTGCCTGGTTGAAAGATGAAGATATAAGCCGTTTTTTAAAGTAAGTCGCTATGTCTGTATTTTATTTTTAGTTATGTATATGTAATTGTATTCCTTTGATCGTAGAACACTTCCTAATTGGACTGATTTAAAGACTTCAAGTATTCGTGCAAAGCATGCTAAGAAACTACATCGGGGACAGTTTGAGCCGTCCGAAGAAGAAAGTCCTATACAAGTGCAACAACGTAATGTGCGTGAAGCTGAAATGCTAACAAGCAATCTGGGAGAAGGTGGAATAACTCAACAAGAAATCCTTTCCGATATTGGTGTTCTTAAAGAGCTCGCAATAATGCAAGAGAGTATGGAATGGTTCTCAAGTCGTGTATCTGAATTTGCAAACGAACTGAGACGTCCTATTATGAATGGTTTAAATTCCGCAGCCACTGAATGCTCATCGGTAACAATAAAAGAAGGCACAATTAAAGTTCTGACTAATTTAGCACTAGAGTTCGATGAGTTGGCTAATACTTGCCTTTTGGTTCTTCATTTGGAGGTAAGATATTTGATTTAATTCCGGTAATCAATTTTATAAATTTCTTATCATGTACCTGTTCTGCTCTTACATTTCACACATTTTTCAACCAAACCATTGCGGGTGGCAATGGTGCAGTGGATGTAGTGCTTGACTGCTAACTTAGAGGTGTGGGTTCGAGCCCCATTCTAGGCAGCATTCTTTTCTATATTCTCCCAGTTTAACTGGACGCCACCCGTGAGATTTAATGAGATAATAAACACCTTGATCTCAATCCACTGTGCCAAATCTTTCCTATCCTCCTACTCTTTCTAACTAGTGCCGTGCAATTCAGGTTGCATTTAAAAGACCTTAGGTCTTACAGGCATATAGTTAATATTATTATAAAAAAAATGTATTTAAAAAACCATTTGTAAATTTATGCAAAAAAGAAAAACAAGAATTTTAGAAAAGCGAATTCAAATTTTAAAATTTTACTTTAGGTTCGTGTCCAATGTTTTCATTATTTGAGATCAAAGCCAACCGTCAAACCAGACTATGCTACTTCAAAAGATGATGTTCTAGAACCGGATAGACAAGTTCAAAAACTTACAAAAATTCTAACAGAAATGGATGAGGCTTTTAGTTCGACATTGCATCCTAGAAAAACAAGGGTAAGTCGTGTAAAACTATATTTTGAATAGTATCAATTCTAAATAATTTTTTTATAATAACAAAAATTGCAATGCAAGTAACCGTTGTGAGGAACATGAAAGAATGGAGAGTGCTGAATCTGTGCAAATATAAATACAAAACATACCACTAGTTTCCCATCATGTGCAACCGTCTAGTGAAAGTATAGCGGTCGAATGACGAGGTTCCGTCTCGTTGTACAGGATATCTGTCTTAGTTTTTTTTTTTTTCAAATCTTTGTTTAAAACTTTATTCGTGCATTAATTTTGCTTTCTAAACATTTCAAAACTTATGCTCTGGGAGTCGACCGTAAGATTGCCTATCTCACCGCGGCCATTCAAAAATTGGATGCCAACCGATAGCTATAGTCCAAACATTTACAAGACTGCTGGTCGGACAAGCTTTATCTGGTCGCAATGGTTAGAAAATGCACTTTTCAGGTTGCATTTTCCGCTAAATGTGCCTTTAATACAAGCAACTTATATAAGGTGTATCAAATGAAAGCTATGAAGTGGCCTTAACTACTTTTTTTTTTCATTTTCATCCAACGATGCACAAAATCCCAAATTTTAGGAAGGCAGTCGGACTCGTGGCCACAGCCAAAAAATGTCTGTCCGACCATTGGTATCGGGTAGAGGACAGTCCTACCTTTCATTTGATACCCCATTTATATATGTTGCTAATATAAAAGGTACATTTACTGGAAAATGCAGCCTGAAAAGTGCATTTTCTAACCATTGCGAACAGATAAAGCTTGTCCGACCAGCTGTTGTGTAAATGTTTGGACTAAAGCTATCGGTTGGTATCCAATTTTTGCGTGGCCGCGATGAGGTAGAAAATCTTACCTATCGGTCGTATTACGGTCGGCTCCCAAACTAGTAAGAAAAAAATTTCAAATGATGAATTTCAATGAAAGCTATAACTGGCACCTAAGACAAACATAATTTGAAGCTACATTTATCAATGCCTTTTCGCTGCCTTAACATATAAATAGACAAATACTTTGTCACAAATATTACATTATGTAGTTAATAAACTTAACTATTCTTTTATTTCAGTATATCTTTGAGGGACTTGCACATTTAGCAGCAAAAATTCTTATTCAAGCTTCCAACTACTTAGAAAGTATCGATCAAATTATCATCCAACAAATGTGCAGAAACTCACTGGCACTACAGCAAACTTTAAGCAACATAACTGCGTCCAGAGAAGTAGCTCTTGATCAAGCTAAGAACTTCTATGACCTTCTCTGTATGGAGCCAGATGTATGTGAATTTCTAAAATAAAAACCGTTTTTTATTAAAATTTATATTATCCAACAGGACATATTAACCAGTATCATTGAAAAAGGAGCACAATTCAGTGAAATGCAATATTTGAATGCCCTTCAATTGTCGTGCAAAGCACGTGGCATCGCAGACTCAAACACACTCGCTGGCTTCCAGCAAAAGCTTTCCGATATATTAGGTGCTAAACCGCCAACTGGCGTAGTTGTATAAAATTTTTAAAAAGCATTGTTACAAATAAATATAAGGTGAATAATACTATTAAAAAAAATATATTTGATTACATATAAAAGAAATGTATAACGTTATTTTGGGCAAACATTATTAAAATAAGACTCACGCTAAGCGCATAGTAACGCATGTAAAACTCCACGGTATATCTATAATTATATGTATTGTTAACTATATATTCGGATTTAAAAAATAAACACTCACATAAATGTAGTATTCGTGTGAATGTGTATTGGCATCAATTGAAGTATATTAAGGTGTTAAAATTATAGCAAATAATATTTATGTATATTTATAAAAATATATATGTATAAGCGCGGTTGCAAAATTTGAAAACAAATATATTAAATGCTATTGCTATATTATAATGTCATAGAATCTTTTTTTTGGGTGCCTAGTTTTGTGCTGGTAGAATGTCAATATTTCACACTCGGATGGATTGTTTCTTTTTTATTCGAAATTCTAAAAGTACATATTTACAAATGGTATTCATGCCGTAACCGTCAGAAAGTTTAAAAATGTGTACGGAAACTTTTTAATCTTCGACGTTTACGATGTTTACCTATAATGGCTTTAATACGTTGCGTAAATACTCTTATTTCCTAAAAACCATCGTAAACGTCGTAAATTAACGACTACAAAATTTGTATGGGGAATCTTTTACTTTCCGACGTTAAGGTGGTTTTACTACGTTGATTACCCTTATTGATTGTACTTCGTATCTGTAAGCACCAGGATACGTCTCACGTCTCTCAACAAAAGCTTTATTCAATAGTTCACATTTGTACTATAACGACTCTCAAAAGAACTATAACAACTCTCGAATGAAGAAGCGCTATCCTCCGGAGTATACCTGATACAAACCAACTTTCGTTAGCCTTAAGGCTTTGGTGCTATGTCAAACTAAAAGCTTATAGTCTAAGAGCCCACAGCAAATTTTGGGAGTGGAGGTATAACCAAAATCGGAGTATGAGGGATTATAGGTACATGTATCATTATATCAAATACCAAAGTCTGGCAGGTTTTGTTTTCAGCCCTTGGGAGGGGTGAGGGGCTAAAAAGTGCTAGATCCCCTGATTTATTTTCAGGGTTATAACCTCTTTAATTCATTTTTGAAAAATCGGATATGATTCCCTGTCATTTTTTCTAAGCATAAACACCACAATTTTGACGGTCCGATTAATAGAACTCAAGATATAACCATTTTACGTGAACCTTATCATCCCTTTTTTGGAGATTTTCAGCAAATCAAAAAATCAACAAATAAAGTCTCCACAAAAACGCTAATAAGGTTTGCTTAAAAAGGTTAAATCATGGGTCCTATTTATCGGATCACAAAGATAAAAGTGTTGGGACTTAGGGAAAATGACAGAGCATGATTTCCTATTTTTTAAAAGTAAATTGAAGTGTTAATGACACTACCATATAAATAGGAAACCAAGCGGGTTTTAAACCCCCACCCCCACCAAAGGCTGAGAAAAAAACCTGCCAGACTTTCATATTCCATATCACGATACATGTACCTATAATCCCTCATACTCTGATTTTGGTTATACCTCCACTCCCAAAATTTGCTGTCGGCTCTTGGTCTATTAAGAAAGGGAAATTATGGGAAATTTTTCCTACGGAAAGCTCTAGAAGCAGACATTCGGGCAATATCCAGGAACCATGTTCTATAACTCGGGCGATAACTTTTCGAATAAGGGGGCTTACATGGAACAACATTGCTTGAAGGAATCGAAACAGTTTTCAAAATATTTGTAAAACCATACAACAAAGTTGGACAACTTGATTAGTTTTGCGTTTAAATGATCAAACAGCGACATTTGTCGATAAGCTTCGACGTTTAAAATGAAAAACTTATCGACTTTCAAGGATACAGAAACCTATTTTATCGAATTTTCCAGGATTTTTATTCCGATTGTTCCGTTCGATAAAATTTACGACTGTCGACCCAAAAACAAAATGCAGTACCTATGTTGATTTATTTTTTTTTTTTTTGCAGTAGATATGCATTTTCAAATTTTGTATTTGTATTTTCGAAATAGAAATTTATAATAAGAGATAATAGAGATCTCTACCAAATTGTCAAAGTCAAAGTGACTGCTGACAATTCGGCACGTTTGACAGACGCCATTACCAACAAAACAAAATCCAAACATTTACACTCCTCTTCAAATGAATAAGTACACAAATTTTCAAAGGTTTTGTTCTTAACATTGTGCTTTAATGAATCATTTGATTATCCTTATTGTTTGCTTATGATGTTAGAAAAAAAAAACAGAAAAATTAATTCAAAAATCACTGCTATTTTTCCTCCGGCTCTCTTCAAAGTCTTTCCATAAGGGAAAATGCAGTCTTTTTGTATCAACTGAATAAGCTCAAATATTGAAACTGGTAATAAAATTTAATGGATGGAAGTGAAACAAATTTTTTTGAAATAGTTTTTATTGTTTATATTTATTCTCGGACAATGCACAATGTTTGAAAAAAAAATTGACAAACCAACTATGAAAATCCATGTGCTCATTCTGATGAATTGGAGTGTATTTGCCTCCGAAACAAAAAAGAAAATGGCTGTTACCTAAATGTCATTTGTGCCGAGGTCCTGAGTTTGACATTTTGCTAAAAAGCCATATTGATTGAAAATACATAGGTACTTAAAACATTACCTAAGATCTGCGACTGCGAATAAATTTGTTTAGGCAATTCCAAACGCAATATCAACTAATTCTGGCTTAAATTTTTTGACAAAGTAAACAAACGATGCTATCAACAATTTTAAATAGAAAACATGGCCTTAAATTTGTTTAAATTGTAAAATTATGCATTTAATATTCTCTACGCGACCAATAAGCTATTTCCTGAGAGCCTTCAAACGCTAATTATTCACAGTCCCCAGCGTCAGGACGCATTTTACAAAGCACATAATGACAAAATTCGCTCAAATTTAAACGTTTTTTGCACCCAGCATTTACTGATTTATTTTTATGAAAATTCACGTCATTCGACAACCAAGCAAATTACGCATTTAAAAGAATAATGTCAGAATTCACCATCATTTCATTTTCATTTTGTAATTTTCAGTTTGCTACACGGTTTCAGGAGAAATAACAATAACAAAAGCTGTTTTTTATTTTTCTGGTCTGGATTGGATTTGCATACGAAAATAGATATGTATTACAAAAACAGCACAAAATCCAACTTTGATTTTGGATTTCGATTTACAAATCCATCCTGACCGCACACCCTAAGCATTTTCTTGCGAACATTTGTTCTTTCTTTGACATGTAGATGGTTTTTTTGTGGTGAAAATAGAGAGAAAATAGAGAATAAAGTAGAGAAAAAATTCAGAAGCAAAAGGATAAGCAGAGACTCTTCGCACTGGGATCCTGTTTGTTTTATTATGATAATCTAATCCGTATCAGATATGGGGGATAATAAAATGCAGCTATGATGATGAAATTATTTGTGGTTTTAATTTTTTTGGTATTTTTTTTTTCGTAAAACCAAGAAGTATTTGATTGGCAATAGATTTGTTTTACGAAAAAAAATGTAATAGGCAAAAGCTGGTCTTAATACGCCATCTACCTCTGAATGCAAAATTAAAGGGACAGCAATAAAGTATGAAGAGGACAGGGAAAGAAATTTGACTGGAAAGATCGTTTCATGTAAACATTCCACCCGTTTTGGGAAAATTCGGTTGATGTAAATTGGCGTTTTTCTTTTTTGGCTTTGAGTAAAGCTCTGAGCAGAGGCTGAGTGATCAGCGCAGAGCTCGGAGCAGATTATGATCAGATTCCTCAGATTTAATTATGAAATACACTTGAGCACTGAACTGTCATTTCATAGGTGTTTTTGGTAAAGTTCGTGAAATTTCTTGCAATTTTTTACAAATGGCGGGCGACTGTCCAGGGACCGTTCAGAGAATCTATTTTAAATTATGTATCACTAAAAATAAGTGAAGTTGGCTTCAATCAGCGTTTTGCTTGATTCGCTCGGTCATTTAATCCTGAGCTAATTGAGCCAGCTCTGAGCTAGCTCCGATGGAAAAAAGAAACACACTTTATATGGTCTGACATATCTGAGCTAAGAAAGAAACATAGAATTTTTGTTTGACAGTTCCGTGATCTGCTCTGAGTTAAAAAAGAAAAACGCCAAATGCCGACTTACAGACCATATGGGTCGGATTCCAACTAAATCGCAATGAAATTCTGCTCCATCAATTTGAAATATCGAAATTTTTTTGCTGAAATCTCGGATTGCGTTTTGGTGGAAACATAGTATAAGGGTCTCCTAAACAAATGTGAAATATTCGAAACGAAAATGAAGTGTTCTCGCCTGTCAGAATTAATTAACATGCAGCAATATATTAGAGCAACCACACTGAAGCGATGTGAAATCAATAGCAAAATACCAAAATTGTTGGTGTTGTTGTTTCACGTTGGTTTGGGAGAGCTTCTAGACGCTGTTAAGATTGGGAAGGTTGAGACCGGTCTTACGGCAGTTTCTGGACAAGAGAAGTGGGGGGTCAGGGATGTCGTGAGGCATGAAGAAAAAATAAACATCTGACTCATGAGTCTCATTTGTTGTTGTTTCAATGCGCAAAACCTTGAAGTTGTTTTTGTTTCTGTGTTTTGAGGCTCCTCCAAATTTTCTAATGTAGGTGCAATGAGACTCACGAGTCCAGACTCAATTTTACCAATCTAAACAGGCTCGTACTCATGTGAATGAAATGTTTAAATTCGTGAACATTTGCATCTCTTTGATCGTGCTTCATGTGCAGGGTACATAATATTGTTTAAGTCTGGAACGCAGTTAACCTCTCTAGTACAATTTTGTGCTAAAAATGTGACAGATTCGCTGCTGTCAAAATGACATGCAATATGCTCTTGGAGAAAAAGCAAAGCGTCTTTGATTAAAAAAATAAATAAATAAACTTTCAAGTTTAAATTTCAATATAATTTTTCATTAATTTCATAAAAGAGATTCGCTGTTGTTAACTATTCCAAGATTAGAAAACAATCAGTCAACAAAAATATACTATTAATATAATCAACTAATCCTATCGTCGGTAGTAACTGGTCCTATCTTGCAACCTTCGCAAGTGCAAATACAAATTTTACATATTTCACAATTCACAACTACCTCCATCCTCCATCGTACTTTTGGCGACATTGAAAATTCTTCAAACTGGCGACCATAAAGAGGAAACGCGGACGTCCACGTCGTGTGGAATTAACAGACGATTTTGATATAAATCTTATTCAAGAATTTGAAAAACGTCCGGATCTCTACGATCGAAATGCTCCTAACTACAAGGACAAAGCATATCATGATGAATTGTGGGAGGAATTATCACACTGTCTAGGATATGATGGTAGGTGTTTTTATTATTGAATCATTCTGTGCAAAAACCAGACAGCTCCAGATTGTTGAAAGTTGAGGCAGTTGCAAAAATCTGTCTTCAAAATCAAATGTAAAATATTTGTTGGAAACATTATTTTTTCTTGGAAAGAGAACGAAAAACCACATTCATTATGTTTAAAAAAGTGAAACTTTTAATAAAAAATAAATATATGAATCAGAGAATCATGTTTTGTGAATAAGTGGAGCTGTCTGGTTTTGTGACCTTAGTGTTTCAATTGGACCCCTTATCGTTGAACAAAATTTTAATTCGTATTTTCTCTTTTAAGTAAGCATTGTAAAAGATAGAATGGTTCAAATTCGAAATAAATACCATCTCGAGAAGAAGAGATTGGAAAATCTTAAAATTGATCATCCTAAAGCTTTTGCCGAATCAAAATGGCCCTTGTATGAGCAATTGGGCTTTTTATCGGACCACATTCCAGTGAGACGTTCGTTTCGTACAATGCGCTGCAAGCGAAAGTACAGCGAGAGTGAGTACGTGATGAAAAGCGAACCAGATACAGACGGATCGTAAGAAAACTTCCTGCTAAATACTCATTGTATTTTTATATATTTTTTTTTTTGTTTCAGTGATGGAGATCGAGGGAGAGATTTTGAAAACAGGTAAGTTAGAAGCAGTTTTGCCAGTGTAATTAACCACTTAAGTAGCAACTTCCCTCTTTGTTTTTTGAAAACTTTTTTTTTAAATGTATTCTTGACCATCCAATTAAAACTATGTATAAAGTTGTACCCCTTGTCGTAATGGTCAGTGCGTAAGTCTGTCACAGTGGCCATGTAGGTGTGGGTCAATCCTTACTTATTCCACTTAAAGAAACGACAGGTCATGAGAACCAGGGCCTAGTATACTTGACTTTTACCTTATATTCTCGGCCATTCCTTTGTGTTGATAGGTTAATAAAATATCCCCCAGACAAAGGAAACAAATAAAAAACATTTTTATAATGGTTAAAGAAGCGATGGATTTATTCGAATAGTCCTAAAAGAAGGCGTATTACTTTCTAACGACCGACATTCAATTCAATATTCTATTATTTACCTACTTATTTTCCGGTTTTGCAATGATTTAAAATAAGGAAATTCAAATTAATACTATACCAAGGGCTTATTTCAGCGCTACTACACTATTTACATTTCTTAGAACAACATCTTCTAACCACATCCCTCAGTTACATTCATAATTTATAAAAAAATTTTATTTTGTATTTCATAATTCCGCTTGTAGTAATAGATTTTAAAGTGTATTTAGTTGATGTACATAACATAGTTGGTACAGCGTTTCAATAACTAATAATATATCAATTTTATTTTTACAGACATGGTAGGAAGAATCAAGCTCAAATGTCTCGCAGTTATGCCAACTCTACGCAAACGAAAAACTATCGCAATACATATAACTATTCAGCACCTCGCACTGCACCCGGTCCAACACCTTCCCGGCTAGCACGCTTACCGCGAGAAGTATACGGCTCACGACATGGGCAAGGAATTTACCAAAGAAAGCCCCAAACACTTCTGCCACCAGGAAGTGAAAAGTTTTATGCATTTGGCCAATTTTTAACGTCCTCACTTATAGAGTTGCCAGAAAAGGAAGCCTTAGTTTTGATAGATCAGTTTACTTCCGAGTTAGTGCAGGTTTATTTGTCAAAAAATGCGGAAAATGAAAAACAACACGAAGACGAGGATGATGAGGATCCGGTGGTAGTAGTTGATGGATGTAATGGACACGACAATGAATTATTGACAACAGAATGAAGAAAAACAATTATATTTGATGAAAGTTCGTTAGTTTTTAGTTACCTTCTTTGAATCATCGTTAATCTTATATGTTGTCAGTCTAACGTTATGTGCTATAACTTACTTTAAATGGACCTCTAATAAGTAAGCATAATCTTTAAACCTCAACATTCATAACTTGATACCTATGAATTTTCTGCGATTTATACAAATATTAATATCAAAATTATGTGAGTTCTTATGTCGGTAAACATTTTTAGGACAAATGTTTTCTTGGAAACAAAATTCGTGAACATGCTATATAAGACAAGCAAGTTTTTTTTCTTATCTTGATTTGTTAAAAAATCGGTTAAAAAAAGTTGTCCTGATAGAATTTTGCTTCAAAACAAAATAAACAAAAAATCAAATGAATTTGATCTAAAAATTGTATTAAAATTAAAAAAATAGATTTCAATATAAAAAAAAAAAAAAAATAGAAAAAAGTCTTGGATTTTCCACATATATGTCGCATAAAATTAATTTTATGATATGGATGTATTTTCTATTAAAGGTTTAACTTAATAGAGGTTTTAAATGTTTGTTGTATTGTTTTATTTGAGGTCTGTAATATTGTAAATTACTGTTTTACATGCAAGAAAATAAAAACAAAATATCAACCTGCACGTTTACAGTCTGAATAAAAGAATGTGTCTTATTTCAAAACAACTTGGTGTTTTTTTTACTTCTTTTTTATTTATTCTTTTGACTTCCATTATGCATAGATGTGATTTGTTATAATAATTTCATAATAAAATTTAATGCTAGTTGCAGTAGAAGGTCGAAGTAAATTGTTCTTATTATTATATTTCTAAGGAATCGATCGGATTCAACAATAAACAATTATGGCTCGAACTTAACTTTGAAAAAATTTCGTAAATCTATTGCAAAAAGTGTAGCGGATTGCTTTTAATTTGGATTTAGATTTAAAAAAGTAAAAATTAAAAAACCATTATTTTTGACTTTTTTTTGTAGTACCTCGTGGAATGATGGTTAGTGCCTAGGACTGTCATGCCGAAGGTGTGGGTTCGATTCCCAGCCGTGCCACCTTAAAACAGAAATATTTTATCCGAGGTACTGCCTCTTGCGAGGAACTGACTGAAGGAATCGATCGGATTCAACAATAAACAATTATGGCTCGATCTTAACTTTGAAAAGCGTTTGTGGTATAATTTCGTAAATCTATTGCAAAAAGTGTAGCGGATTGCTTTTAATTTGGATTTAGATTTAAAAAAGATAAAAAAAGTTATTTTTGACTTTTTTTTTGTAGTACCTCGTGGAATGATGGTTAGTGCCTAGGACTGTCATGCCGAAGGTGTGGGTTCGATTCCCAGCCGTGCCACCTTAAAACAGAAATGTTTTATCCGAGGTACTGCCTCTTGCGAGGAGCTGACAAATCCTCCAAGAAGTATATTTGTCATGAAAAAGTGCTTCTCATTTAGCCGTTCGGACTCGGCAAAAAACTGTAGGTCCCCTCCATTCCTGCCAACAACACGCACACAGAAATGGTTGAGAGTTGTAAGTCACTAGGCTCTGGTTCTCCACGAGCTGTTGCGCCACCCAATTTTATTTTATTTTTATTTTTGACTTTTGAGCAAATTCTTAACTTACATTTATTTTGAATGGTACATTTTAGAAAAAAAAGTTAATTTTATCTTAATGTAGAGTACTACATACATAATGTACAAACTTTGCATAAAGTACTTTATGATAAATAACTTTAACCGTTTAAAAACACTATTTTCGTCATTTGGCAATTTTGAAATAGCAATATCTTGTAAGTGACCACTCGTACGAGAACAACTGTTATAACTAGGGATAGGATTATGCAAACTTTGTGTGTTATCGTATGAAAGTATCGACTTTATACAAATACGTTTCACGTCCTCCTGATTCCAAAAATATATATTTTATTTTGCCTTTTTTACCCGTTAATTCCCTTTTTATTTTTGTTTCTGCCTTTTTTCGCCTTTCTTTAAGTTAATTGTTTTTTTCGTTTTTAAATAAAAATAAAAAAAGTAGTTTTAAGAACCTGTGTACCTACGTACTAATATTTGATTTGTTCCAAAGATAAACAAAAACGTCCAATGTTTCTATTTGTGTCCAATTCCTGTTCCACACTTCAAAAATTGGGTTGTTGTGCACAAAGGAGAGTGCCCACCAGAGATCAAAATATTTCCCCCTTCCTGACAAGTTCTGTTCAAGAAATTTCAAATTAAAAAAAAAATCAAAAATTCATCAAAACTTGCCACACTGACAATTTTTGCCAAAAATCTCTGGAGCAAAACTCAAGGATTATTAATCAAGGCAAGTGTTCTCAATTTTAAGAATCTTAACGAAAATTAGGTTGAAGTGAAGGGCCGATTGCAAACGAAGTTTTGAAGAAGTTCAGTGCTGTTTTAAATGCAAATACGGCACTTTAAACTGTAGTGCAAAAAAAAACCTGTAATGAATAGTGACATCAATTCCAAACTTCCCGAAAACGTTTAAGAGACCCTATAGCTCATTCAGGGCGTTTTTAAGAAAACAATCTTAGAAGCTGTTACATGTGAACTGTTAAAAGCTGCTCGTAGTTTAATGCCACTAAAATTGAGCGTTAGGTTATGTTAATATTCCCTTGATTTAATAAATGCTTTTTATTTCCTTTTTCATGATTTTAGTTTGCCTTTTTTATTAAATCAAAATCCTTTCAATGATCATAATCTTTTAATAGAATATTTTGAACAACTTCATCATTTATGAGTAAAAATCTGGAAACCGTTATTTTATTCCTTTGACCAAATTCTTAAAATAATTATGGTGGCTATTCTTATATCCGGTCGAATTGAGTCCATAGATACGGACTGAAAACGTCCAACAAAAAGATACTGGAACGGAAAACGTCAACAAAAAGGCGGATTGTGGATCCATTCATTTAGCTTCGGTCGAAAAAACGAACGAATGCACAATCCACCAAGTTTTAAGTTTTTAATTGTGGTATTTTTTTGTTTTCTGTTTTCAATCCGTGCGGATTCAATCGACCGAATATCAGAACAGCCGTGTGTATCTTTTTAACGTTAAATGTTAGGACGGACAAAGTTTTTTTCATTTTATTGTAAAACGTAAAATAATTTTAATTTTTAATTTAATTTTAAACTTTTTCCGACAACATTTCCCGTTAAAGAATTATAACAAAAAAAAAAAAAACGATATTTTTGTCAATTTTTTAAAATAGACATGTTTCCTAAACTATTAGTCTGTCGAAAATTACCTGATGTACCAACATACTAAACCGAAGTTACTCATATGTACTACTTTTCGATAGCATTCACCGTTTGAAATTACAAGGTGAAACACCAACTCTTTATAATTGTATTAGTTTTTTTTTCAAAACTGCATGTTATTATTAATTTTACGTTTAAAATTCGATGCTCTTATCTCTTAACAATTCTCATTCGAACTCTTAAAACCAGTGCCCTGTTTAATTAGAGCTAATATTATAAGTTTATAAGAAAGTATAAGTTTAAAAAACTACAAAGTACAACTACTAATAGTTTCTGTTTCATAATGAGGGCGCCCTTCCTAATACTGTTAATGGTATCGTTCGTTTTCACGAACTTTATTTGCTGCGATCCGTAAAATATGATTCGATCCCGAATTTATCACACGAGAACTTTTGAAGATCCATTCACAATCCGTTGAAATAAAAAAAAAATAGAAAAAATTATTTTCAACAGGGTTTTTCAAAAACATGCCAACTTGACACAGGTGATAGCTGAGATAGAGTTTCAACAGAAACAAACACATATTTTCAAAACAGGGTGTTTCGAAAAAATAACAATATTATGAAACTTCGTTGTTCCTTGAGCGATTTCAATAGGCGTATTTTTTTATCATCGGGATCTGGATTAAATTTTAACACGTATTACAAAAACAATTTTGAAAATTTCCCATTATTTTGTTTTAATATAACGTGTTAAAGTTAATCCAGATCCAGATCCAGATCCCGATGATAAAAAAAACACGCCTAATGAAATTAAAACAAGTAATAGCTGAGACAAAATTAAGAAAGAACAAAATGATTTTAAGACAGGATGTTTAAGAAATACGAATTAGTTAAGATTTAAAATGTTTTTTTTTTTGAAACAACCTAATTTGAAATCATATTTTTCTTTTTTAATTCTATCTCAGTTATCACTTGTTTCAGTTTCATTAAAATCGCTCAATGAAGAACGAAGTAGTATAATGCTGAAACTTTTTTGAAACAAAAAATTTCTTTTGAATTCTGTCTCTGCTATCTATCACCTGCATAAACTTTATTGAAATCGGCAAAGGAACAACGAAGTTGCAAAATGTTGTTGACAGATTTTGGAAAGCAATACTCTAAAGTACATATTTATGTGCAGATAAAACAAAAATTAAAAAAATTGTCGAACCGTTTTTGAGATATCGAATTTTCAAAAAAATTTTGAAACTTTTTTTAAAAATTCAAAAACTTTGAAAAATTTGATATGCAATATTATTTAATCTTATCTGAAAAACTTATTTAAACCCATTTAGCTGATAGTGAGAAAATTCAAAATAAAAAAAAACGTTCTATGACAGGTACCTACTATTAATAGTTGCTAAGTGTAAAATTTAAAATTTTATAATTTTTGGTAGTAGATCGTACTAATTTTAGTATATAGAAAAGTTAAATCAAAATCGTAGGAGCCATTTTTGAGAAAAAAAATATTTTCCTTTGCGGTTTTTTAACTTACGTATGGAAGGTACCGTTATTTTTTCATAAATGTAAAATTTTTCTAAAAATAATTTAGAAAGTACACTCTTGAGTATCGAGTTTCAAAAAAATCGATCATATCGTTTTCGAAATATTTGATTTTCAAAAAAAAATTTTGAAACATTTTTAAAAATAAAAAAAAAAATGTTTTTCAAAATTTTGGTTTATAAAACTATTTATATTTTTGGAAGATTTCTGTGTAAAAAAATATTGAAATCAGTCATACCGTTTTGAAGTAAATCGAAAATTAAAACAATGGTTCTTTGGGAGGTACCATAAATAATCATTTTTTGAAAAATGGTTTCCACTTAAAGGAAGCCTTTACTAAAATTTATTTATTGAACTTTTTTTGAAAAAAGTTGTGGAGCCGTTCGTGATCACCAAAAACCACTATGTACCTACCAAATTTGAAGAAAATCAATCGAGCCGTTTAGGCAGTAGATGAACAGACAGACAGACAGAATTGTGCCACCCACTTTTTTGGTATTGTCTATCATAGTAATGTCAGGTTTGATTGTTATCTCAAATTTTTTTTTGAACGAATCCAAAACTTGCCTTTACTATAAGCCTTATAGTACCTATATTGCAAGTAAAAATATAGTGGACACATCTATAGCAGTATACCTTATTTATAACGGAACTGTGAGAAAAACGGCTTAAGGAAACTCCTAAAAAAGTCCACTGAGAAAAAAAGTCTTTAAAAAACTCCATACAAATTTTTTGCTTTTGAAAGACAAGGGTATTTGTACTTAGTTTCTTAAAGTACTTTTTTTCAATTTCGTTATAAATCACGATACTCCAGCAGGTGTCTGTTCTAACTTTTTTTTCTAATTAAATAGAGTACACGAGGTGTTAGCTATAATTTTGTTGTAAAGATTTTCGAACGGAAAAACATTTTTAAAATATTTATAGAAATTATTTTGTTTTACTTTAAAAATTTTGTAAATCCTGGGCCCAGATCACGTTACTCGATTCGATTGAACGATCGTCGTTTTGACTCTACCTGTCTCTATTCACATCAACAGGAAAATATAGAGAGAGTAATAGTAGAAACGATGATCGTTTGATCGAATCGTGTTACGTGATCTGGGCCCTGTACTTTTAAAAACTCTTTCAGGTGTTGACTACGTTGTTGTATGTAGAAAAAAATTAGCCCAGAATCGAAATAAACGTTTTCTCTTGAGTTATTCGGGATGAAAAACATTTTCCAACAAATTTAATTTATTTTACTATGACTTGTTTTTAAATGTTATCAATTACCGATAATTATCCTATTACGATTGTCAATTATCAATTTGATAGTTGATAAACTTTGAAAATTGTTTTTTTAAACTCAATTTATTAAAAAACTGGTCAACCATTCTTTTATATTTTTCAATTTTCTTGTGATTCGCAACTAGCTAGATTTTTAAAAATCGAATTTAAAATTTATAAACTATCGAGTTAATAATTGACATCTGTTAAAGGGTTAAGAAAAAAAACTATCACGAAGCCCATTTGTTTGTTCTCAAAGTATTTGAGACGCAAAAAAAAAACTGCCAACAACTTTTGGTATACCTACATTATTTTCCAATGTCGTGCGAAATTGGAAAACAAGCAATGTAAATGCAATATTCAACTTGGGAAAAACCGAACTATTCCAAACATCGTGTGATTTTTTCAATCTAGTTCTAAATCAAATAGTTCGCAGAGCAGGCATTAACACTGAATGCACTATTTTCTGCTTCGATTTGGCTGAACCCATTGGCAGATGGGTTCAGACGAAGACGAAGTGCACGCTATAACACTCTTTTACTGACAATCCTGCTTTATGACTTTTTTTTTTGATTTGTTCCTAATCCAAAACAAATTACTCAAAATTATACACAGAAACCACGAAACCAAAAATTAGACAAAAAGACCGGCAGACAGAATATGATTTTTCTCTACAAAAAGCAAAAACAAGCATCTGTCAAAATTCACGTCAGATATCTATGTCAAGATATAATCGCAGAGTGATACCGCTAACATCCAGTCATGAGATCAAAAAGAGTGACTTCACTAGATATTACATGTCAAGATGGGCATTCTGAGAGAAATTATTTTCTTTGTCATGATAAAGATATCAGACATTGAGTTGGAGAGACAGATCTCCTGTGGAGTTTTAGGATTGTTCAACGTATTTTTTTTTGTTTTTGTAACTTTGCGACATTTAAAAACTCAAATAACATGTTCATGCAAATATAGTAAACCAGACTGCAGGCCGACAGTCGAACTATACCACAAACACATAGTCCCACCATCGACCATCGATTTAAATTGATTTTGTAGATACCAACATTTTTGTTATTAACAAAATAAAACTGACACTTGAAACAATCCGTAGAAATATAAAATAAACTCGAACTATTTTCGAGTGTTTACAGAGCGTATAAGAGTCGCGTTCGAAAAAAAACACTGATATTTTTGATTTTCTTAAAAAAAAAAGATGTATGGCGTATGAGTGCTTTTTTACTATGGAGTATTGGAGATAGGTACTAATTCGATTATAAAATTGTATGTAGCAAATAAAAGCAGCTTATTCATTCTGTATTGAATAAAAAAAAAAAAAAATTAAATTAAAATTTTTAAATAGCTGCCCTATAACCTAAGAATAAACTTATTCGATAGTGAAAATTAAACAAAAACATAATTTGTTCAAAGGTAGGTAGTAAAGGTCTGCATGAATGAATTCATTTGCCCTCCCTTAACGGGTGCAATACTTCAGTGTACACCATTCATTGCAATTTTTCAAAACAGTGTATACAGTGAATATGAGTAGGTACTATTTTCGAGTGTTTACAGAGCGTATAAGAGTCGCGTTCGAAAAAAAACACTGATATTTTTGATTTTCTTAAAAAAAAAGATGTATGGCGTATGAGTGCTTTTTTACTATGGAGTATTGGAGATAGGTACTAATTCGATTATAAAATTGTATGTAGCAAATAAAAGCAGCTTATTCATTCTGTATTGAATATAAAAAAAAAAAAAATAAATAAATTAAAATTTTTAAATAGCTGCCCTATAACCTAAGAATAAACTTATTCGATAGTGAAAATTACACAAAAACATAATTTGTTCAAAGGTAGGTAGTAGAGGTGCATGAATGAATTCATTTGCCCTCCCTTAACGGGTGCAATACTTCAGTGTACACCATTCATTGCAATTTTTCAAAACAGTGTATACAGTGAATATGAGTACCCACGCTATAAGAAGCAGTTAGTGTATTCTATTCGATCACCTGACTTCAAAGTATTAAAGTATTCATTCACTTGAGTTTCAGGCAATATGTACAATATTGCAGTGTGCTTGAAATAAAATGAATGTCTTGGAATTGGTTTCAAGACATTCAATGCAGACCTGTAGTAGGTAGGTATGTATGTATTAGGGTGGTCGTTATAATGGGTTTTTTGAGTTTAAATATTTTGTTTTAATATTTGGTCGTTATAATGGGGTTTTTGAGTTTTAATATTTGGATGGGCCTAAATTGGCTCTAAAAAAAATCCGTAATTTTGTTCAGATTTTTATTTTCAACCCCTATAGTCGCTGTAGGAGTAAATTAAATTTCTCCCTTTTTTTTTGCATACTAGGAAATTCACGAAAAATCTGTCAAAAATTACAGGGTATGTAGGTGGGACAAGAACAAAATCTAACGGGAGGGGGGGGGGTAATATCTCCATCCGCTTGGACGGGAGGGACAATTTAGTAAAATAATTGCTTAAAATAGAAACAAAAATAATTAAAAAACAGAGGCAACACGGAAAGCCAGAAGTTCATTTTTTTTTATTATTTTCAAATAAAGTTCTTTGGATAAGCTATTTCAGCAAAAACAGTTTTCAAACCTAAAATAAAAAAAGAAATATTTTTTCCTCAAAATGTTGAGTTTGAAACAATTTGTTGCCAAAACCGTTCATCAAAAAACTTAATTTCAACGCAAACGGTAAGAATGGACTTCTGGCTTTCCAAAAAGCTTCAAGACATTGCTGCAAGTAGAATAAATAAATAAATTGGCTGGCGGAACAGCTCGTGGAAAACCAGGTCCTTGTGACTTATAACTCTCAACCATTACTGTGTGCGTGTTGTTGGCAGGAAGTGTTGCCGTTGGGTTTTAATTTATTTTTCTATTTTATGCAATTATTTTATTAAATTGCCCCTACCGTCCAAGCGGGGGCAGATATTACCCCTATCCCATGGGATTTTTTTCTTGTCCACTTCCCAAATACATGCTCTGAATTTGTTTGGCATATTTTACGCAAATTTCTTAGTATGCAAAAAACAAAGGGGAACTTTACTACAGCGACTATAGGGGATGAAAATAAAAATCTGAAAAAAATCAGGGGATTTGTTTTTTTCATTTAGAGCAGATTTAGTTGTGCAACGAAGAGCATTTTTTTTGTTTGACTTTGAAAGTAACAATATTTTATAGAACTTTTGCTTACAAATATTCGTGACATCTCTTTCTGATGAAAAGTTGTTGTCGAAATGTGTGAGTAAAAAGGGTTCTTAGAATATATCTCACCTCCTGTTCATCTGAACGAAAAATTACTTAAATAGTTTTTAGTAGAACATGTAATTTCCTACAATTTTGTAATGGAAAATTATGATTCGTGATTGTTTTTATTTTTTGATACTAAGTGCATAACTTAAATATTTTGTATATTGTTTAATTATGTATGTATATTGATTTTTTGTTTAATTTTGTTAATGTATTAGTATATTATTATTAGATTGCCTTATTTTACTAACCACTAACACATGCACTTATGATGAGCCTCTGATTGTAGGTTGCAGCTTGCTCTAAGCTCACTACAACTAAGAATCTGAAGTGTAAAAAAAAAAAAATTCGTACTGTAGCTAAGTTCCATGTTCTACAAAAAAACTAAAGTAATTTCTCGCTCAGATGATCAGGAGATGAGATAAACCCTTTTTACTCAAACATTTCGACAGTTTTTCGACAATGAATTTTTAACTAAAAGATATCTCACAGATATTTGCAAGCAAAAGTTCTATAAAGTACTCTCACCTTCAAAGTCGAAAAAAAAATTTTGCTCTACGTTCCATAGGAGCCGAGAAAATAATTGCATTAAGGTCTTTCAAAGCTTTTTTTTTCAAAATGGCGGACAACGCATATACTTTTTTTGTTCGAATTTTGTGAATTTAAACTCTACAAGAGGTACTCTTTATGAACTAAAAAAAATTCGAAGCAGTATTTTTTGTAAATACAAAATGTTAATTTGACTGGACTCATAAAAACTTTATGGAATTTTAATATCTAATGAACATTTCGATGCTCCATTATTAAGTTCGAATTAAAAGGGCATTCTAATTCGAACTGAAATTTTACTAAGTGCGAAACTTACAATAGCTTTTAAGGCTCCCCCAAACCAACGCGAAACATTCGTCGACGACGCGAAATCATTCACAATAGCACAAAATATGAAGGAAACACATTGCTAAACAACAACAAAAAACTCTCTTTGCGAATGATTCAGACGCACGAACAAATTTTAATGTGAAATATTTTTCGGGTGAAAATCTGAATAAACATGATATAAACAGCAAATTAAATAAGAATGTTTACTCTTCAAAGAAATAGTTGAGTGCAATAATGTGCATTGATCTTGTTGCCAAATTAATTTGTACATTATGGTTCTCTTTATAAAGTGCAATGTTGTCTAAGATTGGCATTTGAATATTTTCTAGACAATATGTGTCATCACCTCATCTAGATTGATTACGAATATTTTGTGTCACAATGTTGTTTCTCTTATTTTGAACCATAGGAAGTTTAAAATTAAGCTAAATTTGTATAAACATTATCCTAAACACCACAAACCATAAAGTAATTATCATCCCATCTCACTGAATGAAGAATGTATGTATAAATTGTTGTGCCTCCACGTCACAAACATTGAAGCATTCAGGAAGTTGTTATAGTTTGCAAACTAAAGAAAAAAAAATACTTAACAGGAATCTAAATGTTCCCCATTTAAAAATAGACCTGATGGCAACGAAACTATTTCACCTTTACATTTATAGAATGCAATCGTGCGGCAGATTTTCCCATTCTAATTCTATAATTAGGATCGCTGGGGAAGAGTGATTTTTGCAAAAAATAGAAGTTTTATTTTTTTTTGTGACCATAAGGGAAACATAAGATACATTCAAACAAGCCCGTGGAGCATCTTCGCATGTCACGTTTTTCCCAAACTAATTGCTTCTCACAAAAATTGACCGAAACAAATCGATACCTTCCCGTAAGAATGTATTATGCGACATTTTCAAAATTTTAAATTAAAATTTTGAAAAACCTCTTGCTTAATTATTTATTTGTGTATTTTGTTGTAATAAACAGATTTTTAAAGAGATTTTGAGTTGAAAATCCTGTGCCAAATCTTTTTATTCAATTAAATACACAAATAAATTACTAAACAAGAGGTTGTTTTCGATGCCTTTAAATTTTTTGAAATGTCGCTTTATACATTCTTTGGGGAAGGCATCGAAATGTTTTTAAACATCTGTTGTCTTTTTGATTTGGTTCTTTGTTTTCCAACAATTTATTAGATAAATCAAAAATATCAAAGTTCCATCGTAAAAGTATTAATTAGAATATCCATTTTCTAAGTCTAGGTGAAGAAACCCAAGTTTATTGCTGGTTGGTTTCAAATCTCTTTAAATCAAATCAAAACTGGTTTTAAAACGATAAAAAATAAAATATTATATTCGTTGGCTACATTGATGCTTGATTTGATAAAAAAACATCATACTGTACTGTTAGCTTCACTGTGAAGTTAGCATACAAATATTATCAAAGGGCACGGTAGTGCCCAGCCAAGTTCGCGGCACTACACCCTTTTTACAGGAACAAACTCAGGCGATTTTCAACCCCCCTCTAACTTCAATACGAATAAAGTCAGAAACTTCAAATTCGGAGTATTTGCTGAACTGATCAAACACAGGTGGCTTACCAAATTTCAATTCTATAGCATTACCAGTTCCCAAGATATAAGACCTTAAAAATCGCAAAAACCGCAACTGACTGACTCACTGATTCACTGACTGACTGACTCACTGACAGATCATCAAAATTATGGAGCATTTCCCGACATCGTAGAAACTTGAAATTTCGCACAACAGTAGGCCTTGTGGTACATACAAAGGAAAAAATCGAAAATCTGCAATTTTCTATTCAGGGGGCGTGGCATCCACCAACTTTCTTAAATATTCTATAAATTATATGGAGCCTTTCCGATTTTTGTAGAACAATGAAAATGGGTAAGTTGGTAGGGTTTGAGGTACTTAGAAAGAAAAAAATTTAAAAAATGGAATTTTCCATACAGGGGGCGTGCCATCCACCCACATTCTTAAAAATTCTTATAAATCATATGGAGCACTTTCGATTGTTGTAGAACGATGAAAATTGGTGGGTCGGTAGGGCTTAATGTACTTAGAAAGAAAAAAATTGAAAAATTGGAATTTTGCATTCAGGGGGCGTGGTATCCACCCACATTCTTAAAAATTCTTATAAATTATATGGAGCACTTCCGATTGTTGTAGAACGATGAAAATTGGTAGGTCGGTAGGCCTTGAAGTAATTAGAAGAAAAAAAAATCGAAAAATTGGAAGTCTCAGTTCAGGGGGCGTGGCATCCACCCACATTCTCAAAAATTCTTATAAATTATATGAAGCACTTCCGATTGTTGTAGAACGATGAAAATTGGTAGGTTGGTATGCCTTGAAGTACTTAGAAGAACAAAATTGAAACATTGAAATTTTCCATTTAGGGGGCGTCTTGAAAATTCTTATAAATTATATGGAGCACTTCCGATTGTTGTAGAACGATGAAAATTGGTAGGTCGGTAGGGCTTAAGGTACTTAAAAAGAAAAAAATTGAAAAATTAAAATTTTTCATTTAGGGGGCGTGGCATCCACCCACATTCTTAAAAATTCTTATAATTTATATGGAGCACTTCCGATCGTTGTAGAACGATGAAAATTGGTAGAACGGTATGACTTAAAGAACATACAAAGTTAAAATCAAAAAATTGACATTTACCATTTAGTGGGCGATGCATCCACCCACTTTCACAGAATTGCTGTTATTTATATGGAGGACTTTCGGTTGTCCTAATATTATTAAATTTTGTAGAGCTGAAAAGCTTGATTTTCATCTGGCAAAATAAAATCTTGCAAAAAGCAGTGAAATCACAACAAAAACATAAATGTAAAAAAAAGAGCCAAGTTCTTATATGTACAAGAAACCTGTGCGTAAAAGGTCAACCAACAAAAAGTAATGAGATCTAAAATATATGCCAAGTTTTAAGTTCAGGATATTTAATATCAAATATTTGAATTAGGTGCCAGTTATAGCTATCATTGAAACTCATCATTGAAAACTTTAATGATTGATTTTGAGACATTTAGAAAGCAAAATCATTCATTATTTTGATGGTCGATTGAAGCCCAAGACTTAATTAATATTTCTAGTCAAAAAAAAATGTCAAATAGTCCCAACTTTCCACAAAAATCGACTTTTGATTTTTCAATGATCATTGGTAAGGTAGTTCAATCATTGAAATAAGAAAAGTCTTTTTATGTAGAAAGTTGGGCCTATTTAAATAGTTTTTTTTGCAAAAAATATTAACTTAATCTAAAGCTTTATTTTTCCATCAAAATAATAACTGATTTTGCCTCCTAAACGTCTCAAAATCAATCAATAAAATTTTCAATGATGAGTTTCAATGATAGCTATAACTGGCGCCTTAGAGTTATATAGAAACAACTCATAATTATGACAGAAATTTGGTATTTAATGATGACTGATTAAAATTTGGTGGATTTACTTGGCAAGTTTTCTCTTAATTACTAACTTAATCACAAATTGAAAATGTATGAAAACTTGACCAGTGAACCCACCATGTTTTAATCAGTCATCATTAAATACCAAATTTCTGTCATAATTATGAGTTGTTTCTATATAACTCTAATTCAGATATTTGATATTAAATATCCTGAACTTAAAACTTGGCATATATTTTAGATCTCATTACTTTTTTTTGGTTGACCTTTTACGCACAGGTTTCTTGTATATATAAGAACTTGGCTCTTTTTTTTACATTTATGTTTTTGTTGTGATACATATTAACAGTGCAAAATTAATTTTTTGTTTTATTTTTGTCAAATTTGGACTTCAAAATTTAAACTGAGGTTTTTTCTTGAAGTGCATAAGAAACTGCAAATTTGCAACTAGGTCTGTTACTAAGAAAAGGTCTGCAATGCTAACTTCACAGTGAAGTCAAAAGTGAAATACAAGTTTATTCGATTTCTTTTTCAATTAAGGACTTCAATATTGGAACCTTAATGTTCTATTTTAATAGCAAATTAAACTGCAAATTTGGAGCCTAACTACAAATTCCTTTTGTGAGAAAAGGACTGTTATGCTAACTTCATTGCGAAGTTAGCTGTACAGGGGCTTATACCCAATATTTGTTGAGCTACAAAATCTGGAATAGAAATGCAAACAAAAATCTGGCATGGTATGGTCCTATTGGTCTAGCTTGAAATTGTGGTGCTTACTCGCAGACGTAATTTCTTCCAAATAAATAAACAAAGATTGCTGTAAAATTTTAGCCCATTATTTTACCTCTAACCCAGCCCACAATACGGAAGAAGTTTTAAATGGCAAAACACATGTAATAACTGATAGAAAAATTTAAATTTTGGTACAAATGTCTTTTACATCTAAGATTTGGTACGAAATTCATAAAAATCGAAATCGAATATTTCCTTAAGTTTAAATTGGAAAGCCTTATTTTCCTTTTGTCTATAAGCTAGGAAGTAACTGATCTGCTCTGTTATTTTACGAAAAAGAATAACCTAAAGGAAAATGTTTTTAAAAGTTTTTCTACACTTTTGAAGATTTTTGACTTAATAAAAAGCAAAAACATATGAAATGAGGATGAATCCAATGAAGGTATCTTTGATTTTGCAATATTGTGGCGTTGAATACACATACACTGTACCTACAACAACTCAACGAAACAGCACCAATTCCCAATGGAGAGGAACAACGAATATTTTTTTTTAATCAAAGATTTAAATTTCTTCTCTTTTTTCTAAGCTAAACGACTACGTTAACTAGAGCCGGTTCTATTCCTTAAACGAGCAATGTTTAAGATTTGGTGCCAATATATTTAGTGGGGATGCTAGTGAGACCAACTATTTTGACCTGACGGGATGAGCTTTAGTATACAAATAGTTTATGCCCTAACTTTATTTTAAAGAAGTGTTGCTAAGATGGCAACACTGTCAGAAGGACAATAGATGGGTTGCCAATTACGATTTTAAATCCCGAAGTGTTGTTTATAAATTAAAAACTAGGGGTTGGACGATGACTTGAGAGCTGCCGTTAGATTTAGCGCCCTTGAAACCAATATTGATTTTTTCCCACCCCTCCCCATGCATGGAGGGGATGGAAAAAGGCCGTTTTGGGAATTAAAATTTGCATAACCGAGAAAAGTTAGAAAATATTTATATTAATAAATTTAAAGATTGGTGTCGAAGCAGAGTACACAATCTACTACAGTACATCCAAGGTTGATTTAAGATCTACTTTGATTCTTTAAAAATTCACTTTAAAAATGCTGGAGAGGGGGATATGAAAGATTAACAAACTTAGATATTTATCTTTTTGACATTTTGAACTTCTACCATGAATCCCTTCCCCAAACATAATTTTGGCACCACTGCCGTTTTTGAGAAAAATGATATATAGAAAATAGACAGTGTCTAACAAAGACAATAAACAGCCAAGTTGAAAAATTCAAAAGGGAATTTTATTTTCAATTCGATCGCAAATCTTATATTTTGGTTCCTATAAAATTCGTTTTCACAATCGAATCAAATCTGCTAGCATCTGTAAAATATGGTTCATTTTGGAATTTACTTCTATCATGCAAAAGAGAGAAAAGTATAATTTTATGAAATGAGAAAATTTTCAAAATCCAAAGTTACGCAAGATAAAGTATCGAAGGACAAAGTTTCGAAAAAAAGTTTTTTGTAACCCTTGGAACTTCGTTGTTCCTTGAGTGATTTCAATGAAATTTACACAGATGATAGCTGAGATAGATTTATAATAGAAAAAATAATTTTAAAAAAGGGTGTTTCAAAAATATGTCATAATTTAACAACTTCGTTGTTCCTTGAGCGATTGCAATGAAATTTACACAGGTGATAGCTGATACAGAATAATTGTAACTTGCAACAGAAAACAAATATTTTCAAAACAAAGTATTTCAAAAATGAAGACAAATTACTGGTATAATTTTATTCTTCCTTGAACAATATCAATGACACACACAATTTCAATCCTTAATAGTACGAGAGCTAGCAACGTCAAAACAGTAGTCATTTCAGTATCGGTGTTTTTTTGATACTCGTGATAGCAGTCTGGCTGGTGGGAAATGTTGCATTCCGCCATTTTAAAAAAAGGTGTTGAAAAAAGTAAATGCAATTTGATTGGCTCCTATCGGGTCAGAAAAAAAAATTTATTTGATTTAGGTAGGTAGGTAAAAATATCTTAAAATTTTTTGTTTACAAATATTGTAGTTCGGGCAGTTTTTCCTATATATTTCCCAAGCTGCTAGACACATAGAGTGGGGCCAAATATCAGCCAGACACCTTTAGAGTTTTCAAACAATTTTTTTTACAATGTTTCTCAGGCCACCAGACACCTACAGTGGGACCTTACATTCACCAGACACCTTAAAGTTGTCAATATAAGGCGTTTTCCTTTGGAGGTGGCGAAGTACTTACGAGTAGATGAAAACCCTAATCTAGTACTACCGACTGCACATGCTCTCATGCGCGAGTAGATACATTTTACATGTGAAAGCAGTTTGATGTGTTCCATTGAAAAAAGCTGGCAAAGTACTTGCAAGTACTTCGCCACCTCCAAAGGAAAACGCCTATAATCGTATGTTGTAGGTTATAATATCAAAATAAAGTCTTATATTGTATAAAATGTTCCTTGGACAACTAAGTATATCAAAATATTTCCCCAGAACCAGACACCAACAGTGGGACCTTATGTCAGCCAGAAACTTTTAAAGGTTTCAAAAAAATATTTTAATTTACTTTTTAGTTTCAAAGCATCATTTCTTTGTACTTCGGGTAACTATTTCACAATATTTTTCAGGCTGTCAGATTCCTACAGTGCAGCCTTTCATTCACCAGACACCTCAAAGTTGTCAAAATAATCATGTGTTACGTTACAATTGGTGGAGACTTGAACATACCGAAATTAGACGAGAAGTTTATTTAACTGAAATGTTTGTTTTTGGACTTTATAAGGGTAATTTCTAATGCTGAATATCAGAGATCGAAAATAACAGTTGAGCTTTATTTTAAATTGGTTTATCACTGAGAGATATTTAATTCGTCAAATTTCATTTTGGTCTCGGTCTGAGATTTATTTTTAAAAATAATTTTTTTATATCTTTTGGTGAGATTTATCATTTAATTTCCAGAATAACTCTTATTTGTTGACATTTTTTCTAAAAAATAAAGGGAAACGATCAACCTACAACTGTTTGCATGGAAAATTAATCAAAAATGGTATTTTCTCTCTAATAAAAAGTAGATATAAAATCTGTATTGTTTGAAATATTTCAGATAATTCAGAACTCAGTACACTCGAATCGTCATCAACTTTATAAAAGAAGAGGTATTACGATAACGACGCCGCAGATACCACCTAAACGTGGCTTTCAGTGTCATTGTGGTCATTGTTTTAATCTCGCTTTTGTCACGCCGCCGGTCAAACCCGTTTACGAGGCTATCTGTGTCATGGTTTTTTCGCTATGGTCTCACCGTGTATTTACACGTGGTTTTTGGCATTTAAAATGGTTTTTCCATCATCTCGCTTTGGCCTCGCTATAGTCTCACCAAAACTTTTTTTTTCAAAATTATTTTTTTCAAGAAGGTTACAATAAGCTAAAAACGTAGTTAAAATATCAAACATGGTTTTATTTTTCATGGTCATTGTGTTAATCACGCTTTTGTCTCGCCGTGCCCTTTTACATGGGTATCTGTGTCGTGGTTTTCTCGCTATGGTCTCACCGTGATATTCACACATGGTTTTTGTCATTTATAATGTTTTTCCATAATCTCGCTTTCGTCTCGCTATAGTCTCGCCAAAACTTTTTTTTTCAAAAAGATTACAATAAGCTAGAACCGTGGCTTAAAATTCCAAAGGCGGTTTCATGCTTCATTTACACGGCTAACTGTATCGTGGATTTCTCGCAATAATCTCGCTATAGTCACGCCATGATATTTACACGTGGTTTTTGGAATTGTTGAGATAAGAACCCGTTGGCCAGCCAACGCACAATCGTTCAAAAGTGTTGACTAACCTTAAAAAGATCTCTTTAAGCTAATTTTTCATATAAGAGCATAACGAGATGAAATTATAACCATAAGCGAGAAAACCTCGTGTACGTGTACCTAAATGCATTCCACCATGGCTACAAATGAAAAAACAACTTGTAAATGGCCATGGCGAAGCGTATACCATGGGACAACAATACACAAAACTTCGTGTGAACGCAATCGGTAAAAAGACGCCAAGAAATCGTCACTATCACCATCGTGCAATCGTCGTTGTCGTTATGTCTGTCATCGTCGGTTACATTGTATTTTGACGCGCTATTTTAAGGTGGGAAATTTTGACCAAAACCCTCATAGACGCGTGTCAGCTCAAAGACCAGAAAGAGTCAATTTCGATAAGCACTTCCACTAAACTCTTATTGAAGAGTATTAAACAATGAATTACAAAACAATTATTTGAAAATCCAAAAGCAGATCTTTTAAATCAACAATACAAAATAAAAATCTCCAAATGAGATTTATTTTTTTCGGTTGTTGAAGAATCTGGTTCCTCTTCGGCTGTTTTTGTCACTGGATTTGCCATGAAACTAGTTTATTTCATTTATTTTCCCGACGTTTCGACAGGGGTTGCTGTCTTCTTCAGGGGATCTTTATTGAAACAATAAATCACAAACACAGTTGAACAAGTTTGTTTGAACATATTAAAAAAGAAAAAAGTTGATAGCAAGCTTACATTTGAAATTAATAAAATAGGTTTTAAGCAAAATTTACATTAAAATGTTTAAAAAACTTTTTTATAAAAAAAAAAAAAAATAAATTAGTTATAAAATAAATATTTTGTGAACTTAGCACTTCTTCCTACAGTAATTGAATTTATTTTTTTCTCTCAGCGATAAGTGGAAAGTGGTCAGTGGCTAACCGAAACCTAAGAAAATCAAAATAAAAGTTTCTCACTGAGAGAAACCAAAAAAGTTCTTTTTAAGTTAAATGGTTATTAAATGACCATTTGAAAATCTCGTCAGGCAAACGAAATTTTAAAGACTTTTCAAAAGGTTGAGTTTTATTTTCGACCTCTGGTGAATATGTTAAAAAAGTTAGTCCTTTTATTAATTGACTTTTTTTTTAAAGAGCAACAGGATTTTTACTGAAAACACTTTGAAAATTATGGTCCAAAATTTCAAGGGAGGGGGGAGTCAGACCCCTGTTATCCACCTGGCTACAGCCTTGGTTGGTCATCAAAATCTTTAATGTTATGAAAAAAGTACAAATTATCGCGAGCCCCTTTCAGCACGTATGTAAATACCTAATAAATTAAAAAAAAAATGTCTAACAAAAAAAATTCATCAAAATTGGTTCTACTGACTAGACTTTATTTATTTCTTCTTTTATTGCATCAATTTTTAATTAATTCTATTCTTTATTTTATTTTTCTGACCATATTGTCAAAATCTACTATATCTATGTTCAGACATAAATCTGTTTGATTTATTACATAATGCATAGGTACTTACTAAAGTACACACCCTCAAGCGACAACGGAAACAAAATTAAACACTTGTTCAATGCAACAAACTGCATTCCGATTCCCGAATGTCAAATATCAACATTACCATCGCAAGTAGGAACGAATGTCATAATCACCGCGCAGGTAGATACACATCCCAAGGATTGCGGAAGTTGTGATTCCGATGTACCACTTCTACCACGCATCAACATAACCAAGCCGACGTCGCTTCGTTGTCGTTCAAAGGTTTTGCAAAACCAAACAAATAATTCATTCTGCATTTCGTCCTTTCTTGCCACCCCCGCAAACTGGAATTTATAACTGGAAGTCATCGCGTCGATGGAAAGATGGAATGCGTCGAACTTCTCTCAACTTCATGCTCATCTCATTCTCTCTCTTCTGCCTTTATTTACTCTTGAAGTTGCCGGCATGCACTGTGAAATGAAAGATTCATTCGGAAATTAATCGCAGTCGTGGCCAGTTCGGGTGGCGGAATTTTTGTCTTAAGGACTAAAATAGATTCATCTCTGTGTATCTGTATCTCACTCCTTGAAAAAGAAAAACCCAGACGGTTTTTAAATTAACATACATACTGTGAAGAAATCCATTTTAAAGGAAAACTCTTTTACAAAAGCCCACCCAATCCCACATATCTTAGTGTTAAATATAAATAAAAACAAAAATGCCGTTTCTTGTACACATACTATAAATTATGCCGGTAAAAATAAAACGCAAAATATATAAAGCTTCCATTGTAGTGAATGAGTAAGCCTGTGTAGTTGTTGATATCGATTTTTGTGTGGCAATTCAAGTCTACGACGACGACGAGTCCTTCCTTCCAAACCATAGACAGTGCTCCGACACTGGCAACAACGACCTTTTATAAGGGGTGGCAGTGTGCCAGTCAATTCGACGAAACTTGCAAGTCAAAACTCAAATAAGGAAGAACAACCATATCTCCGAGTTTTTCGAATATAAAAAAAAAATTAAAACAGTGGTGGTTGATTGTATCTGTGTGGCATTCTTGCTATCTACCGCCAAAGATCGGATAGTCAACATTGTGTAGATACTTCGTCTATTTGAAGAAAGGGTGGTAGCAAAAATACTCTAACGGCGACGTATGCTTTCCTTCCCCACGACACGCCTTCTCTACCGTGATATTTAGAGGTCTTTATACCTACCTGCTCCGTGTGTTTTAATGGTGGGTGGTTTATGGGTAGGAAGACGTCAAATCCAATGGTGTGTCTGACCTTAAGATTATTCTCTGTGCAACTCTGGAAATAGTTTTTTAAAGATGTTAATACAAAATTCATACTCCATATTTCAAATGCAATGTGTAACTAAATGTAGTTCGGTTGAAACCCCCAAATAAACCTCTGCATGACCAAGAATAATTGACGGGGGGTTGTTATAAATTTATAGGAAATTCGATACAATTCTCATTAATCGGGCATAAGGGTTGGTCCCATTTTAATTTGTTGTGTCTGATGTGTCCTGTTGGTGTCTGTTTAACAGGCTAACGTACAGTGAAGTGTTAATTTGCCATAATCAATACTGTGGTTAGTGTACAATCATTCGATGTTAGTAGTTGTTGATGGAATATAAATATTTTTGTCGATAGGTAGTGATGTGAAAATATCAATGGCAATGAATAAGTATTAAGTACCAATATACATACATACAGTATATTTATATTAAACAACAAAGTTATAACGTAATTCACAATTTCGGTTGAATTAATGTGTTGATGCATTAAATTGGTTACAGTTTACGTGAACAAAAACAAATCTGTTTTAAAGTGTCGAGCCTATGGTCAGTTAGGTAGGTACATTCTAATGGATAAATAAATAATAATTAAGAACATCATTGAATATTTTAATGGTAAGTGCACTTTTTGTTTTTGTTTTAATTCCTAAATGATTCAAAAATTAAATGCAATTCACATGATAAACAAACAGAGCGTGATATTATAAGGTAATGATTGTCAAAATGAGGTTTTTGTTTAATCACATTACGGATTAAAATATATAATTAACTTATAGTGGTCGATAACAATCAAGGACAATATCATTCATTTTGGAGTAGGCCACGTAGGTGGGTAATTAATTTAATTAAATAGGTATCCATGTTCCGATTGCTAGTTAGAATTATAGAAACCTACATATGTACATACATAGATACATATGTACATCTGTAGTTTGGTATAAATTTATTCCAAATGAAGGTGAAGTTAAAATAAACTGACACCAATGAATTTAGATCTTTTAATATAATTGTAGGTATGTTCCTAATTGATACATAAGTAGGTATTAGTCAAATGGTCAATGTATGTATTACACAATAATAATCATATTTATGTTGACATAAAAGATTTTCAAAGCTTAGATATTGGAGATTTTCAACGTGTTTTTTCATGAAATAAATAAAAGATATTATTTTGAATAACTTAAAAAACACTTAATTTATTTATTTATTTACTTCATGCATTTCGGAAGCAATGCTTCCATCGTCAGTAAGTTTTTTTTATTAAACATAAAATAAGTGTTTTTAAGTTATTCGAAATAATAGGTACCTATCTTTTATTTATTTCAAAGCTTATAGGTACATAGTTAAATTTTAAATAAATAAATAAAGATATACATATAGATATATATAGTCATTCCATATGAATATAGTCATTCCATATGAAAATAGCCCAGGAAAATTAGACCTTCACTTCGAAAAAATTGCGACAAAGCTGATTTTTGGTGGAGTGGCTTATTTTGACGTCTTAAGCATTTCCTGAAAAGAACTCTAAATTTGGACCGGGGCTTAATTTTTTAGGGGGAAGAAAGGGGTTGAAGTTCAGTTTTTTAGGAATTGCTCCCAAACTATTGGTTTTATTGGAAAAATGTGAAGGCAAAAATTAAAGCTTATGCTATTCTACAAAATGTTAACGTACTTTTTTTCGTAGAATCAATAGTTTTAGAGAAAAACGTTCAAGAACTTCATGGTGCAGTGAGTTTAGTCCAAAAAATTTATAAAATTTTTGCTTATCGCTGGGCAAATTTTGTTTTGTGATTTATATTTAAGTACAACTTTTTGGGGTGGTAGGGGAAAGGGAATGGCCACCATCTTAAAAACAAAGTTGATTTTGTTTTTGTTTAATAACTCGTTGAAATTGCGTTTTTCAAAAAAATGACCAAAGGCCAGATTTTAAACGATTAAATTATCTAAAAAATGAGCCATTAAACAGGTCTGTAAGTTTTTTAATCTCAAAGTTACTGCGGATCGAAAGTCACCTATGCCTCATATATGGTGGGGATGAAATGACTTTTTTTAAGGTTTTTCGCTTATTTGTGAATTTTTTTGATCATAATAAGCCACTCCACCAAAAATCAGCTTTCAATTTTTTCGAAGTTTGGCCATTTTTTTGTCTAATTTTCCTGGGCTAAAACGTCTGCAAAAATAAAAAACAAAAATTGTTGCTCCACTGTTTTGGATTTTGCCAAATTGTGTGAAAAGCCCCTTTGGGGCCCAAGGGAAAAAAAACACATTTATTTATATAGTTTTTGCATTCGTCAGCTGCACATGTTATTATGTTTCAAATTCGTTTGTTTTTATGTTCAAATATTTGTCTGCTTTGATGGCATCAAAAATATGAATTTAAGGAATTTGATAAAATCGGGAATCAAATTCTTGCAGATCATAACTGTTGGTTGAAGGTGTCCTAAAACATCCGAAATAATACCCATTTTGAAGCCTGCAAACTTTTCAATCAATTATAGGCCAATAAATTTAAGCAAATGTTTTGAACAAATTTTAAAAAGTAAACTTGTGTCTTGAGTGACTAGAAATAATATTATACCACTTAACCAATTTGGTTTTTGGGCTTACCAGTGCATCAAGTTCATTGAATAACCTAACATATTAAAAATAGTTTAACGACGGGCAAGGTACCTACTCCTTGCCTTGATATTGAAGAAGCATTTGATACTGTTTGGCATTATGCATTATTAGTACACCAAATTTTAGCACTCACTTTCTGTCTGAAAGGAAATTTAAGCTTTCAATAAATAAATGGTTCTCTGAATCTTACAATATTAAGGCATAGGTATACCTCAAGGTTAGGTGCTAGGTCCACTCTTATGCACTATCTTCACCTCCAACTTTCCATGTTTAACAAACTGTGATAAAGCTATTTTCTTGTATATGTATCTTTTCATCAGATTCTGTTGGTTTCATTATTGAAATAAATCTACAATCTGCCCTTAATAAAAGGGGTTATACATACGATGACCGACCAAAAAATGTCGACTGGTTAAAATGTCGATTCCGACTTTTCTGCAAGTAAGAATACGGACTTTGTCTTTACCGACTATATCTAAAATCTTGACATTTTGAAATCTCGACTTCAAAAATTCGACTGACTTGATAGAACTCGAGAAAAATATCAATATATAGGTACAAAAGAGTCGATATAAATCGACATTTTAACCAGTCGACATTTCGACTTTTCGATAGTTTTTTTGTCGGTCATTTGAACGTACTCCAAAGAAAAACGCTTTTTGTACGGAATAACCATACACTTAAGAATCATAAATGCTTATCTGACTTTGTAATAGGAACTTAACTGTCATTTGATGCTATAGAAAATTTAAGACTATGTTTAAGGCACAAGTTCTCATGTATGTATATATGATTCTTATAATGTTGAACTTATTATAGCCCAGGAAAATTAGACAAAAAAATGGCAAAACTTCGAAAAACTTCCGACAAAACTCAATTTTGGTGGAGAGCTTTGTTTTGACGTCCTAAGCATTTCTTAAAAAGCTCCCTAAATTTGGGCCGGGGCTAATTTTTAGGGAAGGGGGGTAAAAAGGGGTAAAATTAGTTTTTTCTAAATTTCTCGAAAACTAACGTACAGAAACGTTTTAATACATGGTATGATATTGCGCATATCGTTATCCTATCTCTCTCACGCATTTTGTCAACTAATGACGCAATTCTCTTTGCATTTGTTTTTGTTTCTGTTTTTTGTTTTTGATTTGATGTTGTCTTTTCTATACGTTTTTGTCCACAAGTGACGTAGATGCGCAGAACGAAAAAGAAAATCAATTCGGAATAGCGTACCATGTATTCTGTATACCTTGGTTAATGAGTAGGTTTGTGCCCGTTTTTCTCAAAATCTCTTGCTCCTACGAAAAATAGTTACATGATCTTTTTTGTGTAGAATTTTATGAGCAACAATATAAATTTATTAATTTTTCGAAAAAAATTAAAATTTTGCCCATCGATTAATAAAATTTTAATAAATTTTTTGAAAAAATTTGCTCCACCATGAAGTTCTTGCACGATTTTCTCTGAATCTATTGATTGTATGAAAAAAGGATATTAATCTTTTTTGTGTAGAATAACATAAGCTACATTTTGTACGTTCACCTGTTTCCAAAAAAAACTGATAGTTTTCAAGAAATTAAAAAAAAAACTGAATTTTACCCACTTTTACCCCCGCTAAAAAATTTAGCTCCGGCCCAAATTTACGGAACTTTTTAGGAAAAGCTTAAGGCGTCAAATCCCTAAAATCAAAATGTTGACTTTTAAAATGTCGACTGTTGAAATCTCGATTCATAAAATCTCGATCATTGTCGACATTTTAAAAAGTCGGTGAAATTTTTGTCTATATTTTGATCTGTCGGTCTCTTAACCAGTCGACATTTTTTTTTGTCGAGATTATAAAATAGCCTATTGAATAGACCTTTTAAAATGGAACAATTACGTGCAAGGGTTTTTATTATTGAGTATGTTTGTTTGGCCCATAAGCATGCTTAAAACCGAAAATGCTACTAAATTCACCCATGCGTTTCTGAGAGAATGGTCACACTGGCCACTTTTTAGTATTTTTGTTATAACTCCAAAACTAAGCCGAATTTGACAATTTTACATTTAATACTTTTTGTTCAAAATTAAATTTTTTATCGAAATCGATAGTTTGGAAAATTTCTTAAAAAAATTTAAGCAGGAAAAGTAAGCAAAAACCAACATGAAAAAAATCGAAAAATCAAAGATTTTTTAATTTTTTTCTAGATTGCACATAATTTTTTTCGGAGCAAAGATACGCTCAAGACATGCATGAACAAAGTAAACTGGAGTTTTAAGGCCTTAATATGACATGTTAAAAAAGCCATATTATTCGAAAATTGACAGAGATATAGCCGTTCAAACTTTACCATTTCTTATCATTTTTCGCAATTTTTGCCCGAAAGCCTATTTTTTGGTACTTTACGACAAATTTAACGTTCCTAGCACCTAGTACAAAATCTTATGTTATTCGGACCAGCCGTTCGGTCTGTAGGTCTGAAAGCATTTAAAAACAGCCGAAAAACGAAATTGCGAACTTACAACCTTTTTATAATTTTTTTTATAGTTCTAATGTCATATTATAACAAAAATTTGATTTCGAACATTTTTACGAAAGTGAAATTTGCCATATTGTACCGAAAAAGGGACTTTTGGGCCAAAACTGCGAAAAATTATAAGAAATGATAAGGTTTGAATGGGAATATCTCTGTCAATTTTGAACAAATATTAATCTTTGAACATGCCATATTAAGGCTTTTAGTCTTTACTTTATTTTGTCCCTGCATGTCTTGACCCTATCTTTGCTTCAAAAAAAGTTATGCACAATTTATTAAAAAATTTAGATATTCTTGATTTTTTGATTTTTTTTTGGTTGGTTTTTGTTAACTTTTCCTGCTTAAATTTTTTCTTAAAATTTTTTGAACTATCCATTCCAATAGAAAATTTAATTTTGAACAAAAAGTACCTATTATATGTAAAATTGTCAAATTCGGCTTAGTTTTCAAGTTACACCAAAAATATTGAAAAGTGGCCAGTGTGACCATTCTCTCAGAAACGCATGGGTGAATTTAGTAGCATTTTTGGTTTTAAGCATGCTTATGGGCCAAACAAACATATTCAATAAGAAAAACCCTTGCACGTAATTGTTCCTTTATACCCTTCATTTTCCGGTCTATTCAATAGGCTAAAAAGTCGATCTTATGGAGTCGATATTTTAAATGTCGGCAAATCGTATCCCACCCAATAAAAGATATAATAAAAGAATAATTTTGAATGAACAACAACAACTTGCGTGTGCTACTACCAAGTATGGGCTGGAGTTATAGCTATTTCACGAGAGCCATCTCGATCACCAAACTCCTTTAGTGGTCCTTAGTCTGGTTATGCTCGTATTAATTGAAAAACTCTTTGTCGTCATCTGTGTGATTTCCATTTACACAAAAACCCAACTTAATTTGATAGTAAAATAAGATAAAAAAAAGTTAAGAACCAGACTTATATCTTTTTCTCATGAAAAAGAAAAGCCTGTTTCTTGCCAAGAAATAATCGTCAAGTTGGTGGAATAAGCATAGTAAGGCGTTCAAGTGCTAAGTATCTTGGAGTTCATTTACCTATAGATATAATTGAATTGGTTATTTCAAAAACCTCATAAGTTACTTTTCAAATCTGCTTTTATGCTGTAAACGCTTCCTTGAACGTAGATGCGTATTCTGAGTATAAATAACGTCAGTGCAAACATTCCTTCCTCTTCAAATAATACCTCACAATAGACATTCTTTGCATAAACAGCATAAGTCAATTGAGTGAAGTGGTTTTGACATTAGAATAGCCTCACTTCACTTGTTTTTTTTTGCCATTTAAACGAAAATTGGCCAGTTTTATTAACAAAAATATATTGAAGAGTAGTACGATGATGGTTTGTGGTTTTTAAGTTTTATGTTTTGAAATAAGTAGTAAAAAAATCGCTAGTTGTACCGAAATTGGGTAAAATTGAGTTCTACAACGATAAACTACTTTCTTATTGCTTTGAAGCTCAGAAAATTTGTTGGAAACCCAAAATTGGTAAATAATTAATAAAGAGATCCATTTTCATACGGAGTGGTTGTGCCGTCCATTATCTATCTCTAGTTAAACGACCAAAAGCACTGGCCCTTTGAACAAGGTAAGTTAGAAAACTGGGTTAGAAGTGAGCTTAATATAAGCTGGGTTATTAAAAGTTTTCAATACCTGAAGAGCCTAAACTTAACGGAAAAAAATTCCATTTACCAATGTGCTTCATCTACATCTTCTTACCTTACAACATACCACATTGTATGAAACACTGATACCAGCATCCAACTCAGCAATTGGCAACAAATATTTTTCAGGTGAACAAAAGTTCAACTTTTGGACGCAGAAGGAAAGAAAACTACTACTGTCACTATTTAAGAATGGAAAAGTTGATTTAGCATTTCTATCCAAGCTAATAAAGACAAGTTATGGTATTCTGTGCAGGCTCTTTTTATGGCACAATTAGTTTAGTTTTCCTTAACTGTAAAATGACGATGAGACTCTACAATACCATATTGAAAACATTCTTGCGGCAGTTTAAGGATATTTTTGGACAACTGCCGATTGTTGTTTTTCAACAGAACAATGATCCGATTCATACAGCAGGTGTAAGTTAAACTTGGTTGGAAAGCAAAACTAGACAGTAACTCTTCTTTCCATCCTACTCTCCAGATGAGATGATCATTGAAAATGTATTGAGTTGCCTATATGAAACATAAAGCTTATGTTAATAAGAAGAAGTGCTTAAGTAAATATCTATAGACATCAAAGTGTCCTAGAGCATCATTTCATCGCATTTTTGAGGTAATTAAAAATAATGCAATGGAATGGAAACGAATAATTAATATTTTTCGAGTCATAAGTAAAAAACTAAGAAAAAAAATGCATTTTTGCACCATTTTTTGCACTTTTTTCATTGCGCGTCAAGAAATTTCAGTCGCAAGCCTCAGATTCGGATTCAGCACCCCTGAAAATATAAAGGATGCAGTAAATAAAAGCTACCCCAAAAAACACAACGTTACTGGACTAAAAACTTCAAATGCATTCAAAATTTTGAAAAATATCAGCATAATTACCACCATCAGCATTCCATCTGCTTAAAGACGAACTACAGAGAGTTTGACCTATGACAACAATAAATTGTTCAAATAAGCTAAATATTTCTTGTGTGTACCTACACATTTTCCCACTGAACAATATCCATTCAAATAAATCGATGAACAAAATTTACGTAAAATTTTACACCTGTTCGTCATGGTGGGCAGACAAGTGGTTCTTGGTGCAACAGAGGCTATTCATTAATATGACTTACAACGTTACGCAAATGACTTGGTTTTTTATTTTTTTATAAAGAGGCCTTGGGTATTTACCACTTTTTATTTATGTTCATTAAGTTGTAACTTGTGAATTATATAGGTATGTTTAACTTATTTAAATGATATATAACTTAACTACATATATAATGTTAACGTATGTAGGAGTATGTACATTATGCATGAGTATGTAGTTTAAAATAGGTACGCTTTTTAAACCAAGTGTCAGGCTTACACCTAGAAAAAAAACAACGTAAAATCAACGGAAACAACTTTGATTTAAATATTTTTCGGAACGATTTGGCTTCGAAGACGAAAATTTTTAATTCAAAGTAGCAATGACATCAATTCAAAGTGTTTCCCTCTGTTAAAACAAATATGATTTAACTATTTTTTCTCTTCATTTGAGATGTCATCATCGTTGATTTGAATTCATCCATCTTTAAAACAATATTTATCAACTTCGATTAAACTAAAAGCATCGTTGATTGAAATACATACAAATTTTAAAATACATTTTTAAAACTTTAATTCAACTTCGTCCAGTTATTGATTTAAAATAAATTGGAAACTAATTCATTAAACAAATGACAAAAATAAATATGAGAAAAGTAGGTAATAATTTTTTTTTTGATTAAATGTAAGTGAATTTTGAGTGGGCGTTAATTTTGTTCACAAATGTTTTGTAGATACTTCGTGAAATTACGAAGCGCTCTCGAAATTCTATATATTAAGCTAAGATATAAATTAAAAAGTGATTAAAAAATCTGACTTTTACGTTGGCCTAACTATGCAACACTTTAAAAGTAAGTGTATGGAAATTTGAAATTCGATTTCGAAAAATATTAGCATCTTGCACTTTGAATCTACGTTGAGTGTACTTTCAATGTTCGAAAAGTTGATTTCAATGTAAAATTGAATACGTTTCGCTTTGAAACAAAGTTGGCTTTGTTAAATCTACGTTGCCTATTTAAATCAACAGGTTTTCAACTTGAAATTAAATATGATTTATTAAATATTATTCAACTTTAAATCAAATATTTTCTATTAGATTTTAAATTGCATTTTTTCACTCAGTGTATAAAATGACCAAAACATTTTTCTTGTGCATTTCTTAAACTACAAAATAAAACAAGAAAATATGAAAACCATTCCCTACTTTTGCACACTCTGTCTTAAATACCAGCCTATAAAATTATGACAATGAAAAGGGTTATTTATTATAATAAAAAGGATATAACAGTTAAAGAACCAAGAAACATTATAAATACAAAACTAATTCTAGCTGCTAGTGTACAATATAGTTCCTTATCCGTTAGTTTTTTTATTTTTCTTTGACTTTCTACTCCGTATCGTTTTGTGTGGACTTTCATTTTACTTTTTATTTTTCTCTTCTCCTCTATATGAGAACAATTAAGTGTCAGCCCTTAACATAATGCGGTGCAAGTGGATTAAGCGGTTCATTCAAAAGCGGCTTACAAAACACACTCAATGTTCTCGTTATGTCGCGCACAAGGGTTTTTCAAATAACGAGTGAGCGACTGACAGAAAGGGAGTCTGAGTTTTGGCTTCAACTATGCAGTCACACAATTGTACAAATGCAACAAACGATAGGATTGTCTTTATATGCGCTTTCCAAGAGAAGGCAGGAAAAATTGAGGAGGGTTAAATAAACATGAAGCCACCTCTTTTTGTATTACCAGGATTCTTTGCAGCGTTTTTGTTTTTTTATTTCATCATTTGTTTTTGCTTTCCTTTTATGCAGGACATTGTAAGATGTTTATAATTAGCATTTACCTGGCTCATTTGAACCGCATAATTTTTGCACAGCATAAATTCATTATAAGGAATTGTTCATTTATATGTTAATTAACACTACCTGACACACACCCCTCGCCCGCAGCCAGTCAGCCAACTCCAGCCAGCGTATCAAATAAGTATAATTAAGGTCTTTTTTCAAAGTGAAATGAAATAAGTTTGAATATTTTCATCAAGTTTCCTCATTCTCATAGGCGTAGCTAAGTGGGTTATTAAGGGTCACCTTTTCAGTGCTGAGTTAACTTTAAGTTAAATCAGTATTAATTAATCATCCTGAAAATAATTTAACCCCGAATTAACTCCGAGACAATTTTTCAGTGGAGGATTAGTTTTATTTTTCAGTTTTCAAAAATCTATCGAAACCGAAGTACCACACTATGGATATCACTTTTTCACATCTTTCACTATCGAAATCGAGGTGGCGCCACAACGTAAATTGCACTATCAAAAGGATAAACTCACTCTGATTAAACTCAGAACTAAGTCAGCACTGAATAACTGGCTCTAATTACTACATTGTGCTTTCAGTAAGATGGTGCAGCCAGGCAGCAAAAAATCAATGTAGGCTGATTTTCAGGAACTCCATACGATCTGTTGCAGTCTTGACTTGACTGTTCCTAATTTTTGCTATGGGGTTATTGTAAATAAGATGATAACAAAAATAAACCTTCAAAATATGACTGATTTGACCCTAAGTTAAACTGAAAAATAAACATCAAAGAACGGCTCAGCGTGGCTTTCTACGCGTGAAGTGAAACTTTTGGTAAAAAGTGGGGCCTTCAATCAAAGATGATCTTGTGGACGTATACAGCCGTGGTACGGCCGATTCTTACTTATGGTCTGTTGGCCCGCACTTAACAAAGCATATAATCGATAAACTCAAAAAGGTTTAAAGAACAGCTTGTGTAGGCACCACAGAGGGTTCTTCGATCTTACCCAACGGCAGCTTTAAGCGTTTTTCTGCACCTTATACCACTCGATCTACATATCAAATATCTAGTATCCTGGGGTGCTTTAAGACTCAAGGAATCAAATTGCGGATCTTGAAACTAGACCCAAACCAAAATCGTAATGCAGCTATCCTTACAGACGGTCAGGCAGCTGTTAAAGCCATTGATTCGGCTACATCATCCTCTAAATTGGTCCAGCGATGCCGAGATGAGCTCGCAAGCCTATTAATACTAACCTCAAAGATACCCTTGTCTGGGTTCCTGGCCAAAGTGGCATTAAGGGAAATGAACGGGCAGATGAACTAGCCAGCAAGAATCAGCCCTTCACATCTCACTCGCGGAAAGAGTCAACATTCCCCTTGGAGTTGTGAAGGGCAATATATTGTCAATCTTCTTTAGTGAATCCAATCGTAGGTGGAGCAGCTTAACCAAATGCAAAATATCCAGAAAGATCTGGCCCAAATTCAAACCAGGGAACATATCTGGTCTCATGGAGGATGTTGACCTTCACTGAAAACCCCCTGTCATGCGAAGTGAGCAGATCGCTTTTAATAAATCCCGAAGAGTTGATCTGATATGTAGAACCAGGCGAGACACAACCATGGTCGTAACAACCTGTACTGGGGACTGGCCATTAGGAAAACATGCTATGAAGCGGAGTATTCCTTACAATACTCACTGTCGTAGCTGTGGAGACTAGCAAGAAAAGGAAACAGTTCTACATTTTCTTTGTAAATATCCTGCTCTAGCCAGTTTGGAGTGGCATTTTTTGACGACTTCAACGAACTTTCCGAAAAGAAAATCAAAAATCGGTTGATTCTGGACCATGTTCCCCCAAACCCCATAGACCGTGAGCAATCGGAATATGGGCCTCTGCTGCGTTTCATGATACTCAAAGCAACGATGATCATATGGTTGGATCGTTCGCACTTCGGCCATTCTGCTATCTACCGAGCTGGGCATATCGTAGCTGGCTTCGGGCGAGTTGCAATCCAATGGAGTGAGTGTCCTTATGTCCAGCCTCCTGTCGTTTGTGCTGGCTCACAATATACAACCATATCCCAAATCCGTTCTAATTCAAACCAGGGAACATATCTGGTCTCATGGAGGATGCTGATCTTCACTGAAAACCTCCCGTCATCATGCGGAGTGAGCAGATGGAGGCCCAATAAGAAATCTCGCATCCAATCATGTACCTGGAAGACCCCCTGAGGAGTCATGTTTGTCGATTTGAACAAACCAACATACTACCTTCCCGAGTCCCTCTGTTGTCAACTTCTAGACATTAAAGATGATCCTCAGAGGACATCCGTAAATCCTCATTTTAATCTACTTTCATCCACAGTCCAAACGAGTTATGGTATCAAAACGGCGCAATTCAGTGCTAAATGGGCACCGAGCGAGAATGACGCACGTGCCACCATTTTTGCCTACCTACCTACCTATGAATGATTTTAAACAATGCATTTAAACAATTACTGCGAGGTGACTGCTCCTGATACCCTTCAGGCAGTAGTGAATAGTATATCAATTATTTCCATCTCTTGACATGGTATTTTAGTCAAAACTGTTTCACATAGGTATTCTTTTCAAAAGTTTCATCCTAGTAGTTCACTATTGGTGCGGATAACACCCTAAAAAAAACTAGCTACGGCTATGCGTGGCACATGCTGGTATAGTCCTTGGCACTTTTACATTTTCTTTTTGACAGACTGATGCCATTATTATAGGTAAGGGTGTGAGTGGGACTTGCCTAAGGTCGCCAACCAAGACCGCTGATGCAGGAACAGGAAAACAACAAACGTGTTTTATAAAAATTGACATTTTTGCTTACATAAAATATTTTCCATTACCCGCTTATTTAATGCTCGTTGAATATCTTCTTCAATATTTAAGAGAGGGGATGTTTTGAAATTGATGGGTATCGGAAATGACGAAACGACACACAAAGAGGGAGTGAAGCAATTTCTTCAAAAGAGTTTCTTTTTTTTTTTGTTTACTTGTAGGACAGCAGGCGAGTGAGCTCCATTCAAGGGAGGAACCATCTCTTCAATCTGTGTTCAAAGAATGTTGGTTCGTTTCCGGAAATAAATTAATACTGACGGTAAGGACGGTCATTATGATATTGGGTTGGTGAAACAGCTGTTGTTTTAGTAGCGGTAATCGATTTTGAAAACATTTCATTGCAATATTTTGTTGTTTAAGTATCCTTATAACATGGAATCTAATTGGATTTGAACAAAAAATGTTGGTAGCATGTAAGACCATAACATTAATTCTTTTCATATAATATTTCTTTTGAGAATACTTACCTACATACCTAAAATATTTCAGAAGATTTTTGTAATTTACGTTTGTAACTACGAATGTCCACTTTAACATCACTTTTTTCGTCTTTAGTACTCTTATTTCTTATTTCTTTAATTATTTATTTTGTTCAAAGAGTTTTTTGTTTAATATTTTGTGCCTGTTTATTAATGAAACTGTATAAAAGAAAGAAGGACACTGAACATTGAGTACCAAAGACAAAAGGTTTGGGGATGCTTGAATATAACCTACATGTATTCCATCCATCTAAATTATGTAGTTGGAGACAAGTAAATTTCATTTTAATTCAGACAGCTGACAAGCCCACCCACACTGAACCGAAGTCGTCTTTTTTCTCAAGATATTAGAAAGTTTAATAGAAAAGGAAATTCGTCTAAATCTTAATATCAGTGTGCTCTCGCAGGCATTAACATGCATTTATTAAGGGCAAATCTGTTGAGGTTGCACTTAATGAAGTGGTCGACACGATTGGGAAATAAAATAACTTACCTTGACAAAGAAAGGGCCTTCAATAATGTCAAAAACATTATTGCTATTCGAAAAGCCCTAAACTCTATAAGCATCTATCTGATTGTGTTACATATCAAACGGGAATTTTTAATGTAGAAATGGGTGATAGCCGGCTTGTACTCGTCAAGAGAAAGCTTAGAGAAAGTTAGTCTATGCGGTATCAAAGTCTTGGCATACACTGATGACTGCGTGATAAGGGGATCAACACAAAAAATCGGTGCCACACTGTGCGAACTCCTGCAAGACGGACGTATAGGTGTACGATCAGACACCCTTTAAAAAACCTCCCCACAGCAGCCAATACTGGTTGATCGGTGTTGCAGTGAGTTCAATATCAACTTACTGCGACTCCAGCGAAATAAACTAAGTGCATCCCAGGTACAAGAGAAATCAAATTTAACTAGAGTTTCCTCAAAACCACAAATTTTGATTTTGACTAATAAATATCTGGAGTTTTCCAAAATGAACAACCGACTGAATACTTAATCTATAAGCAGGCTTCAACCTCAACAATTTCTTTTTGTTGGACACCTTCTGAGTTCTGAGGACTCCAACTCAGTGAGAGCGACCATACTGTACATATGGGATCCCCACTTGTACAGTATGGGCATGAAAGGTGTCAAGATAAAGAGGCGGAAGACGGCTTATCTGTCTTCTGAATGACCTAGCTTAGCCCAGACTATGAAAATATCGCTCGGAGAACAATTTTCGATTAGCTGAGTGACAAAGAAACATTCTGAAATTCATTTAGAATACAGAATGGTTTCAATTTGCTCAATTTCTAACCTAATCACGGTAGTCTAAGACAAAGGCTTCATCTATAATCACTTGAAGGTTGTGACCATCATAAAGCGAATGTTTTCGTTACAGTTCTATCACCAATAATTTTTCACAGCAATTTTGATGATATCGAATACGTGATCATTCCACAGAAGCTGGTTTGTGATGCACATACCCAGAACTGAAAGCTGTTCGGTTTCCTCGAAGCAAGTGGCGGTGGATTTACCTTTAACGACTGAGTTTTTGAAGCATTAAATTCTACGTGGTTTTTTATTCCCCGCTGGACAATGTCGTCATGATCAGAATTTAATGAGCTTATCATACGCTGACGTTCAAGTTCCACACCCGAAGAACAAGGAAGTTAAGTCTAGTACGCTGCTGATGCGAAACGAAATTTTTAGTTGGACTCCAACAAGACAACGAAATGCTTACGAAAACGAAGCGAAAAAACATTCATTAACAGTTGCACAAAAAAAAAAAAATGAAAAATTAAATGTAATGAAATAAACAACGAAAATAAACACGAAAAACACAAATGGGGCATTTCACGTGAAGCGGACAACGAAAAAAAAGTCGGGTCTTGAAATTCGTTCAATTTTGGGTCACTTGTACTTCTTTTGATAGGTACTTATTTTGGTGCTGGAGTTATGGGCTTGTAAAGTTTCGGCAAGCCATGGTGTAAAGTTCCAAAGTAAAATGGTTATAAATTGAATGAAGGTATTTCATTAGTGAAATCTTAACCGGAAATCGATTTTTTTTAGGTAGAAAACCGGAAGTTAACATTTCAAATCAGATTTTAAGAAACTTCGACCATTTTATTTTATTTTTCGTTTACATGCCAAGTTTCAGAGTGAGATCTCAATTCGTTTAGAAGATATGTACATAATTTTAAGTGCGTAGCTCTCATTAAAAAAACTGAGAAACATTTTTACATTTGGTTTTCACTATTTGACTTAGAATTAATGAGAGCATTGAATACTCAATAGAAAAGTGGTGCTAAATAAGGCAAATTTTTGAAAAAAATCAACTTAAAACAAAAAATTTCAAAAATTTTGAAAATTTAATTGCTCGGAAAGATTTCACTAAAACAACTTGATCAAAAAAGTAAATAAGAGAATTGAATATAAGCTTTCGAAAAAGTTTACTATTACATTTGTCCGATGCACGGTTCACGTCATATTTGATAAAACGTGTTTTCCAAGATGGCGGCTGACGCTTGCGCCACCCCATTCCGCCAACTTGGATTTATATGTGGAGGAAACCCCTAAACATATTGCAACAAGAAAATCAGTTCAGTAGAAAATTGAAGACACAAAATACTCGACTCCTGGCCTATATTTCCGGTTTTCTATACAAAAAATCAGTTTTTTGAATGAGAACCACGCATTTAAAATTATGTTTCTTCTAAATGAATTAAGATCTCACTCTAAAACTTGGCATGTAGTTTCTATATTGTATAAGCTAAATTTTGAGACCTAAACGAAAAAAAATAAAATGGTCGAAGTTTCTTAAAATCTGATTTGAGATGTTAGGTAACTTCCGGTTTTCTACCTAATAAAAATCTATTTCCGGTTAAGATTTCATTAATGAAAAGAATATCTAATTTACCATTTACTCCAGTATTAAAATAATTGTCCTATCCTTTCATTTAATTTATAAACATTTTTCTTTCAAAAATTACCCCATGGCTTGCCGAAACTTTACAAGCCCATAACTCCAGCACCAGGCCTCAAAATTCAAAATCCTTCTGCATTTATGTTAAGTATCAAAAGAAGTTCATGTGACCCAACATTTAATATATTTCGTTGTCCGCTTCACGTGGAATGCCCCAAATGTCAGTTTTAGCACACAAATGGTCTGGGAAATTAATTGTGTACGAAAAAAGAGTGTAGACTTCTCCAAATAATCTGCTAGGTACAATTATCAATTTCGCTTATCGAACAGCGTATTGCAGAACGAAAAGTAGAACTAAATTTTTAGTTTATGATTTCGTTGTGTCATTTTTGTATGGGATGTTTCGTTTCGCATCAGCAGTGTACTAAGCTTTAGTGTTGAAACAAATATGAAAAGCTGCAAAAACAGTTTAATAGATTAGAAGTTTCAGACAGAAGATCATTTATAAAAATAAAAATAGAGTCGGAGACAAAACGGAGCCCCGGGGACACCAGCATTTATTTTATGAATATCAGACTTGAAACCGTCCAATTCAACTTGTGTTGATAGGTTCGAAAGGTAATTTCTAATCCCACGAAGAAGAGATTTATCGATAGTAAAAGCACGCATTTTCGATAAGAGAGCTTTATGCCAATTTCTATCAAATGCTTTTAAAATGTCAAGTTGTCAAGTGCAATTATCTTACTTTCTCCAAAACGATGTAAAGATTTGTTCCACTGCACTGCACATACCATCAGATAACCAGTGAACTTTTTGGTACGAAAGCCATACTGCCGATCATTTGCTAAGAAGCTTTCTTTCTTCGATATCTTTAAAGTTAGAGGGAGAAGAAGATTCGGTTTTTTTAGGGACAGGCTGGACAAATGCTGTTTTCCTTCCACTTGACCAGTAGAATAGGAGAAAGAACCGCTTAGGCAGTGGCTTTGCCAGCGTGGAAGAACACCTCTTCACGGCAATTGAAGGGATCTAATAAACTCAATATTTAGTTGTCTAGTCGATTGCATCTGAAATAGTATTATGTATGTAGATACCTACAAATATGTATGTGTAAGTATAGTGCATAAATTATAATACTTAGCAACTGAATTTCCCCATTTGTGCATTTTTCAAGAAAATTATTCAAAAAACTCAAGTGCACTTTAAGTGGGTATAACAAAAACAGAAAATTTCCATAATATTTCAATTTCAATTTTGTCGACAATTCAGAAAAATTGAACATAGGTACTACTCGTTTTTGTTTGCCTCTACAAACAGCGCCGATGATGATCCTACATAACAGAACAGCGTGTGTTTTTTCTTCTTCTATTTTCCTAAGCAGAATCCATAACCCCAAAAGTTATACGAAAGGGGAACATTACTTACTTATTTTACTCAAATTACAGCTGAGCTCAGTGGAAAACATTTTTTTGCTTCTTTTTTCGTGAGAATACATTAACCACAGAAGTCACCGATGATGACTTCAAATTTAACTCGTATATGTATGTATAAAGATATATGCCAAAGACAAGGACTAAACTTTGAAAAATGTGCGGTGGAACACAGAAGTATGTTAAAGGTAAGTTCATTCCTCGGAGCTCGTATAATTTATGCAAAACAGTAGAAATATGAGAGACAATTTTTTTGCCTTATTTTTTTTTTTACGCCCGCCACAGTATAAAGAACAGAGGTTAAATAAAAATAAAAGAAGGATAAATGATTCAAACTCATTATCCCTTTGTGTGTGTGTAAGGTATTTTTGTATTTATATGGTTGGAAGTACTAATTTAAAAACCATAGCGCCATAATAGTCTCGACTTTGTCAAAGAGTTCATTCAAGGTATAAGCTTTCGGCACAAGAAGTAGACAAGGACACTTTTTTGCTTAAGAATTCGGAATTTAATAGATTATCAAGCATATTTTATTAATTTATTGTTTCTGTTATCTGACATTAAAAAATTACAAGGAAAAATTATTACAATTTTAAGGGAAGACGCTAGAGTGACAAATGGCAACTTATTAGCGGTCAGTTCAGTTGTTTTCGTAAAGAAAAGTATTTATAAGGAGTGTGCCAAAATTAACGCAAAATTTGAATTTGCCACCATTTGTGTATTAAAGTGTTGGCAGCCTTAAAAAAATAAAGTTATTTGACAACTGTGTACATATGCTTCATTTAGTGTTAAAACAAATTGAAACCGATTACGAGTTTTATACGTCGTACTTAGACCAGTTAATTTGTACTCAAAATGGACCTTAGCGAGCAAATTGTAGGAAAGATAATTAATTTAATTTTATTTTTGCTTTAAGTTTTTGGGGTCGCTGAATTTGACTCTGAGGTTAGCAATTTAAATTTCGAGATGCAACATTGCAAAAATTGCAAAAATTAATTTCTTGAGTAGTACCTCGTGGCATGATGGTTAGTGCGTAGGACTGTCATGCCGAAGGTGTGGGTTCGATTCCCAGCCGTGCCACCTAAAAACAGAAATGTTTTATTCGAGGTACTGCCTCTTGCGAGGAACTGACAATTCCTCCAAGAGTATACTTGTCATGAAAAAGTGCTTCTCATCTAGCCGTTCGGACTCGGCAAAAAACTGTAGGTCCCCTCCATTCCTGCCAACAACACGCACACAGGAATGGTTGAGAGTTGTAAGTCACTAGGCCCTGGTTCTCCACGAGCTGTTGCGCCACCCAATTTATTTATTTTATTTTAATTTCTTGACAGTTTTTCTCTTATGACTCAGAAACTATTATTTACCTAAAAAATTTAACAAAATAAAAAATTATTTTCGTGCCTGGGTTAATTCTATGATTTTTACGTCATCATGCTCCAAAATAATGGAATAATAACCAATACCCCCTAAAATATTTGCTTTTGTAGAGTTGGTAGTTAAAATACACATACCATAGTTTGCATAGAAACAATAAATATTTTTTTTAAATATTTTCTTTCAAAGAGGAGAGGGCAAGAGAATTGTAACGCCCCTATGGTATTTCTAGTGTACACTTGTGTCACAAACTACACATTTTTTGTTTTACAACGTGGCTCTAATGCTTTCTTAATATCAGGCCGTGAGCGCAATAGTGGCCTAACTGCAATTTTATCGAAATTCAGTTTACGACGAAAATTGAATCTGTATGCATTGAGCAACATTTCTGCACTTTAATTTTTCAAATTGACGGCTTCATGCCAAAGTTATAGGACTTTTGTACTTAGGCCAAACACAAAAAAATTAAAAGCTTAAGTGCAAGAGTGGCCTATCTTTTTTAAAGGCCGCTATTGCGCTCGCATATTTGATTTTATTGTTTGAAACTTTAAGTTAGGCCAATTATTTTACTATTTGCTCACAGTTGACATCAATTCAATGAACTAAACATAAGTCAGTACCCTGGTAACCACCCTCGATTAGCCATAAAGTTAGAGAGTTTCATAGGCTCAGCGACAAAAAAAAACATTCCATGTCATAAAAACTACCAAAAAGCACTTCTTCTCCACTTTGAAATCGGAAATTTCAAATAGAATGATCTCTAGAGAAGGACTAAAGGTTAACCGACTCAAGATTCATGAGCTTCAAAGACCAACCCTACATATTTTTTTAACATTTTTTTGATTTTTTTGTCAACATGTTTGTTTTACAAATAAAAATAAGTATAAGCCTATAGGCTTAGAGCCCACAATAGTGATTGAACACTACATCGAGAGTAATATTGTGCTAACCAAAGTTGGTTTTCACCCCTTCTTGGGTAATGCTACTCTGATCATTTGTGTGTATATTTCGCCCTACCAGACCGTTTCAAAAACCCGTTTTTCGCTTTGAACTTTGAAGTTTTTTAAATTATCTCGCAGGGCTTACTATAGACTCAAGTGGTCTCAGATTCCGTGATCTGTGATCTGATCATTATCTAGGGAGAGATACATTCATATTTTGATTTCGATGCACTGTTTAATCACTAGAGTCCCGGTTGTGGACTGCAAATATCTTTATTTCTTGAATAAGTTTTACTCAAGCTGTCAACTCCTATACTTCTTTTTTTGTATCATTCACACTCAAAATCTGCTGTGGGTTCTCGTACTACCAGCAAGCTTTAACCTTGATACTTTATATCCTAATACCCGCACCATAGTTTTTACACCGATCACAGGAATAACAATTTACAAATACTAAAAAAGCTTTTATGGATTCTAACACATCTGAAAGTGAATAAAAATGTTAAATTTCAACGTACATTAAAAAAAAAAAAATTCATAGAAATCAGTTTTATTTACAAATGATTGGCCTATCTTTACAGGATTTTAATTTTTATATTTTTTCCTCTGCGCAATAGTGGCCTATCTGACTTTAAAATCAGTTTTAACGGTATTTTGAAGAATCATGGATACAAAATCAAAAACTTTTTATTTTTTGATCATATTGCAAAAAGAAAATCAAGCGTATGTTTCTTTATTTTAAAACAACAAGTGTTTGAAAACAACCCATTTCTTATTTTTGCTCTACTGAAAATATTGAAAAATGCAGTTAGGCCACTATTGCGCTCATGGCCTCATATTATGTAGTTACTTTATGAAAATTCACATTATCATCATTTTTGAAAATATGTTATGAAGCTTAGAAGACATACCGGGTTCTCTCTAAAATTGAATATGCTGCATGATCATTAAGATACAAATTAAAAACTTTATGGGGAACTGAGAAGAACATGGAAAACGTTTTGACTAGGACTTTATGGACTTCGAGATTTGGAGTCTTTTTCAAGGTCAATATAATGAAATATTATTATTATTATTAATTAATGTCTGTGAAATATTTTCTAAATGTAGTTATGCAAGTAAGAGAAAGCTAAACGTAGACTTTAATTCTATAATACGATACATTTACGGTTTAAGAAGGTACGACAGAGTTTCTAATTTTTCATCTCGTTTGTATCACATGCCATTTGATAGTTTACTACAGTTAGAGATATTCTGCTAGCCCAAAAGCCGAATTATTTGTACGAAAGAATACGTCCTGTTTCATCGGGCAGGTCTGGACTTTTAATTTACCCTCGTCACTCATCATTGATTTCTGAACGTCAGTTTTTCGTAAACTCTACCCGTCTGTGGAACAACCTACCACGTGCACTTCGCAGAATAAATAACGCAGTTCATTTTAAAATAGAACTTAAAAAATACTTATCATGTTAACTTTTCTTTAATTTTTTATATTGCAAAAATGTTTATCTATTAAATATAAATACAAATGTCTTATCCTTCTATTTTAAAATTATTATTGATTTCGTCCTACATTGTTGTAATTCTCATTTTAATTCTACTTATCATTCTAATTAAGCTTTGCAATAGCTAATAAGATATTATCATCTTACATTGTATAAGCATAAAGCATTCGATGAAATAAACTAAACTAATCTTACATAAATGTACAGAGTAATACTTAAAATCTACAGCGTTAGCTTACATGGCTTTCTGCTGGGATATACAAATTTTCTTATAAGTGATACGATAAATAAAAACCACGGGGCGATCGAAGGTGTTCAGATCAAGTCTTTGAGTCCTGAGTGCCCATAAACTCCTGACCCGAACATCCTCGACCGCCCCGCAGGTAAAAGTCTATAAGTTTGTCTAAATTTTACTATCCAGTTCCAGCTTTTGTAAAATCTTATATACATTTTTAACATTAAGTTCAGAATGATCTGAAAGAATATTTAAAAGATTATAATTATTGGCAAGTCTTATACAAAGGTTGTTTATTATACTGCATTGAGATGTAACGTGTTTGATTGTTAGTGTTTCGTTTGTTAGGCATATATGGCACATACAGCGTTGCCGCGAAGAAAAAAGAAGTGAGGGCCATTTCGATTTTTTTTTGGGGGCCATTCGACAAAAGCTGGGGCCACATATTTTACATTAAAATAAAAATTAAGCATCAATTTATAGTACTACTTTAAGAACATGTGTCACATGATTACCTTGCACAAAGTTAATTTTCCTGTTTGATACACTACAACTTCCCACTCCCCCCCCCCCCCACCTCTCCCCCTCAAAAAAACGCCCTTCCATGTCAAATATTTTTATAGACTTTCTTGATTTTTCATTCTCATGGTGCATGAAACGTTTTCACCAAGTTTCATGATGGTACTAATTTTGTTTTATTAGAAAGACTTTTTGTACTATTTTATCTGTACTATTAGGATAACTGAAATAGTTCTGAAATTCTATTAACAGAGTTCAGTCAAAAATGTTCACTATTTAATTTTGTACAACTTCTTAAATTAAAATTTGGGGGCCATTTCTAAGAGGCCCGGACCAAGGGCCAAAATATGAAACAGGGGGCCAAAAGGCCCGATCGGACACTTTGTGGCAACGCTGGGCACATAGGGGGCTGTTCTCTGTTGAGTAAATAGCTGTGAGTGAGTCGCGTGTGTCCAATTCGGAGTCGAAGGAAGCATCTGTTCATTAAAGTTGTGGTCTTTGATGAATACAATACTGACACTCCGTGAGAATTGATGTTGGTGTAGTGATGAATGTACTCGTTCCATGCTTTGGATTTTTTTTGTCCCCAGTTGGTTCTTATTAATTTAGCTAAGTCTTTTTTGCTTGGTAGATAATCGTTAGTTTCAACGTTGGAGTCGGTTGCAACTGATTTAGCTTTAAGATCTTCTAATTCATTGCCCCTTATACCAATGTGTGATGGGACCCATACCATTCTAATTTTTGATCCAAGGTATATTATATTATTACGAATTTGGTTGATTACAGGTGCGTTATGTTTTACGTTGCTAATGGCGTGAAGAACAGACAGGCTTTCGGTGCAGATAACGGTTTTTTGTTTATTTTTGATGCAATTTGTGTTGCTTTCAGAACTGATGGGAGATTATACTAGAGGTTAAATTTTAAATAGCAAACTCTATCATAGCAAATTTTCATGAATTTTCAAATAATGTGCTCCTGACCACAAAAACAAATTTTTTTAGTAGAACTAAATATCTATTGGATAAATATTAAGGGTATTTATGCAACTTCGTAAAACACTAGATAAGTTTACTATTTGGTTAAGTTTATCATAATGATTAATGAATAATAATGAATAATATAATGGTTAATTAACTGTCAAACTTTGTATGGGAAATGGTTTACACAATTTTGTTAAAATTAACCAAGGAATTTTTTCCGTAAAATCAACCAAATTTTGTTGGATAAACTTATCAAAACGTCATTGTGACTTTTAGAACTAGGCGTGTTCAGAAATATTTTAATCTCACAGAACTAAAAAGAAACTCGGACCATGTTCTGTAACTGTCGTATCGCGATTGGTTGGCGATAAAAGTTGTGAATAAAAACGAAGTGGATAAAAAAAAAAAATAATTAGGACGTCTACATTTACTCAACGACTAGGGACAAGGAAAGCTACTTCTCGGCTCTCCCAAAGCAACGCGAATCATTCGTTGCTGACGACGAAACTACACCAACAACGTGTTATTTTTATTGACAGCAAAGTTATTGTTATTTTGTTTATCATCGCCGTCATCAAATGATTCACATTGGCTTGGGGGATCCTTTATAGATGGAAGCATGGAAACCATATAGCACTCCCATAATTGAGTTTGGCTACTTTTCTTCAGATTTCGTTAACTTTTGCTTTGGGAAGAGAAGAGTGATCCAGAGTGCACCCCTACGGAAGTGAAACTGACATTTGGTGAAGTAGGAACGAAAAAAGAGAAAGATGATTCATTTGGCTTATGTAAGTGGTATATAGCTCTCTTCTTCTTTTGATTGTTTGGAAACACACTTTTCGTTGGTTTTTGACTTTAGCTTCCAAAAGCTTGCTACTGTTACAGTTCTACCTTTACATTTATTTATCATTCCGAGACTCCGATTTCGCGTTTTTTCGGGAGATGTTCTCCATTTAAAAATAACTTCAAAATCTGAACACGTCTAAACGTTTTTGACATTTTATTTGACGTTTATCGAATATCTGATTCAATTACGCAGCATTTAACCAAATGAATAAAAAGTTCGTTCATGCAAACGTTTGCGTAAACTTATCTTTCTATAAAATTTGTAAACTTAGGACGTTGCATGAATACCCTTATTATGTAAGGAATAAGAAATTCATACAAATTTTTTTCTTTTACGATACATCAACGATAAATTTACGACAATTAATCCAATTATTGGATTCTAAAAAAATAATGCCAACTTGATGGACATACTCTCTTCTGCCCTGCAATTTTTGAAGTGTGGAACAGCAACTGAACAAATATTGGTGACAAATAGTAACATTGGCCGTCGTTGTTAATTTTCGGAACAAAGCTAGTGTTAGTTAATAAAAAAAGTACATACATACTACATAGGTACACAGACAAAGTACTTTATTTTATATTTTAAGATTTTTGTCTTGAAACAATGAACTTTGAAGAAAAAAAGTTGAAACATGGAAAATTAGACAGTAAAAGCAAAAACGGCAAAAAAGACATTAATGGGTAAAAAAGACAAAAAAAAGGCAAAATGAACTATATATTTTTGGAATCAGAATGACATGAAACATGAAAAATCGATTCTTTCATACGATAACGAACAAAAAACGGCAAAGTTAGCTAAATCCTATCCTTGGTTATTATCAACAAAGCGTTATGTACGAATGACCGACAAAAAAATGTCGACTGGTTAAAACGTCGACTTTCATCGACATTTATATAAGTAAAAATACCGACTTTGTTCTTACCGACTCGGCGTGTCGGTATTTTTCCAATACAAAAAAGATATAAAATATAAATCGACATTTTGACTTGTCGATATTTTGTCTGTCGGTCATTTGAAAGTAACCCAAAGAACAACACTCTGCCTTAAATGGTTAAGACGTCGAAACATATAGGCAACACAAATTAAATTACAAAAAATGAGATTTATTGAACTATGACAGTGCGATATTAGATACTAAAGATCAGATCATAGTTTAGGGAATGATGTTTACAAGCGCACGCGACATTTTGAAAAATCGACATTTTAAAAAGTCGATCAAATTTGTGTCTATTTTGATCTGTCCGTCTTGTAACCAGTCGAGATTTTTTTTGTCGAGGTTTTAAAAGTCGACATATATAGTATGTACATATCGTACTCAATCCATCAACAAATGATATTTTTTAATAATAATGGACATCCCTCATATCTTAAAAGGTGTTTCGAAATTGTAAACACAAACAAATCTTTTAAAAGCACTTAATAGATTTTTTTAATTTTTAGTCAGTTGCTGGTCATAAGTAGTTTTTGAAAAATGGCCAAATTAACACAGCTTTATTTATTTAGAATTTGTAGAAGAAAGTCCACCTGAGCTCGTTTAGGGCAAATATAAGAATGTATAGTATAAATATAATACCTACGAAAATCACATACAGCATGTATAAGTATAATATCCGACCACTTAAATAGCTTAAAACTAAATACTTTCAATGAATTATTTGTGGATTTAATAATGACAAATATATTTATGTATATTTCAAAGACCCTTTCTATAATCAAGTCACCTTTTTATCAGTGAGGTTTTTATGAAAAAAAGATTTGTATCACATATAGGAGTGCATATCCATGAACACAACAAAGCAAGAAAAAACAAAAATCAAATAACATGCTAAAGCCCTTTATGAAGCCTTTTATTTAGGTACCCTCCGTTATCTTAACAAAATCGTTTTTTTTTTTAGCTATTTTCATATAATAAATGTTAAAGGCTTAAAACAAAATAAAACACTTAGCAATGGTACTCTTAAAACATTCGAATCCTTTTTCCTCTAAAAAGGGTTACTTTTTTCCCAAATTCAACAAACTTTTTTTTTTTTTAATACCAACATAACCTTTACACATTGACATTACCTTAAAACTGTCTCCAAATCGAATACAAAAAGGACTACTTTTATTTACTTAATACTAATTTTCGGATGGACCCAAAAAGGTGAAAAGTAATTTAGTTGAAATACACACCTTTGCGTGATTAATCGGCTTTTCCTTTTTATGCAGGAAGTAGATTTGTGTCGGCTTATAAAAGGTTTGAAAGTGTTAAAGTTTACTTATAAACTTTGTTGGTACCTACCTACTTATTTTGTTTAGTTTGAGAAAAGAAGACAAATAACCAAATCACGCATGAATTCTTCTGAGAAGAGAGAAAATTTGGAGAATAATGTCATAAAGGTTCTTGATTGCTTGAACTAAAAAAGTCGCAATGATTTATAAGATATGATGTGAATCTATTATGTACTTACATAATTTCTCACAATAAATACCTATATATATGACTATAAGACCCTTAACTGGGACATATCCCAAGGCGATTGCAAAAACGGCTCCTTTATTAAAGATTAATTTAACAAGGAAGCATTATAATATGATTATGAGAGTCCTCCTCCCCTACAAACACCTTAGTATGTAAAAGATCGTTTGGATACACCCAAGCCACGTTGTGTGTTCAGCAGCGTTCCGTGTAGACACCCTATTTCGAGGTTAATGATCAATCTGATTAACTGAACTGAAGAGCCGTCAATATTGGAATTTGAGTTTCAAATCGATTAGGGTATACTTCCCTTCAGAATCAGAAATTCAAAGTTCAATAAATCTCCTCAAGAACAACAAAGCAGCTGGACTTGATGGAATGCCAGCAGAATTCCTGAAAGCCGATAGTAATATTCTGCATCCATTGATACAAATTATTTGGGAAAACGAAAGCTACCCCAAAGACTGGAAGGATGGGGTGATTGTTAAGCTGCCAAAGAAAGGTGACCTTTAAGATCACCGTTTTGCCCGTTTCCCAAAACTGATGGCAACCATCATTCTCGAGCGGATAAAGGATATAATCGAGTCTACACTCAAGAGGTATCAAGCTGGCTTCCGCAGTGATCGATCGGGTGTTGACTATATCAACACCCTGCGTATCGTCTTTGATCTGGACATTAAAAGTAGAGTTAATAAGACCTGTGCAGCCTTCTGTACTCTGTCCCCAATTTGGAAATCGAGTCAAATCTCGTTACGCACTAAGTTGAGATTCTTCGAATCCAATATCAAATCCGTACTGTTGTAGGCCTGCGAAACCTGGAAGGTCGAGGAAATTGAAGGCTTTTGTGAATCACCACATCCTAAAGATTCGCGCTGGCCACAAATTATATCAAAAGATAAATTGTGGAGCAAGAGAAGTCAGAAGCAGCTGGACGTCGACATAAGAAAGCTTAAATGGCAATGTATTGGTCACACACTGATGAAACAAACGATGAAATTGCAAAGCAGTCCTCTGAATGGAATCCTCAGGGTGCACGGTGGGTTGGAGGCCCAATAACAAAGACAAAGACGTGGCCACAGTTAAAATACCTTGCTGTAGACCATGAAGGATGGAGTCGTTTTGTTGAAACCCTATGCTCCAACCGGGGGCTACAGGACACGATGATGAAGGGTTAACAAAGAGGTTGAGTGTGTTGAAATTCAAACTCTCTTCTATGAATTTCTAAGAAATTCTGTGGAACTGCATTGTGGGCACGTAAAAGTATCACGTTCGACACTTTTTGGCAGCGATTCCAGCTGCAGCTCCACTTCTAGCTGCAGAACTCTATTGTATTCAGCCATTAAAGGTTTCAAACACTTTATTCGCATTAGGTTCAGCGCAGTCTTGGTCAGATCTGCTGTTTTGTTGCCAGACAAGTAGTGGTGATGTTGAAATTTTTGATCTCTCTACAGCACATATTTCAGCACATGATATGTAAGTTTATAGAGCTGGTAAATAAGGTAGGTTTGTTCGACTTTTGGCGAGCTCATCAGCTTTCAAATTTCCAATCAAATTGAGCTGCTGCGCCATCTTTGTATACATAAATTGTTTAGAGAGACAAAGTTCAGAGATTTTAAAGCTGCTTGGTTGTTAAAGAAGGCACAGTCTCCAAAGTCAATGTACTTGTTGGAAGTGATCCGAATGAATAGGGAAAAGTGGAGTGGCAAATCATATTATTGACCTTCACCTTCTGTTTAAGATGAACAAAGCGGTTTGTTTTGCAGCTCTTGGAAGAGTTCTTCAAGAGGTGTTAGAATGCTTTCTTAATTCGCCAATAGCAACCACATCCTCACCAGGCAATCACTCTGTAGCTCTCTGTAGCATGTCAACAGCTACCAAGATGCAAAGAAGAAGAGACAGAATACCGCCTGGCATCGTAGGTACCTTTACTGACAGATATCCTGCAGAATAGCCACCCAGTTTTGAAGTTATAATCCTGCAAGCCAGTATTTGATAAATCAATTCACCAAGCGAACCCTCTACCTCTAATAAATAACGAAAGTACAAATGTGATTGCAGATGTGTTGACATTACTAAAAGCATCCAGTATAACAAGGAAAACACTGCTTTTTCGGGTAGGAGAATATAACGATGGTTAGCACCAATACGTAACGTATTGAACCATATGTCCCCTTTGCAATAAGAATGTTCTGCCATTGATAAAGTCTTGTCTCGTATCAATGCTTGTTTATTAAAAGATATATCAATAAATTAACTATAATTGTTAAAAAAATTTCAGAAGGACTGATGATTTAGACGAATAGCTCTGAAGTCCTTTGGAATTAATCAGACAAAAGTTATACATAAAAATTAAATAGCTATCAGGTTTTTAACTAATTTAAAAGAAGGGAAAAACTATGCTATTTATTATTCAATGACTAAGCTTATAGTAAAAACAAGTTGACTCACGGAGTATGATTCGAATGCCATATACAACTTTACTTGTAATAAACTTTATTCTTTTTATTAAGATGAAATATTGTTCATTATCTCCCCTTCAGTTGAAGAGACTGAGGTATTCATTTCTTTTTTTTTATTATCCTTTACTTTATTTAATATCCTTTTCTTCCAAAGCAAAGAATGTTTATATCTACTTTTAAACATCAAAAAATTCCGTACAAATTGAAAATGTGTATATTTTTATTTTTCTATATTACGAGAAGGGTGATTTTACTAAGCTTGAGCTATGCAAACAAAAACGTGAACAAAATTAAAATGAAGCAAAAAACCTCTATGAAGTATAATTTCCAGGATGATCCCTTCAATAAAAATGTGGAAATAATATTCCAGGTATCCAATAAACCACTATACCTCTACTATGTATTTAGTATTTAGATAAATCAGAAAGGTATATGCATAGCCTTTAATTCTTATTAATTTTATTGACTTTTTTATATCTTATTAGATAATCAAAATAGCTGTTATAAAATGTTCACCTGTAAGATGAGAATAACTTTTCTGAGTGATTGTTTCTTGTTTTAAATTTTTTTAAAGATCGATTTTAAAAGTTTTAGTTAAAAAAAATTCGTTTGTAACCTGTGTCATGCTCATGCTTCATGCACAACTTACAGACAAATCATTCGACTGCTCCCAATTAAGCAAAAATAATCATGTTTCGGTCTTTACTGACGGCTCCAAAGCAAACAAAGGGGTAGGGTCAGGCATCTTTTCTGTTAATCCACCCTCAGACAGAAAATAACGCTTCCAGATTTCTGCAGTGTCTTTCAAGCGGAAGTACTCGCAGTTTGTGAGGCTGCAGAGAGCCTTTCCACATGTGGATAAGTCAACAAAAATATTGACATTTTTATTGATAGTCAGGTGGCAGTCAGAGCTATTTCCTCAATTGTTACAAAGCCAAAACAGGTTGCTCGTTGTCGTAATGAGTCGAAATTATTCAGTGCATCAATACAGTTCGATGAGTCCCAGGACAACGTGACATCATATACGAATACGAGATCGAAATGGCAGATGAATGGGCCAAAAACGGATCATCTCTTGATCCGAGACAAACTGAATGCTCGGTTCTATGCCACAAGAGCAGGAAAAAGGAAGATTTTGCCTCAAAATTGCCAACGACAGATGGTCAAAAATCGATACCTGTCGTGTTTCGAGGAACTTATGCCCGGATATTTCAAAGAAAACAACTGAATTTTTATTCAAGCTAAGCAGGTCTCAACTGTCCCTCCTGGTTGGAATCCTAACACAATGGGAACCGGCTCATCTGACGTGGCGACGGTGTCAGGATAAAGAGGCAGAGGAGGGCTCATTTTATTTTCCTCTGTGAATGACGCAGCCTAGCCAGCACTAGAAAGCCAGCCCTTGGAGAATACTTTTTCGACAAACTGGGCGACGACCGACGCACGTCTCGTTTTTGCCACTAAGAAACATCCTTAAATTCACTCAGAATTCCGGATGGTTCAGGGAGGCCCCCCATACCTATGCTTACACTAATCCATTCCCTTCCCCCTCCTTATACCTAACTTGCCTACACCCTGGGGAGCACAATGGATCCATTGAGATCTGAGTGAGGTGATGCGATTTTCTCGTATCATCGCCCCTTTTAACCTAACCTAACCTAAAGCAAAAATATAAAAATATTCTTAAAATTAATCTTAAGCCAATACCATAACTAAATTTTCCATGACATTTTTGAGCTTAAGCGTTGACTTGGACACTTTATGTTAACCTTAAGATAGTTTGATGGGTTTATCCCTCCCCTTACTAGCCCCCATAAGAATCATGAAAGTATACTCCTTAGCACAGCAGTTCCTTTATGCCATTCAAACCGTAAATCATTTATTTCAAATATAACTAAACAAAATAATCTTAAAAAAAAATTATAACGAAACGAAGCGCAAATACATAGAAGTCAAAATAAAAAGACTCAAGAAAGTAATTAAACGAAGTTACATTCATTGAAAAGGATGTTTAATTTGCGAAACTGACTGGAATTTGTTTTCTCCGTCCGTTTCCGTTTCGGTGTGTTGTAGATGTTTTGTATGAAAATAGACATAAAAAAGGATAACTCCGACAAATGTAATTTAAAAAGTTTTTTTTTTGTATTTCAATGTTTTTTTTTTTCTTTTCTCTGGTATAGCTGTTGTGTTGCAATTTAAGCAAGAAGTACCTTATGCCATTTTTTTGTATTTTCAATTGAATAGAAAATTTTTGGTTTTTCTTCTGGGATTTTATAAGTTTTTTTCAGTTCCCTTATGCTTTGATAAGAACTCTAATTCCATAGTACACAAAATTCAAAGCCTAAAAACTCGGAAGAAAAGTCTACAATTGGCATTCCAGAATATCTTGATAACGCAAGTGCAAAAAAAAAAAAAAAAAAACAATTTAAATTGCTCTTGGAGGCCGTGTGCTATAGGTTGAAAGGATTTTCTCGCTTTCGTCTATAGAGTTTAATGTGACCAGGGGCGTGTTAGTTTTGAAAATATAACGCGTTTTTGTTGGAAAATCCGAGTAATTTGTCAGAAAAAAAAAAACAAATCGGGGCTTAGCGACGCCATCACAGGAAAAATAAGGAAAATAAAATCGAGCCATCACTGTTGTGATGTGTCAAGCACGGAAAACAACGCAATGTCACTAAATGAAAGATAAAACTTAATCACATACAGAAAACTGTTTTATTTTAAGAGGCAGCATTCTCATTCTCAAATATTCTCAAAAAATGGGTACATCTGAAAAGCCAGGAACCTTACAAAATAACGCAAACCAAAATCTTGAATAACGAAGTCTTACATTTTTTCAATAATTTAAGAATTAAAAATCCTATTTTTAACAATTTTGCAACAAAAAAATTCGCAAATAAACCGAAATCTCGAAAATTAATGTCTCCAATAGCAAAATCTTACAATTCCAGCTCCTAGTTTCGGACTGAAAAAAAAAATTGAACTCGAAGACGAATCTTCAACATTAAGAATCTCTTATGTCATTATTCGATTTAATTTTGGTTACACGAAATTTTTAAAAAAGGCCATTTTTTATCTAATTTTGTGTTCTGCAATTTTGACAAAATCATAAAACCAATTTCAAAATCATTTGTATGCTAATATTAAAGTTAACATAAAGTTGAATTCTTTTATTATTTCTTAAAACAATTTATTAATTATTTCTATTACTTACTTAAAAAAAGCGTAAATGGCAATGGATTGGTCACACACTGAGGAAACCAAACGATGAAATTGCAAAGCAGTCATTTGAATGGAATCCTCAGGGTGCACGGCGGGTTGGAAGACCAAGAACAACATGGAAATCAACAGTTCTAGCAGAAGCAGACTCCCAGAGAAAGACGTGGCCACAGTTAAAATATCTATCTGCAGACCGTGAAGGATGGAAACGATTTGTTGGCGCCCTATGCCCCAACCGGGGTTACAGGACTTGATGATGATGATTACTTAAATAGGCTTTTTTGGTCAATTTATATTGGAATGCGAATAAAATAAGTTTATCTCATCTTTTTCCCAATGTTTCGTCGCAATCCATTAATTATTTTGCAAAAATATACTGAACGAAAACGCAGTTTTTGCAACTTTATCCTTAAAAGAAAATTGAGGAAAGTCCCAAAATTACACCCGGCAGCGACGCGATGGCCGCACAGTGGTCCGTTTTTTAATTCTTCCAACAAAAATCATTTCATACGCCCATTCTTGATGAATATTAATGCAATTTGGGCGTAGCGACACAACACCCAAAGACAGATCGCCCAAATCTCAAAATGACACAACGCCCAAAAACCCTTCGAAGAAATTGTTGTTGTAGAATTGTAGTTGAAGTTTGGGTTATCTATCATAAAATTTGGGTTTTATGTCATTGTTATTTGGGCGTTGTGTCATAACTTTATCACCCAAACAAAATTTTTTTGTTTGGGCTTTGTGTCATGCTCTAAAATGTAAAATATGAAAAGCAAGTGGAATTAAAATAAAATGCACGACTGGATCGCACGTACTTGCTCTTATGTTCAAGTTGTGTGAGACTTAAGAACTTTAAAAAATATTCAAGTAATTAAAGAAAAAGTATAGAAAGCATATTTAAATCGTTCTTTTCATTATATAAACAGTCTGATAAATAACTTAGAGCTAAAAAAAAGAATGTCATTTGATTACTTGAAAAAAATATTACTTGAATATATGGAAAAAAAATTTTAAATCGTTGGAGCCGTTTTCTTCAAAATTAATTTTTTATATATAAAATTTTTGTAACATTTTTCAAATAAAAATTTGGTATGCCAATTTTGAGTATATATTAATAATATACATTTAAAACTGAAATTTCAAAACAATTCATCAACCCGTTTTTTAAATATTGAATTTTCAAAAAAAAAAATCTTTTTTTAAAAATCTAAAATTTATTTTTTCAAAAATTTTGGTATGAAGTATTATTTATATTCTAACAAAGCTTTTGTGCAAAACATTTTATTGAAATCGCATGAGCGGTTAATGAGAAAACCAAAAATCAAAAAACCGTTATATGGCAGGTACCGTTAATAAATATTTTTGGTGTTTTTTTTTTCTTACTACAAGGTACATCATATCTACAATAATACACTGATTTTTTTTTGTCAAAATCGTTCGAGCCGTTTTTGAGATAAATAAGCTTTTCCTTAGCGGTTGTATGGCAAGTACCGTTATTTTTTGAGCTACAATTTTTTTTTCAATTTTCCCTCTGGAAAGTTACAAAAAAACCTTTAGTTCAAAACTTGGAGAAAATCGCTTCAGTGCTTTAGGCTGTAGGTTGAGGTACGGACAGACAGACAGAATTGTGCCACCCTCTTTTTTCGTGTTCTCTATCATCGTTATAAATCATGTCTGATTGTTATCTCGAATTTTTTTTTCCACGAATCCAAAACTTGCTCTATAGTACCTACATATATCGCAAGTTTTGTTCTTACAAGTGAGAGCTTCACAATTTATGTCAGACTTTGGTTCAAATTTTTTTTTTAAAGCACTGTGTAAGTCAGGAACTTAGTCAAAGGAGAATGGACATAATTGTATGAGTTGCGTCCCATCATTGTAACACTTGACCTAAATCACTGGATAGGTCTCAATGAGTGCTATTTTTTTTTTCTTGTGTAAGCTTAAGTTTGTATCTCGTGCAGGGAAAGTTTTATAGCCCAATAACTGTTAGGTGCTATAGCGCAGTGCAAAAGTTACAAGACTCTTACACTTTCCTTGCATGCAGTGGCGTCTTTGGGCATGGGCCCGGTGGGCCAGGGCCCAGGGCCCCGTGATTTAGGGGGCCCCCTGTACCACACCAGTATACCAACCAATGGTCATTTTTGAAAGTATGCGAAATTGAGATTGGATTTATCTGGCTCTAGTAAAATAAATGAAGGAGCAATATTTTCTCATCCTTATCATGAAAGATTGTTAATACCTACTCTTAAAACTTTTTAACATTTTTCCCAAACAAAAATATTTTAAGTTATTTATACCAAAAAAATAAAAATAAAATGAAATCCAAAAAAAGTTCAACTTTTAAATAAAATTATTACAATTGAATAAAAACTCGTCTTTCGAAACGAAAATGTCCACACAAAACAAGTTGTATTGAATCTTGGATTTGGAGGAATAGGAGTGTTAAACGATGTGCCTTTATTATGATTTTTGTTTACTTTGACATCTAATAAAATTCTCCAAATATATTTGTTCACAGTCTTTTCTTTTACGTATTTGCTATTTTTTTATTGATCAAATTGTGGGGTGGTTTCAATTTTGTTCCTATATGTTTTCGGTGGTGCTAAGTCCGAGTTTTTCACTTATGGCCCAAAAACTATTAATTATTCTTAAAAAAACATCTAAAAACAATTGAAAGCATACACAGTTTCCAAAAAAATTCCGTTTAAGATTTGTTTCCACGACAACCTGTTTGGAATCAAGTCTGAATTGAAAATGGACGTATTTTAAGTGTTCCAAAAATTCATTCGGAAACACTATATTTAATAACACTGTATGACAAAATTTTAATTTGAAAATGATTCAAAATATACTTTAAAGATGTTATTTGATGTTCTGAATTCGAATCTCAGACTTGCTCTAGCATTTCACGTTTTTGGGATATTGAAATCTAAAATTTTCAAAAGGAAGTATTTTTTTGAAGATTTTGGGTTACATTATTTCTCTAGGTAGTTTCTTTTTTAGTAAATTTCTATGGTCATTCTGAAGTATAAAAATTTCCCTTCAAAACTCTACTTCAATCTTTCAAATAACTTCTTTCGTCTTTAATAAATTATTATTTAGTTATTAGCCTTCGCCTTAAACTGCCTAATAGGGTTTTGTGGGGGCAGCAAAAATACGCCAATATTCAAATAGGGGTTGAGCCCCAGTGCGCATTTTTGCATAATTTTTTTGTATTTCTTTCCATGTTGGGTCACGAAATTTTAGTCACAAACCTCAGATTCAAAAACATAATGAGGACAAAAATCGAAACTACCCAGCAATTCACATGGATGGATGATCTGATTGACATCTATTAAAAGATTGTCCCTTACAATAAATTCGTTCGTTGAAGTTTACCCAGGGTTGACCCAGGTTTTATTGACAACCTGGGGAGTTGTCAAAAAAACCTGGGTTTTTCAATTCTCAAAAAACACTTTCAATTGTAATGTTGACACTAGCAAAAAAACAAGAATTTTGGAAATCTGATAATTAAAACTTTAATTTTTGCTGCAAATTGAATAAAAACAAATCAAAGTTTCCATTTTCTATTTCTTTTTGTTATTATTTGAGTAAGATGTGTCTATTCTTTTATTTTCCATTTCAAAAATAAACAATAAACAGCAGCATGGCCTGAATCCACAACAAAACAAATGATTCACAACTCATGTCATTTTGACAGTTTATTCGTTACCTCAACTCGCCCCAATAAAAAACCTAGTTCTACTTCAGGACGAGTTCAGGGCGACCCCAGGTCTTAAAAAACTAAGAATTTACTTGTTAGGGTGAGTTCAAGTTTTTCAAAAAACGCTTTAGGGCGACCCCAGGGTGACTTCCGGGCTCAACGAACAAACCTAATGATAATGGCTTAAGCTTTCATGCAGTTTTCAGTGTTTGTTAAATTTTGTTTGCAATGCTCAAAATGTTCAAAATTAGCCTTAAACTGGAAAATAGTTTGTGTTCAAGACAAAAATGCGAAATATTTTATTAATAATAGTTAAATTTTACTGAAATGTATGATAAAGCTTATTATCTGGAAAAATTTTCAGTAAAACTTTTTCAAGGGGCCCCCAAATCCTTAATGGCCCAGGGCCCCCAAATGTCCAAAGACGCCCCTGCTTGCATGAGACATAGACTTATAGCCATCCAAAAAATAATAGCACTTACTGAGACCTTTCCAATGATATAGGTCAGAAAGTGCTACAACGTATGGGACGAAGCGCACATTCTCTTTTACGTTTGAAATTCCGTAGAATATGTGCTTGAATGTAAAATTTCATATGAACGTGATTCTGATATATATTTGTACCAAATTAAGAAAAGCTATACCAAAATGTTGAGCAATGCTTCCAAGGGATTAGAACCTATAACCACTTTTCTTTTAAATTTATTTTATTGATTATTGAACCTAATCTGATCGATTCTAAAGGCATTTTAACAAGTTTGGCAGTTCAAAGCTGAAAATCAAATTCAAGGTGAACCACTCTAAAACTCGAGATAACCAAACATTATCTAAATTAATAGTAAAACCTTTCATGTTTTGTATGGTTTCGTAATGTATTTTTATCTCACTTCAAGCTAATAATTCTGATAGTTGACAGTTGGAAAAAAGTGTTAAACTACATTCATTTATTTAATTTAAGATATTTTTTTAACAAGTAATGGTAGGTAATGTTATGGTTTTTTCCAACTGTCAACTATCAGATTTATTAGCCTGACGTGAAGAATAATACTTAAATTAGTTCTAATCATTTGGGAACATTACCAAAGATTTAAGACTAGTTTTTCTAAATTTGGTAAAAATTTGTATTGGCATCACTGCTTTCATATGAATTTTTATATTGAAGCATATATTCTAAGAATTTCAAATATATGTACATAAATCTGACTTAGTTGCTGACTTGGGCTGTGGTTTTTAGTTTTGAAATTTTAGACCAAACTTTGACCTAAATTGTGAAGACTTCACTTAAAAGATAAAAAAAAATAGATGGTACTAACGAATTCAGCATCCCTAAATCGTTAAGTGTGCCAAATCTCGTTAATATTCATTAAGAGTTGACAGGAAATTATTTTTGTCCCCAAAATTCAACAAATGGACGACGCCGACGATGACGTTCGAAGCAGTTGGTGACGTCTAGATGGTTTTCCGTCTTTGCAAGGAATTTTAAAGCAGCTAAGTATTAACTTACCCACCAAAAATTGTTGCCATTATTAAAGAGTCCTACAACAACGCAAGGTGTTTTGTTTTGCACAATGGGCAGCTATCCGACTCCTTCGTTGTGCAGCAGGGTGTGAGACAAGGGGATGTTCTATCGCCAATTCTCTTCCTGCTGGCGATGGATGAGTATTGACGGCCAGTGTTGGTACAGCTGAGCGACAGGGCATTCAATGGAGACCGTTCGAAAGGCTCAGTCATTTAGACTATGCCGATGACATATGTCTTCTGGCAAATAACACCAGTGCAGTGGGCTGAACGGGATGTGCCAAACACTGCAAGTGAAGGGAGAGTCGAGTGGTCTAAGAATAAACAGCAAAAAGACAAAAATAATGCTCACAGGCCGCTCCACACAGCAGCGTATTTTTCTACAGGAGATGCCAGTTGAAGTAGTGGAACAGTTTAACTACCTTGGCAGTATTGTTTCTGCAAACGGTGGTACGGATCTGGACGTTAAAAGAAGAATAAATAAAGCTTGTGCTGCCTTCGGTACTCTGTCCCCAATCTGGAAATCAAGTCAAATCTCCTTACGCACTAAGTTGAGATTCTTCGAATCCAATGTCAAATCCCTGCTGTTATATGCTTGTGAAACCTGGAAAGTCACGTCTATCATTTCGAAGAAATTGCAGGCTTTTGTGAATCGCTGTCTTCGCCACATCCTAAAGATTCGCTGGCCACAAATAATATCAAATGAGGAATAGTGGCGCAGGACAAGTCAAGAGCGGCTGGACGTCGACATAAGAAACACTGAGGAAACCAAACGATGAAATTGCAAAGCAGTCCTTTGAATGGAATCCTCAGGGTGCACGGCGGGTTGGAAGACCAAGAACAACATGGAAATCAACTGTCTTAGCGGAAGCAGAATCCCAGAGAAAGACGTGGACACAGCTAAAGTACCTTGCAGCAGACCGTGAAGGATGGAGACGTTTTGTTGACGTCCTATGCCCCAGCCGGGGTTACAGGACACGATGATGATGATGATGAAGTATTAACACCTTTTTCACTACAATATGCAATTGGTTGAAACCAAACTGTTTACAAAATTTTTTGAATATTAAAAGAGGAGAACATCCAGTCTTGTGGTTTAGGCATTATATGGCAATACCTCACACAGCCCGTTAAACTAAAACTCTTCTGAGGGTAATTTTTGGGTAATAGAAGTATGTAGCGATTTTCTAAAAGACTTCAAAACCTACCATCTAAATCACACTTAACAAAATTTTTGGATTCTCCATCCCAGGGCAACTAATCACTACAAAAACAACTTTACTCCATTCGATGGTATGACAAATTAAATGTACCTATACCTACCTACCGAAAAAGTGTTTCATTTTCAACTTCATACTTCTGTATTGGGATTGGGAATAATGGGAATTGCCTAAGTGGTTGAGTAGGTATTGGGTTAGTGAGCAAAAAGAAGATTGCAAAATCGATCCCAGTAAAAACAATTGTTTTTTGCAAAATTAAATAAAATTGTATACATTTCCCAATATAGATAAAACATTTCGGCAACCTTTAAATTGTGGAGACAAAATAACAAAACAAAATGTAAAACTAATAAAACAAAATTGAGACCAAGTAATGTTTTTGTTTTGCCTCTCGAGACTGAAGGTTACTTCACTGGTGAGGCCCCAGAGAGTTACCCCTACTACATAGGCCTTTGTTGGTATTTTAATGTAAAACTCTCTAGGGTCTGGTTAAAAAATATATTATTTTTCCGTGCGGGACAACTTCGGAAGTTCAAATAAAAACTTAGGTATTGTGTTGCAAGGCAAAGCGAGGCAAGCATGTCATTTTTTATCTTTCAGTTGAATATAGGAGTTTTTGTTTATTTCCAGGATACTTCAAGTTTTTTTTTCAGTTCCCTTATGGGATATTGTATTTAATATCAAGTTTGATTTCATAGTGTAAAATTCAAAGCTTAAAGAATCGAAAGACAACTCTGCAATTGGTATGTTGGAATATATCGTAACGAGAGTAAAATACAAACGTAAACAGTTTAAACGGTTCTTGAAGGCAACTCGATTCCTTTATGGTATAAAAAATGATTTTATTTTGTACACAATTAGAAATTATAATGAAAAGGGTTTTTGTATGTTATTATTATTATTAATTATCAACTGAATATACATACATTTATAAAAAGAGAAAATGTTTTTTTATTATTAAAGGCAAAGTTTACAGTTCCCATACGAATACAAAATCAAAGTTTTCAATACGATTTTCAACCAATTCTGTGAACCAAATTGAATAATATTCAAAGCGAAAAATGTTTTCCTTGGCTTAAGCCACCCATTGAGTGTTTAGTTTACCCATAACTAATAAACTATACCTAAAAAATGATTTGATGCAAAAACCATTTGGATGTAAATAGTGCCTTGAGGTGAATATATATATTTTTTTTTAATTGTAAACGGACCATTTAAAATAAGTTTATTTTACTCACCACACTTTTTTCACAATTTCCATTTAAACCGACAAATAAGACGCAACCCTCAAAATTTTTCGTCTATCACTTGCGGAGGTAGCAGGTTTTGTGCATCCTTTCATATCGATACCATCTTTTTGTTTATTTTTCAGATAATTAAAGATATTGTTGCAAATATTTGCAGAGACCAGTCACACGAGGCAAGTAAATTGCTTGCTAATTGTCTTTTTCTTGCTTGTTGTCAAACTTGCCTCAAAGGTCGTCTCACCGTGCAAGAAAGTAGCTAAATTGTAATGTCTATTTCCCTACTGTTGAGTATTATCTTAGTTCTCCAACCAATTTTAGTCCGAGCATCAAAATGCACGATCGTTTTCTTCTAAGGTCGTCACCCGAAATAAATAGAGTCAAAATTATATGTTTTAAGACTAACTTTTACTTTCAAACGTTAGGGCTATTTATACTTAAATCTATCTTACAAATATTTGGGTTCATCCCCACTCCTATATCTACCTATTACAATTTTAATTTTTGTAATCAATATGCAATTTCATTATTAACCCACATATGATGGCCCGGATGACGACAAAGATTCGAATTCCATTTGAATAGAATGAACATTCAATTCTATCCACCCAAATGCAATTCGATGCCTTAGCCACCGCGACACATTCAGGTGCAGTCATTAATTGCTCTATTAATGAATCATTTTGTGCCAGAGGTCGAAAATAAAACTCAACCTTTTGAAAAGTCTTTAAAATTTCGCTTGCCTGCCGAGATTTTTATAAATGGTCACTTGATAACCATTTATCTTAAAAAGAACTTTTTTCGGTTTCTCTCAGTGAGAAATTTTTATTTTGATTTTTTTTAAGTTTCGGTTAACCACTGACCACTTATCGCTGAGAGAAAAAAATAAATCTCATTTCGAGATTTCTATTTTGTTATTATTATCATTATTATTATTCATTGTTTAATACTCTTCAATAAAAGTTTAGTGGAAGTGCTGATCGTAGTTGACTGTTTTTGGCCTTTGAGCTGACACGCGTCTATGAGGGTTGTGGTCAAAATCTTGCACCCTAAAATCGCACTAGTCGAAATACAACGTCATCGACGATGACGGACACAATAACGACAACGACTACTGCACGATGATGATGTGACGATTTCTTGGCGTCATCTTGCCGATTGCGTTTACACGTAGTTTTGTGTATTGTTGTATCGCCTCGCGATGGCCGTTTACAAATTGTTTTTTCATTTGTAGCCATGGTGCTCATATCTTCTCGCCGTATGGATTTAGGTACACGTACACGAGGTTTTCTCGCTTATGGTTATAATTTAATCTCAATATGCTATTATTTGAAATATTAACTTAAAGAGATCTTTTAAAGTTAGTCAACAGTTTTTTTGAACGATTGTACGTTGGCTGGCCAACGGGTTCTCATCTGGATTTGTATTCCTTCTTTGGGGCCTCTGTGCCACTCACACAACTCCGTTGACCCACTTAGTGTATGTATGTTCAGTATGCAGTAAGGTGTAAATTGTCATCGTTAACAATTTTTTTTTTGCTAGTCAGGCAACGTTGTCAGCAGCTTGAAAAATGTAGCTAAAATGAAACCCTAGTTGCTATAATAGTCGGACTTTGGTAACATAAAAGCGAGACCACAGCGAGACGATGATAAGACGTGAATAATGACAAAAACCACGTGTAAATATCACGGCGTGACTATAGTGAGATTACTGCGAGAAATCCACGATGCAGGTAGCCGTGTAAATGAAACATAAAACCACCTTTGGAAGTTTTAGCCACGGTTTTAGCTTATTGTAACCTATTTGAAAAGTAGTTAAAAAAAAGAGTTTTGGCGAGACTATAGCGAGACCAAAGCGAGGTGATGGAAAAACATTATAAATGACAAAAACCACGTGTAAATATCATTGCGAGACCAAAGCGAGACCATAGCGAGAAAACCACGACACAGATAGCCATGTAAACGAGCACGGTGAGACAAAAGCAAGATTAACACAATGACCATGAAACATAAAACATTGTTTGGTATTTTTAACTACGTTTTTAGCTTATTGTAACCTTTTTTAAACAATAATTTTGAAAAAAAAAAGTTTTGGTGAGACAAAAGCGAGACCAAAGCGAGATGATGAAAAAACATTCTAAATGCCAAAAACCACGTATAAAATTCATGGCGAGACCAAACCGAGATCAAAGCGAGGAAACCACGACACAGATAGCCGTGTAAACGGGCACGGCGAGACAAAAGCGAGACACGTTTAGACAGTATCTGCGGTGTCGTTATCGTAATAACTCTTCTTTTATAAATGTTGATGACGATTTGAGTCTACTGAGATCTGAATTATCTAAAATATTTCAAACAACACAGATTTTATATCTACTTTTTCTAAGAGAGAAAAGACCATTTTTGATTTATTTTCCATGGAAACAGTTTTAGGTTGATCGTTTCCCTTTATTTTTAAGAAAAAAAGTCAACAGCGAAGAGTTATCCTGGAAGTTAAATGATAAATCTCACCAAAAGACCTAAAAAATTAATTTTTAAAAATAAATCACAGACCGAGACCAAAATGAAATTTGACGAATTAAATATCTCTCAGTGAAAATAAAGGTCAACTATTATTTTCGATCTCTGTTTTGTGCACAACGATTTACAATGGTAACATGATTATTCAAAAGATTATTCAAAACAAAATTGATTGTGTGATAACTGACCATTCACAAGTTTGTTCAAATGTAGGTCAGTGTATTAACGTTAAGTGCATAATGTATGTATATACACAACAAAATGCTGGCAGGACAGAATGGAGACGGAGCTGCAATTGGAGCTGCCCCTTCAAGCAAAGGAATCCGTTTTGGATGCGAAAACGTAGTGAAAAACGTATGAACGACTACGTTTTCGGATCCAAATGTGGATCCTCAAAACTGCGTTTTACGGCTCGGATTAGTATGGAAATTAGAATCACCACGGACCCACTGGCGCATGCGCTGTGAAATACAAAATTCACCATAATTAGCAAGTACCGAAACCAAGAGGTATGAAGAGAAAATTCCCTTATTGAGTTCTAAATTCCCTACAAGCAACAACCACAGACAGAGGACAAACAAAGAATAAGAAGAATGTTTTTCCTTCCAAGGCACAATTATTTGGAGTTTATACAAATATTTACAAAAACACACTTATTTGCACTAGCAAAGATTAAACAAATCACAGTTGCATTTAGTTTGTATTGTTGACCGAAAATGTGTTTAAGTTTTAACAACAAAACGAATTAAAACAAGAAATGATCTCCACCACACGACTTGCAAAAGTAAACAAAAAAAAAAAATAAGTGGGGAAAAAAATAAAATCCTCGTAGAGCTCATTTTTTTAAGGATCCAAGCAGTACCGAAAAAGTTGGGTCAGTGAATTTGCTTGAAGGGGAGCGCGAGTGAGTTTCTATCTCTCATATAGACGTAAAGTAATTTTCTTTTCATAATTTTCCATTTTTATTTTCGATACTAAAATGCTTAGAATAAAAAATATAAGGAAGCGCCATTTGTGGAAAAAAGTGAAGCATTTTTCATAATAGTGTTTGCTCTCACAAACACAAATACATTACAAAAGGGACGGAGTGATTTTTAATGGCAACTTACTAGGGCGCCATAACAATCATTTGTTATTTTCTGAATTTATTTTTCTTTTCAGTGGTATGTTTAAAAAAATACTTACTTTTTTATGATAACCCTCTAAGGCACCGATAAAATGTTTTAATATCTACTTTCCTTAAAATTGTGTTGTTTCAGTGGAACATTATAGATTAACTTAGTTTAATTTACGCATTGTCATGATAGAAGGCTCTCCAAAACCATATAAAATCATAGCAAATCATTCGCATCGATAAAAAATTGGCACCCCAAATGTGGCTTTACTTCATCCACTTTCAGAATGGTCATCCTTTTACCACTCGACTTTCGGAAACCTTTTAAATTTTTTATTAAACTATTTTAATTTTTGAATAGACAAATTAATTAACATTAAAAAAATGCACTAATAACTTCACTACAGAGAAAATTGAGCAATATTCTGAAGATGCACATGTTAACATAAATATACGAACTCCAAAGGTACAAAATCGATTTAATAACAAAAATAATTTCCTGATATAAAGGGCGCTTAGCAAATAGTTGCGCCTTACAACCACCAATAACAAAAAAAATACGTCCCTGTTTCACAGAATCGCAGTTTGACATTACTAGTATCCCAAATTAAAACCGAAAAACCATGTGCAAGTTTTCAATTGATTTATTAATTTTCTTAGTTTATTTAAAGTTTAATCATTTAAAATGTGTTACTTGATTGATGATTAATTAAATTATGATCAATTCACATCGCTTTCTTTGAGAAAAATATGATAAAACTCACTTGTGAAAGGAAATGATTCTTGTCCGCCTTATTCTTGCTTTATATACACAATTTAACACTGCACTTCATATTTTTGTATTGTTATTAGTAAGTATACATACATTTCTAAGTAAATCACTCCAAACAATTTGTTTTTTTTTCTAACAATTAATGATTTATTAATGTTTTTAGTCTTGTATCACTTTTTGTTTACTTTTTTTCTTCCATTCAGTCACCGATTTGACATTTCGGGCATACAGTTTTCTGCTTCATTCACGTACACTGTATATGTGATATACACCAGTTCCTTTACTTCTTCTTCTATGCTAAAATGTAAGAAAGCTGTAAAGTGCATTGTGGGCGCGTAAAAAAAGTCACGTACCACATTTTTCGACTGCTATTCCAGCTGCAGCATCAGCTCCAGTTGCCATCACTCTATTCTGTTCGGGAAGTGGTCAAATCATCTTTTTTTGAAAATTTCAATGAAAAATTGAACTTTTCAGTTTTTTTTCTTCGAAATACGAACGAAATTTTTTTTTATTTCTTTTTTTTTATTTCTCTTTTCTCAACTATTTTTTTCTTTTTTTGCTAAATTAAAAAGAGATGCATTTTTCTACCATAATTTTATATGGTCCAAGAAAAATTTTGACATTCGAGCTGCCAGACGACCTTACATACCCGAAGCGGGGCGGGACAGAGGAGAGGACCCAAAAAAGAGAGTTAAAATCTTGATAAACCGCGAAGCGGTCCACCCAAGGTACTTTTGCTCAAGAAAACTGTTGACATTGGCGTCTGCCCGACAACTTTACATACTCGAGGCGGAGCAACGTAGTTGCGTGAGCGGAACAGAGGACCAAAAAGAGGGAGTTAAAATCCTGATACCCCGCGAAGCGGTCCACCCAAGGTAATGTTTCTCAAGAAAACTGTTGACATTGGCATCTGTGAGACAACTTTACAAACCCGAGGTGGAGCAACGAATTGAAGGAACGAAGTGAGCGAAACATAGGACCAAAAAAGGGAGTTACAATCTCGGGAAACCGCGAGTGGTCCACCCAAAAAATTTTTGCTCAAAAAAACTATTTTTTAATTTGTAAGCAAATTATTATTTAAAAAGTTATTTTTTATTTTCTAAAGTGTAAAATGAAAAACAACGAAAAAGTTTAATAAACTTTTCAAAAAAAATCTTTACTTTGTCTGAGTTCCAGACCCACCTCAGAATCTCCTCCGTCAGACCCTATTCTATCGGACCCACCACCAAAACAATCAATGAAAGTTATAAAAAAAGTGGATCTTTTGTCCCGTTCCAGACCCACATCCACAACCTCCTCCGTCAGACCCTACTCTACCAGATCCATCACCAAAAAAATCTAGGAAAATGTTATTTAAAAAAAAAATGTTCCTTTGTCCCAGTTTCAGAGCCACCTCCAGAGTCTCCTCCCTCAGACACTTCGCCATCGGACCCACCACCAAGAAAAAAACTCTGAAAAAATGGAATTCAAAGTATGCGGCGGGATATTAATAGGCGGGATTTTGATTATTAGGATTTTAATTTCTGGGATTTCGTCAAAAGTGGTTTTGACACAAAGGATTTCAGCTTGAGATTTTGATTTTCGGAATGTCGACCCCAACCCATAAAATTGGATTTTGTATGGTCTCAACAAAATTTTCGTAAGAAGTTGATTTGAAAATGCTACTAGTGCGGAGATCTGCCTCCACATATATCTATAGGTTTTCCCATTATTAGAGGAAAAGATTTGAAATCATTATTTTCCGGGGGTCTTAAGGCATAAACTCGATGTTTAAGAATTTAGAAGGTTCGCAGGTAGGTATTAGAAGCTTATGTTTTTTTATTGATGGATCATTGTAAAGTATGTATTATGGTTTCGACTAGGGAAGACTAGGGAACATTAACATTGTTTAGTTCAACTTTTAATTTGACTTAACAAAACCTACCAATTTTCAAAATTCGTTCATAAATTATTTGTTTTGTTTTTTATTTAATTTGTGTTTATAGCCTATTGAATAGACCTTTTAAAAAGGAACAATTACGTGCAAGGGTTTTTATTATTGAATATGTTTGTTTTGCCCATAAGCATGCTTAAAACCGAAAATGCTACTAAATTCACCCATGCGTTTCTGAGAGAATGGTCACACTGGCCACTTTTCAGTATTTTTGGTATAACTTGAAAACTAAGCCGAATTTGACAATTTTACATATAATACTTTTTGTTCAAAATTAAATTTTCTATCGAAATGGATAGCTTGGAAAATTTCTTAAAAGAATTTAAGCAGCAAAAGTAAACAAAAACCAACATAAAAAAAATCGAAAAATCAAAGATTTTTTAATTTTTTTCTAAATTGCGCAAAACTTTTTTCGGAACAAAGATACGCTCAAGACATGCATGAACAAAGTAAACTGGAGTTTAAGGACTTTAATATGACATAGTTAAAAGGCCATATTATTTGAAAATTGACAGAGATATATCCATTCAAGCTTTACCATTTCTTATCATTTTTCACAGTTTTTGTCCGAAAGCCTATTTTTTGGTACTTTATGACAAATTTAACGTTCCTAGCAACTAGTACCAAATCTTATGTTAATCGGACCAGCCGTTCGATCTATAGGCCGCAAGCATTAAAAAACAGCCGAAAAACGAAATTGCGAACTTATATCCTTTTTATAAATTCTCTATAGTTCTAATGTCATATTATATAGAAATTTTGATTTCGAACATTTTTACGAAAGTGAAATTTGCCATATTGTACCGATATAGGGACTTTCGGGCCAAAACTGCGAAAAATTATAAGAAATGATAAGGTTTGAACGGGAATATCTCTGTCAATTTTGAACAAATATTAATTTTTGAACATGCCATATTAAGGCCTTAAGTCTCTATTTTATTTTTTCTCTGCATGTATTGACCCTATCTTTGCTTCAAAAAAAGTTATGCACAATTTTTAAGAAATTTTAGATATCCTTGATTTTTTGATTTTTTTTAGGTTGGTTTTTGTTAACTTTTTCTGCTTAAATTTTTTCTTAAAATTTTTTGAACTATCCATTTCAATCGAAAATTTAATTTTGAAAAAAAAGTATTATGTGTAAAATTGTCAAATTCGGCTTAGTTTTCGAGTAATACCAAAAATACTGAAAAGTTGCCAGTGTGACCATTCTCTCAGAAACGCATGGGTGAATTTAGTAGCATTTTCGGTTTTAAGCATGCTTATGGGCCAAACAAACATATTTAATAATTAAAACCCTTGCACGTAATTGTTCCTTTATACCCCTCATTTTCCGGTCTATTCAATAGGCTATTATATACCAAACAGAAGAAAAATAAAAAAAAACTCAAAACATTCATTTAACTAAAAAATTAGTCTTTGAGGTATGTTCATATTTTTGTTGCAAAGTCACTGAAGTTTCTTTTATCAACTTTGGAGTTCCATTTTGTACATTCCATTGTACAAACAAATTTTTTGAAGCAAATGTACGTAAAAACTATCTCTAGTTGAATATTAAAGCTTCCTTTCGCATAATTGAAAGCGGTCAGTCAGAAAAATAAAAAACAGCAAGATTTTTTTTTTTTTTTTTTTTTTAAGTTAATTTTTTAGAAAATCGTACCCCTTGACTAATGGGAGATATATAGTCACCTCTCTCACATAGTTTTTTCTTGTTTTGATCCAACCTGTATGCTAAAGCGTTTTCATGAATCTAATTCAAAACACCCTGTAAACATTTTTGTTTAAATCCAAGCCACCTTGAAAATAATAGCAAATTCGTGCGACCGAGTCGTAATTTTTATTAACAACTATTTACAAGGAAAAGTAACATTAATTAAACACTTATGAGGTCTCTAGGTAGTAAATTAGCCATTAAAGTGCAAGGGGACTGAGGCCAGGACTGAGTGTGTTCATAGTTTTTTGTGCATAAAACATGGGTTGCCTACGAAATCCCGCATCACAAAATTGCGCCATTTCAAACACAATTTTCTTTCCCATAACAACTAGTGTCTTTATTGAATGAGAATCAACAGGAACGAAGTTTCCTACTATTGTACTGATTTTGCAGTACGCAAAAGACTTCACAATATTTCAAATTTGTTTTGGTCCGTTGAAAAAATGGGAATCAACGAGAACGAGGCATTACACATAAGTCGTCACGAAAAAGATGTGATTCCGAATTAAATTTCTGTTCTTATTAGAGCCCCTACTATGACTTGCGATTCGCTGAGCCGAACGTTCGACTCAACTCGAACGTTCGACTTTTCAAAAATTAAAACTGCGATTTTGTTCAAAGTCACCAAGAATTACAGTTTTACATTGTATTCAGTGACATTCAAATTTTCCAAGTTTTAGCCATTTAAGGCGAACTTAATTCAGACGAGTCGCAATCGGTAATTCCACATAGTCATATCCGACCGTTCGACTCGGCGAATCGCAAGTCATAATTAGTGCCTAGAACTCGGTAGAGGTAAAGAGGTAAAAATAGGTCGACGGTGGTCTGTCTGGATCTGGACGGATGATTATGGTCTGGACGGAAGACTATGGTTTGGATCTGGACGGACTACTTTTGCGTGGATCTGGACTGACGGCTATGGTCTGGATGTGAACGGAAGAGTGGTCTTGATCTGGATGCACGACGACGCCGATCGATGCCGCCTCCGACGACGACGATGTTAGGTATGACAGCGTTGGGACTAACGGAGGTGAGGCTGGGACAATGGTTCTGGAGGTGGGTCTGGAACTGATGTGACAAAGGATAAATTTTTTTCAAAAATCTAATGAAAACAACTTAAACATTTTTTCTTGGAAAATTTCATTAAAAAAAAAAACAAATTGTTGAATACTTGTGAATTTATAATTTTCATGATGTAATTGGAAGTTCCGCATACCGAAAAAGAAGAAAATCAAAAGAATGCAGTTCATTTAGATTTAGTCCACTCAGTTCGGAGACATAACGGTTAATCGCACTAAAAATGTTGTACCTATTCAAATCAACGGAAGTGTTACTTTAAAAGTTGGTACATTAGATCGATCCAAGATCAAAAATATGCTCAAAAATTTAAGTAATACCAATATAATACAATTTTCCACGCATCATCCTAAAATTATTAATCTAAACCATGACCAAATTTGCCTTCCTTCACCATCATCAAACGTTATCATTTAAATTAAAGAAATAAATTTCCGTCATCTACACAACACACCAGCCATCATCATTCCATACTTCAAGCTACAACCAAAATGGAATTTGTCAACCATTAAAGATTAGAATGAACTTTTCAGTCCACAGACCAAAAGTGTCACAGCATATAATATTGTAAAGCTCGTTTTTGCAATAAATTGCCTCCTGTGATATTTGAGATATTTACCACAGGAGTTAAAGGACACAATTGGATATATGGAAATTTATTACCACCTCCTTTCCACTGGGAAATATATAAGAACAAAAACAAAAAAAAATGAATACATAGTTCATATCATATACTCGTTTATACATATAATAAACGATTTTCGTTGCTGGTTGAGCATTCATTTGTGGCAGGATTAAGTGTATAGTAAAATATGCACATCCAATATTTATAGGAGTTTTTTGTTTTTGTTTTGTTTTTATTTTATTTTATTTTTTTATTGAGAAATTGCTAACGATAATGGGCATCTCTGTGTTGATATTTGCAATTGAGTTTCAACCTTTTATTTTCACGTTTAACCAATGTATACATGAAGTACACATGTGTGTTCAAATGTACATATAAACTTCATATATAATAAAGATTATTTTATATAGATTAAAAATAATAAAAATTAATCGATGGATTTTTGAATGAAATTCACTTTCAAACCCCAAATAGGATATGAAGAATTATGAATATATACATAAAATGAATAATGAATGACTTTTTTGCACAGTGATTGATGGAGGAATTCTTTTTTTTTTAATTGAAATTAATCAAATTTAGTGTGTTTTCTGGTAAAATGCTCATTTTGTGTTTTAGTATTTCTTATAAATCTGTTCCATGTGATAATTTATTGCACTTTTAGTATTCTTTTAATTGTGAAATATATTTTGATTCAAACGAATCCTTTATAGATTTTATACTACTTCTACTGCTTTATCTTTTTCTATAAGTTGTAAGCTGAGAAAGTAGCAGTTAAACGACCCTGTGTTCAAGTTCTGTAACTCTCGCATCGATAAAATTTTGTTGAAAAACGTTTAAAAATGCAGCAAACTTACTTAATTACTTATTACTTACATACTTAAGGTGGTGCTACAGTCCAGGGTAGACCATGGGCCTGCACCAACAAGCTTCATCCAGTCGGCTCGGTCTCTAGCTAGCTGTCTCCAGGCTCACACGCCTAGTTGGTTGAGGTGCTCTTCCACTTGTCTGCGCGACCTGTATCACTGTCCTTCTCTACTGCCCCGTCCCACGGGGTTGGATTCAAAGACTTTCCGGACTGGAGCATTGATTTCCATTCGCTCTAGATGACCCAGTCACCTTAGTCGTTGGTTTTTCACTTTAGTGGCTAAGTCGGTGTTGCTGTAAAACCCTTACAGTTTGTTGTCGTATCTTCTTCTCCATTCCACATCTATGCAGACGGGACCAAAAATCACCCGGAGAACTTTCCTCTCAGTCCAGCTTAAAATGTTCTCATACACCGATAATAGTGCCCATTCCTCTGCACCATACATCTGGACCGGAATGATAAGCTTCTTATACAGGGGCACTTTAGTTGCTTAGACCAAAAGAATCAGCGATTGGCAACAGTTATCCTTCGTTTGATCTCAGTACTGGTATCGCTAACTGAGTTGATAGAGGAGCCTAGGTAGAAAATGTCTCTAACTACCTCATAATTATAGTGTCACTGTAGTGTCTATAGTGACGTTCTCGGCCGTTCCAAAAAATTCAAGACCAAGCAACTCAATTTCAAATTATGGAAAAAATATATTTAAATATGCCAATATTTAGAGTATATACAAGAGTTAACGAAAAAACTGTAGATACAAAATTTTACGTGTTGTTGTAAAATGGGCAAGTGATCAAAAAAGCTCATACTTTATATTCCGTACCTGCGCATTTTTCGGCATTTTTGCCGCTATCAGTTCTCTATAAATTGTGACGCAAATGGCGATGTGCAGTGAGTTTTTTATAAGTATTTTCAATACACTACTTAAATTCGGAACAATTTTCATGATATGATTGCTGTAAAAATAGTAATACGTTTCGAAATGACTGAACATTTCATGTCTTCTCCGTTACCGAAAAATGACAATAGTTGGTATAAATGGTGAACTATATTAGTAATTGTAAAATTATTCCGCATACAAAGCAAGACTTAAAACAGGATTATCGTGGATTTTTTTTAGATTTTTATATCATGTTTAACTGTCTAAAACAGGGTAACGGAGAAGACAAAATTGCACTTTACTCATCCAAATTTCAACGACTCATAGGCACTTTTTTTGAAAGGTCTGAATTTCTTTTATATTCATGCTTAAAACGGTTCAAGGTAAGTAAAAAAATATTTGTTAAATTTCATTGAAATCGGTTGACGTTTACACGTGTTAGCGAGCACTTGAAATGTCTCATTCAAAATACATGGTGTTTTCACAGTCTTTTACTCAAAGTGCCGGTAAAAGTTGATTGAAAATTTTAAAAGTTGGCACATATACTAAGTACCATAAAGAGTATACAAGTACACTTTCTTATTTTTTTTTAATAACAGTTAATCTATTAAAAATAGCAATAAATGCACAAAAACAATTTTGAAATTAAATCATTTTTTAATGGGGTAAATATTATACACAGTTATTGAAAACATTTTGTTTTTGATACTTCTTACGGTACTTAATTAACGTGCCAAATTTAAAGATTTTCCATCAACTTTTACAATTTTTCTGATATATTGAGTAAAAACTGTGAAAACCCCATGTATTTTGTACGACATTTTTCAGGTGCTCGCCAGCACGTGTAAACGTTAACCAATTTCAATGAAATCTTATACATATTTTTTCAATTACCTGGATTACTTTTATCATTGATGAAAATAATAATAAAAATACAAATTACAGCATAATTGAGCAAAAAAGAAATCTTTAATCGTACGTGTCTTCTCCGTTACCAATAGCTGTCTTCTCCATTACCATCTTACATATTTTTTTCTGATAGTAAAATGAAACTTGGATGGAAACCAAGGATAATTTTTGATAAATATTGGTTTTATGAAAGTGTTAAAAAAAATCAACTTCATATCTTAATGGACCGCGCAGAATTTTAAACTTCAAGGCAAAGGTCGGAAACCTTTAAATCGTACATGTCTTCTCCGTTACCATTTATTTTTTTGTATAATTTTACTGAATTTCATAATTTTTTGGTGAAACTTATGTGTCGTGTTCTTTGTGATAAATTATCTAAAACCACTGAGTTTCATTAACAAGAAAAACCTCACTACAAACGTCCGATTTCTTCTCCGTTTCTTTGGAATGGCCGTTCTGTACAAGTTCTGTCGGTATTGGGTGTCCTTTCCTGTTGACAGCATATATTTGATCTTGCCTTCTTTTACCATTAAACCCATGCGTCATATTATGTCAATATCGTTGGTGTTGACGAGTAATTGGACGGTTGTTTGAAAGATTGTGCCTCTAGTGGTGGCGTGAGAGTTTTGCACAATACTTTCAAGTACGATTTGAAGAAATCTCATGATAGCTGGTCACCTTGCCACAAACCTTTTCTGACACTTACTATCAATTGTTTGAACTTTAGGTAAAGTTGGAGAACTGTATTAAAGTTAAACAAAAGTTAATAAGTGTGACGCTAATGCCCTTAAAATAGGGTGTCTATAATTTTGCGCCATTTTTTTTTTGTGGTATTAATATTATTTATTTTAATTATTTAATTTTCTCCATTAAAACAAAAACAGGAAATTTTCGTAAAGGAACATTATTTATAATAATAAATAATAAATAATACTGTTGTGACTTATTTGTTTCGCAAAGAAAAAAACAAACATCCATCTCTCTTGCAGTTGATGATAAGAAATAAAATAACAGAACATGATTTGGCCAGCCATTAAGTTTCAAAGGAGAATGTCTTGTAAAGACGAAAGAGAAATGGAACATTCAAAACAATATTTAAGAGTGTGAGTGCAGTGCACACACTATTTTACTGCATATAGTGTCAGCTCAAACCAAAAAAGGAAAACTGACACAGTTTTTGTGCTTAATGCTTTTTATAGTCATTTACGACGAAAGGATGCACATGGATTGTGGGTGGGTGCTTCTCGGGCCTGATAATGTTAGCAAGAGCTTAAGCGAAGTGATTTCTTGCAACAAAATTTACGACAAAAAAGTAAGGAATCGAATATAGAAATCCAGGACAAGAGTTGGTATATGCAAGAAGAAATATAGGTAGAGGGAAAATATAAACGAACAGTGCAGTGTGGGAGGACAAGAGTTAAAAAAGGATGTTGATCTTATTGTGATTAATCTACACACTTTCCGTTCCATTAATTTTTGAGTGCGACTCTCCCCCATTTGCCAACTACTTTCTCAGAAGCATAAGAACAAAAGAGACCTTTCATCTGCTTTCCACCAAGGTTCCGTTCTTCACCATCTTCGTTGTATCCTGCACAGTAATGGCTACGTGTTGTATATATGTTACTATACAAGCGAGGTCTTGTGAAAGAATATAGATCCACAAACTGTGCTAACAAATGGACACGGAATGGTTTTTTCTCTACTAAAGGTATACCTACCTATACATGCATAGTTTTTCGTTCAATATCCTATCGAGTTAATGTTACCATAGAAACACCCTAAAATTTCACTTCTATAATGGACGATGCACATTTTAAACGGAACTTCGATTGACTATGCGCATAGAAAATTATATTTTATTGTAGGTAGATATGTATAGAATCATTATATCTAGACAAACACTCGTGCCAGTAACTATAAATAGCAAGATATAGGTACGAGTATGATATTATCCTTTTTTACGGAAAAGCAGGATGTGTGTTATAGTGTTGTTGGCGATGGGGCATCTCTGTTTAAGTTTGGGATATAGGCACTTTCCTAATCATATACCTATATATATAGATATGTGCCGACTACTGAACCTCCGATAGAAGTAATCAATCATCGGGAAATATCATTGTGACATCACAGAAGGTGGAAAGGAAAAAAAAAAGGATAAACAATATTGAAGAAGTTTTGCTTTATAAAGAAAAGGCTCCGGAATATGTTCCATAAACTTGATGAAGTGTTTCAAGTTTATGGTCAGTTTTAGTACATACCTTCAGGTAGCTGTTGTTTAAAAAGGTAGCAAGGTACCTACTCTGAGTTTTTTCAGCTGAACTCATTTTAGGGCGTTTTTCTTTGATAGTTCAAAGAAGAGCCTCAGTTTGGAAACAAAAGCTTTTGTTTCTTTTTTGGCTCAGAGAACTCAAATTTGTGTTTTTTTATTTGTACAGAGCATGTTCAGAGCATGCTCTATGAGCTCAGAATAAAATTATAAAGCAGACTGAGTAAAATGCTGAACACAACTGACTTTAAATTTGACGACAATAAAGAAGAAAAAATCCCCAACAAAATTAATGTGGTAGATGAAACTAGTTTCTTTGGTGCAGAAGTCGAAATAATTTATAATTGATAAAAATAACTAGAAAAATATATTTTTTCTATCGACTTATTTAATTTTATACATTAAATAGAGCAAAAGGGCTGTACATATTTACATTTTCGTTCTTCATTCGGTGAACTTTGTTATTTAAGCATTGAACAACTTTCACCGAAAACTCAAAAAAACTTTGAATTTCTTCATGTTCTTGGCTAGGTGTTATCATTTAGAGTTAAGACTATTGTTGTTCTGCGTACCTACGGCCAACAACGAACAAAATTCACAGAAGATAAAACCAAAAGTCTTAATGCAGCTTCAAATAAAATAAAGGAATCGTTATCTTTGAGAAGATCCAATATATACCCTTTAAATCAGGAAATAAAAAGAACAACTTTCCGTTATAAATCAATTCCAGGAACATTTTTGATCCCTCTATATATTACCTATAGGCTATATTGTCATACAATACTTAATGTGTATATTTCTTCTTAGCTTGAATGCCAGTGTTCTATGATAAATGAAACAAAGAAGAAATAAGAACTTTCATATTCATATGTACATATACAATACATATATGTTCATATGTAGGTATGTCAATGATTGAGTGTGGGTCTTCTGGAGGTTAAAGTATGTTTTTGAAAAAGGTTTTATGTGAAATGCTAATATTTATCTTTTGGTAGCTTTTTTTTTCTTTCAGTAATTTATTGTTTTCGAAAACCTGCTTTTCAACGGAGATTGAGGCCTCAATCAAAGGGTTCTGGTTTCTAATAGTAGGTTTAAAATGTCAATAGGCTAAATCCTGTCCAAGGCAGGACGTACAAAAGTTTTAATGTTATCAACTTTAGAGACAGGTGAGAGGCTTCCTATGTACATGTCTATATAAATTCTATGTATGTAGTTTAAAGCACCACACACTAGCTGTGTTTTTTTGGAAAAGTTATCCGCAGTACAGTAAGATTTTATATGAATAACAAAAATAATAACAATAACAATAAAAAAGTTTAAGTAGAATCAAACTGCGAATAAACGTCAAAATATCCATCCGCAGTAGGATTTTACTTAAACTTTTCCTATTGCCGAAATTGCTTTTGTTATTCATTTAAAATCTTATTGTACTACGGATCGGATAGGCTTTCCAAAAAACACGGCTGTTATCGTGTTAGAGTACTACTTTTGGACACATTTTAAAGTGTTTTCAGTCTGCATTAGCCTTATATGATTTGTAAAATACTTTTTGATACATACTAAGAGGATAATTTTAGTGATTTTGATACCAAAAAGTTTAGAAGCTGGAGTTTGATCTTGAAGTTGTTAGAGTTAATTTCAAAAATGTTCATGTTGATGTATACTTTGCACCTTTCGCTGCACTTGTACGGCTTTCCATTGACATAAAGAACTCCACTTTTTAACCGTTAGAGTATAGAGTCGTGGCGTAGAAAATCTGAAAAAAAAACAATGAGTTACCTGACCCAAACATTCGAAATTATTAACTAGACAAGAAAATAACATAAAAATGATGTGAACAAAATTTAGAGCCAATCGGTCAACCTGTTTTGCCAAAGATAGAATTAAAGTGGACGCACATACGCACGGACGCACAGCGCACAGACCGCAACGGGTGCTATAACGAAACCCACGTTACTAGACTTCTCCATCTTCGTCATGTTAGATTGAATCAAAATCTCGAAATTTTTTTGACACTTAACCAATTTTTGGCCTAAGGAGCAAGTTGAGTTTTGCTCCATTCCTCTCTCATCGTCTCAAATAGTCACCGACTTCAAGCATCGATAATAATCAGTGGAAGAATTGCCACTGACGTGATGGGCCTCGCCCGACCACCACAGTGAAGTCCCTGGTTCGACGAAGAACGCCAGCAAGTACATGCAGCCAAACAACAGGCATACAAGACGTCGGTGCTGCATACAAGTGCCACAGCTACACGCAAGCTCTACAAGCAGAAGAGGAGAGAGGAACACACCGGCTTCTAAGAAGAAAAAAAAAGCAGCATTGGAAGCGCGCGATCGAGGAAATAGAGGGGCGCAATTGCAGGAATAAAGTTCGGAAGCTTTACTACAAAAAGTAAAAAAGAACCACCCAGGGTTGCAAATCTCGAACCGAGGCCTGCAAGGACGATCAGGGAGACATGATGATAGAATCGCAGTCAGTGTTGAGGATGCGCAAAAATCATTTCTGCAAATTTCATAACGGCAATGACGAATCGAATTCCGCTGCCATGCAGATTGCATCATTCGAACTGGACGACTGACGACGCCAACGATTCCGTTTACCCGCTCTCGACGAAGTGAAGATAGCTATACCTAAACTTAAGTCCAATAAAGCTGCTGGAGCTGATGACCTTGCGGCTGAGCTATTCAAAGCGGCTGGCGATGAATTGGTTAGGAGTATGCAGCAGCTCATCTGTAAAATATAGTCAGAGGAAAGCATGCCCGATGAATGGAACCTCAGCATTGTTTGCCCGATCCTCAAGAAAGGCGATCCTCTGGACTGCATCAACTACAGAGGCAAGTCTTCTTAATATCGCCTATAAGATCTTCTCTGCCGTAGTTTGTGAACACCTGAAGCCATTTGTCAACAACCTGATAGGTCCATATCAGTGTGGCTTTAGGCCAGGGAAGTCCACCATCAACCAAATATTTGCACTGCGGCAGATCTTGTAGAAAACCCAGGAGTTCCAAATCCATACCCACCACCTTTTCATCGATTTCAACGTCGCGTATGACAGCATCTATATAGAGACGAGCCATATAAAGCGATGTCTAGTTTTGGCATCCCCGCCAAACTCGTTCGTTTGTGTAGGATGACAATGGAGAAGCACTCTCCATCAAGGTCGCAAAGACCTCATCGACACCTTTTATGTCAAAAAAGGTTTCAGGCAAGGCGACGCGCTGTCATGCGACTTCTTCAACATCGCTCTTGAAAGAATAGTGCAAAACTCACGTCAACACCAGAGGCACAATCTTTCAAAAATCCGTCCAATTACTCGCTTACGCTGACGACATTGACTCGGACGAACAAAGCGTGATGTCAGTGGTGCATATTTTGTGAGTATTGAGAAGGAAGCCAAGAAGATGGGTTTAACGGTGAATGAAAGCAAAACGAAATATATGCTGTCATCAACAAAGGACACCCAACACGGACAGAATGTGACTATAGACTGCTATAATTTTGAGGTGGTCAGAGATTTTGTCTACCTAGGATCCGCTATAAACTCAGCTAACGATACCAGTACTGAGATCAAACGAAGAATTACTCTTGCCAATCGTTGTTTCTTTAGGCTAAGAAGGCAATTGAAAAGCAAAGCCCTCTCTCGAGCAACTAAACTGTTCCTATATAAGACGCTTATCATCCCGGTCCTGGATCTATGGTGCAGAGGCATGGAAACTGTTAACGGTTGATTATAACGCGTAAGTTTTGAGAGGAAAATTCTCCCGGTGATTTTTGGTCCTGTCTGCATAGATGGGGGGGGGGGGGGGGGGAATGGAGAAGAAGATACAACAACGAACTGTACGGGCTGTACAGCGACACCGGCACCGACCTAGCCACAAAAGTGAAAAGCCAACGATTGAGATGGCTGGGTCACTTAGAGCGAATGGACACCTGGCCCGGAAAGTCCTTGAATCCAACCCCGTGGGATAGCGCAGTAGCGGTGGACAACGGAAAAGGTGGCTCACGCAAGTGGAAGAGGACCTCAACCAACTTGGCGTGCGAAACTGGAGACAGCTAGCTAGAAACTGGCGGCGTGGCTGGAAGAAGCTTGCTGGTTGAGGCCCTGGTCCACCCCCAACTGTAGCGTCACATTAAGTAAGTATTTGAGGATTTGAACTTGATCTCAAGGGTGTATGTAAGAGGGGCTGGTAAACGCGCTTGGCCCCATATAAATATACAATTTGCTTCTTTTCAGTGTATCTCAATGCTAGATTTCTATGCTAATACTAATATTTTAATGACTAACGTAAGAGCCGCGTACGCCCTTGCTTGAGCTTGAGCGACTGGGAAGATGGGGTTGCTTGTCACACAAACCTAAAATGCTAATGGAATTACCATTCAAAATTAGTATTTTCACTAATTTTGTGATTGCAGAAATCAGTTATTCTGACATTAACTATATTACACCAATTAAATGGTTTATGTTTAAAGATGGGTCAGGGACTTCCATATCTCACAGCATTTTAATGCAATAGTGAATAGAAAAAATAGTATTTTCGTAAGCCTCTTCAAGCTTCAACAGTGTATTTGACCAATGTTTATAGTATCATATGTTGGCTTGGTCCAGGTATCTACATACATACTTCAGAAAGATCCCTAAAATTCATTAAAAGATTGGGCGCCTGTTCACTGATGCATCTGTAAGAAATAAGTACTTACCTATACGTAATAATTTATTCCACATCTAATTTAAACTCAAAAGATTCACAAATCGTTTACCTACATAGAAACTCCTTCTGTAGGTATCTGGTCTGTGCTTCTGCATTAAAATAATGGAGATGATG